>CM070547.1:50574737-51174737 GCA_036346405.1 Phyllostachys edulis | reverse complement strand
TCACGAAGCATCTGATCTAGATTGTCATCGTGCAGCCTATCCGAATCGGAACCACAATCGACATCATCCGGCGGTATGTTGATATCGTTGACTTCCTGTATAATATGCTCTTCACCGTGACTGTTCCAACGTGTATAACCCTTTTTGAAACTCTTTCGAATCAAGTGTGCTTTGATCTGCGCTCGGTTCTTAAACATCTTCAGATTCTCGCAATCAATGCATGGACAGTACATATATTCCGCCCCCTTATTCAACATATCCTCCTCGGCAGCTCTTGTAAAAGCGCACACGCCATTAATGTACTCTTCACTCACACGGTTCTCAGCGTATATCCAGCTTCGGTCCATTACACGGTTTGTATTGAAAACCCTGGAAATACATAAAAGGGTGACTTCGAAAGCGTATTTTCTGAGGCTTAATTACGCTTTCCAACAAAGAAAGCGCATTTTTCTCTGAACTAAAGGTGGTTTTTTATTTTTACATTTTTTGGATTTTATTAACTTATATGTGGGCCCTACTTGTCAGTGACTTATTTTTTATTTCATGATTTTATTTATAAAATCTATAGCGGTCCCACATGTCATAGACTCGTTAGTTTATTAACTAAATGATTAAAAACAGTAGGATTTGAAGCTCAAATTGGGCTTAGGTTGACATCGCATTACTAATAGTCATGGCTTGGGGCCCTATGGTCGCCTGAGGCGAATCGACGGTGATGTCCCATGGCAGCGCCATGGGCTTCACTAGCGATTTCGGCGTAAATGCCTGAAACTACTCAAATTAAAGGATGCTTATGCTCCAGTAGCTCACCTCGATCACGAGGAAGGTGTCAATGAGGTATGGTAAATGGATGTCAAAAACTAGCTATTGCTGCATATTTCGATTATGAGATATGGTAAATGGATGTCAAAACAACTTTCCTAAATATAAACCTAAGTGAGGATGTGTACATGATACAACCTAAGGGTTTTGTCGATCCAAAGAAAGCTAGAAAGGTATGCAAGCTTAAGTAATCCATCTATGGATTAAAGTAAGCATCTCGGAGTTAGAACATTCATTTTGATGAAGTGGTCAAAGGGTTTGACTTCATCAAGAATGAAGAAGAACCTTGTGTTTACAAGAAGGTTAGTGGGAGTAAACTTGTGTTTTTGATATTGTATGTGGATGACATACATACTACTGGTCGGAAATGATATTCCTATGCTTGAATCTATTAAAACTTTATTAAGAAATAGTTTCTCTATGAAATATTTAGGAGATACAGCATATATACTTGGAATAAAGATCTATTGAGATAGATCTAAAAGGCTAATTGGATTAAGCCAAGATATGTATATTGACAAGGTGTTGAAACAGTTCAACTTTCAATATTCCAAGAAATTTTCTTACCCATGTCACATGGTATTAATCTTAGTAAGACTCAGTGTCCTACGACCACTGATGAGCGAGACAAAATGAGTAGAATTCCATATGCTTCGGCTATTGGATCTATCATGTATGACATGCTTTGTACACGACCAGATGTGTCGTATGCTCTAAGTGTTATGAGCAGATATCAGTCAGATCCAGGTGAAAGTCACTGGATAGAAGTCAAGAATATCCTTAAGTACTTAAGAATGACTAATGATGCATTCCTTGTTTATGGTGGTGGGGAAGAGTTGGTCGTAAATGGTTACACCAATGTTAGCTTCCAAACCGACAAGGATGATTTCAGATCACAGTCTAGGTTTGTGTTTTGTCTTAATGGAGGAGCAGTGAGCTAAAAAAAGTTCCAAACAAGGAATGGTTGCTGATTCTACAACAGAGGCTGAGTACATTGCAGCTTCCGAAGCTACAAATGAAGCCGTATCGATTAAGAAGTTCATTAATGAACTAGGTGTGGTTTCTAGTGCATCCGGTCCAATGGATCTCTATTGTGATAATAGTGGAGCCATTGCACAAGCAAAGGAGCCTAGATCACATCAAAAATCCAAGCACATACTTTGACGATATCACATTATTCGTGAGATTGTTGTAAGAGGTGATGTGAAGATATGCAAAGTGCACATGGATTTGAATATTGCTGATCCATTGACAAAGTCTCTCCCGCAGCCTAAGCATGAGGTGCACACAAGAGCTATGGGTATTAGATACATGTATGATTGACTCTAGTGCAAGTGGGAGACTGTTGGTGATATACCCTAGAGGCAATCATAGAGGTGATTGTATCACGTCTATGTTTATGAGTTATTGAATAAATGTTATTATGTTCCTTGAATGAATCATTGGTTATAAAGATTAACAAGTATGTGACTTGTTGGTGAAGCTCTTTAACTTATATGATGCCATTCTAAATGTACCTCTAGCCGTATGTCACTGGTAGGAACGCTAGTGACTTATGGACCAGCACATGTATTGATTGATGACCATGTTTCACCGGTCATGGATATAGGGATATCGAATCAATAATGTGAACACATGTTAGAGAATATGGTGTTGGATTGATCCATCTTGAGACACTATTGAGATCGTTATGATTTTATGTGTCATCAATTGGTCTCAAGCAATGATGATGTATAATCCTTAAACCTGATATCATCATGGTTTCCTACTTATGTAATAGTATACTTTGGGGTTGCCAAACGCTACTCCGTAACTGGGTAGTTATAAAGGTAGCTTTTGGGTATGCTATGAAACATGCGGAGGAATGTGACTAGTCAGATATAGGATTTGCCTCTCCTAACATAACAAGAGAGATATCTCTGGGCCCCTCGATGTGATCGGATAAAGAAAGTGCACGGCCATACCACTAGTAGTCGAAGAGTTCGACCACATAAAATTATCCGACACTTGATCGAGAAAGTATTTAACAGTCCATGGATAACATAATATCTCACCTGGAGTTCAACCAGATATCATGAAGCAAAGGGAGAATACACGAGCATGTTATTTAGTTCGATCAGATATGGACTAGTCGTATGGAGATTCGAGCTAGTCGTAGACTGGTCGAACATGATCACTATCTGGTCGTAAACTAGTCGTAAGTAGTTATGAACTAGTCATGACTAAATATGAACTGGTTGTATAGAGATACGAGCTAGTCGTAAGTGATGAGGACCTACTCATAGATCATATTGCATTAAGGTTCATCTGATATTATTCATGTGTATTCGAGAATCGTTATGTCCTGTTAGTAACCGCTAACGAACTCATGGTCGAAAAGGGTTTCCGAGTCACAACCGATTACGCATGAACCTAACGGGTCACACACTTATCGGGTTGGAACAAACATGTTCGGATATGATCCGTCATGGGCTCTATATAAGGAGATGCTTGAGGCTGTTGGGATATATGAGACACACGCAACGTACGTGAGTTGCTCCACCAAAACCCTAGCCACCATCTTCTCGAGAGAGCCCTACCGTGCGAGTTGGTGCTAGCACACCGGCGTACGGTGTTCCATCCCTGGACGTGTGGATACCGTAGAGGCGCTACTACGGTTGCTGTTGCGCTCAAAGACGATCCACGATCTTCGTGACAGAACATGATTGGTTGCTGGAGGAGACGATCGACATTGAGGAACGCTGGAACGTGCTTGGTTGCTGGAGGACACGATCGACATCGAGGAACGCTGGACGATCGACTACGACCACTTCACCGACGTGCTCTACGTTGGATCTGGCTGCTCTAACTCTTTTTTCGCTGCACTGCGCATTTGGTGGTAATGATCTATAATCTCTTGCTTGCTTGGCATCTTAGTTTACGTAGTAGAAATTTTGAATTGCCAGCTAGTGTAGCCTACCCGTGTTCCTTCACCAACCTTCGAGCACTTCGCGGCAGTCAAGCATATACTCTGGTACATTGCTGGTACGCGGAGCTGTGGCTGCAGTTATGCGAAGAAGTTGAAGCGGCCACGGTTTGCTGGCTACAGTGATAGCGACATGGACGACCGCAAGAGCACGACGGACGTCTTCTTCTTCCTCGGCCGCAGCCCCATCAGCTGGCAATCATAGAAACAAAAGGTTGTGGCGCTGACCTTATGTGAGGCCTAGTACATCACGGCGATGATGACCGCCTGCCAAGGTATCTGGCTCGCTTGTTTACTCGCTGACTTGAAGAATGAAGATGCAGACAGTTTCATGCTCAAAGTATCGGAGCAAGCACATAGACACCCGATATCATTTTATTCGGGAGTGCGTTGAAGACGACAAAGTTGAGGTGGAGTACATCAAGACCGAAGAGCAGCTAGCTGATATTCTGACAAAGGCACTGGGCCGTGTCAAGTTCCAGGAGCTACGCACAAGGATCAGAATCGTCAAGATCAAGAAAACGCATCAAGAATTATGAGGTGTTTGTTGATTAATCTTGTGAGCTGTTTTTTGTGTTTATTATTTGTAATGTTTCCGTTTTTTGTTTGCATTAGCAGTCACGCGCATTAATGGCATTCATTGCTGGCTGAGCAGCAATCGTGTCGTGCACATTGAACATTTTTTATGCCACTCGATCATGGCGCATGAATGCACTAGTCATGGGATCTTGGCACTTTATTTGTTAGCCGTCATGAGCAGTTACTCATTTTTTATGCTAGTATAAATAAGAGGAGAAAAAAATACAGAAAAGCTGTGACGTTATGCAGCACCAAAATTTCTGTCTTGTACTTCTGTTGTGTTCATCTTCTGTTAGCTGTTCAGGCGAGCGTACGTGTGCGTTTTTGTCTAAGCGTTTCACGTGAGTACTACGCGGCTGACACCTTTAACGAAATTTTTCTGGCTCCGCCCTGTGTATATTTTAATCCCAAAGTGCTTAATTTACGAATGAGATTCTACTACGAGATATTTGTTTGCACCCTCGTAACTAGTAGTGATGACTACCTGGAGTTTATTTTATTTGTGTTTTCAGATGGTGGATGTCTTTGTTATAGCCATGCAATGTGGACTTCATTTATAATCCAGTTGTATGAACACACTCAGGAACTATGGATGCCCTGGTGAGGGCGGCCAACCCACAGACACACAAACCTATCCTGAAGCGACCAAAGCTCCGCACCACGGAATGCTTGCTGAAAATGAAAGGATTGGACTTCACCAATCCTAAGCTTTGCACGCAAAGTCAGGTAAAACAGACAAGACTTAGAAAAGATTACCCCATATCATTGCGCGCATCCCGTAAGCATCCACGCAACGGTCTGAACACCGGACTCGTTAATCCAGCCGTAGCACAGATTGACATTGCTGGAACGCGCTGAAAACCGCGAAGAAGAAAGAGGCACAGAAGAAGCTTGAAAGCTCGATCGACCATGCAAATGCAATGCCCCCCTAAAGTCTGACGAAACTGAAAACTGAAAACTGAAACGGAAACAGATCGTTCTGTTCCTTAATGTAACATCTTAAACTTTGGTTTGTGTTTCAAATGTATAAAAGTATGAGCTTTTTAAAACTTTTGATTTAATCTCTTATGCATGCATATTATTTTGGAATATGTGCACAAACTATTGCAATTGAAATGTTCAAATCAAAGTAAAACTTACAACTCAAATGAACTTCCAAAAGAAAACTGATTTAAATGTCATGTAGACCTCCGGGAGATATTTTATTTAAATATTAGATTAATTATCATTAATTAATATAAATTTTCCCAAATTTTTAGAAGTTGACTTCATCAAAATCCAAACCAATTCTCTAATGCAGATCTGAAAAAGGATTTAAATCTGACAACTTGTGCATGAACAATACCTTCAACCATTTTTCCTAAGTCCTATTTGAATCTGAGAACACTCACAAAAAAATTCAGAATTTTTAGAATTTAATTGCTATTTTAAATTGCTGGGTCAAACTAGTTGAAGTCCAGTCAAAACCAAATCAAAATCAAACCCTAACTCAGACCTGACCGAACCCGACTTCATTGTTCCGACTGGACCTAGCTGACTCGACTTGACCGCACCACATCGCCTGACCGAACCACCCTCCGGCTACACCCGACCCCGATCGCACCCAAACCTGTCGACTCGGTTCAGCCCAACCTACTCACGCAAACCGTCTCACCACGCCGTTTCATTGCATCACTGACGATCTGGGCCCACTTGCCAGCTTCATCGTCTTCCTCGCCGCTCAGCCGAGCGCGTTGTCGCTGTGCATGCGTGCCAACGATGCTCATCTCGCCACCTACTACTTCTCCGACCGCCTACGAGGCATCGCCTGGGCCTCACCTATCCTCTGAGCCCACTCACTCTCTCTATCTCACATCTTCTCGCTCCTTCTGACCACTTCGTTGCTCCGGCCGAGAAAGAAGACGTTGAGCTAGAGCTAACCCCGGTGCCTCTCGAGCGCCCACGACCTCACCATTGGGAACTTCATTCAACGATGCGTCCATTTTCTCCGGTCCGAGCTCTTTTCATCCATTGTGTCGTCGGGACCATCTTCGTCGTTCTCGCTTCCGATGGTCATGGCCACATAGAGCGTAGGAGCTCCAGTGAGTTATCTTTCGTGATGTCTAGTCCCCTATGATCATAATATCCTATGGAGTTTAATGGCGAGTTCAATTTGATTTTGGAGAAACGTCGAGGGAGTACGACCACTTCTTCTCCGACTACGGTCAAGTGCCACTGCCTCGATTCCGGCCGTCACTGACCTCCTTCGGCATCATCGACGGGCGTGCCATGTTCCTGGAGACGAGGCGAAGCCTACACGCACCTTCGTGAGCCTTCTAGAAGCCCGTAGCTTCTTCTCCTCATGTGACGCCCTTTCGCCTCCGCCTCCGGCCGTCGCAAGCTCGTCGCCGGCCACCTTTGGACTCCGCGTCACCACTAGTGAGTTCGCAAGGATCTTGCGCACCCGATGCGACCAACCCAGAGTCTAAAGCGTCACTCCTTCACCGGATCACCCTCCTCGCCGCGTGTGCTCACGCATAGGAACTCCGGTGAGCCACTGGTGGGTTAAGAATTAACCCTATCATTAGCTATTAATCACCCATCTTAACTATTCGTATGACATGCAGACCTCACCGAGGCTAAACGCGATTAGAAGTTTAGATCTCACTGTTTAAACTCTGTGAGTCGTTGACAGGTGGGCTAGAATGGCCAATTAAGTGATGGTGTAAATTTTTTAATGCTTAGATAGAAATTACATTTTGGTAAGCCGAAGACGTAATCCCTGGAATACACCTTCGACGTCACTTCGGCCGACACCGGTCAAAGTTGACCAGGTCAAACCTTGACCTCGGGTCCCATTGGTCATACAGTGTGGTTAGCTGAGTGCAGGTATAAAAAGTAATTAATTCTTTTAGAAATTCCAAAACGAATTAAAATTACACTAAAAATTCAAATAACTTAGAAAATTCATAACTAATTCAAATTAGCTCCAAATTGAATGAAACCAATTTTGTTGGTTTTCATTCATAGTGTGTTGTTAGATGGAATAGATTTTAAGTATGTTTATGTTCCATAAAATATTGGAGTTAAATTAATAGCTAAAAGGAATTGTTTTTACACTAGAAAATTGTTTAAACTTCAAAAATTCATAAGTATTTCATCTTAACTCCAAATTAAGTGAAATTAATTTTGTAAATTTTCATTTTTACTATAATTTAACTTGGCTTAATTTTGAATTATGTTCCTATTTCAGAGAATTTTGGTAATTGATTTATTTGTGCACTTATGCCTTTAATTTGTTAAATTCTTAGAAAATCCATATAAACTCCTTTTGGATTAAAATTTTCACCTAAATTCTTCTAAAATCATACTCTACCTGCTGTGTATGCATGTTAGATGAAATTATTTTTTTGTTATTTTCGGTGTTATTCGTTCTTATTCGTTCTTTTGCTCGATCGATAGATTTCGACGAATCAGGTACTTACAAGAGTGATCCACAGCAGCAAGAAGACTGTCTCTAGCAAGGCAAGTGGTCCCTCCTTTGATGCATGTTGATCCTATTATGTTTGCATGCGAATATTTTAATTTCAACTGTATGTATGCATGCTATGTTGATGAGTAATTTCTCAGTTCACAATAATTAATCCGAATAGATACATGAACTGTAGGTAAACATCCATCCTTTACCACTGAGCTTAGGTTTATATCCGCTGTGATTTAGAGCTCGATGGATATACTCTAGTCACTTTATATTTAGTATGCGAGTTGTTATTACTTAGCAATGCTTAGAACGGTAGTATGGGGATCATCGCTTCAGTGATGGTCATTATATCAACATCACTTTAACTACTTGAGTCAGGGTACTCATGTATGTACTGTATTTGGTAAAACTAAAACTGAAAACAAAAAGATTTAGACTTGGGCACATGGTTGATAGGTGTGGTTATCGAGTGTGTGGTTGGTGCCCAAGTTAACATGGACCGAATATCTTGTCCCACTGAACCAAGCATTCTGCGTGTATCCACATGAGGGTCATATAGGTCCCCTCTTGACTTAGTATTTTGGCGTGTGTTAGCTCCGAGTCGTAGTTGGTGGTTGTGTGTTGTGTTTAAAAAGGAAATGTGTTGTTGTTGTTGGGTGTGCGAGGGTGGGTTCCTGTCAAGGTTCTCCACACCGAGGAGCATCGGTAGTTGCTAAGGCTGGGTCGATGACTCCGACACAACGTATGAGTTTCCATCCATATGAGCGGCTCGTAGTTAATACATAATACTGGAAACGGCTCGTAGGACTTAGCCTTGCCGGCATACCTAAGGAAGTGTGCTCTATAGCTTGGCAAAAAGGCGGTGTGACATGTGGATAAAGTTGTACAACCCTGCAAGATTTTAAACTATTCGAATAGCCACAATCCTTGGTTATGAACACGCTTGAGGAGGTCTTTCAAGAGTTAGAATATAACATTTTGATAAAACTTGAGATCGGGTGGTACGAATGGGTAATTCGTGCTATTGTTATGGTAGCTGTTGGGAAGTCACCTCTAGGATGTTAATTATGATTATAACTGTTGCCTCTCTGTTATTTCAACAACTAAAAACAAATTTGATAAATTATCTTTCAATCTATTACACTATTGCAAATGAAATATCGTTTTGTGCTGAAAATAAGCTCTATGGCCATCTTCTTTGAATCAAGCATGCATGTAGCTATGTATAGGTTTGTTAATCGTAAGTTTTGCGAGTACAATTTTGTACTCAGTTGTATTGTCTACTTGCTGCAGAGGAGGTTGACCCCCTAAGGGGTTAACGTTTGTGAGACTGACTTCGCTCTCGATGACTAGCTCGGCATTTTCGGTCGGTTGACTTGTGGGTAAGGGCAGCCGGTTGGATTTTGTTTACTGCCATCTTATGATCTGTGTTTTCTGCTGCAAACTTAATTTTTTGTGGTATATTTGGCCGGTCGGCCCTTTTGTATGAAGTCTTACTTGTATGTTGATTATGTTGTAAATTATGAAGATTTCGGTAATGTAATAACTTGTGTATGAAATTTATGCTTATTTTTGTAAGGTGTATATGTATCGTTGTTCTGGGAGGTATATAATACACCGAGAGCAGAAAATTTTGATTTGTGATACTAGAACTAATGAAAAAATTAAGCATTACAAATTTTGCTCTCACACTCAGCCAAGGCGTCGAGGTGTAAAAAAACAATACTCTTTGCGGTGTCAAAGGTGACGGCGTTGTCACATCGGGCTATGGTGACTAAAAATGCAAGAGTGACGGACGGCGAGTGCGCCATAATGCTCTTTGACTAAATATGTAGAGTTTCACTGTCTGCAGCGACGTCGTGGCATTTGCACACCGGCACCGGTACATAGTAGTCCATACAAGAGCCGGCCAGCTAAGCTTCATCGGAGCTTGACAGCGATAAAACGTCGTCTCTCAATCACTCGATTTTACAAAAGCCTAATTAATTCCCGTCGGGGAAAATATCTTGCAGGTACGGAGGTTCATGCCGGCCATGACCCCTGTTTGTTTTGGTATCTCTCTGTATAGAGCTAAAAAGCTAGTAGCGGTATCTCTCTGTATAGAGCTAAGAAGCTAGTAGCTTATAACATACATTAGTCTAAAAAACGACTAGTTTTGCGTTTTCTTGATTTTTGGTCAAGCTCCGCAGCTGCTTTTCTCTGTATGGTTCTCATTTTGTTCCAGGCAGGGATTTTTTTCGTCTGATTTTCGGCCAGACCAGTTTTGCCGGCCCCTCCTGGTAGGATTGCAAATTGGGCCGAAATTTTTGGCCCAGTTCGAACGCAGCCGTCGGTCGATCTGATCGTGGAGGTCGCAACCTGATAGCCCATTCGGCCTCCTGCCCTCCTCGCAAGACGCACGAACGGTTGCCCTAGTCCTCATTCCTCAACGCAGTGACTTCGTTCCCCTGCGGCGGCTTCTCTCTCTCCTATTGCTTTGGCCGACAATTTCTTCTTCCCTTATCCCCAATCCTCATCCCTTCTCTTGGTAAGTTGCTTGGGTGCCGATTGAGGCTATTGAGCATGGCGCCACCTTCTAGCTCTCGGGTGCTCCATGGCGCCTCCTCCTCCAGCTCGGCTTCTTGGCGTGCCCTATGATTCGGCCCCTTGGAATACAAGTTCGGTGGCCTTGTGCAAGTGCGATGGCAGTGTTGGGCGGGCTCAAGTTGGTGTTGGGGATGGTGCTCGGCGGCTCCATGCTACGGGTGCTCGCCACGTTCCCCGGTTATCAAAACCCTGGTTCTAGGTCCATACGGTGTAAACCATAGGGTTTGTTTGGATACATTGTGATCCGACTTAATCCATTTGGATTGACTCGGAATTTGAACTAAAATCCCTTCCAATCCGAATGGATTGGTTATAATCCCTTCCTACCCAAACAAGCCCTCAGTGATATACATGCACGAGGTAAATTACCAATTATGTACTCCTGCTGGTTCCTAACTTGTGGAGTTGTAGCATAGCCTTCTTGTGATCGTAAACGACGCTACTTGGTCTCCCATGGAGAGTACTGTAAGAACGACACGTCGGGCAAATGGTTAACATCTTTTTCCCATATTAACTATGTGACGCGTGACGAAAAGAAAAGACTAAGCAGTGACCATGATCAACTGTTGCACTGGACTGCACCCGTTTGGAACAAAAGCGATCAGAAATCTTCAACAACCGCCTTTGGAGAAGAAGTCTCATGGTGCCCTTTATATCTATCTAGCTTATATGTATATCCATGCATGCGTCAGACAAATCATGGGTCTTTGTTTAGATCATTCCTAGAGAGAGAAAAAATTGGTTACATGAGGAATAAATCTTTTTGTCAAAATTAGTTCATATGTGGGCTCAAAGAACCAAAAGAATATGTCGTAGGAGTATTTTGGGCTCAACCTGGCCCATAACTACTGTCCCGGCTACCACTGCCTTTAGGAAAAGTAAATTAAGGCCCATGAAAAGGATTTCTTCTTCTTTTTCTTAGAAAGAGAGTGTGAACCTGAGCGGATTTTTTTTAATAATCCTTTTTTTCATTCCAAAATACAGTAATATACCTCTGTTTTTTTTACATAAATAATCCTCTGTCGCTCCACCGTTAGACGACTTCTGGGCGAACGACAAGTATACAAGTCGCCTAACGATTGAGCAACAAGTACACTTGTCGCCCTGTGGCGAGCGGTGGTATGCTAGGGAGCCTCTCAGCCACTCAACTGTTGGACGACTTATATACTTATCGCTCAACCATTGGACGGTGGAGCGACAGATGATTATTTCTGTAAAATAAAAAATAGAGGTATATTATTGTATTTCGGAACAAAAAATATATTATTTTTTTTAAAAAAATTCAGATGTCAACAACACTACAAGTCATCTTACAAAAAAAAAACACTACCAATGCATCCCAACTGAATGTGGACACCGTGATGCTGCTATGGTCATGGCAATCATGATGTTGTTGCAAGATCCGAAGTCTCTGGCTAGGAGTATAAAAAAAAACTCCTACACATTTATCAACTCAAGGACTTAACGGTAACACGTTCATCCAGAATCTTCGATGTAAAAAAATTGTGTACTTGTGTACTTTTATATTTTATGCATGAGTTATTAATATAAATTAGAGCATCTTTCTAAAAAAAACTTGTGGACACCACTTAATTTTCCTTTTAGTAAGACGTTCTAAACGTCGCAATACTTTGAGATTTAGAAATTGGAACATAAAATGGAAAATACTGGGCTCTAAAAATTATGGCTCTTTAGAACATGCTTGGATCATTTGCCCACTTTGCTAGCCAAGCAAGGATAACCTTGCCCATGCATCTAGGTTGTTGCCCGTAGAGGCTACTAGGTAAACAAGGTAGCCCGGAAATGCAAATGTCCAGCGAGTGTATTTTTGGGGAAAAAATGCAATACACTCAAATTATTTTTGTAAAATTTACTTGTGAAGGACTAAAAGTGAAGAAACCCAATTTCTGGTTAATCATATTGTAGGTATTGCAAACATGATTGTTCAGACATAATATATATGTTTGTTTGCTCAATTTTTCTAAAGAAAATGTGTAAACTTGTATTGATGCAATCTTTTATTTTCCAAAACAAAAAAACAACGTAAAATGTTCCCATATGTCTTGTGGCAGTTACCTGTTTGTACTAAAACTTATGCACATGTTGCAGGTACCGAGTGTGTGATACGATTAGGGTTAAGGAAGTATTACCATAATATACTATGTTATTAAAAAAAGTAGTGGTCAAAATTGTATGTCGGCAAAAAGTCAAGCTACGCCTAATTAGGGACACGAGTTATGTGTAGTACGTATAACTTAAGGTCTGAATTTACAGTATATATATCCATCTCGATTGCCAGATTCCACTTGCTCTTTCAGAGGCCTGAGTTTTTCGAGTCGGTGTACTTTGTCAAGGCAAGATGTAGCTAGCTAGTCATGTTCAGGAGTCTACTGTTCACCGTCCGGCGCGGCAAACTACAGTGGATAGTATAGGTACACTGTCATATTAGTTAATCATCTTGTCAGGAGTCTTTCCGACGGATGCTTCCTTCACGTTGCAGCTTGTTCCAATCTTGTCTCGGCTTGCAGGAGATTACCACACGATTATATGCCATTGACCACACGTGCCTAGTAGAGTTTTTAGCTAAAATAGCATTATTAACGTTCTGAATAGCAAATCTACCTTTTTCTCCATATCAAATACAAAAGTAACACCTATTCCGTGTACCAGAGGATCGGAGCCGCCGTGCGAATATGAGTCAAGATCCCAGGGGCACAAACAGGACGAGTCCAGCCCCCAGAGGCACGAACCAGACCGAGTCCAGCCCTATGGGCACGAACAAGCTGGCCGGTTCAGAATTTGTCAAATAATGTTTTATACTATTTAAAACACTGTGTAACACTATTTAAAACACTACCTAACAATACTTATCACTTTAAAAAATTGACAGCATTTTTTTCTTTGGAATTTATTCTTCTTGTTTTTTAATCTTGCAATCGTAGCTTCAAATGTATTATCACAAACTTTTTCACATGAAATCATGGTGCAGTATAGCACACACAATTTCAAACTTGGGTGTCAACTATCGTCATCGCCACCCTTTGCTACCTTCGATGGCTCGGTGAGTCAATGAACGGTGCATGTGAAATATTGTTTGACGAGGTGGCGGCGGCAAGCGGTAGTACACCGTCACTACTCGCGGCGGCAGGAGGTGCATGTGCACTCATGCTTTGTGAGGGAGTGCGAGCACTCCTTTCCATACTTGGTGTTGGATTTGGTACATGTAATAATACATAGAAAATCAAGCATAAAAGAAAAGCGTGTGATTTCATGTGGTCTATTTGGAATGTGACATATTCTATGAGCGTATCATGTAGACACTGTTAGGGATGATATTCTTTGTTAATTTGTCGGTTTAATGTGAATGACATTTTTTTAATGTTGTGCTATGAACCAGCTAAGGAAATGCTTGGCATGCGGATCATATAATACCATAACCATACCCTTCGACTCGTGTGCCAATGTACGAGAGCAAGACTGCGACGACGACACGAGCAACTGGCGACAACCTAACCCTAGCAGCAAGAGCACCAGGCCACCACTGTCCATCAACTCACTGAGACACCGAGGGCAGCGAAGCGCGGCGATGGTGATGGTTGACAACCAAGATTGAAGCTAGGAGTGCGAGATAAAAAAAACAAGAAGAAAGAATTTTTAAAAAAAGTGCTCTCAATTTTTAAAAGTGTTAAACAGTGTAAAAACACTATTTGGAAAAAATTTGAACCGGTCGGCCGGCTTGTCCGTGCTCCTGGAGGTCAGACTTGGCCTGGTCCGTGCCCCTGGGGCCGAACTTGCCGACGTGTCGCTCGCACAGCGGTTCGGTCCTCTGGGGTACGGACTAGGTGTTATTTTTACATTTGACGCTGAGAGATGGCTAGATTTGCTATTCAGATTATCAACAGTATCATTTTAGCCAAAAACTCGTGTACGTATTGAGTGCATGAAGGCGCGCCTTGAATGAAATCTATAACCATTCACCATCTTCATCTCGCAATGAGATTGGTCACAGTACGTGTGTAGCATAACAATCACTGGGCCCAAATGTTAGAATTTTTTTTATTAATTAACCTTTTTTGAATTTTATTTTAAAGTTAACTCCCGACGCACTTTATTTTCAATTCTAACCTCTTTGGTCACGCCACCACCCGTGGCATGACAAAACAACACTGTCACGCTAGCCTATTTCTGATCAAACTAGCGGCGTGACAGTGTTATTTGGTCACGCCACAACCAGTGTCGTGACAAAAAGTGCTATTTTGAGGACTTATCCTAGCGCGTGACAGTGTTGTTTTGTCACGCCACCACCCGTGGTGTGACCAAAGAGGTCAGAATTGGAAACAAAGTGCGTCGGGGGTTAACTTTAAAATAAAATTCAAAAAAAGATTAATTAATAAAAAAAAATTCCAGATGTTACCGATATATTAAAAGAAAATAAAAACAGAAAATATGTACAAAGAGTTTACAAGACCAAATGGCGGATGCGCCTTAGAGACTAGCTAGCCAAGTTTCTTTAGGTGGAAAGCATTTTTTTTTCTTTGCTCTATGGATATTAAGGCAAACTACGCTATAAAATCAGCCTTCCATTTTAATTGAGATGCCTGTAAAATTGTCCAGTAAATTCTTCTTCTTTATGCACAATAAAAAAAATCCATATATATGCTCCAGCAGGCAATTATGATATGCATGATCAGGCCCACATGGTTAATTAGGGGTCTGTTTGGTAGGCCTCTTGCTCCTGCTCCTCTAAAAATCCACTCATCTAAAAATCTAGAGCTAACTGATGAAAGCATTTGGTAAGAGTTTGGCTCTAAAATCCCTGAAGGAGAGGATTGAAGGCAAAAGAATCATGTTACCTCTAGTTTTAACACTTCAATTCTAGAGATGTCTTATGAAATAATATCCGAAGCAATATTCGTGCTGCACAAACCCTTTTGCTTTCACAAATTTTCTGTAACTAGAAATAAATGCAACAATCATGGATCATTTTATGGACAAATTTTCACTTCTAGTTACACACATCAACTAGTCACACATCCAGCAGGAAAAAAAAACATATTGTTCCTCGATTCATGTTCACTACAACATGGACAAGCGCACAATAATGAGGGGATGAACTGATAAGCAGTTCATGGCCTCACTGCCGAACTGGGTCCTTTACTCAGCTGTATCATCACTGAAAAAGGTCTAGAGGGAAAAAACAGTGACACATCAACTCCCTTCACTCAGCTGTATCATCACTGAAAAAGGTACACAGGAAAAACGGTCAGACACAGCAACTACTTATGCGTAAGTAAATGGAAATCAACTAATAATTCTAGTCAAGGAAAATCAGAAAGAAAGTGAGATGAACAGATGATTTGGTTGGTGTAATAGTGAAAAATCACTACAAGAAAACACCCTTATAAAGACGTTTTTCTAGATGCGCTTTTCAATTTGTCTCTAAAATAAGGAGTTATATAGTCTGCATGCGCTTTTTAGAGACACTTTAAAAATCGTCCCAAAATTATGTATGCTATAGACGGTTTTGAGATATTTTCAAGACGCATACAAATTTTTATCTTGTAGAGACGTTTTTGAGACGCTCTATAATTCGCCTAAAATGTAAAGACATTATTTTGAGACGTTTTCCAACCCTCTAGAGGTGTTTTTTCGGTGGTTGATATGTATTAAAAGAACTATATATAAATATTGCAAAACACAATTAAACATGCGATGTTAAGATGGCTAGTATAATAAGTCTAAGAGAAGTATTTTCTATTAGGTCTAGAGTTCGAGGACCAACTTTTACAAAAGTCTGCTTTTTGTTAGTTTATGTATGCAGCTAGCACTGCATACAATTTATCCGCAAGTGCTTTCTGTTACTCCTTTCAGTGCCACTGTTTTTCAACATAATACATAATAATAGTAGGGATTGTCTTTTCTTAAGGACACTTATCAACCTACCTCATTGCTCAAGACAAGTAATTGTTGGATCTATAGCATGCTACTAAGAAGTGAATTCGCAATTGCAAGAGCCATTTCCAAGCCTGCAGGTAAGGCTCTCGATGCATATATGCTTGAATCTCGATCTAAACTCTATTTACTTTCTTTTGAGTGCTTTTATGCAAGAATCTGAATTGCACGCCAGTTTGGAGTCTAGTCCCTAGTGTAACAACCTCCTCTCTGAATTGAAGGATCGGTTGTATATGAACCGAAGAAACTCTGGGTGTGTCTCTAAGATCAAATAGATCTAATGTACTCGATCAGGTTAAGATATAGTCTTGCTGTTTTCATCTCTCTCTCTCTCTCAGAAATGTTTATTTTTATATGTAACTCATAGTTTGCAATTATTTATATGGGCTCTTGCGATTGCGAGTTCACTTATTGGTAGCATGCTACAGATCCAACAATTATTTGCCTTAGGAATGAAGTAGATTGATGAGTGTCCTTAAGAAAAGACAGTCCCTGCTATCTCGTCACAAGAATGATGGCAGATTTGTGATGACTGGTGACACATCTACATATTCACATATTATCATGTACTACGTTGAAAAACAGTGCCATTGAAAGGACTAGCGGAAAACAGACCTGTGGATGAATTGCATGCAGTGCTAGCTGCATACACAAAGCAACGAAAAGATGGACTAGGATTGTAGCATGCTGTTCGGAGTTCAGACTGAGTTATTATATCTCCGATTGAAGCATATATATCAACTGGTCCAGTATATACGCCCGTGTGATGATGGCGCTTGAACAAACTAAGGAAAGAAAACTAACCAAAATGTTAATGTTTGACTGGATGGCTGATCAGAGACATGGATCTGAAGCTCCGATACTGATTAACTGCAGGAGCTCTTCATGGGGTGTTTGCATCAAGAAGCTAAGAGAAGAAGAGAGAGGGTACAGCCTTGATCATATTCACAGAAGAGATGGAGATCGAGAGTTAAGCTAAGGCTGTACTCTCTCTCTTCTCCCTTTAGCCTTGATGAGTTCAACTCTCTCTTCCATCTTACTGACAACCACTATATATGTTTCTCTCTCCCTCTTATCTCTCCCCCTCTGCTCCCATGGTAGCACTGAGGCTTTGTGTCGCTCTTCGTTCCCTCTGCCGCTTTATATAGACTAGATGGTATAGCTCACTATGCCGCGCTCGCCCATTGAATATACGATATTTGCTAGCTGTTTGTATGGTGATTTGTGTAACATAATGTAATCTGTTACATAGTGTATGAAACAACAGGAGCAGGGTTCGCTTTTTTTGTGTTAAATGGATTAGAAGCAATTTTTTTGAAGACATTCTTGTGGTATGAACCAAAAGGAAGATCTCCAACAGCTAAAAGACCTAAGCCCCATGTGAGTCCCTGATTGAATTGTAAAGACCTAAGCTCCATGTGAGTCCCTGATTGAATTGTATAAAAACCTTTATGTCCTAGAGTTAAATTTGCTTCAATTTGTTTAACCAGGTGTAGTGGGTTTTTCTGTACCTCTAATATGTGAGGCTATTATAAACATGTTATAACAAACCAAGTACCACCGCTAACCGAGAAAGCATGCATTAAGCTAATATGTTATCAGAGAGCAATTACTACTGGTAATTGATAAAACAGATATAACGGTAAAACATCAGTAATATAATATGTAGTAGCATGTTATAGGATGCATTCAAGTACCGACATATGTTTGTAGGTAGTATATAATTTGTACAATCTAATAGAACAATCTAGCAGTACCTTTTGGCTATCAGTCATGGGGAAATGCCAAGAAAATGAATCAGAAGCATCTAAGTAGAGGAGTTCAATAGGAGCACACAATGCATATTTTTGGCTAATGAAAATATGTTGTTCATTCATAAGCAAAACAATGCTATGACATTTAGGAATATGTATAGACTAATATTATTGTATAAGAAATTGACCAAGCATAAAAGATACATAACAACAGGTATGTAAATTGTTCATACACATTAAAGAATTTCATATCGTAAGATAAAAGGTACAAAATAAAATAGGTGAATCGAGAATTAAAAGTTGATCTTCACAAGAAAAAAAGGGAGAATTAAACAAAATCCCAAGTGAAATTCGTGTTGTGGGCCAGCAGTGATTTTGGTGCTATGTAAATAGAGCTGTTAAGAAATTAAGAAACCTAGGTTTTGTTAGCAGCTGAAACTAACATTTGTTCAGATGTGGCAAAGGAGGAAATTGTTTGGCACTCCAAATTTGGCACAGGAAAAATACAGATTAATCGTGGCATACTCACTACCAGGAAGTTTGATCAGATAGACATTAGTCCAATTAACCCATTCAGAAAGTACAAAATGATAAATCAAAATCATGGAGACTACGAGGCCAAGCTATTGCAAAGGAGAAAATTCCAATTAAAGGTAGCATGGTATCAATTGCAATACCTCTGTCTTTCAATGACACCTAGTCTATATCAATTGCAATACCTCTGTCTTTCAATGACACCTAGTCTATCAGCTTTTCATTTTGTTAGGCAATGTGTATCCTCTACTTATTTTCGTGAACTATTTGTATTCCGGCATCGAAGTGGAAGCTTAAGAAAACTACCTTTCCTGTAGTATACAACCAATAATTCCTTTGCCACCTTAGCAAAATACGATGGTCTAAGAGGCGGCGGAGGAGAGGGAGGGAACACGCCGGGGACGTGAGGGAAGTGGAGAGGGCGAGGGAGCAGGGAGGCGACGTCGGAAGATGGTAGAGAGCGAAAGGGAGAAGCGGCGACCGCTTCGCCGCGTTGAGCAAGAAGCGGCGGAGGAGAGGGAGGGAGCAAGCCGGGGACGTGAAGGAAGTGGAGAGGGCGAGGGGGCAGGGAGGTGGCGTCGGAAGATAGGAGAGGGCGACCGGGCAGAGCGGCGGCAGCGTCGCCGCCTTGAGCGTGAGCGGATGGAGCGGCGGCGGCGCCTAGGCGAGTGCGGCGCGCGGGGGGCCTAGGGTGAGGGTGTGGAGCAGGGGAGGTGGGGTGGGCGGATCTGGGCCCTTCGTGCCGAACCTGCGCGACGGCATCCGACGGTTGAGGAGCGCCGAAACGGGACCTGGACGCAATTTCAGAAACTGGCGGGAGTTTTTCGCAAAAACATTGACGTGGAAGCTCCTACGGCTCGGCAATTCTTTCAGCTATAGATAACGGAGAGATGCACACATGCACACATGCACACATGCCATTAGTTAGCCAACGACAGAGAATAATTCAGGGTGTGCAAGTCGAAGCTTACTGTGCCAGCGATAACGTAGGCCATCCCAATGGCCTCCAGTGTGGCCACTGTTAGCTCAGCTTCCAGACAAAACTCGTACATTGTTTAATATATATGACACACGCACATAAAAAGCTGAATACAGATGAGTTTTATGACGCTTAACCATTTGTGTCTTTTATCTCTTCTGTTATTCTATTGATTATTCCTCTCAGCTGAAGAAAAGGATTACAAGAGGTTTAAATAGCTAACTAACATGCACCAGGATTATTACCCACTAACCCACTAACAAAACACTAACGCACGCACTAACTAGCAAAGTAACCAGCTACATGCAAAACTCTATTAAGACAAGAAAGTTTCTCCCCTAATCTTAACATGCTGACTCACTGTTGCGGATCGCCCGCAACCTCTTGTCATGCGAAGCAGCTTTCTCTTTGTTGCCACACGCAATGGCCTCTTGCACGACTCATCACGCTATTGACGGTCTTCAACACTTGTCTCTAACAAGTTCCATCTTCCCACTCAGCACGGATTAGCAACACAAACTCTCTTTATGTGTCGCCAAATCCATGCTCGTAACCACTGCTCCACCACATGGTGCACTCTGCCTTGGGGCAGTACAATCTCCCTCGCCACGTGATCACACGTGAGGGATATTACAGTCGTTCCCGCCATCTGAGATCGTGAACATGGGCGCCACCGTAGCACATGCATCTGGCAGTTCTTCTCTTCGGGGCATGGAGATGGACAGTATATTTGTCCATCTTGCCTTGCCGGTTGACGACGACGCTCCTTGATAGCATGTATTTTTGGAGACATGCCGTCTCCATTCTTCACTGCTACCTCTTTGCCGCCACAACTTCGCCGCCGGTGGCACAACTCACCGGGCAACTCTGACCTCCGATTCTTCTTCCGACGACGGCCTCCATGCCATCGCCGTTTGTCAGCTTCATGCTGACACGTTTCCCGGTGGCTTCACACCGCCTCACCTTGCCGCTGTCGGCCTCCACCTCTGGTGGAGACTGCCATCATCGGCCTACTCCACAGCGATCACATCGCCGACACCAGTGCGCACGTCACGTGCGATTCTGGCACACCACGCTAGCCTTGCTATGGCCACGTGGACCTCCACTGTCACGTTCTTGGTGCATGATGCTGCAGTCGGCCTCGTCACTAGTGCCCCGTATAGCTCCACCAAACGCTTGGGCTCTCCTCATTGCAGAGCCACATGCTCCACGCTGTACGTGTGGTGACCCGACCAGGGGCCTCACCCGAGAGGTCCTCCAAGACCTCCCTGGGAGTCCATCAGGACTTCCCAGGAGGTCCCAAGGACCTCTCGGGCGGTCCACTGAGCCTCCCAGAGGTCGGCCGGACCTCCTGGAGGTCCAGGGAACTGACACGAGGTCTTTGGACCTCAGACCTCCCCAAGCTCCACGCTCTGACCCGAGGGAGGTCCGTGAGGATCCAACCCGAGGAGGTCGTGGGGCTTGGGACAAGCCTTAAGTCCTCTGTGATCTAAACTAATCCCCAAGGATCAATGACTAGTTCTCACAGCAAGCAAGTGATAACATACGCATCCACAAAAGGCTTTATTAACAACAAAAGAGAGTTGATTACAAGGGGGTTGCTTATAAGTTCCAGCAACCGAGAGCTAAATACACAGCGGAAAAACCAAAAGGATAGACTCCATCCATTACACCACAGGTGATTGGCTGGAGGGCGCGGCCTAATTGACTTGGTCCCCCTCATCATCAAAGAAGTCTTCACCTGCTCAATTCATCAATCAAGCAAGAGTGAGCACAATAACCGTGCTCGCAAGTTACACTCGTCAATTAACAGAATGACATGCATAATGGATATATCAAAGGAAGGCATATTAGGGTTGATTTGCGTAAAGCCAAGTTTGTTTCAATTACAAGTACTAAGTTTCAAAGCCATTACAATAAGTAAAAGTTCATTTTCAAAACTCAATTTTTAGTTGGATAACATTCATCATCAATATAGTGAAGGATACCCTCCTGTCACATGGCTCCCCGCCCAATAACCATTTGGATAGAAATCCAAAACCAATTTCATAAGTCCTTTGAAAACCAAAACCAAGAGCTAACTTTGAGTGGCTTTGCTAGCATGTCCATGACCGTGGACACGGCTATTCGAATAGATTTATACTCTGCAGAGGTTGTACACTTTTCCCATATGACATGAATTATCTAGTTTGTTTGGCATCCGTCAATGCCACCTCACACTTCCTTGGGTGAGAGGTCTAGAGCACATGACAAGGCCTTTACAAAGCATTACTCCAACGCAGTCCACCCTCGCTAAGGTTTCACTCCCTTTGGACTACCTATCCGCAGGGTTCAGGCCCCCTCTTGCGCCAGGTGGGACTACAAAGGTCATAACATGACTACCCACCGCATCCACAGGATCAACCGCGATGGAGCTTTACAAATTAGTTAGCCAGGTCCCTTTGCCCATTTCTCAGGACATGTGGTTGTACGAGGGTGGCATAGCGCATTATAGACATAGCAAGATGCGGCTCAAAGACCGGTCCTCATATGGCTTGGGCGGCTAACACAAACCCCTGGGTCTCAACCCTATCCGAGTTGAGCCCATGCATACCCTGCACCAGCCAAACAACCAATCCGCCCAAGACCAAATCCA
Organism: Phyllostachys edulis; assembly: GCA_036346405.1. NCBI lineage: Eukaryota > Viridiplantae > Streptophyta > Magnoliopsida > Poales > Poaceae > Phyllostachys > Phyllostachys edulis. The sequence continues at coordinate 51,152,471 of CM070547.1, read as the reverse complement.
TTTGTTCATTTCTGTTTTTCAAAACAATTTATCAAAATCTCCATGACAACCCAATGTCATGGCTTTAAAAACATTTGATATTTTGGTCTATTGGAAGAAACATTTTCCAAATCAAGATGTTTGGTCTAGCAAGACTAAGCATTCACTTTTCAAAAGCCTATGGTCCTTACTATTGCAAAAACCAGATTTTATCTAGGGTGACAATGGGGTTGGTTCAACATAGACAGTGGCCATATAATGGAACTAGGCATAGCTATGAACCGAAAGATAGGCATTGAAATATCTTAGTAAAAGTAAGCATGCATACATCTTTGAAATCAACATAAGTATCTTGAAGTAATGGGTGCAATATGATCAAGAGTGTAACTTGCCTTGCTCAAAGTCTTGAGCTTCTTCTTCTTCTTCAAGGAACTCTCGCTCCTCACGGCCTTCGCAATCTACACGGTGAAAAAAAACAAAATGACTCAAATAGAGTTCAAGCAAGATCCAAAGGAACTCCAAATAAACTCCAATGTAAAACCAACTGAGAGATTGGGAGATCAGGAGGAGGTCCAACGAGCTTGCTGGAGAGGTCTAGAGAGCTTGGAGGGAGGTCCAAGAGCTGGTCGGTGGAGCTGGAGAGTGGAAATGAGGAGAAAGTGAGAGAGGAAGGGCTGCCCAAGCTATATATAGCTGGAGCCATTGAGCATGCCCCAAGATACGGGTGTTCAAGAGTTGGTAAAGAGGACAATGGAGACAGGCAAGGGATGTGATAAAAGTATGACATGGGCACTGCAAAAAGTGGTAGCATTTAATGTGATACAACATGCATTAAATGTGGGGGAGACTCCTTTGCACAAGGACACAGTCAAAGGATAAAAGAAACATGGGCGTGACTGCCAAGTGGGTCCAGTCAAGACCCTATGGGGAGGTCCTGCGGAGACCTTGAGGAGGCCCCGCGAAGGTCAAAGGGAGCTCCTCACCCACTGGAGAGGTCCTGACGGTTGGATCTCCGAAAAGGAGGTCCAACGGCCAAGATCAAGTGTAGAGGGGAGGTCTGCAGAGGTCAAGGGGAGGTCCTCACCCACAAGGGAGGTCCTGACGATTGGATTAAATCAAGGGGGAGGTCTGGATGGTTAGGATCTAATCAAAGGAGGAGGTCTTGAACGGTTAAGATCTCCAAAGGAGGAGGTCTGGACGGTTAAGATCTCCAAAGGAGGGAGGTCCAAATGAGTTCAAGGAGGTTCAAAGGACATGAGGAGGTCTGCAGAGAGGTCCCGAGAAACGGTATTACCACGATTTGGGAGCGGTAACACCTGGTTGGCAGATAAAGGAATTTCCCGAGAGGGTTACATAGATCAAAGCAAAGAGGAAGTCCGAGTGAACCTAGAAAGCTTCAAGAGGGTTCCGAAGGAACTCAAATGAACATGAGGAAGGCGTAGGCCTGGAAAGGTTTTAAGCCAGAGAGGGAGACTTGGATCTAGGGAGGTCTGGTCCAGAGATGGACAAACATGGACAAAAAGGGGGAGATCACCAAAACTCCAACAAACTCAACAAACTATCAAGGAATCTTAGTTGAAGTTTGAGTTAGTCAATTTAAATCCATCATGAAATTTCAAGTTAAGCTTTGAATTCTCATCAAAACAAAATGGTTCCTTTTATTTTGAAATCTTCAAAAAGGCTCTGAAAAATCAGGGTGTTACAAACCTACCCCTTTAAGGGAATCTCAACCCCGAGATTCAAGCTTGGTCAGCGAAGAGGTATGGATAGTTTGTCTTAAGGTCTTCTTCCTTCTCCCACGTGGCTTCACTCTCAGGGTGATGACTCCACTGCACTTTATATGTTCGAAGGATCTTGCTTCTGGTGACACGCTCCACAACATCCAAAATTTTGATTGGCCTCTCCACATAAGTGAGGTCTTCTTGAAGATCAATGCTTTCCAGGAAGGTGTGGTCTTCTGGTACTCGAAGGTATTTTCTCAGCTGGGACACATGAAAAACATTATGTACCGCTGACAATGCTGATGGTAGCTCCAATTGGTAAGCTACTTCACCCTTCCTTGTCAGGATCTTATACAGTCCAACAAATCTTGGGGCCAGCTTTCCTCTAGTCCGAAATCTCCTAACTCCTTTGAGTGGGGTTACTCTAAGGTACACGAAATCTCCAACTTCAAAAGACAAGTCTCGTCGACGAGTATCAGCATAGCTCTTTTTGTCGGGACTGAGCTACTCTTAACCGCTCCCTTATGAGCTTCACATTTTCTTCAGCTTCTTTGATGACATCGGGTCCAAAGAATTGGCGCTCACCCTCTTGATCCCAAAGGAGAGGGGTTCTACATTGTCTCCCATACAGAGCTTCAAATGGGGACATATCCAAGCTAGCTTGGTAGCTGTTGTTGTAGGAGAACTCAGCATAGGGGATGTTTTTGTCCCAACTTTTCCCATGGTCCAATGCACAAGCTCTAAGCATATCTTCAAGAACTTGGTTCACATGCTCTGTCTGCCCATCGGTTTGAGAATGGTATGCTGCGCTAAAATTGAGCCTTGTCCCCAAAACTTCATGCAGGCTTTCCCAAAACCGAGAGGTGAACTGGGAACCCCTGTCGGACACTATCCTCTTGGGTACACCATGTAGCCAGAGAAGACCCAGAGATGGAGATTTGGATCTAGGGAGGTCTGGTCCAGAGATGGACAAAACATGGATAGAAAGGGGGAGATCACCAAAACTCCAACAAACTCAACAAACTATCAGGGAATCTTAGTTGAAGTTTGAGTTAGTCAATTTAAATCCATCATGAAATTTCAAGTTAAGCTTTGAATTCTCATCAAAACAAAATAGTTCTTTTTATTTTGAAATCTTCAAGAAGGCTTTGAAAAATTAGGGTGTTACTGACGGCCGCCATCGTCGCGGATGCAAGACACAGTTGTCTTTGCGCAACACCACATGTGCGCTTATGTTGCACACTTGACCTCGAGCTCACGGTCGTGCTCCTCGGACACATCGCAGCCTTGCCTCCACTACGGCCAGCTGCCCTCGCGCAGCACTCGGCCTCGACGGCCTGCACCTTAGAGCACCAAGGCTTGACCATGTTTGCCTGCACGGTCACAGAGTGCATGACAAATAATTCGTACATGTCATGCATGGTCGTAGCTTCGCTGTGCAGGCCCTCGATCTCTTCGGCCATCCTGCCCGTGAGATCCACGACGCCTTGCGCCTCACTACGCTTGCAACGCTCGTCGTTGCGCCAACGACCCCGTGTAACATCCCGATTTTCAGAGCCTTTTTGAAAATTTTCAAAATAAAAGAACCATTTGGTTTCGTTGAAGTTCCAAAGCTTAACCTAAGGTTTTCAGAATTTGAGGCGTTTAAAATGACTAAACCAAACTTCAACTAATCCTAAAGTTTGGTTCTTTAGAGTTGTTGAGCTCTTGTGTCGACCTCCCTTACCTTTGTTTGCTCTTCCCTTCCCTGGGCCCAACTCTTTCGTTCCAGACCTCTCCTCACATCATTTGTTTGGACTCCTTTAGTCTAGATCACATCTTTGTTGGTTTGAATCTCTTTATGATTCAAACCTCCCCTATGGTTCGGACATCCCTCCTTGTTCGGACCACCCCTTTTTAATTGACCTCCTCCTGGGACACGTCCACCCGTGGCGTTTTAGCTCGGGTGTGTGTTTCAAATGACCTTGATTTCGAAATTCTAATTTTAGGATTGAATTTTACCTTCGTCTGGACCTCCCTGTGTTCATCGGAATCCTTTCTATATTCATGAGAACCTGCCTTGTGTTCATTTGAATCTCCCTGTATCCCTCTGCCCCTTCCTGTGTCTATCTGGACCTCCCCGGGTCCGTAAGGACCTCCTTGGCCCTTCATCTTGGCCGTCAGGACCTCCTTGGGTTCATCCTGACCGCCAAGACGTCCTTTGGCTTCCTCTTGACCGTTGAGACCTCCCCCGTGCTGGTCTTGACCATTGAGATCTCCTTGATCTCCTCTTGACCATCGGGATCACCTTTGAGTTTATCCTGGCCGTCAAGACCTCCTCTGGACCACTTTCTGTGGACCTCCTCCGTTGGATCCCTCTCCCCTTAAAACCCCTCCGTCCAGGCCACCCTTCGTCTGGATCTGATGGTCCAGACCTCTCCTTCGTTTGGATCTAAGGGTCCAGATCTCCTTTGTTTTGTCCTTCTCTGGTCCGACCTCCTTGGGTCTAGGCCTCCCAGGTGCTTGGACCTCCCCTGGACCAGACCTTCCCTCTTCGATGCTCCTCTCGCTAAGACCTCACCAGGCCTAAGTCTCCTCCTCACTTATTTAGGACCTCCTCCTTGTCTATTTGAACCTCCCCGTGTCCTTTAGGACCTCCTTGTGTCCTTTAGGACCTCCTCCTTGTCTATTTGGACCTCCCCGTGTCCTTCAGGACCTCCCTGTATCCTTTAGGACCTCCTCCTTGCCTATTTGGACCTCCCCGTGTCCTTCAGGACCTCCCTGTTCCTTTAGGACCTCCTTCTTGTCTATTTGGACCTCCCTGTGTCCTTTAGGACCTCCTCCTTGTCTATTGGGACCTCCCCGTGTCCTTCAGAACCACCCCCTTTGTTAGATCTGGCCGTTAAGACCTCCCCTTTGGAGATCTTAACCGTCCAGACCTCCTCTTTGTTAAGATCTGGCCATTAAGACCTCCCCTTTGGAGATCTTAACCGTCCAGACCTCCTCCTTATTAAGATCTGGCCGTTAAGACCTCCCCTTTGGAGATCTTAACCGTCCAGACCTCCCCCTTTGTTAGATCTGGCTGTTAAGACCTCCCCTTTGGAGATCTTAACCGTCCAGACCTCCCCTTTGTGAGATCTGGCCATTAAAGACCTCCCCGTTGGATATCTTAACCGTCTAGACCTCCCCGTTGCTTTTGATCTTGACCTTCGGACCTCCCGTGAGCAGGTCCTTTGGACCTCCTGTCCGTAGGACCTCCTCATTATTGTATCCTTTGGACCTCCTGTCCGTAGGACCTCCTCATTATTGTATCCTTTGGACCTCCGGTCCTGTGCTTGGACCTCCCCCGTGGGTGAGGGCCTCTTTGACCTCTACGGGACCTCCTCTAGGTCTCCGCAGGACCTCCCCTTAGGCTTTGACTGGCCCCATTTAGCAGTCACACTCATTTTTCTTTATCCTTTGACCATGTCCTTTACTCATGGGAGTCTCCCCGCATTTAATACTTGTTGTGTCGTATTAAATGCTACCATCTTTTTTGCAGCACCCGTGCTATCTTTGTGTCACTTCTTGTACTAGCTCCTATCTTTTCCTCACCTGCTCTTGACCCCGTGTGCCTTGGACCTCCCAGCAACTCTAGCTTTATAAGCTTAGGCAAGCTCTCTTCCTTTGTCTTTTCCTCATTTTAGCTCTCTGGCTCCCATAGCTTGTTCTCTAGACCTCCCTCAAACCTCTAGACCTCCTCTCTGGAACTCCTCCAAGCCGTTGGACCTCTTTCAAATTGCCAAGCTCTTCTGTGGTTTTTGTTTGATGTCTATTTGGAGTTCATTTGAATCCTTTTCTGGTCCTTATTTGATCTTGAGCTGTTTTAAACGTGTAGACCTCGACGTCTCTAGTGAGCCCGAGCTTTGTGAAGCAATGGATCTGTAAAGCTTTCGAGCAAGAGGCAAGTTACACTATTGACCATGTTGCACCCATTACTTCAGATTACTATGTTCTGTTTCAAAGGTTTACGCATGCTTACTTTACTAAGTTATTTCAATACCTGTTTTTAAGATGGTAGCTATGCCCAATTTCCATTGTACAGCCACTGTCAACATTGAACCCCATCCATTGCCACCTTAAATGAAAATCTGGTTTTTGCAATAGTGAGAACCAGATGCATTTAAAAATGTGTGCTTAGCCTTGCTAGACCAAAATTTCGATTTGGGGAAATTTTACCAACATGACCAACTGCTGTTTAAAGGTTTTGAGCCATAGCATTGGGTTATCATGGAAGCTTCTAAATGCTTTGAAAAGCAAATGAAAGGAAAAATAGATTTGGACTTGGGCGAAGTGGTTTGCTTGGCTGGTGCAATGTTTATGCACGGACTCAATCCTGGATAAGGTTGAGGTCCAGGGGTTTGTGGTGGTCGCCCAAATCAATTGAGGACCGACCTTTGAGCGATCCTTTGCTAGGCCTATAATGGGCTATGCCTCACCATACAACCACATGTCTCTAGAATGGGGCGTAGGACCTGGCCAACTAATTTGCAAAGTTCTACGACAGTTGTTCCACTTGGATGTGTGGGAGGTCTCCTATGGCCTATGGTTTTTCATAACCTGTGTTCTCCCACTGGCGCAAGAGGGGGCCCTGAACCTACGGATGGCTAGTCCAAAGGGGGCGAAACCTTAGCGAGGAGGGACTGTAGTGGAACAATGCATTATAAAGGCCTTGTCATGAACTCTAGACCTCATTTAATGTCGTGACATACGAAGTGGTCTGTGTTCACTTTAAAGTTGAGAACTTGCCTTGGGAACTAAAGAGTTTTTATGTCCGTTGGACAATAATGTTTTGTCCGTTGGACTTTAGATTACTCTCAATTGCGATTAAAGATCTGAAGCTATAAAATCCCCATTGTTGGGCTTTAGAGCTTTTACGCTTTCAGATCTTCCTTCAATCTCCTTCAATTCCTTGCCAAGAAAACCTTTCCGATCTCAAAGCCTCCTCCGACCACTACTCATCCATTTGAGAAATTTCAGCATGTCGGAGCAAATTACAAAGTGGATGGTCTCATATCTGAGGGAGAAGAAGCTTGAGGTGCTGGAGAAGATCGGAATGCTCCTGGACAGGAATCTGATCAAATGGAGGTCAGCAGCCAAAGAACACTTTCCGAGTCACGAAGATGGAGAAATTTCAGTCTTCCTTGCCTACATCGAATGCGGGCTGAGGGTGCTGGTGCACAAATTCCTCCCCCGTGTTTCTGGAGTACTATGGGGTAGAGTTGGTGAATTTGGCCCCTAATTCCATCGCTGACATTAGAATATTTAGCTCCTTGTGCGAGGCGTACCTAGGAGTAAGTCCAAATTTGAAGCTCTTTAGGTATTTCTATCGGATGGTGATGTCAGGAAGATCCACGGCGGCTCCTGGAGAATGCATGCTGCGCCTTCATGATGGTAAGGAAGATGAGTACGTCCAAATGTACCCGAAGTCCTCGTGGTCGTCATGGAAAAAGAACTGGTTTTGCATGACTTGAGGACGATGACCTCTACTTACGGAATCGAGGTAACGAGAATTCCAAGTGGAGGGGGACCGTGGAGAAGACAGGGATGGTCAGAAGATGTGTGGATGCCATTCGAGATCTAAGGATCAAGGGATTGACTTCCTGGCATGTAGTGAGAAATTTCACCAAACGCCGAATTAGTCCTTTGAAGCTCTGGACTCAATCCCTGCTCTGGTCCATTGGTCGTGATGAAGAAATCACGGACTCACGAGATGGTAAGTCTTGGAGAAAAGCTCCGACTAGTATAACTTATTACTTGATTATCGTAAAATCTTAAAATCTACTCTGTCTCCCTCTTTTTTTAAAGCCCTTTCTCGTGAGGAAATCAAAGAGCGAATCAAAATGATCCGTGCCAGGGAGCCTGGTGAGAAGGCTGCATTTCCGAACATCTTAGCGATAGTCTCTGTTGAAGAGAGACTAGCAAGACTTCAGATAGATAATCAATTGTCCTTTTATCTTATTTACATATATCTTCCGATCAGTTTATTGATCTTGCTCTAATTTTGTAGGCGGTCGGACTGAAAGTCATACAACGCAGTGAGGATCGTAATCCTACCGTGGTTCTGACCGATTCCTGCCCAGAGGCAACGGAAGAAGATGACTCTCCCGAGGTAAAAGAGCATTTGAAAGAAGATACATATATTTAGATAGAAATTTTCATCACCTAACCAAACTAACTTGTTTTTTGATCTAGGTGGAAAAAACTGAAGGCCTGCAGAACAGAATCGCAAAAGTCGTAGACTCTAGAGTGGTCGTTCACGACCTAACAGTTGTTACTGAGACAACTGACCTGGAGGTTGATGAAACCACACCCTCCGACCCGATGGTCAGGGACGCTACCCTCGATCAATTGGTCGAGGATATCGCTTTCGACCTCATGTTGGAAGATGTGAAGGGTATAACCAACCCTACCAGCCTAGAGCCGGTGAAATTGGTTGAGAAGAAAAGGAAGGCTAGCGGTACGGAATTTACTCTACCAAGTTTTAAAGTCAAAACCAAAAAATCAACTAGGTATGTACAAATGAAAAGGTCGTATGAGTGCATACCTTTAATAGTTTTTGATGATTTGGAGTTTTGAGTTTCCGTTCTTTGTTTTGTACAAATCTTCTGGCGTTCCGGTCATTTCCGACCAGAATGTTCCTGAGGACTAGGCACCCGTGAAAGTCCCCGTCCAAAGCACTTCTCAGGACAAAGTTCCTGAGGATAAAGTGGTCGAGGAAGCCCCCGAGAAAGTGTCGGTGCCAGCGGTCGTTCATGATCCAGTGGTGATCCTAACTCCTTCGGCGGAGGTAGCTGCCTCTGAAGGCCCTTAACAAGTTCCGACCTCTGTTGGTAATCTCTCCCAACCTAACAAGCTCACTTTTTGCCCCCGATTTATCGAGGATAAGGAGCTTGACGATGTATGGGAAAGAATATCGGACCATCAAGTCAAGATAGGTCCTGATCTCATTTTTGCCGATTATAATGACGTAGTAATCCAGGTAAGTATTCTACGACCGGTTTCATAGCTTTCTCTTTAAAAGCTTGTAGGAAACTTAAAGAAGAATGCTATTTGTGTAGCACATTGTCGAGAATTTTGCTGTGGTCGGAGGACTGACCCAGCGAATAAAACTATTGGAGCAAAAACACTCCGAATTGGAAAGTAAAAAACTTTCCTCTTAACCCTTCTCCTTCTTCAATACTTTGTTCTTCTTTAATTATTCTCCCTTATCATATTCGATAGATTTGGAAAAAATAAAAGAAGAGACCGTGGCTGATAAAGCCAGAATAACCCAGCTTGAAGAAGAAAATCAGGCTAAGGACCGGTCGATCGCAGATGCGACGACCAGACATGAAACTCTTGAAAAGAGGATTGAAAGTAATTTGGTCGTAGACTTGACTTATTAACCTAGCTAGTGGTTTTTATGGTTAGTATGGCTCTGATACCAACTTTTGTGAGAACCCGGGGTATTTAACTTGTAATACTTAACAATTAAGATGATTCAAGTATTACAAATCAAATATCATGACTCTCGGCATATACGTACTTCCCAGAAGTGCAGCACATATACCCCATACAAAAATCATGCATCAATTCCATTCAATACATAGAATCCAAAGCGCAACTAAGCAATTCAAAGGACATACAATATATAGTTATTACAAAAGGGCCCGACCGGCCAAATGACAACTAAAGAGTCTTAAATAACAGCGGAAGCAAGGTGCCATAAGATGGCGATAAACAAAAGCCAAGTAGTGTGCCTTAAACCCACAAGGCAACCAACCGGGCCACCAACCTAGTCGTCGAAACCACCGCACATCTCGCAAAAGTGTAACCCTTGGGGTTCAACTTCCTCCTCTGCAACAATTTATTAAGCAAAGCAAATGAGTACAATAATGTACTCGCAAGACTTACGTGCAAGGTAACAGGCCTATATAAAAAGCTACATGCAAGCTTATTTAAGTGGAGGAGGCTCTTGACTCATTTTCAGCATAAAGCAAGTTTTCATTTGCAATAATGTAATAGATTGAAAGCAGTTTTGCAATCTGATTTTATTTGATAAAAATAGCGAGCTACAAGTATGAAGAATAACAAGACATCCTGGAAGTGGCTAACCCAATAGCCACCACAACAATAGCATGAATTCCCCATTCATACCACCCAGATCAAGTTTTAATTAAATATTGTAGTCTAACTCTTGTAGAGACCTTACCAAGCATGTCCATAACCTAGGACGAGGCTATTCGAATAGTTTGAACCCTGCAGGGGTATACCAATGTACCCACACGCTAGACCGCCTCTTTTGCCACTAGATTAAGCACACTTCTTTGGTATGCCGGCAAGGCTAAGTCCTACGAGACCTTTCCAATATTGTGTATTAACTACGAGTCGCCCATATGGGAGGAAACCCCATACGTTGATGCGGAGTCATCAAAGATGCTCATCTCCTTATAAAGGACGATGCTCCTTGCAGTGGATAACCTCCACTACTGCTCACCCAATAACCCACCATGCAACTCGGAGCTAACACACGCCAAAGTACTAAGTCAAGAGAGGTCCCATATCCCTCTCATGTGATTAGCACGCAATAAGCGCTTGGCTTAGTGTCCAAGATGTTCGGTCTTTGTTGACCCGGGCACCATTCCAGTCACACCATAAATTCACACCAACAACCATTGTGCCCAAGTCTAAAACATTTCATTTTTATTTTTCAGTTTTTGACTTTATAAAGTAACAAAGCACAAGGTGCTGAGCATAATAATAATAATAATTTTGTGTGATCACAGTTATCGACTAAGTCGATAACCGCCTAATTCTACCTAAGTAACTAAGCATTTCTAAGCATGACCTTAAAAGACAATAAAAGAGCATAATTAAATCACCAGGCCCTAATTCACCAGTGATATTATTAACTTATATTTTGTGGCAGGGATAACAATTTAAGGGCAACCATGCAATAGGAATAGCTACCTCTAATCGGAAAATTACTTTGACACAAAAGCATGCATACAAACAATTTGTAAACAAAGTATTAGACTTGAAAGTAATAGGACATTTATGATCAAACTGCTTGCCTTGCTGGGGATTACCCTCTTGCTGTAGAGGAGCACTCTTGTAAACAATAGGATCGTCGGAACCTACCAAAGAATTCAAAAGCACAATAAGAACGAATAATACCGAAAAGACCCAAAAATTCAAATTCATCCAAAAATTATGAAAAATTCACAGAAAGTAGAGCATCATTTTAGATGAATTTAGCAACAAAAATAAATTCATTTGGATGTCCTATGCAAAAGTTATAACAGTTTGAATGTTAGTTTTCCAGAAAATCCAATATAATTGCCATCGGTTACTGTTCATCCGAATTAATTATTTTGGTGAAAATTTCCAGAGCAGTGGTGCACTTGAAATTTTTATGGTAGGCTTAGCACCTCATGAGATGAACAATGGAATTTGATTCACCTCATTTGGAGCTAAGATGAATTTTCTATGATTTTTCAAAGTTATGAAAGTAGTACTCAAGTTACATGCAAAATAAGATTTTTAGTAATAGTATCATGCTCACAACCTATTTTACAATAAACTACACTGACAGAGGATTCCAACAAAATTGAGTTTACTTTTTGGGAGTTACAGAGAAATACTTATGCATTTTAAAAGTTAGAGCAATTTTAGTGCAACAATAATACTAAACATAAAGTAATTTTGCCAAATGTGATTTCTGGAACATAAGCATGATTCAATCCATTTTTATATTAAAGAACATTTAAAAGGAAACTAACAAAATTGGAATCATCAATTTTGGAGCTAATATGAATTACTTATGCAATTTTGAAGTTTAACCAATTTTCAGTTCACAAATAAGGCATTTTGGAAATTATAATAACATACAATACTTTTTATACCCAGACTAGCCTAGCCCTACTCACTAACCAGTGGGGCAACCTGAACAGTGCTATTTTCTATTTTCCATTTGAATTTTCTAGAAATCGACAAGGTGGGACCTACCTATCATAGACTTGGTCCACATGCATAGTGCATGGACCGAAAGTCATGAGCTAGGTCCACGGTGCACAGCAGATCACTATGCACTAATGGCCTCGGGCCCACATTGTAATAGACTCAAAGAAACAGACTAATCATAAGCTTTCCGACAAAGATACATCATTAACTCTAATCATCATCATTAAATGCTAATCATCGTCGCTAAGATTACTGTCCGAAGCGTGCCACCTTTTCAGACGCTTGCCGCATGAAGTTTCATGATGGCTCGCTGGCGAAGCGGTATGGCGTGGTGAGTGGTCAAAACGGAACGCCCACGACCTTGCACACCCGATGGCACGGTGGCGAGACGATGGTGGCATGGTGGCGTGCTGACGATGCTAAGCGGCGGCGGTGCTATGGAAACAATGGCACAACGCGAAGCGAGACGCCTGCATGCAAACTAGCGCACGCAGAGGCAATAAAGGGGTTCGATGAACTCACCGATGACTGGAGGTGGAGAAGCTGCCGGAGTTGGGTCGGCGACGAGAACCCGAGGCGACGGCGGCACCTCACCGAGGAGAGCTCCACCTAAGGACAGAGGGAAGGAATGGGTGATGGAGGATACATCACAGGTGCCTCAAGATGGTGTCTGAGTGAGGAATTGAAGGATGGCTTACCGAGCCGTCGTCGGAGAAGAAGAGGGTGCTCACGGCCGAGAAAGGGAAAACTAAATTCCGAGTGCTCCTGCGACGGAAACACAAAATTGGTTGAGGGGTTCTCCTCCTAAGACTAAAAGGCACATGGTGATGCACTTAAGGGAGAGGGAAACTCACCGGAGCACTAATGGCGTGGTGGAGGCCTTTGGGGCAGACCGGAGACAAGGAAGACAACCTTGGAGTTCCGAAAGCGCCACAAACGAAGACACAAGCTCGTCGAGGAAATGGAGGAGGCGTCGAAGGAGGAAAAGAAAGCACCGACGGTGGTGCTTACCGGGACTAGAGAGGGAGCTATGCTTCCTTCTCTCCCACGGCCGGAAAGAGAAGTGAGCTCAGAGAGAGGCCTTGAGGGAGTTTTGTGCGAGCGCACGGACGGAGAAGGGGACGGTGTGAGATGGCGACGCTCCAGAACTAGTCGACGAGGCGGTGGCGTGACAGCGTGACTGGCGGAGACTAAGGCGCAGAGTGGCGCTGGTGCGTGGTCTTGCGCGGACTCTGCCGCTTGCGGCAAGAAGGTAGACGATCGCTGACAGCCCAGCCCACGGCTGACATGACACAACATGAAAGCGAAGCGATCGCGAAAAGGATCGAGGCGGGCCGTTGGATCAAGATCCAACGGTCGACGTCGTGCGGGCGATTTAAACCCAAGCCGAAACGGTACGCGCTCGTGACCGTAGATGCGCGATCGGACGGCTGCATGTGATGGTGCATTTAGTGGGTTTGGCTGAGCCAAGTCGACGTTGGGTTTGAGTCAGGCTCGGGTCTGAGCCTGATGAATAGTGATTTCAGGTTTTGTTTTTAAAAAGGGTGAGAAGATTGGGAATTTTTGGAGGTAGCTCCAAAGCTCCAAAAATTCTAACATTTTTATGGAAGCTTGCTAGAATAGAGAAAGATCTTGTGTAATTTTTCCAGAAATTTTTATGCACTGAATTTCTTTCTATAAAATTCACAAGCTGCTGGGCTAGGGGTTTGACCAGAATTCAAACTGGTTTGACTAGCTCTTTTGAAATAGCAAACAAAATCTAAAAATTATGAGATTTTTCAGAGAGGTTACTAGGGTGATCCAGATGATAGAAAAAATATTTCTAGAGGATTATCACAAGATTGGATCATGGAGTTTTTAAGGACAACAACCTCCATCAATAGAAACATTGATCTTTGACAAAAGGAATTACTAGGGGAAAACTTCTAGAAAATTTCAAATGACATCATGAGGCATCAAAAGTTTTAATTTATCCTCATTTTATTACATTTGAAACACACACCATTGTTTGGGATGTTACAAAACCTCCCCCCCTTACAAGAATCTCGCCCCGAGATTCTAATTAGTTGGAAAAGAAAGATGGGTAGTCCGCACGCAGGCGATCCTCCCTTTCCCAAGTTGCTTCATCCTCGGTGTGATTTGTCCACTAAACTTTAAGGAACTTGATGGCACGATTCCTTGTTCTTCGTTCAGCTTTCTCAAGGATGCGAAAAGGACGTTCTTTGTAGGTCAAGTCTTCTTGTACATCGAGACTCTCCAATGGAGCTTCCTCGGTTGGAACGCGAAGGCACTTCTTCAATTGAGACACTTGAAAGACATCGTGCACACCTTCAAGTGCAGCGGGCAATTCCAACTTGTAGGCAACCGCTCCTTTCTTCTCAATGATGCGGTAAGGTCCAACATATCGAGGAGCTAACTTGCCTTTGATGCCAAATCGTTGATGACCCTTCAAAGGAGAGACTTTGAGATAAACAAAGTCATTAGGCTCGAAGCTCAATTCACGGCGACGACAATCCACATAGCTCTTTTGTCTTGATTGAGCCGTGCGCAAACGATCTCGAATCAACCGAACTTGACTTTCGGCCTCATTAATTGAGTCTGGGCCAAAGAATGGTCTTTCGCCTGTTTCTGACCAATTCAATGGGGTCCTACATTTCTTCCCATATAATGTCTCAAATGGTGCCATGCCAAGACTAGCTTGAAAACTGTTGTTGTAGGAGAACTCGGCGAACGGCAAACACTTCTCCCAATTCTTCCCATAGGAGAGAACACAAGCACGGAGCATGTCTTCCAATAATTGATTGACTCTTTCAGTTTGGCCATCAGTTTAAGGATGATAAGCTGTGTTGAAAGAAAGACGAGTCCCCATAGATTCTTGCAAACTATGCCAAAACTGGGAGGTGAAGAGTGAACCACGATCAGAAATGATCGTCTTCGGTATCCTATGCAAACTCACAATGCGGGAGATGTAGAGATCTGCCAACAGACCAACACGAAGACGGGTTCGCACTGGTAGAAAATGTGCCACTTTAGTTATTCGATCAATGACAACCCATATGGCATCTTTCCCTTTTGAGGTACGGGGTAGACCGGTGATAAAGTCCATGCCGATAGAATCCCACTTCCACTCAGGTACTGGCAAAGGCTGTAGGAGACCCGCTGGACGTTGATGTTCTGCTTTTGCACGACGACACACGTCGCACTTGGCAACAAACTTTACGATTTCCCGCTTCATTCGGGTCCACCAGAATCTCTGACGGAGGTCTTGATACATCTTTGTGGCCCCGGGATGAATGGACAAGGGAGAATCATGGGCTTCGCAGAGGATGACATTCCGCAATTCCATGACCTTCGGAACAATAAGGCGCTTTCCGAACCATACAACACCATTGTCATCTTCAGAAAAGCACTTGACCGTTCCGCTCTTGATATTTTGCTTGATCTGATTCACACCTTCATCTGTTTGTTGTGCAGCCTTGATCTGATCTTCTAAGGTTGGTTGCACAACCAAGGCAGCAAGGGAACCATGCTCAACTACTTCCAAGTTGAGCCGCTGAAAATCTTCATGAAGGGCGGGCTGCTGCTCCTTGATCATCAAGGTATTGCAATAAACCTTGCGACTGAGAGCATCGGCAATAATATTAGCTTTGTCCGGATGGTATTGGAGACTCATATCATAATCTTTGATCAATTCCAACCACCTTCTTTGCCTAAGGTTCAGATCCGGTTGGGTTAACAAGTATTTCAAACTTTTGTGATCCGAATACACTTCGCAACGATTACCGATGAGGTAATGTCGCTAAATCTTCAGTGCATGAACCACTGCAGCTAATTCCAAATCATGGGTAAGATAATTGAGTTCATGAGGCCTCAATTGTCTTGATGCATAAGCCACAACCTTGCCCTCTTGCATAAGAATGCAACCGAGTCCTTGACGGGAAGCATCGTAATAAATATCGAAGCTTCAGTGGACGTCGGGACGAACAAGAACTGGAGCTGTGGTCAATCTCTTCTTGAGCTCTTGAAAACTCTTCTCACAATCAGCGGACCACACATATTTCTTGTCCTTCTTGAGCAATTCTGTCATTGGTTTCGCAATCTTGGAGAAGTTCTCAATAAAGCGACGATAGTATCCCGCTAAACCGAGAAAACTCCTCACGTCAGTCACTGACTTGGGCTGACCCCATGAGAGCACATCACTGACCTTACTAGGATCCACAGCGATGCCTTCCACTGAAAGAACATGGCCCAAGAATGCCACTTCCTTCAACCAAAACTCGCACTTGCTGAACTTCGCATAGAGTTGATGTTCGCGAAGTTTTCCCAATACTAGCTTCAGATGCTCAGCATGCTCTTCATCATTCTTTGAGTAGATGAGAATATCATCAATGAAGACCACCACAAACTTGTCCAAATACTCCATGAATACCATATTCATAAGATTCATGAAAAGAGCAGGAGCATTGGTCAAGCTGAAAGACATGACTGTACACTCGTACAATCCGTAGCGAGTAGAGAAAGCCGTCTTCGGAATATCTTCAGGCTTGATTCGGACTTGATGGTAGCCCAATCTCAGATCAATCTTGGAGAATACCCGAGCGCCGGTCAATTGATCGAAGAGGTCGTCAATCCGGGGCAACGGGTACTTGTTCTTCACCGTCACAGCATTCAGCGGACGGTAATCAACGCACATACGCAGAGTCTTGTCTTTCTTCTTTACAAAGATTATAGGACAGCCCCACGGCGATGAGCTTGGGCGGATGAAACCCTTCTCTTGAAGTTCACCAAGTTGCTTCTTCAACTCCTCCAATTCATTCGGAGGCATCCGATACGGCCTCTTGGACATTGGGGCGGTACCGGGCAGCAACTCAATAACAAACTCAATATCACGGACTGGAGGCATCCCAGGCAATTCTTCGGGAAACACATCAGTGAAGTCGCATACCACATGGACTTCATGAATCTCCATAGTTGGCTTTGCTTCAAATGCATAAATGTGTGGCTCTTGCAGCTTCAGAGAAATTCCAACTTGCTCGCCGGATGGACTTGTGAGAGAGATGAATTTTCTGGCACAATCAATTTGCCCCAAGTGTTGGGACAACCAATCCATGCCAAGTATCACGTCCAAACTTGTTGAATCAATGAGGATGAGGTTTGCCAAAAATTCCACTCCTCCAATCTCAATAGAAACATCCCGACATTCATATTCAACTCTCATTACTGACCCCGGAGAATGAATAATCAAAGAAACATGCATAGGAACAATTGGAAGATCACTAAGTGCAGCAAAAGACTTTGATATAAATGAATGCGAAGCTCCGGAATCAAATAAAACTGTAGCTGGTTGAGAGTTGATAAGAAGCGTACCCAACACGACATCGGGTGCCTCCTGAGCTTCCTCAGCCGAGATATGGTTGACTCGACCACTGCCTACATTCTAGGTCTTCTAATTAACCTTCTAATCATGGCCATTTCCTTGCCCGCATCCCCCATTAGGACGAGGGGCCGCTCCAGCCTTCTTGGGGCAATGATTAGCATAATGCCCCTTGTTGTTGCAGAAGAAACAGGTAACATCGGCAGCTGGATTGCGGGGACCTCCTTGCTGTCTCGCAGGTGCACGTGACTGAGACACAGCCTACGGAGGGCGAGGTACAAACGCCGGTGCCCTCGGTGGTGTTGGAGTCTGAGAGTGATGCACCGGGGCTTGCCCGCCATAAGAACGAGGAACACTGGCCCTTGCTGATTTTTGGGCCTCCCACTTGCGCTTGCGAGAATCACCTAGCGCCCTTGCCTTGTGCTCGGCGACAATAGCCTTGTCGACCAACGTCTGAAAGTCGGGGAAGTTGACGATAGACAGCTTGTCCTGAAGCTCCTTAGACAAGCCATCCATGAACTTCTCCTGCTTGGCCTCATCAGTGGGCACGTCCTCAGGGGTGTACCGAGAGAGGTGGTTGAAGTCGTGGAGGTATTCGGTCACAGATCTGCGCCCTTGCTTGAGCGCCGAGAACTCCTTCTTTTTGAGCTTCATCAAGCTGGCGGGAACATGAGCCCGACGGAAAGCAGTGCGAAACTCTGCCCAAGTGATAGCCTGACCCTCGGGCTGCATGGCGAGGAAGTTCTCCCACCATGAGAGTGATGCCCCCTCCAGCTGATGGGAGGCAAAGAGTGCCTTCTCCTGCTCCTGGCACTGAGCGACATCGAGCTTCCGCTCGACAAGACGCAACCAATCGTCTACGTCAAGTGGATCCTCGGACCGTGAGAAGGTGGGTGGCTGCGCGCGAAGGAACTCTGAGAGTCCTCCCCTCTGATGGTGGCCACCTCCCCCTCCTGATCCAGAGGCACCGGAAATGTTGGAGGTGTTCCGTGCAATCACCTCTAGGATCCTCGTCTGATCCATGCGATTCCGCTCAATCTGAGCGAGAACCTCAGCCATGGTCGGAGGAGGTGGGAGCTCCTCATCCGAACCAGCTGGCTGACCCTGGTTGTTGCGTGTTCGTCCAGCCATCCTGTTTCATAAGGCAGGTTAGCAACAACAACCCGAAAACTAGAGACGAAAGGTAGCAAAAGACAAGCTATCAACTAGAGAAATGATATACTACCCTAACCCCATTACAACCATATAACCAGCAAGAATATGAACTCCAAACGATTGCAAAAAGGCATAATATCCAATGCAAAGCTCATAAGACACAAGATTCAATTTCTCAGTACGACCAACTCGTATTGAATGAACGAGTAATCGGTTTGAGAAGAAAATTTCAGAACACAACTCAAGTCTTATTACACATAAGGATCATGGTAACAACCATCTAGGGTGTGTTAGACACTAGCTATCTAATATCACATCTTACCCTTTTAAACCCCACGAGTTTTAGTTGAATTATCCTCTCGTTTTTAGCCCTATCGAAGAACTAGGTGCTTGCTGTCCAAAAATTGTACTTGTTGTCCGGATTTTGTATCTAAGCCCCAAACTGAATTTTCCAACTTCAAATGCTTCTAATCTTCACTAAAAGACAGCCAACACTTCATTTTTACAACACTCTTTGAATCCCCAAAACCGAATTTAAACGATAACAACTATCTTTTGAAAGAAGATGAGAAGAAACAACTTTTCAAGACTTAAACAAGAACAAGGTGAGAGGAGCAATCTAGGATAGGTAAGGAGTAAAATATGAGAACTTACTTAAGTTTTCATAAACCATTTGACATTTTGAAACTAAGTTTTTCAAAATATCCTAAGGACGACCAAGCTAATGGTTTCTATGGTTAGTATGGCTCTAATACCAATTTTTGTGAGAACCCGGGGTATTTAACTTGTAATACTTAACTATTAAGAAGATTCAAGTATTACAAATCAAATATCATGACTCTTGGTGTATACGTACTTCCCAAAAGTGCAGCACATATACCCCATACAAAAATTATGCATCAATTCCATTGAATACATAGAATCCAAAGCACAACTAAGCAATTCAAAGGACATACAATATATAGTTACTACAAAAGGGGCCAACCGGCCAAATGACAACTAAAGAGTCTTAAATAACAGCAGAAGCAAGGTGCCATAAGATGGCGATAAACAAAAGCCAAGTAGTGTGCCTTAAACACACAAGGCAACCAACTGGGCCACCAACCTAGTCGTCGAAACCACCGCATATCTCGCAAAAGTGTAACCCTTAGGGTTCAACTTCCTCCTCTGCAACAATTTATTAAGCAAAGCAAATGAGTACAATAATGTACTCGCAAGACTTACGTGCAAGGTAACAGACCTATATAAATAGCTACATGCAAGCTTATTTAAGTGGAGGAGGCTCTAGACTCATCTTCAGCATAAAGCAAGTTTTCATTTGCAATAATGTAATAGATTGAAAGCAGTTTTACAATCTGATTTTATTTGATAAAAACAGCGAGCTACAAGTATGAAGAATAACAAGACATCCTGGAAGTGGCTAACCCAATAGCCACCACAACAATAGCATGAATTCCCCATTCATACCACCCAGATCAAGTTTTAATTAAATGTTGTAGTCTAACTCTTGTAGAGACCTTACCAAGCATGTCCATAACCTAGGACGAGGCTATTCGAATAGTTTGAACCCTGCAGGGGTGTACCAATGTACCCACACGCCAGACCGCCTCTTTTGCCACTAGATTAAGCACACTTCCTTTGGTATGCCGGCAAGGCTAAGTCCTACGAGACCTTTCCAATATTGTGTATTAACTACGAGTCGCCCATATGGGAGGAAACCCCATACGTTGATGCGGAGTCATCAAAGATGCTCATCTCCTTATAAAGGACGATGCTCCTTGCGAAGGATAACCTCCACTCTCGCTCACCCAATAACCCACCATGCAACTCTGAGCTAACACACGCCAAAGTACTAAGTCAAGAGAGGTCCCATATCCCTCTCATGTGATTAGCACGCAATAAGCGCTTGGCTTAGTGTCCAAGATGTTCGGTCTTTGTTGACCCGGGCACCATTCCAGTCACACCATAAATTCACACCAACAACCATTGTGCCCAAGTCTAAAACATTTCATTTTTATTTTTCAGTTTTTGACTTTATAAAGTAACAAAGCACAAGGTGCTGAGCATAATAATAATAATAATTTTGTGTGATCACAGTTATCGACTAAGTCGATAACCGCCCAATTCTACCGGTAACTAAGCATTTCTAAGCATGACGCCGAAAAGACAATAAAAGAGCATAATTAAATCACCAGGCCCTAATTCACCAGTGATATTATTAACTTATATTTTGTGGCAGGGGATAACAATTTAAGGGCAACCATGCAATAGGAATAGCTACCTCTAATCGGGAAAATTACTTTGACACAAAAGCATGCATACAAACAATTTGTAAACAAAGTATTAGACTTGAAAGTAATAGGACATTTATGATCAAACTGCTTGCCTTGCTGGGGATTACCCTCTTGCTGTAGAGGAGCACTCTTGTAAACAATAGGATCGTCGGAACCTACCGAAAGAATTCAAAAGCACAATAAGAACGAATAATACCGAAAAGACCCAAAAATTCAAATTCATCCAAAAATTATGAAAAATTCACAGAAAGTAGAGCATCATTTTAGATGAATTTAGCAACAATAATAAATTCATTTGGATGTCCTATGCAAAAGTTATAACAGTTTGAATGTTAGTTTTCCAGAAAATCCAATATAATTGCCATCGGTTACTGTTCATCCGAATTAATTATTTTGGTGAAAATTTCCAGAGCAGTGGTGCACTTGAAATTTTTATGGTAGGCTTAGCACCTCATGAGATGAACAATGGAATTTGATTCACCTCATTTGGAGCTAAGATGAATTTTCTATGATTTTTCAAAGTTATGAAAGTAGTACTCAAGTTACATGCAAAATAAGATTTTTAGTAATAGTATCATGCTCACAACCTATTTTACAATAAACTACACTGACAGAGGATTCCAACAAAATTGAGTTTACTTTTTGGGAGTTACAGAGAAATACTTATGCATTTTAAAAGTTAGAGCAATTTTTAGTGCAACAATAATACTAAACATAAAGTAATTTTGCCAAATGTGATTTCTGGAACATAAGCATGATTCAATCCATTTTTATATTAAAGAACATTTAAAAAGGAAACTAACAAAATTGGAATCATCAATTTTGGAGCTAATATGAATTACTTATGCAATTTTGAAGTTTAACCAATTTTCAGTTCACAAATAAGGCATTTTGGAAATTATAATAACATACAATACTTTTTATACCCAGACTAGCCTAGCCCTACTCACTGACCAGTGGGGCAACCTGAACAGTGCTATTTTCTATTTTCCATTTGAATTTTCGGTAAAACCGACAGGTGGGACCTACCTATCATAGACTTGGTCCACATGCATAGTGCATGGACCGAAAGTCATGAGCTAGGTCCACGGGTGCACAGCAGGATCACTATGCACTAATGGCCTCGGGCCCACATTGTAATAGACTCAAAGAAACAGCTAATCATAAGCTTTCCGACAAAGATACATCATTAACTCTAATCATCATCATTAAATGCTAATCATCGTCGCTCTGAAGACTGTCCGAAGCGTGCACACGACTTTCGGACGCTTGCCATGAAGATTTCATGATGGCTCGCCGGCGGCGGGCGGCGCGGGTGAGTGGTCAAAACGGAACGCCCACGACCTTGCACACCCGATGGCACCAGCGGCGAGACCAGTGGTGGCCCGGCGCGGCGGCGCGATGTGCTAAGGCGGCGGCGGTGCTATGGAAACAATGGCACAACGCGGAAGCGAGACGCCCGCGGCAAACTAGCGCACGCGTAGGCAATAAAGGGGTTCAGTGAACTCACTGGGATGACCTGGAGGTGGAGAAGCTGCCGGAGTTGGGTCGGCGACGAGAACCCGAGGCGACGGCGGCACCTCACCGAGGAGAGCTCCACCTAAGGACAGAGGGAAGGAATGGGTGATGGAGGATACATCACAGGTGCCTCAAGATGGTGTACGAGTGAGGAATTGAAGGATGGCTTACCGAGCCGTCGTCGGAGAAGAAGAGGGTGCTCACGGCCGAGAAAGGGGAAAACTAAATTCCGAGTGCTCCTGCGACGGAAACACAAAATTGGTTGAGGGGTTCTCCTCCTAAGACTAAAAGGCACATGGTGATGCACTTAAGGGAGAGGGAAACTCACCGGAGCACTAATGGCGTGGTGGAGGCCTTTGGGGCGCGCACCGGAGACAAGGAAGACAACCTTGGAGTTCCGAGCGCTACAAACGAAGACACAAGCTCTGGTCAGAGGAAATGGAGGAGGCGTCGAAGGAGGAAAAGAAAGCACTGACGCGGTGGTGCTTACCGGGACTAGAGAGGGAGCTATGCTTCCTTCTCTCCCACGGCCGGAAAGAGAAGTGAGCTCAGAGAGAGGCCTTGAGGGAGTTTTGTGCGAGCGCACGGACGGAGAAGGGGACGGTGTGAGATGGCGACGCTCCAGAACTAGTCGACGAGGGCGGTGCGCGAACGGCGTGACCTGGCGGAGACGGAAGCGCGCAGAGTGGCGCGGGTGCGTGGTGCGCGGACTCTGCCCGCTTGCCAGCGCAAGGTAGACGATGCGCCTGACAGCCCGGGCCCACGGCACAGCGACACAGCGCGAGCGAGCGATCGCGCGGAAAGGATCGAGGCGGGCCGTTGGATCGAGATCCAACGGTCGACGTCGTGCGGGCGATTTAAACCCAAGCCGAAACGGTACGCGCTCGTGACCGTAGATGCGCGATCGGACGGCTGCATGTGATGGTGCATTTAGTGGGTTTGGCTGAGCCAAGTCGACGTTGGGTTTGAGTCAGGCTCGGGTCTGAGCCTGATGAATAGTGATTTCAGTTTTGTTTTTAAAAAGGGTGAGAAGATTGGGAATTTTGGAGGTAGCTCCAAAGCTCCAAAAATTCTGACATTTTATGGAAGCTTGCTAGAATAGAGAAAGATCTTGTGTAATTTTTCCAGAAATTTTTATGCACTGAATTTCTTTCTATAAAATTCACAAGCTGCTGGGCTAGGGGTTTGACCAGAATTCAAACTGGTTTGACTAGCTCTTTTGAAATAGCAAACAAAATCTAAAAATTATGAGATTTTTCAGAGAGGTTACTAGGGTGATCCAGATGATAGAAAAAATATTTCTAGAGGATTATCACAAGATTGGATCATGGAGTTTTTAAGGACAACAACCTCCATCAATAGAAACATTGATCTTTGACAAAAGGAATTACTAGGGGAAAACTTCTAGAAAATTTCAAATGACATCATGAGGCATCAAAAGTTTTAATTTATCCTCATTTTATTACATTTGAAACACACACCATTGTTTGGGATGTTACACGCTCCTTCCAGTGGGCAGGACCACGTGCAAAAAATGAGAGACTTCGACTTGGAGACTTTTCGTGTCCCGACCAGTAGCCAAACAAGAGCAGAACAGAATTTTGAAATGATGAAATATGTCTTCATAGTCTTAAGCATATGAATTACTACATAAAGTTATTATTTATTATGCTCTTGTTACTCATATATTTCTTTGAGAAAAGAGTGTGGTCGCGTGTAGGAATCATTCAAGGAATGATCACGACTAGGACCCATACAACGTATGACTTAGAAGTCGTTGCCAAAGAGTAACAGAGATCCTTGTAAAGGATGTCGGAGAGAAGATTGTCTTCTCCAACCAGTATAAATAACAATTGTAGACGACCAGAGTATAGGTACAGACATATAAACAATATTGCTAGGCAAAATAAATAAAGGAATGACTAATCTTTTTTTTAAATGAAAAGAAATGAAAGAATGTAAAAAATAATTAAACATACAACTTACGCAATTGATCAATGTTCCAAAAATTAGACAAAACTTGCCCATCAGACATGGCTAATCGTACTAAACCTGGTCGGGTGACTTCGACCACAGTGTAAGGACCTTCCCACTTGGGAGAAAGTTTGTTGCGATTTGCTTGGTTCTGAATTTTTCTGAGAACCAGATCACCTACAGCGAGGCTGCGAGGTTGCACTTTATGACTATGGTACCTTCGCATGGCTTGTTGATAGACCGATGATCGTACCAGGGCTTGGTTTCGTCGTTCTTCAAGGAAATTGATGTCATTGAGTCGTCGTTCATTCTTATCATTTTCGTTGAAACAATCAATTCGAGCAGAGCCAAGTTTTAGTTCTGGACTAAGCATGGCTTCAGCACCATAAACCAAGAAGAATGGCGTTTCACCGGTCGCACGACTGGTCGTGGTTCGAACGGCCTATAATACAGAAGGGAGTTCTTGAACCCAAGCACCTAACCGTTTGATTAACTGGTCGAACACTCGGCGTTTGATCCCCTGCATGATGATACCATTGGCTCGCTCAACTGCTCCGTTGCTCTGCGGATGAACCTTGATACCAAGTTCGTCGCAGAATTCTTAGAATTGACCGCTTGAGAACTGGGCCCCGTTGTCTGTGATTATACGACTAGGTACACATATCTACTACCTCATCTACCATCTCCTCTTCCTCTGCATCTATGACAGGCTTAGCTACTTCTTTCCCCATCAACCATGTCATCAACATCAAGCTAGGCAAGCAGAACTACTTGCTATGGAAGGCGCAGTTCCTTCCGTATCTGTGGAGCTCTCAGCTCATTGGATACATACATGGATCTCTCTAGTGCCTGCCAAGGATGATCACCACGATGATCGATTCCAAAACAAGTCAGATCATGAATCCGACATTTTGACTGGGTATAATCAATATCAGATGGTGCTCAATGGAATATTTTCCTCACTGGCAGAGGAGATGTTGGTGCATGTCATAAGCATGACGACGTTGTAGGAAGCATGGAAAACACTTGCGTATGTTCATGTCCAGATCGCAAGCTCGCGTAGTCAAGATACGTATGCAGCTTGTGAATATCAAGAAGAAGGACCTCTTGGCCACGGGGTATTTTTGACAGATGAAAACTCCAGCAGATACTCTATCTGCTATTGGCATGTTGCTTCATCAAGACGAGATTGTATATTATATTCTTGCAGGTCTTGGATCAGACTGTGATGCCTTTGTCACATCCATCACAACCAGATCAGATGGGCAAACTCTTGGTGATGTTTACGCTCATCTGTTGAGTTATGAACTCAGGATAGAGCAAAACAGTGCTGAGTTGCAACCTGGTGGCTCGAGCTCCTTAGCCAACTTCACAGGGCAAAATCAAGGAGGCCAAGGGAACATAAATAACAACCAAGGAGGAAGGGAGCATGGCCGTGGTTGTGGCAATCAGAACCGGGGAGGTAACACCAACTCTGGTCAAGGTGGCCGTGGACTGCGGCCAACTTGTCAAGTATGCGAGAAAATTGGACACACAACGATCAAGTGCTATCATCGATATGATCACCCATATCAGGCAAAAGAAGGGCACTCAACTCCAATGGCAACAATGACGACTTCATATCAAGTTGATCCAAATTGGTACACGGAAAGTGGACCTACAAATCACATAACAAGTGATTTGGACCGACTCACTATGCGTGAAAAATACCTTGGTGCTGATCAAGTGCAAGTCAACAATGGAACAGGTTTACACATCTCACATGTTGGTTGTTGCTCTATTAATGCTTCTACTAAACCACTTGTCCTTAAGAATGTTCTTCATGTTCATCAAATCTCTAAAAACCTCACATTTGTCCATAAGCTTACCCGTGACAATACTGCCTTCTTTGAATTCCATCCTGACTATTTTGTTGTCAAGGATCAGGGGTTGAAGAAAAGAATTCTTAGTGGTAGATGTGAGTCCGGACTCTATCCTATCAAGTCATCCATAATAAAGTCATCCAAGATTGCCATTCTCAGTCAGAAAATAAACAAAGAGCAATGGCACGCTCGTCTTGGTCATCCTTCATCCCAAGTAATTCAATCTATTTTGCATCTAAATAAATTACTGCATCTTAGCTCCACACATCCTTCAATGTGTGACGCATGTCAGTGTGCAAAGAGTCATCAATTACCTTATTCCTCTTCAGTTCATACATCTATGTCCCCTTTAGAACTTGTGTTTTCTGATGTATGGGGTCTTGCACCTCAATCTGTAGGAGGATACAAGTATTATGTGAGTTTCATTGATGATTTTAGCAAATTTACATGGATTTATTTGCTTTGTGCCAAATATGATGTTGAGAATGTGTTCTTATAGTTTCAAAACCATGTAGAATAGATTCTTGATAAGAAAATCAAATGTGTTCAATCTTATTGGGGTGGAGAGTACCAGAAACTTCATCAAAAAAAATTTCAAAAGATTGGCATTGATCATAGGGTTTCATGTCCTTACACACATCAACAAAATGGCTCAACTGAGAGAAAACATAGACACATTGTTGAGACTAGTCTTGCACTTCTTGCGTAGGCTTCCATGCCTATAAAATTTTGGGATGAAGCTTTCCTAACTGCTACATACCTCATCAAGAGGCTACCTACCTGTGTCATAGAAAACTCTAGCCCTCTTGAGTGTTTGTTTGATGCCAAATAAAATTATTCTATACTCAAAATCTTTGGATGTGCTTGTTGGCCTCATCTTCGACCATATAACAATCGCAAACTCTCATTTAGGTCCAAGGAATGTGTGTTCTTAGGGCATAGCTCCCATCATAAAGGGTACAAGTGTCTTGATGTTTCTTCTGTCCGTGTCTACATCTCACAAGATGTAATTTTCAATGAGGAAGTATTTCCTTTCTCTCAAAACTTTGAGGATTCTGCACTGCCCGAAAACAGTGCATCCCCCCTACACATACCTTCCTGTGATATCTCATTCAGTAACAACTTCTTCTGCACCACCGAACCAAGGCAGTGGCATTTCTAATTCAAATGGTCAACTAACCCAAGATGTGCATCCTATTGTTTCCTTTGATTTTGTCTCAACATATGGTGTACAAATTCCATCAACATTTGATCCTCTCATCATTTCCTAGCAGCATCAATATGGCCCTCGTCTACAACACGGTAATCGGGTGTCCCAAGAAACGCACGGATGGAACGGTGGCATATACTACTACTATCATTCCCATCTTTGTTGAAGTGGAGTCATCATCAGTTGAGCCATTGACTTTTCTTGATGCTATGCAAGAACCTCGGTGGAAGGATGCCATGGACACTGAATTTGTTGCGTTACAATAGAATCACACATGGCACTTGGTAGCTCCTAAAGTCGGGTTAAACATCATTGATTGTAAATGGGTGTTTAAGCTAAAGAGGAAAGATGATGGTTCTGTGGATCGACACAAGGCCAGATTGGTTGCAAAGGGGTTCAAGTAGCATCATGGCATAGATTATGAAGAGACGTTCAGTCCAGTGGTGAAACCTACCACTATATGAGTATTATTGTCTCTAGTAGTGTCTCAAGGATGGAACTTACGACTGATAGACATAAAAAATGCATTTCTTCATGGAATTCTTCATGAGGAGGTGTATATGAAACAATCACCATGGTATGAAGATTCCAGGTATCCAAATTATCTGTGTAAGCTGGATAAATCACTTTATGGGTTGAAACAGGCACCTCGAGCGTCATTTTCTATATTGAGTGAAAAGTTACAAGCACTCGGTTTCGTTCCCTCCAAGGCTGATGTTTCTCTTTTCAGTTTCAATAAAGGTGGCATCACTATATACAAGCTTATATATGTTGATGACATAATTATCATCAGTTCATCAGTCAAGGCCACATATATGCTACTTCAGCAACTCCGGAATGATTTTGCTGTTAATGATCTTGGTGCTCTCAGTTATTTTCTTGGCATTGAAGTTAATTATGTTAATGACAATATCATATTGTCACAATGCAAATATGTCCATGATCTATTACACATAACCAACATGGTCAATGCCAAACCAGTTGCTACGCCCATGGAAACGACAAGAAAATTGTCCTTATCTGCAGGGAATCCTCTCTCATATGGTGATGCAACAAAATATAGAAGTGTTATAGGAGCATTACAATACTTAACCTTGACAAGGCCAAATATTACATATAGTGTTAACAAGGTTTGTCAATTCCTTAAGGCGCCAACTGAAGTTCATTGGATTAATGTCAAGAGGATTTTGCGCTATCTTAAGGATACAAGTCATCTTGGATTGGCTCTTTGTCGATCAACATCATCGCTAGTCAGTGCTTTTTGTGATGCTAATTGGGTAGGATGCATAGATGACAGAAGAAGCACCAGGGGATATGATGTATTTTTGGGTTCCAATCTTGTGTCCTGAAGCTCACAAAAACAGCCGATAGTTTCCAGATCAAGCACTAAGGCTGGGTACAAATTTGTTGCTAATACGATGGCCAAGATCATGTGGCTGTAAGCTCTATTAGGAGAACTTAGCATATTTCTTCCAAGAGCACCTTGTATTTGGTGTGATAATCTCGGCACTGTTTATCACATTGCCAATCCGGTTTTTCATGCCAAAACCAAGCACATCGAAGTGGATTATCACTTTATTCGTGAGCGAGTTGCACGCAAGGCCCTAGATATCAAGTTCGTTTCATCTAGTGATCAACTTGCTGATATCATGACTAAACCACTGTCGACTCAGTTGTTCATCCAATTCAAGAGCAATCTCAACATGTCTTCATCACATCCAGATTGAGGGAGGATGTTAAGATAAGTAGTATTAGTTGTGTTCGGTTGAAACTATTATTGGAGATATATGTAAAGGATATCTGTATATTGATTCGAACTCTAAATCTATCAGGAGATTAGTTAGTGCATATCTCCTCTGTAAACTTCTCTGTAAAGTCTTGTTGCCATACGTCACTATTTGTCATCCAAAAATATAATATATATACGGCACATGATGACCAATTGGTCATTGCAGCAAACATCTTTTCACTGGCTACTGGTATGGCCAGTTAACACTGAAATTTCTATCAATCCCTGGTTACAAGCTTTTGCAAATAAAATGATAACAAAATTTTGAATAATAATTGTAAGATCAAAATAAGGACTAACTGGAAAGCAAAAAAAAAAGATAAGTAACCTAACTCTTCATCTAAATAAGGGATGATTAAAATTTCAATTTGCATTTTAATGAATATTCAAGATAGAGAAGAAGCATGTTTAAAGGTCTAAATCCAAAACATAGTCAAAGTCACTTTGGTTTATTAACAACCGCATGTAAGTCATTTGAAGGAATAAGTGCCCCCTTTGTCATTTTCTCACCATTTTCTTTCAAATCTCACATCAAATCAAGGCACATCAGTGGCCACGTAGCATCCCCATATCACCTGACATATACAAGCCACTGGGGGTATGATGTCGCTAATGTGATCAAAGCGACACTAGGATGAAGAGAGATGGAGACTGCCCGTGATTAAGGGGTAGAATGATGGAGTAAGAGAGACTAGCCAGTTAGTGGGTCCTATGTGTTAGTATGGATGGAAACGAGCCTAGCTCGCTCAAGCTCGACTGAAACATCGGCTCAGCTCATTTTAGGAACAAGCTAGAAGCTTAGCTTCGCTCGGCTCGACAGTAGGCTCGAGCTGGCTTGCAAGCCAACCTCATTTCTAGCAAACCAGCAGTTCCATGATGTAGCGGGCCCGCTTTTCATTGAGACAAAACAGAAGTGGCTCATGGGAGGCTGCCGGCAGCAAATGGCGGTGAGATTTGCACCGTCGTTTCACAGGAAAGAAATAGGGAGTGAAGGGAGAACCTAGGGGAGTGGTTGACGGTGGTGGGGGATGACCAGAGTTTGCCTACGGCATGAGCAGAGTGGTGGTGACGGACAACAGAGGAAGAGAAGCAGTGGTGTGCTTGGGAAATTGGTGGAGGGAAAAGCATTTATGGGTAAAGGGGAACCCATTTTTGGGGATTTCATGGTCGAAGAATCACTGGGGTGGGCTAGCGTCAGAGACCCGAGGCGGGGGAGGAGGTCGTTCGTTGTTGGGACCCCAAATCTCCGGATCTAGAACCCTCTGTGTATAGCTACACTAGTCTCTAGATCAATAGCTAGTGCACACAGTAACATCATTGATGAAATCATCTAAGAAGCAGAAAAATTAATATTATTTAGTAGCAACGGACCTTTTGGTCAAAGTTTTACAGAGTTTGCCACGCAGGGCTTAAGACAAAAGAGCAAACCTGCAGCGGAATAAAACAACTCGTGGTAGCCATCCGACATGCCCACAGGTAATCGAGTGGAGAACGCATCTTGGTTTGCATAGTCTTCGAAGTACTCCTCAAAGAGCTCTGCATTCCTTGGTTCTTCCTCGATGACTGATCAATAAATGGCATATAGCCGTGAGTACATAAAGTATTCAGCAAGTCTTAGGCAAATGTATGCAAATAGTATTTATGCAAGGCTTGACAATGATAGCTTTATGGCTATTTTGCATAAAGTAGTATTGACAGTAAACACAGTAAATAGATTAAAAAGCATAATTTAAAAGAGACTAATACATAAGTAAAAAAGTTCTTTGAAACAACTAGTGAACAACCCTGTTCACTTCCCAACCAACAACCAACATCCGAATAGCTTCCCAACCAAATCATTCCAATATTTTTATGAAAATCTACCCCTCGTGTGAAATCACCAGGCATTGTCCATAACCGGGGACATGGCTATTCGAATAGTTCTACACTCTGCAGAGGTTATACAACTTGACCCACAAGAGATAATCAGTTTATACTATCCGTCTGACACACTTCCAAAGATGTGCGACTAAATGATTACCACAAGGCTTTTACAAAGTTCTATTTTTACTCGGTTCTGCTCGCTAAGGATTCGTCATTCTGGGCCCCCTCTTGCACCAATTCAACAACCAAAACAGAACTAAATTAAAACATTGCTAATTAGTTGGCCAGGTCCACCCCACCCTGGACATGTGGTTGTACGGCATGGCCTAGATCAATGGCGCACAAAGTTAAGTCCTTAGTGGTTGCTCAAGCAAGACTACCTCAACCCATGTGCTTCACGCACTTTGCTTCGCACAATGTGCTTCGTGCATTCCTCCTTTACTATCCGACCACTCGCCCGAGCATAATCATTTTCATTCAACCTGGCCAAATGACACCCTTGCCATGGCACAATAAATTTTAATAATAGCGGCATCGCCCCACAATTGACACAACTGTGACTTCGCACCACAGTTGCACAACAGTGGTATCGCACCATAATTCCATATATCATTTAGTCAAATTTACCATCATTGAATCATGTGATCGTGAGACCCTCGCATAACTAAAGCATGACTAAGCATAATACGTACCCATGTTGGTATTATAATAATGTCCAACTAAGATTACCCATCCTATGTTTTCCAAGGGTACATGTCAATATGTCGCTCACAATTACTCAAGGAGCCATACTGTCAAGTAGGTGTTTAACTATTTCTAAAACCATTTTTATACAACTAGCCATTCATATTGATACAAAACAATATAATTTTATAAACTGGGCAACAATGATCAAAGGTCTATGACTTGCCTTCGTTGAAGGCTTGATATGCTTCGGTCGATGGGTCCGGGAATTCTTCGATAACGCCAGAATCTACACGAGCGAAAAGAGCCAAATAAATACAACAATTCCAAATAAAATCCAAAAATTATCAAATTAAAACCAAAAGAAAGGTACAAAATTTATATGAATTTAGAAATGAGAATCGATGGAATTGGAGTTCGTATGAGGGAGAACGAACGTCCAGAAGATTACGATCACATGAAATGATAGAAAAAAATATAGAAAAGGGAATATGCTAGAATATTCCATTGGGGATAAAAAGAAATGCTGATTTTTTTTTGTGTGGATCCCACATGGAAGTGAGAGAGAGATGGAAAGAGAGAGGAATGGGTGATTGACTAGGTTAATTATTCTAGCTTAAGTTGCTAATGTAGGTTTCTACTAATGACTTATCTTTATACAACTTCTAATTAAATTTGCTTCTACATCCTAAAGAATGGTTGCTCACTGCCTACTTCTAGTGAACCTCTAATTACTCTATTTGTCCACTGATTGTTACTATCCGAAAATACAACTTATCAATTGATTATCTATAAACTAACTAACCTGTGAAGGTTAACTAAAATATCTAGCATGTAGTCACCTTAATGACTGCTCTAACATAACCAATCCCACTAGTGGGGGCCACTATCATATGCTCACTAACTTGCAGTCAACCCCTAATTACTTAAATTAATCACTAACCATCCTAATTAAAATGTGTATACACTAATCTAATCCAATGAGCCTACAAACTATTTGCAATTAATAATAACTAGCCCTTAACCACATTTTAATTCCTAGCTAACTCAATGCCACATCTAATTATGGGTGTAACATACTGGGCAACATACTGTTGTTCCAACTAGAATTTTATTAAGCACCAATCTTACTAATCAACTAACTAGGATCCCAATGCCCTAAATCCATACACTCATACATCTAGAGAGTGAGAGAGATGAGGGAGGGCCCACTGTCAGGCTCACCCAACCACACGCACACAGAGCACACAAAGAGGGAGGACAGATAGCAGAGCCAGGACCGGAGGCGGCTTGGGGCAAGTGGCGGCCGACGGCAAGGATGACGCGATGGACTTGGCCGGTGGCCAGAACGGGTGGCCGGGACCCTGAGGAGGCAATGCGAGGTGGTAGCGCCGATAGAGCGGCACGCAGTGGCGGTCTTGTAAGCAGCGGCAGCGCCAGGCGACACTGGTGTCTTGGCGGCACCGACGGCTCAGCAGCACGGCGAGGGAAGTAGCGTGTGCACGGGCACGGTGTGTCCACGAGGAGCGTGTAGAGCAGCTCAAGATGGCTCGAGGGCGAGTGAGGAGGTGCGGCAACGGCGCTGGAGGCAGAGAAGAAGGAGGCGACGTGGGGAAGGTTGTTCAGTGGCGGAGAGGGCGAATAGAGCTGGGGGAAAGGTAGAGAGGGGTTGTGCGCGCGTGGTGACGCGGTTGGCCGGGGGTTACTTCACCGTAGTGGGAGTTTGGGTGGTGGGCGGTGGCGCCAGCTTTGGAGAAGAACATGGGCGTGGTAGCGACACGAAGCTCCGGGGCAGGGGAAAATGGAGGGGGTGACAGAGGGGGAAGAAGGGCAAAGAAGAGGAGGTTCGGTGCTTCTTATAGGCGAAGATGGAGGAAGCGATGCGGCAAGGGCAAGGCACCGACACTGCTGGCCAGGATGGATATGTGACAGCGACAGGCGATCTTGAGGCGTGGGCTGCGTGGCATTGAGCTCTAGAGACATGGGCGGCATGGAGCATGCATGGCCGCGACGTGGCAGCAAGTGCTAGAGAAGAAACGACGAGAGAGAGAGAGAGAGAGAGAGAGAGAGAGAGAGAGAGAGAGCTAGTCTTGTTGGTTGAAGCGATAAGCAAAGCCATTTGTTTGGCTTGGTGAGAAAAGGAGGAAGAACATGATTAGTGTTAAATTTGGTTAGGTCGACAGAATCGATGGCCAAAATGGTTCGGCTAGAGAAGCAGTAGGAGAGGGAAAGAATATATTAGGAAAAATTGAGAGAAAGGAATGGGACAGGGAAAGAATAGATTAGGAAAAATTGAGAGAAAGGAATGGGACAGAACTTTAGGGTTCTAGGTTTCTAAAATTTTGGTATTTGCTTTAGGAGATTCTTATGTGATAAATAACTCTGATATTTGCTAAACAATCCTAATTGAACTTTTGCACATTTATGTATTTAGGGTTTTCTAATTTACTTTGCTTGTGTCGGCACAAAGAAATGCAGCTCAAATAACTCTCAAAAATGCAATCAAGGCAAAAATAAAATAACACGCAAAAAGTTTTTAAAACATCCCATATTTTATATTATGGCACTTTTGGGATGTTACATTCGTGGCGGCGGTGCTCTGGTGAAACAACACTGTAATTGAGGAGGGGAATGTGTTCAAGGGGTGATTAGGATTCTATGGGCATGAGTAATCGAAGAATGGCTCACTGGTGATGGCCTTTGGCTTCGGGGGGGATCGGTCGTGGCTGGGGAAGATGAAGGCGTCTCAGCGAAGCTGCAGAAGCAGCAACAAGGTGGAGGAAGGAGTGGCAGGGTAGCAAAGGAGGGGGCGGCAGAGGAGGACAGGGTGGCGTAGGAGCACCAAGGTGTTAGAAGACTCGATCTGGAATCTAAAACTCCATCGTCATGGGGCCATCACATCGAGTGGGACTAGGAGGCGATAGCAAGGCACGGCCACCCTCCAACGCAACAGTAATTCCCACAAACACCTCCACCGCTGAGGTAGGGCCGGCGAGCTGTGCACAATTTGCTAACTTGCGATGACCAGAAATGATTGAAGAAACCAAATGGAGCTAGGGTTTATAGCATCACTACGATCAGGTATGCATGCAACACACGAGCCGAACGTGCTTCACGAGTGGCCCACTAGCGGCTCGGGCTCGGCTCGAAAATGTTGCGAACTGGAAAGGAGGTTTGGCTCGATTTGTGAACATCATAAACCCTAGCCGAGCTAGATCGAGGTTGGTCCGAGCTGAGCTGGCTCGCGAGCCTCGAGCTTTTTTTCCAGCCCTATGTGTTAGGTTCAATGGGATGCTTACAGGGTCATTGATGTGTCACAAGCCAAGACAAGATGATAAATATACGAGAAATTGGTAAGAAAATGAAAGAAAATTTGCCAAATGGGGTAAATAGATGGTAAAATGACTTATATGGGTGTTAATGAACTGAAATGACTTGGAAAGTGGTAAGTGAGAAATGTAGTGACTTCTATAGATGTTTTGGACCTTTGCGCTATTAAAATAAAAAGCTAGTTCATTGAGTTTTCTAAATAGTTATCAGTTTGCTTGAGTTCTTAGAATAGAGTAGAATGGGCTCCCGGAAGATATATTGGCCGAGAGTTAAAATATAGAAAAAGAGATGGGAGAGAGAATTGAGATATTGGTATATAGGTATCACCACAAATTTAAAATGAATTTTTATTAAAAATAAATTGGAAAATATTTAGAGGCAACCGAGTGGGCCATGGTCCATGGACTAGGTCCACGAAGGAGATCAGACTAATGGTGGACCGAGTCTATGGATCTTGGGTTTGTGCTGAAATGTGGGGACCACATGTCAGTGATGGGGTCCCATCGACTGGTGGAGCCCTTGGCTAGGGTTAGGATTAGGTACGGGAACCTGTGGCGGCAGCTGTGGTCACTAGTGACGGTAGCTCCAAAGAAGAGCCATGGTGTGTTCGATACCCAAGATCATGCTGAGGATGGGGAGGTCCAAGTCTCTATCACCATTGAGTCGTGTCACTAGCGGAGAAGCGACAACAAAGAGGTGAAAAGAGAAAAGCCATAGCTAGGCAGTTGTGGCCGTACGCCAAAATCTGTGTGTGAATTCGTTATCTCTGTTCATCTCCTCCAAGTGAGAAGTTGTGCATATTCATCCTCTTCCTTGTGATATCAGATATTGATTTCCAACAGCGAAAGCAAATGACGAGTGCGGTAGAGGAAAAAAGGGGATACCAATGGTAGCGAACATGGGCAGTGAGACTCACCAACGGTGGCACAACTTCGACAAGGTGAGATGTCGACTCGGCTTATGCGGTAGGGCGGGAGGCAGTGTTTGGGTGCACAATGCCAAACAGGTAGCAATTAGGACTTTTAGTTTTAGGCCACGCGGGGATGGCTGTGGGCGGTGTGCTACAGGCCTAAATGAGAGACAGGATGGAGAAAACAAATTCTCTCAGGGAGGGCCTCAGTGTGAGGCCCCTCCCCCAGGCCCTTGGATTACAAGGGGGTGGAAATGTGTGGAGATGGGGGAGGGGTCTCCCCCAAGGTCCCCTACCCCCCCCCCCCCCCATAGAATTTATTTTTCGGGATGGAGTGGACCAAGTTAGATTTGACCCACGAGGAGTTCTGACATAGGAATTGATTTATTTATTTTTTTGAAAAGCTTGGAAATTCAAATAAGCTCAGATAAATAAAGAAGTAATTCCAAACTAATTCAGAGGTGCATGTTTTAATATGCTAAACTCAATAAAATATGTTAACCTAAATTTATTTTTTTAATCATATTAAATAATTTTTAATTTTAGATATTCAAATATGCTTAAATTAAATCACGAAAGTTCGATAAATTCATAAATATGTTAATTTATTTTTACTAAAAATAAAATAAAATTGGGATGTTACAACAGCATGGCCAGAGCCGCTGATGGGTGGCGAGTAAGTAGAAAAGGAGCACATAAACGGAAGAAAAATGAAATAGAACACATAGAAAACCCAAACAAAAATCAAGAAAGGACACACAATAGAGAGAGAGAGAGGATGGAGCTTTTCGTACGCATGTTGTTAATTACTAACCTTAAAGGATGGGAGAAAGGGGCACCTCCCGCACGTGCTACGTCGGCAAGAAAAACCCCCGCCGTAGGATCGCGCCCGACTCGGCTCTCGACCGCTCGATCGGCTCCACTCGCGTGCGTCGCGTGGCCACCGTTGGATCGTGCCTGGGTGCTCTCGGGTCATTCGATCAGGGGCGCGCCGCGCGCTCCGCCTACCCGAGCCCTAGGGCCGCCCGCGCACATGCCTTTCTCCACTTTTGCGTTGGCACAGGTTCGTATCGCCCTCCACTCTCTCGCACCCGGTCACCCATCTCTTTCCCTCGCGCTGCCTCACTAGCTCCTCCTCCCCATTGCCGCTTCACCTCTTCTCTCCCACGCCTCTCTCTGCCTCGAGGCCACTGGCCCACACTCCTGGCTCCTCTCTCCAAGAAGGCTAGTTGCCTTGCTTCGCGCCGGCTGGCCTCCTGACTCCTCTCCGCCTCCTCATCCTCTCCGATGTTTCCTCCTCCCTGCCACTGCATCCTTCTCCACCCGCCGCCCCTTGCCTCGCCTTCCCCCATCGCATCTCGAGCCCCATTTCTACTCCTTCTCCCTGTGTCAGCTTCCGATCTTGTTTTCCCCTTCGCCTGCCATCCCTGCCTCCGCCGTCGGTCCAAAATCCAGAACCGCGGGCCACGCCCCGCTCCCTCTTCACCTCCCGGTCCCCTCCCTCTCCCTTCTCTGCCTCCCTCCCTCCCTCTCCACCTGCCGCTCCTTGCCTCACCCTCCCCCACCGCTCTGATGTTGATAATGCTCCCTTGGGTGTTATGTTGTTCTTGCCTTTAGCGTTCCAGTCAGTTAACGGTCATCGATCCACCAACGAGTGAGCGTTAAAACGTACATGTGTGTTTGCAAAAATTGCGGTGTAGTTGCGTTGTAGATGGCCAGATTATGCTCTTTTTTGCTATTCGTCATTGTGGTTCTCTAAAGGATTGAAGAGTATGTTTTTCTACAAAATTTGCATGCTATTTTGCTGAGTGAACCTCCGATAGATCTTGCAAATCTGCGTGAATATATTTCCCATGGGTTATTATCAAATTTCATATTCGGTGTTTAGATAACTTTTTGGGTGGATCAACCTGATGACTACTACTTGACTTTGACAACAAAAGCATTTCCACCGCCAGAAAAGTTGCTATCTGAATCTGCTGGGATTGTGGTTTTTCTTTTACATCAATAAACATATAAACCATGGCCAATTTTTTTGAATTAATATCTTGGCATTTTCCTTTCATGAATGTAACCAACACACTGTATGTTGCATGTGGCTAAAGCTGTTGTTCACTTGGTTTTCTTTTGCAGCTATGATTATTCAGGTTATGGGACTTCTATAGGAAAAGTAAGAATATGAACTCTTGAGCAATTTTAAGAGCCCAAATGTGATTCTCTTATTGCTTAAATTTGCCGTTAAATTGTCTTTTGGATATAGATTGTCATGTCAGATTCTCACATAAACCTTCTTTTTTGCTATCATGATGTCTCTTGTATATAATTGTGCCACCTTTTAGGCAATGGATCAGGCTGACAACTATTGGATTGGATTGGATATATGTTATGTCAAGATGGTTTACCCTCTGAGGTACTAAATAAAATTATGAATATCCTTTAGGGTCTCTTTGGTTGATAATCTTGGGAACATTACACATGCCTTAAAGTGCTTCAACTACTTCTACTCAAATTAGGGTAGTAGAAGCCTAATAAATCCATGACTACTACCTAATATAGTAACATTACTCTATAGTTTTTTTTGTAAAATTCACTTTAGAGCTTACAAAATCATGCCCCAAATTCTACATGAAGATAATTTCATTTTAGGCTAAGTTCAGCTAAGTCATTCTCCACATGGTATTTTTATTTAGTGGTATCGTATTTCGTGTGTTTTGAAATTTTTTATATGTTGAGTTCCATTTGTGGTTGAGCTCTATGTAAGAAGCTACATCATTATCCTTCAGAAAAATTAAAACACCATCACCCACCTTCCACGCGTAGTTACTATAAATTTTGCTCATTTGCACCCTATATACATTCAGCTCAGCTGTAGCCTGTTCATTTTATTTAGGTGACATAGATTATTTTCGGTTCTTTTCTCCATAGTGATGACGAGAATTTCATATCAGTAGATGATTTGCGGATAAATCTTCGGAGTTTGGAAATTAACAATCGAAGTTTTAATATTATTGATGTTAAGCCTACAAACATGGACAAACTCACTGGTGTGACTTACGATGCTGCAAACTCTTAATTGTGCTCCTTTTTCATGCATGCTGAAACTCTCTTGGACTTAACATACTAGACCCTAACATTTTTCCAGGCCATTGCAAAGAACCTACCTCCCTCTGATATTATTGAACCAACCTCTGTTGCTGGTCCTGGTTTAGTGAATATTGTCTTATCCAACACCTGTGTTTCATATGTTTTTTTAGTCTTTAATATGTTTTATTGATAAGCTATGCTGGTGTTTATGATACTATAGTTCTTTCCTGCTAGGTCACCACCTGCTTCAAGTTTTCAGAGTCTCAGTCAAAGGGACATCATGGTGTTAAAACTAAATTGCAGATAGCATGTAAGTCTCCATACAAAATGCTGATACTGTGTGGCACCCCGTTCTTTACTACTATGGATCATGAGTGCTCTGTGCTACGTTCTACCGATTGAAAATACGATCTTTTTGTGTTTACTAATGTTCTATCTTTCCTTTCGTAATTGTGTTTGCGTAATCAACAATTTCTGATAAGTTTAAAAAATGTTCAACTTATTTAGCAAAAAGATGATAATGTTTATATCAATGTGAAACATACTACAGTACTATAGGTTGCATTGCCAAACAAGTAGGTAATTGAGTTACCGGAATTAGTGGTAGATGTCACGGAAATGCTAGAGAGAAGTTTGTTCGTCGTATACTAGGATTCTCAGTTATTGTACCTTATTTGTTTGTTCATCATAACCTCACTTGAATTAACTATCTATTTCTTTGTTCATAGATATTTGTTGTCATAATTATACTTATTTTTTATCTGATTCCAAAAAAAATTGTTTTCCAAGGAGCTGGAAGAGGAATGCTAGCTTTTGAAAATATAGGTGTGGGTGATGCTCCCTTTGATATTATTGAATAAACCTCTATTGTTGGTCCTAGTTTTGTGAATATCGTCTTATCCAACACCTAGGTTTCAAAGGTTTGTTTGAGTCTTTGATATGTTTAATCGATAAGCTATACCCGTGTTTATGATAATATAATTCTTTCCTGCTAAGTCACCACCTACTTCAAGTTTTTAGAGTCTCAGTCAAAGGGACACCATGGTGTTAGAACTAAATTGCAGATAGCATGTAAGTCTCCATACAAAAAACTGATAGTGTGCGACACCCCGTTCTTTACTACTATGGATCATGAGTGCTCTGTGCTATGTTGTACCGATTGAAAATATAATCTTTATGTGTTTACTAATGTTTTATCTTTCCATTCGTAATTGTGTTTGCATAATAAACAGTTTTTGATAAGTTTAAAAAATGTTCATCTTATTTATAAAAAAGCAATGATAATGTTTATATTGATGTGAAACATACTACAGTACTATAGGTTGCATTGACAAACAATCAAGTAATTTAGTTAGCGGAATTAGTGGTAGATGTCACAGAAATGCTGGAGAGGAGTTTGTTTGCCGTATACTAGGATTCTCAGTTGTTGTACCTTATTTATTTGTTCATCGTAACCTCACTTGAATAAACTATATTCTATTTCTTTGTTCATAGATATTTGTTGTCATAGTTAGTGCCCTTGAATCTTTTAGAAGATTTTAATTTGAAGGATAATACACCAGATAGCTATGATTATCTAAAAATTTGAACTAAAAAACTATTTTATGGTCCTCTTCAGTTAGACATATATGCAAACATATCCAAAGTTTGCATGTTGCTTAACATTTTTAATGTGCTAATTAATATGTGATAACCAACAGATGCAATCATGCTTGCTAATTTTGTATATTGATGTTAGATTTTCCTATTCCTATCTTACTGCCATTATACACCAAAATAGAGCATACCACATCATGTAAGACCATAGTGTCAATACTAGCATGTAAGATTATGATATTAGATGTTATTGTCCTGATAAAAGCTCTTAGTTCCTAATTTACTGCGGTCTCTGAAGTCAATAAATATGAGATGCTTAGATACTTATAAATTGTGAGCATCCTATAGGTAGCCCATTATTTATAAGTTTGTTAGGCTACAATCACTAGATTCTTTTGTGTTCTACCAAAGTTCTTCGTTTATTCCAGTCACTCCTTCTGTTTAGTTGACATAGTAGGTTACGTAAACTGAAGTACTTGATCATGTTTTGCGTGATTTACGAACAACCACAATACGAGCTTATTATCTACTTCATGGATTATAACTGTATCATTCACTGTCTTTAATCTAATATATGTAAGAGTGTAGGAGCAGTTGATCAGGTTGCAAAGTCGTTAACTTATTTCTGACCCGTCGGCCGCGCTAATTGGCGCGGGTTCCCTTCTAGTTGTTGGTAACTATGCAACTCATGTTTAGGTAGCTCAGGAAGATAAGATTAGGAGCAATGTAGAACAAGTGCTGAAAATACTAGAACACGCATCAATAAAATTGCACTCCTTTCATTTGCAAAAATATATATGTAAAAGACTAAAAGTATATCGATAAGTCATTTGAAAATGACACTCGCAGATTTCTCTTCAGAAGTTCATAACGTTACGCAGTTTTACAATATTTGGCTGACATGTGATTATAAGAACTAACAATCTTAGTTAAAATCTCGATGATATACAGTGGCGGAGCCAAACTAGTGCATAGGGGTACAGTTACACCCTCAAAAATTTTGCATGCAACCTCTTTATACAGTATATATATCTAGTATAATACACAAACTATACAATGAATTACATTGCGTTATTCTCAGCAATCAATAGTCAGCAGCCCACCAACACAAGCAATATTTTGTGATATCGCTTGTACTAGAAACATGTAATTTGTTCCACTTGAACCTTTACTATATCATTTAAACTTTTATGTTGAAATATGTCATTTAAGTTCGTACCTTTATGCACACATGAGTGCGCTTTCATTAGATATTTTGTAAGATCGTGGATTTATTCCTAGCATCCGTCTTTCTAGACATGTGATATGAGGCGCACTCACGCATGTGTGTGGTGGGATGTGTGCATATGTGTCTTTCTTGTAATCGCAAAAAAAAGTTTGCATCTCCATCGGTGAAATTGTGGCTCCGCCACTGATGATATATAGTGGGATGCTCTAAATGACACATATTTATAAATAAGTAAACTAGTAACTTAATTTGACATTGCCATACAGTAAAGTGAAAATATTGGTTTTGTTGGGGTTTTTTTTTTGTTGATGCCAAAGTCAACCACATGACACTGTCGGCCGGACAATCCGGTAGCAGATGGCGCCCTTTAATTTTTATCGAGTCTCCAATCAGTTTATGCACAAGTACGTACCAAATCCTCGCGCCAATTCTGAGGATCCACGCACTCCAATGCAACGCGACCGTATCAGCGCGGGTGCACGGCAGCGGTAACATGCCAACCAGCAGTACATCTACTTCCCATGCAAATTGTCTCCTTGTTGCTGGCAAGTGGTAACAAAATTTCCAATGTCAAGTAGTAGTACAGTACTTGATGCTTTACAAAACTGACATTTTTATTTAAGGGTAATTTGCAAAAGAGAAAATTACACTAGAGATTCCTAATTAAAC
Organism: Phyllostachys edulis; assembly: GCA_036346405.1. Lineage (NCBI taxonomy): Eukaryota > Viridiplantae > Streptophyta > Magnoliopsida > Poales > Poaceae > Phyllostachys > Phyllostachys edulis. The sequence continues at coordinate 51,110,268 of CM070547.1, read as the reverse complement.
TTGTAGCGGAATGTCACTCAGGTTTGGTATACTTGAGTAAATTACACAAAATCACATGCTTTATGGTTATGGTTGCAAAAAAAGACCTAGGTATTTTGGTTTGCGACGCATAACCTCGGGTTTTATAATGCTAATGTTTCACAAAACCCCACCTTACAGGATTGTCCCACCAGCAGAGCTTAGTTGACTGCCTTCGATCCACCTTGGGCGTCCGACGTGGATGAGTAACATGCCCTCGACAAGAGGTGATTAGAAAGGCATCGTTGATGTCTTGCATGACGCAGGTCGGCCTGCTCCGCCACCCAGTCACCTCTCCTCCTTGCCCTCTTGCCACTGCCAGAGCCATTGCTCGGCGAAAGACGCTGCATGATCCACCACCTAGATCAATAAGATGTTCTAAAAGACAACAGCTAACATGCACAACTAAGCTCGCAACAACTTGAAGAGCCCCATGTGGAGAGCACTACTGCAGAAAAGGTCATCACAGATGGTTAAAAAATGTCATCACAAATGGTTTCGTGAGCCGTCTGAGTTTATGAGTTAGTAATGACATGAGGTCATCACATACGGGTTTCGAACCATCTGTGATGCAGACTATCACAGACGGTTTGTAGATGAAACCGTCTGTGACAGCTGATGTATCACAGACGGTTTGTAGATGAAACTGTCTGTGACAGCTGATGTATCACAGATGGTTTATCCTAAGGAAGCGTCTGTGATATTTTTTGTATTGCTAAATCTATTTCTGTTTTATTGGCTAGCCTCAAGAAATGCTAGCCATGCCCTCTGAAACAAACAGAAACACAACAAGTACATGTATACATCTAATTCACATTCATTTCAAAAACAAGCACATCCATTTCATAAATCAATTAACTCAAATGAACTAAAATTAACCATTCATGAACAAATACACACATGTACCATTAAGTTCAATCTTATCCCAATCTGTTCAATCTACATTGTGGAACTCCCCTTTTGGGTTTTTGAACTCACGCAACAAGAATGACACAAACTATCATTGAATGGATATGAGCTTGCCCTATGCCAACGCAGTTATAGCGATGATCACAACCTATCGCTAGGAAGATTAAAGTCGTGCATATATATAAATTGATAAGTATGAAATAATTATTGCAAGATCGACAAACCTGAGGATCATTGGTCATCGTGGAACCGAGAAGTAGTTGCATGTTGTGGCAAACATAGTATCCACAGGTATTGCCCAGTGGCTGCTGGTGGCACTGCAAAAATATAATTGGTTAGTTCGAGAGGCATTACTACGAAGTGTTATATACGATTAATGTGTACTAGCGAATACCAAGAAATGTAGATCATGTCGCAGGGCGCTCATCCCTCCCTTGGATCTCCCTCCGTCGGCAACGTACACGGCGAACGACCTACATGATTCCAAAACATTAGCCTTAGCCATTGCAAAGGAAGGAAAGACTAGAATAGAGTTATATATGGAGGAAATATGTTTACATGTAGATTCATTGTCAGACAACTATGAAGTCATGTTTGGCCCTCTTTAGGGAATCAAGGTATATTACCTTGTTTTATCTTGGTATAATTACAATTAGAATTTAGTGGAACCTACACAGGTATGTCATCATGGTCATTAAACATAAGTTCGTGTTGCTTATAAAGTACAAATCAACAAGTATAGCCACTAGTGTAGCACTTACCCCTAGTTGTAGGGCAAAAGTATGAATTCCTTATTGCGGAGAGTCAGCAATGACGTCATCATGCAAGCCTCGACAAAGGATGCATCCTCCTGGATGCTTTGCATGGAGACCAAGTGTGGGTTGAGGAAACCTACCGGTGATTTACTTGATCGGCATCGAAATCATGTGTGTGTATGTGTGCATATATATATATATATATATATATATATATATATATATATATATATATATATATATATATATGTGTGTGTGTGTGTGTGTGTGTGTGTGTGTGTGTGTGTGTGTGTGTGTGTGTGTGTGTGTGTGTGTGCCTTGTAAAAGCAAGGAGTTATATATGACATTTATCGAAGAGGAGGCGTGCCGGGCTCGAGGAGGAGGCGACACATGCTCGGGGAAGGGGAGGAGGCGGGCTCGGGGAGGAGGGCTCCAGGTTCGGGGCGGCGGTTGCTCATGCTCGGGGAGGAGGTGGCGGGCTTGAGGGAGGAGGCACGCCAGGCTCGAGGAGGAGGCGGCATCGAGGACAGTGGTGACGGGCTCAGGGGAGGAGGGAGAGTTAGAGAAACTTAATCGTTTGCATGGGAGGTGCGGGCAAACCGTAGAGTCCGAATATAACTAGGGTTAGACATCACAGACGGTTCTAAATTTGAACCGTCTGTGATAAATACACATCACAGATAGTTCCAATAAATAACCGTTTGTGATAGTGTATATATCACAGACGGTTTGTAGATGAAACTGTCTGTGATAGCTGATGTATTACAGATGGTTTGTCCTAAGGAACAGTCTGTGATAGCTGATGTATCACTGACTATTGTATTTTGTAATCATCTATGATACATATCACAGATGGTTTGTTCCACTAAATTGTCTGTGATAGTTCCTTCTATAGCTAAAAAATATTATGTTTTTCGGCTAGCCTCAAGAGTTAATATGCATGACTTGTTTTTCACATAGAAGACAGTAAGATAAACACATTATTCAGTAAATATGTTCAACATAGACAGTAACTTGAACTCCAAACTGGATTTTTTTTAAATCATTTTCTGTATATACATATGGCCAAACAGCGTGGTCAGTCGCTTCTTACAAAAGATTTTCTTAAAAAAATAGAAATAAAAAAGATTAACTTATTTCTAGCATCCAAGTAGAAATAAAAAATATTTCCTTAAAAAAGTAGAAATTAAAAAGTTGGCTTTGGGCAACTCGTTTCCCTCCGAAAGCATGTCCGCTAAGAGACCTAACAGCATTGTGAAACTCTTGTCGGACCAACCGTTGCTTGTCTTCAATTTCAGCAGTTCAAGCACGAATGACAACCATGTGTACTTCGACTTGCAGCACATGAACAAAGGTTTCTTCGAGTCCTCCATCAAGCCCCGTAATTTAACATACTCTCCCTCATCATAGTTCCTTTCTACATCGCGAAGCATCTGATCCCGATTGTCATCTTGCAGCCTATCCGAATCGGAACCACAATCGACATCATCCGGCGGCATATCATTGACTTCATCAGCGATGTCGTTATTACTACCTTCCTTTATAATCTACTCTTCACCGTGACTGGTTCAGCATGTATACCCCTTTTTGAAATCCCTTCGAATCAAGTGTGCTTCGATCTGCGCTCGGTTGTTAAATATGTTCAGATTCTCGCAGTCAATACATGGACAGTGCATATATTCCACCCCCCCTTATTCAACATATCCTCCTCGGTAGCTCTTGTAAAAGTAGACACGCTATTAATGTACTCTTCACTTACACGGACCTCGGCGTCGTCCGACTTGGTCCAACTATGCTACATATATAACAATTTAGTGTTAAATATTTAATTAATTAATTAATATACTATATATATATATATATATATATATATATATATATATATATATATGATCTAAAGTAGCTATATGTAGCAAGAATTAATTAAATTGAATTAACTAGAAATATACTATGAATTGGCTAAACCTAAACCATGCTAGATGTAAATAATCTTCTCTCTACATCAAGCTAGATCTAAACCATTTTCAATTCTCTCTTTACCAAGCTAGATCTAGAATATAATGCAATTAGGAATAAATTACTAACCATAGATAGTCAGGAACAAATGGATCTACAAGTGAACTAATAGAGAAGGGGTTTGGATTAGGACAGTGAGCTAATAAGAAAAATTCCTTTAAAAGAATGTAAGAATAGAGAAGGTGTTTGGATTAGGACAGTGAGCTAATACCATGCTAGATGTAAATAATCTTCCCACCTCCTCCACAGTCTCCTTTCACCAAATGGCCTCAAAGCCCCACCTCCTCAAAGCAGCAGAATGGCCTCAAAGCCCGACCTCCTCAAAACAGCAGCCTGCTATGAGAACAGATATAGAATTTAAGACAGATCTGCGAGGGTCGGGTCTACAATAAATAAAATTATCACAGATAGTTTTTAATAAAAACCGTCTATGATGAGTTAATTATCACAGACAGGAAGTATCACAGGCGGTTTTAAGAAACAACCATCTGTGATATTTAGTAATATCACAGACGGTTCTTGTTCAAAGCTGTTTGTGATACTTCATAGACGGTTTTCAACATGGACCGTCTTTGATATTAGCTCTTCACAGACGGTTTTTAGCTCAGCCAGTAACACAGACAGTCGCTAAACCAAAACCATCTGTGATTGTATTTAATACTGGCGGTTTTGGTCAACCGTTTGTGATGAGGCGTCCAGTATTAGCCTTTTTGTAGTAGTGGAGGAAGGACAACCACGCCATCCCTAGTCTTATTCTTGGTAGTAGTTATTAGCATGCATTCTCTCAAGTTCTCAACTCACAATGCTGCCTTGCAATGACTTCTTTGTGTATCAACAGGCATAATCAACACAGTAGTTTTGACCAAATTAATGAAAGTATAGTAAGAGAGGAAAAACTGGAAAGAAATTATTAAGTCAATCTACGAGATAAAAATGAAGCTCATTTTCCCTGAAACAAAAAAGCAAAGTTTTACTTCGACCAGCATGGCAAAGCAGCACGTTGTTGACTGTTCAGTAAATAATAATAACACTACATATTTGTATATGGAGGAATGCACATGTTACACCACAATGTATCCCTTTTCTTCATACAAGTAAGGGTATGCTTTTAAAGGAGATTATGGTTTACAATTGAAACTACATGAAAAAGACCAAGTCATGACAAAAAAAAAATCTACAACCACTAAATCTGAACCATCGTCACTGCCTTCATCTATGCTCATCTTCTGTTCTTCAGTGGCAGCTATCAGCTTATCTGCTATGCTCCTTTGCTCATCTTCGGTCGAGATTTGCAATTCCTCGATATGTATCAAGCATCGTACTCATTTTTTTTCCTTCGAATCTATATCAACACAACAGTGAAATAACTATAGTCAAATTTAGAACAACCCAATTGTCAAGTCGAACAGCAGGGTGATAGTACTATGCTCTTAGAATAAACAAGCTTTAGATTGCTCAAGTCAAACCTATCTAGCATATAGATTTCACTACTACAGAAAAGGTCATCACAAACGGTTCTAAACCGTCATTACAGATGGTTTCTGAATCATCTGGATTTATGTGTCTGTGATAACAGGCGGTTATCACGGACGGTTTTTTAACCGTTTGTGAAAAAAGCTATCCGAGCGGTTACGAACAAGAATAAATGCATGATAGTAATTATCCTGAGCGGTTCTTGTTGAGCAAATGCAGCGATATCTATTTCACGAGCGGTTACGAACAAGAACCGTCAGTGATATCCTGACGATTCTTGTTGAAATGCGTGATAGTTTTTTTTCTATTGCAAAAAAATCGGATTTTAAGCCAAACCAATCAATTGCTAGACAGTAGTTTCCATATGCAACCTCTAGCAAGACAACTAAAATCCAATTAAAATTCTGATGATCTCTTCTCTATAAAATCTCCATGCAGTGGCACAGATGTAGTATATTTGTCAAACGCAAACAATGCATACATCACCAAAGCATGAGATAATTTGCCTCAATAGGACCCAGGAAAACTAACTGAGTGGCATTTGGCAAGTAAATACATCACCACAACCATCATGCATGAACTGTTATACAATTCGTCACATGGAAATGGAATCAAACTTGTTTACTTCCGTCTCTGTCCCCGACTCTAACTGTGACAACTGACAAGGCAAAACAGATATTCAAAACCAAATTTTAACATCTTGCTCACAAGGAGCACAAAGGCAAGCAAACCGTAAAATCCATCCTGTTTAGAAGTACTGACCTATGATGCACGCACACAGATACGTCGACACGACACTGACACAAGAATTTGCCATTTTTTCAAAAATACCGATATGGCGACACGGCTATATATATTTAAATAATAAGAATAAATTACACATATGTATTAGTTTTTATGTTTCTTCATGCTTGTCAAACTAAAATATTGTAAAGTGTAAAGTAAACTCGGAATATTTGTCATGGTCTTCAGTTCTTTGTAACTAAACTGACGGTTCTCAATTGCAAAGAGGAAGTGTCTTCAATATGCCCCTTTGAGTTGCTTCCTTTTAGTGGTCTAATAGAATGATCTGCAATAATAATAACTTGTCAGTAAAACATACATTGAGATAAGAATTTGGTTTCTAGCCAATAAAAGTTACCATTTTTAGTTCTACTCCTACAAAGGCATAGTGTAACAAGTACTACCACCAGGATAGAAACTACTATCACAATCACGGCAACAATTGCAGCAGTACTCTTGCTATGTTTTGCTAATGTTGGCTGGTCGTTGGAGGGATCATTGTTGATGTTGCTCTTATTGGCTTGGATTCTAACATTACCAAAAATATGTATTACACATTTACACTTCTCATTTCTCAATTGCAGTTTGCAATGTTCTGGAGTCTGTACTAAGTTCTAATAGCCAAAGCCAATTAGGATCGCCCATCACTCCATCAGGCCATCAGCATTAAGAAGACAAGAGGGAGACTGAGGGTGGAAGCATCACTTACACATTATGAGGAGAGGGAGGAGGCGCTGGAACCGACGGCGCGAGGGAGGAGCTGGTTTCGGTGGTGCAGTGAGGGAGGAGGCGCTCGAGGGATCTGACGGAGACGAAGACCAAAACCGCAACACATAATCAAACCTCATATCGAAGAAAAATGAACGGGGAAGGCGAAGAGCTAGGGTTAGAGTTTAGGGGCAACAGAGGCTTACGAGCTTGAGCTAGAGGAGGTTGGCACCCTGGTCATGGGCAGCGGGGTTGATAGAGCCGCCTAGGCCACAGCAAACGTGGCGTAGGCGGCAGCCCGATTGAAGAGGGAGCCGCCGCTCTGGCCATCGCCGCCAGATGCGAAGGGGTGGAGGAAGCGCGTTGGCAAATGTGCACAAGTGAGGAGGATGTGAACGGGTGAGGGAAAACCCTAGAGTCCAAATATAAGTAGGTACTATGCTACATCACAAACGGTTCTAAATTACAACCGTCTGTGATGAAGAACATCACAGACGGTTCCAATAAACAACCGTCTATGATGAAGGTACACATAGACGGTTCTAAAGTAGAACCGTCTGTGATAAATACTTTGCACATGATGAACCTCGGAGGTCCTGATTTGGCCCGATCTTTCGATGAGAAGATAAATTCGGTAGTAGTCGCTCAACTCTCACTATCCTGGCTACGAACTCGCAAGGACCGAAACCACGCAATCGCTGAACTGCTCGATAAGTCGTTATCAACCGTGCACGAATACCCGGATGACCTGATCATGAAGATCACTTCCTACATACACTGAAAAAGCACGCAAGAACAAGATAAATAGCAATCTGAAATTGCAAATAAGATTGAAATATTTGATAAATTTGGAATTCCGAATAAGGATCTTGACTGGGTGGTCTAGTCGACACACGCAGAAGATAAAAGTTGCAACGAAGGCAAACTAAACATAAACGAAATCCCGGGAAACTAGAGGGGTGCGACCTCCTTAAATAGGAGAGGGGAAGCCGCACATAGCTAAGAGAGAAGGGTATGGGACTATTCATGGTACTGTTCACGTGAACATTACCCATGAACAATATGGCCACCAAGGGGGTCGGGCCAAGGAGGTGGCCGGCCCAAACAAACTATAGTGGTAACTGTCCTTTGGGCCCAATGATTGATACAAGGCCCTCGGCCCAAAGTGAGGTGGCACAGCACCATATATAAATAAAGTAAATTAAATCGGTCCGTCGAAGTAGAGTTTAGCCTTGTTGAATCGATGGGCCTTGAGTAACCCGGTTGGAGGTGGAGTAGCGGTCGTATCCGGCGGGTTGATGTCCTCATCATCCTCCCTTCCTTGCATTTGAGTCGTCCTCGACTCAAGCTCATCGTCCAGTAGCAACGCATGCTCATCTTTCTACAAATTGTTAGCAACAGTAGAAGGCAAAGAAATAGTGAACACTTCGCAAATTAAAGGTGAGTGTGCATGCATCAAATTAGTAAAGATACATTTTCTCATAGTATTCAGTGTGCAACTCAATTTGCAAGTATAAGTGAAGTATATAGTAGAGTTATTCATCGCACTGTCATGACAAAATGTGGCCCTCAATATTTGGAAGTTAATGGGCAGCACAACAATTGATTTCAAAGTGAACAAGTCATTCATATAATCATATTTCAATCGAGCAAGAGCAAATTCATCTAGCAAAGGTGAAAAGATTTGTAAGTTCATCCATCTTTGCCATGACATTATGCAGATTGTCAATACTAGATTGTGCAATTAGAGATGAACAGAGGCATTGAATGATCGGTAAATTTTATGTTCCTCCCATAATGAACAAGATTTATCATACAAGACTTGTTATTCAAAACAGCAAGTTTCAATTCATCCATGTTATCACAAGTTATGCATATTCGATAGACAAGAAATTGATTGTCTACACCATAATCTCCAATCAAATTAAACTTATATCCAGGGGTATAGGCACTACACAAGGATTTCGAACATGCAATTATAGAAACTTTCGCCATAACATGTGACAAGTTCATAGGTGGATCCAACATAATGTAACATAAAGAGTCAGCAGGGAAAATTCTAGTCAAAACATCTTTATGTCTAACCAATTCCACATGATCATTATATGCGATTAATTCATCATATGAATCACTCAAAACAGCAGGCAATTCAATTATGTCATCACATGGTGCACTCAAGTCAGCAGGTAAATCAACAAGTTTGTCACATGGTGCACTCAACTCAACAGGCAAATTAATCAAATTATCACAGGAGTCATGCAAATTCTTAATAATATCAGATTCTGTAGCTAGGAAATTAATTTCTACCTTCTCGGCACTAGGTTCTTCCACCTCATGTGATGCAATGGTTTCTACTCTGGTGATTTTTCCTTTGTTCAATGGTACTAGGCATGAAATCATGGTTATTGTTGTCGGGTTGAGTGTTTAAATCAATACCTTTGGTATTACCTTGTAGGCTCGACTCGAGATGATGTTGAGTCTTTGGAGGCGGTGAATAGTCACAAGTTTTCCTTCTTTTTCTTGCTCGACTCAATTGCCAAGGAAGCGAGCCAAGGATCTTGAGGCAGCAAGGCGAGTGGCGCTCATAGCAGCAGGGGCAACAATCATGGTAGGTGCAGCAGCAGCAGAAGAAACAACTGAAGATGATATTGATGTAGAGGTGTGTACTGTACGCTTGTTTGTTTCATGTACACGTGAAGGTGTAGTGGAAGTCGACAAAAGTGCATGACTAGCCTTGGATTGTCGTCCCTGTACTACCTTTTCAACTTTGCAAGCAAGACGAAACAAGCGAGTGACAGTTGGAGGTTTATAAATAAGTTTATCCTGAATTTGACGGTTTAATCCTCCTAAAAATCTAGTCATCTTAGCATATTTAGTTTCATCTAAACCACAACGCAACAAACCAATTTGTAATTCTTGATAATAATCCTCTACAGAACTACTACCTTGTCTTAAGCATTGCAATTTATTAAGCAATTCACGAGAATAATATGAAGGTACAAATCTATGTCTCATTGCTCTCTTCAATGCATCCCATGTTCTAGGTATGTTACGATTAATGCGACGATATTCACTCCACCAAATAGATGCAAAATCATAAAACTCACGAATATGACCCTAACTTTTAGATGATCAGGAAATTCATGTCATGCAAATAATTGTTGTACAGCTAATTCCCATGTGATATAAGCATCAGGATCATAATTCCCAGCAAAAGAAGGCACAAGGAGTTTAGTTTTACCAGACGTACTATCACGATCATATACCTCCCGTGGTGGAGAAACTTGTCTCAAGCATGCATCTTCCTCGTTGACTTTCTTGCACTTCCATTCAATGGCTCGAAAAAGACGTATCTATCTTGTAATCATCATGTGAACCTGCCATAGTTAGTAGAAAACAAGGAAACAAATCATAGGTATATGTTTCTATCAACTAGTAGGATCTGGAGGCTCAAAGCAAGTCACTCTCTCACAACGCCTTACCAAGCTCTTGCAAAGCTCTTGCCAATGCAACAAGGAGGTGGTACAACCAGTGGCTAGTTCGTGATACTCTCACTTGCGATTAGCCCAACGATTGCAAGGAACGGAACCTACTGAGTTAGTAGGAAGTGGAGCTCAGAAGGCTTCAATATAGTAGTAAGGATCAGCAATAATCAAATCAATTAATACAAGTTGAAAATTGTTCAAAGTACTAGTCAAAGTTGCTGATCCTAGCCTAATCAAAGCTAGCTAATCGAAGCCCTACTAAGATATGTGTATGTACGCACACGCAATGATAAATGTGACTTGATGTAAGCAATGGAAAACCTCACAACAAGTGCTAGGAGAGACGCTGTCCACCTACTCAATCTTCTGTGAAGGGCACAAGATTGTTCGCACGATGTAGAGCACAAAAGACAGCAATAACGGTATCGGTGCAATGCAAACAACCCTCTAGATTGAGCAGAAACAATAGCTAGTCTCAAACGATTAAAACACAAAGTTTTATATGGCTTATATATACTTGTTTGAAAGGTTTTGACAAGATCTACAACTTTACAGTTGAGACAAACCCCCAAATTCCAAAGGGAAGATTGAAAGAATCGGCAGAAACAGAAACCGAAAACTTGCGATGAGAGTTCAGGGTCAAAGATGGATGATTTTAGGGGTCTTGGATGCACACCATCGTTAGCTTTCCGAAAAGTTCAAAAACATTGAATTCCGACTCCGTATGCAAAAGTTTTACTGAAGGTGTGTGGGAAATGGATTCGAATTCGTTTCAGGCTCAAATTGAAACTGCTATAACTTTTGATCCCTTAGGCCAAACATGCTCAAATTTTTTGTGGTAGCTTGTGGATATATCAAAAAGGGCTCCACCAATTTTCACTGGATTTTGAAAATGTTTGATGTGCTTTTCAAATTTCGGACAGGGGAACACTTTTTTCTATTTTTTTCTCTCTCTTTTTCTTCTGTTTTTTTATTTTCTTTTTTTTTCTCCTCTATTTATTTTTTTATTTGTCAACCTGAAAAAAAAATCTTCTCTCTTTGGCCAACCAAAATATGCTTTCCTTTTCTTCTTTCTTGCAAACCGAAACCCACTCAAATCTAGGGTTTCCTTTTTACTTCCTCCTCTTCGAACCACAGCAGGTTTTCAAGTGTTCCACAGCAGGGAGTTGATGGGTGGTGCGGCAGGGAGTTGATGGTTGGTGAGGTAGGGAGCAGTGGTTGCCACGGCAGCAATCTGTGGAGGCTGCAGCAAGGGATGGGAGGGTAGTGCGGTTGCTGCGGCAGCAATCTATGGAAGCTGCGGCAGGGGATGGGAGGGTGGTGCGGTTGCTACGGGAGCAATCTGTGGAGTCGGTAGGAGATGGAAGGGTGGTGCGGCAGGGAGCTGTGGTTGCGAGAAAAATTGGGCACAACGAAGAAGCTACACAAAGGAACACATGGATCAAACTAGACAATAACGAACTAGACTCTAACTAAACTAGAAATCAGCAACTGACACGACGATGTAACCAAAAATTCAACAAGAAAAATACCGAAAAGAAAATTGTAAAGGCTCAGATTGGTTCGGTATGGATGATAGATGCGAAAATTTTTTAGGGCAATTTTCTGGACTCTAGGTATGAAAAACGAATCTACTACTAAGGGTACTGATTTCTCACCGAAGAACTGTAGCTTTGATACCACTTGATGAACCTCGGAGGTCCTGATTTGGCCCAATCTTTCGATGAGAAGATAAATTCGGTAGTAGTCGCTCAACTCTCACGATCCTGGCTACGAACTCGCAAGGCCCAAAACCACGCAATCGTTGAACTGCTCGACAAGTCGTTATCAACCATGCACGAATACCCGGATGACCTGATCACGAAGATCAATTCATCGATACACCGAAGAAGCACGCAAGAACGAGATAAATAGCAATCTGAAATTGCAAATAAGATTGAAATATTTGATAAAGTTGGAATTCCGAATAAGGATCTTGATTGGGTGGACTAGTCGACACACGCAGAAGATACAAGTTGCAACGAAGGCAAACTAAACATAAATGAAATCTCAGGAAACTAGAGGGGTGCGGCCTCCTTAAATAGGAGAGGGGAAGCCGCACATAGCTAAGAGAGAAGGGTGTGGGACTATTCATGGTACTGTTCACATGAATAGTACCTGTGAACAGTACGACCACAAGGGGGTCGGGCCAAGGAGGTGGCCGGCCCAAACAAACTAAAGTGGTAACTGTCCTTTGGGCCCAATGATTGATACAAGGCCCTCAGCCCAAAGTGAGGTGGCATAGCACTAGATATAAATGAAGTAAATTTGTCGGTCCATCGAAGTAGAGTTTGATGCCGCCGAATCGATGGACATAGAGTAACCCGGTTGGAGGTGGAGTAGCGGTCGTATCTGGCGGGTTGATGTCCTCATCAGCACATATAGAGGTAGTGCATGGAGAACCCATGCACTGCCTCTATATGCGCAATTAATTACTAAAACGAGTTGTCTATTAATAAACAGACGATAAAAAAGACCATATCCTTTTTACATCACAGACGATAAAAAAGGTTCAACAATCCTATTTTAGCCTTCAAATCTTCGTAAGCCTTCTCGTCAGCTTCAGTGATGGCGGGATCAGTGACTGTTAGATCAAACGCCTCCACCTGTGACCTTGCATGCTCGATTCACTCTTGTAGCCATTCGGACTCCGTAACCAAGCCCCATATAGCCCAGAGGCCATCAACCTTGGTCTCCTCCGTCTTGGTGAGGTCGACCCCCTCTCCTGCAATTCGGATGTCGTCCTGGTCTCCAGTAGATCAGAGGGCCTACAACGGATGACATTGCAAACGGAAGGCTTGTCCACAGCTTGGGCAAGGTTGTGACCAAAGAGGTGCGAGTACACAAGTACAATGTAGGCCAATACAGCCGGCACGAGAGGGGAAGCCATTTGGAGTTTGTGGAGAAAGAGGATCAAGGAGGTTCGTGAGAAATCCCTTTCAGAAGGGGGTGTCTATTTATAAAACAATTTCTAAAGCCGGAGCGGGAGACGAAGAGATACTTTGGGAGCCGTAGTGACATTGGTGCAATCGTGAGACGAAGAGACACATCACGCGGGAAACAAAGGAACATATCATAGACGGTTCAGACCAGAAACCATGCGTGATACAAAATTATCACAGACGATTCTATTTACAAACCGTCTGTGATAATAACGTAGAACCGTCTGTGATAAGTACAACACAAATGGTTCCTTTGGAACCGTTTGTGATGAGGTGTCCAGTATAGCCTATTTTGTAGTAGTATTTTTCTTCCAGTGAGCATTGGCAATTTCAACATAAGCACAATGAGCATGGGCATGGGCATGAGCATCATGTACAACCACAACGCAAAGGGGGATTTCTCCCAGATCTAGCATTCCCAAACCAAAAAAAAATCTCACACCAAGATCTACCAACAAAGAGCATGAATCAGGTGTTGTTCATGCCAAACTCACCTTGCAGCTGGCACATGGGGATGAGGATGGTGTGGATGAGCGGAGGATCTGGGAGGAAGACGGATGACGGCGTTGGGCACAGGCGGCCGGAGGGCAGCATGGTCGGGCCGAGGTGTTGGCGGCCGTACTTGGTGAAGACAACAATGGACGAGGGGTGTGGAGGACGGATGCCACAAAGAGCGACACGGACAACACGGAGGAGGTCGCCCATGCCGGGAGGAAGCGAGGACGGCCGCCAAGGTAGGCAGTGAATAATCCAGAGGCGAGACACATAGGAGGGTGGTGCCAGTGGGAGGCGGGTGGAGCACAGGGCAGTCGGGAAACCCTAGACGGCTCCTACCTTCTCGAGGCTGAAAGGGTGGAGGTGGGGGGTGGGGAACCGAATATGGTGGGGAGAGGTGTGAGTTGAGGTTTTATCCCTGGTATGGGGTGGATAAATAACACTACTACAAAAAGGCTAATACTAGACGCCTCATCACAGATGGTTGACCAAAACCGTCTGTATTACATGCAATCACAGATGGTTTTGGTTTAGAGGCAAATGCGTATTCTTGAGCGCTAAAAACCGTCTGTGAAGAGGTAATATCACAGACGGTTCATAGCTAAAACCGTCTATGACTTATCACAGACAGTTGTTGTTAATAACCGCTTGTGATAATTCTACATATCACAGACGGTTTTCAACAAAGAACTGTCTGTGAAACATCACGAGCGAGTTCTAACAATAACCGTATGTGATATTACTACATATCACGAGCGGTTTTTGTTATAACCGTGCGTGATAATATCACTCTGACTCCCGATTGAAGCCCGATGAGTTTCTTCGTCACCGTCGTCTCAATTAAGTCGCATCAATGCCGCTTCGGCTCCCCGATGTGTCTCTTCGTCTCACGCTCTAAATTTATTCCTTGTTTTATAAAAAGGATCATCCGCCATCGAAGATGATCATCCCCACTTATACAAAAAAAGCGAAATGGCGCCTCTTACATTTCCTTGTCACCGACATTGATGGCCTACGGCGCACTATCTGACACCTCTCTCTCTGTCGTTGAAGGTGCTCACGGAAGAACTCTTGTTTCAACGGTGTCTTCACTCCTCTGTCAGAGAATTTGCGGAGTAGTTGGCGGCTACCTTCTGTAATCTTGACATCCTCCTCATTTGTGTCTTGGGTGATCTCCCACTTTCGTGAGTTTACCGTGTCATCAACATGGTCCTCCAAAACGACGTTGTACATCTCCAAGAGGTTTGCCGTCACTTGGGCTAGCGTGTCGAGGCGGTGACCGAAGTTGACAGTAAGAGACCCTCAAGCAAGGGAAGAGAGCCTATGGGCTCAATTCTTCTTGGCTCAACACTCAAGGGTCTTGGAAGACACTTTCGAGCAAGCGCGTCGTGAGTGGGCGCATTCGAGCTTCGTTCGATCACGAACCATCCGCCCTCGGCGCGCCGCCTCTGAAGTATTGAAGGCGGAGATAGCGACCTACCTCGCCACTAGAAAAACTTTGTTTATTTATAGTTTTCTACTTTTTTAATCTTTTTGTAGCGGTAGCCCATATTTGTTTGGCCATATGAAAATTCAAAAATTAAAAACTATATATATATATATATATATATATATATATATATATATATATATATATATATATAATTAAAATTAAAAACTATATATATATATATATATATATATATATATATATCGAGATGGTTTTGTGGAAAAAAAATCTAGTTTGGAGGTGAAGTTACAATTAATATTAATTATATCGAGAGGCGGTTTAGTGGAACAAATTAATTAATTAATTATATATATATATATATATATTAATTTTATATATATATATAGTTAAAGCAAATTTTCAAGATATTTAAATGACAAAATTGACATATAAACATGTAATTTCTTCATGTCATGTAAATGTATATACAAAGTAAATATACTTGAGAAAAAACCATTCACAGACAGTTCCATAATGGAACCGTCCGTGATATGGGACATATCACGAACGGTTCCATTGTGGAACCGTCTGTGATAAGTATCACTGACGGTTCCATAATAGAACCGTCTGTGATAAGTCTCTTTGTTAGTAGGAGCCCGGCCGCTAGGGTTTGCGCTCTAACTCATCACTCCCCAGCGCCGCCCTTACTCTCATCCATTCCCCTCTCCACCCGAGTGACCCCGTCGCCAACGCCGCTATGCATTCTTCCCATCGCCGACGGTTGTGACACCACGGTTCACTGCACAAGACACTCGTATGATAAGAGTGTCTTTTGCAGTGTCACCGTTGTGCCACAACTACGGTGACGCCGCGTGCCTTCCCCTCTTCCTCCTCCCCCCGGCATACGCGACCCTCGGCTACCTCTCCACCAGTGATGTCGAGGTAAGATAGATCTATCACCTATTGGTTTGTGTTGTTGGTATTCATGTGAACCGAGCTCCTCCTCCCTCGCCGCCAGCTCCCGCTCCTCCGGATCAAGCTCCCTCCTCCCTGCACCACCGGATCAAACTCCCAGTCACCCCTCGCTGCGCCGTCGGCCCTGGCTCCTCCTCCCTACGTCGCAGCTCTAGCTCCTCCTCCCTCTCGCTGCCGGCTCGTTGCGCTACCTCGGACCTCCCTCACGCCTCCAACCTCTCTGGCTCTCCCACTAACGCGTAAGTCCCCTTCTTGTCTTCTTGATGTTGTGCAGTTGTTGGTTGATCTTGATGGTGATGGCCATTGGCGAGCCAGGATGCTAAATGTGTAATACATACATACATGAAGAGAAGTGCATCATTGCGAGAGAAGTGTAAATGTGTAATACATACATGTAGAGAAGTATAGAGAAATCATAAATATAAATGAATGCAATGATCATGCAGATGCTTGTTGGCTAGTGGCACCTTGCTAGCTGTTGAACTGCTCAATGATGTTAATAGTCTTATGCTGAAATTGAATTGATAATTAGTTCATATTAATAGTCCCCTTGCTCGTGAAATGTAAAGCGAGGGCTATTGGTGTATGTGCATTCTATATATATGCATCTTGCTTCGTTCTGCTTTGTGGGTTCAGATTAACAAAAATGAATGGGGATGGTGGGTTTGGTTAATGCTCTCGATGGATCTTGAGGGTTATTGATGCGGTTCTAGCTTTGTGCTTGGTTGGCTTATATTGGATGTGGTTGGATGGGGCTTGGCTGCAATTAACTTTTATATTTGTAAAGGTTTAGGCTTGGTGTGTATTGTATTGAAAACAAGACCAAATGAGTCAAAAACTACTACAACACCTCTTCACTTTGTCTCTCGCCATTCATTTCACCTTTATGCGTATGCTTGTGTTCATCTTTGGTCAAGTTCTCCTACCTTGCGTCCTAGGTATGTCCTACCATTCCATTCATAATCTTTTCTCTATAAAGTCTCCAGCGTTGGTGCTTGTGCCATTTATATATATATATATATATATATATATATATATATATATATATATATATATATATATATATATATATATTTGTAGTCCCTGTACCACTTTAGGGGGTCATCCACATGACATGAGAAGGATGAGATAGTAGCCACGGGCAACCTCATTGAGCCCATGCAAGCTTAAAAAGTATGGATGCAAGGAGAGCGTCAGGACATCCAATTACCTGGATGTTGTCGATAGGTAAATGGACGTCACTATGTTCAGAAAGTGACGTGGATGCGCAGGTACTCCAACTGGGAAGTGGCATCATGTATCAGCAACCAACCATTCTTGAGCATGTAATCGTCTTTAAACCCAACAAGAACACCAAGCAACAAGTTGAGACTTGTTGCTTGGTGATCTGATGGAGATTAAACGTGAGATCTGAGTACTCAAGCGGAAGTGGCATCATGTATCGACAACCAACCATTCTTGAGCATGTAATCGTCTTTAAACCCAACAAGAACACCAAGCAACAAGTTGAGACTTGTTGCTTGGTGTTCTTGTTGGGTTTAAAGACGATTACATACTCTAGAATTGTTGGTTACTGATAGATGATGCCACTTCCATCATCTAGCATCCACATCACTACGAATATAGCGGCGTCCAATTACCTATCGACAACATCCAGGTGGATGTCACGGCGATCTCCTTGCATCCATACTTTTTAAACTTGCAGGGGCTCAATGAGGTTGCATGCGGCTACTGTCTCATCCTTCTCATACTGCGTGGACGATCCCCCCAAAGTGGCTGAGAGACTATGAATAATATAATATAATATATATATATATATGATGCCGGTTTTAATGGCACAAGCAGCCATTGTTTGGGGCTAGAGAAAAGTCATCACCGAGCGGTTTGACCACAAACCGTGCGTGATAGGTTCCTATCACGAGGCGGTTTCACCACAAAGCTATGCGTGAAAGTATACATCACGAGCGGTTTGAAACCGTGCGTGATGACCTCATGTATCCTTGACCCATAAACTCGAACGGCTCACAAAACCGTCTGTGATGACGTTTTTGAACCGTCTGTGAATACCTTTTCTGTAGTAGTGTAAGTCGAACTTTCAAAGGCAAAGACTTAATTCTAACCCGCTAAAGCCACGAGAAGCTGGTCATGGCGGCAATTGGCTTTTGGCTTTTCCTAGTTACGAGGTGCTTTTGGCTTCTCCAAAAGCCGCATCGGGAAGCCAAGTGTTTGGGATGGTTTCTGCCTTCTCGAAGAGAAGCTGCAGCAGAAGCTGTGCCAAAGGGGGCCATAATCAATTATCTTCTTTTACCGGGACAGCCGGACATGCATTACAAATTGTGTTTATGATCGGATCTCATCGAACGAGATATTAAGTGGGCTACCAACTATTCGCCGAATTAATCGAAGGATAGGTAGTTTCCAATTCAACACTCCCATGAAATCTTGATGGTGGTCTTGAATCGATTCCGATGGCCAGGAGAGCAGCAAGCTGGGGCACCCACTATGTGTGTCGGTTTTTTTAAATAATATTAATTTAAAATATAATTACAAAAAATAGTCAATTTTTTTATAAAAATATGTGCATGTCGCTATTTAGAATGGCGACAGGCTCCTATCGCTAATTGGAACAGCATGGAGAGGTTTCTATCGTCAATTAAACTGGCGATAGGGTCCTATATTTTATTTTATTTGAATTTATGTATATAGATTTTGGCCTAAAGAATTAGTGTATTTCATGAAGTTTTTTGGCAATACCTTAAAGTGTCCGTGTAATTCGTAATTCAAAATTGGAGAAGATAACGAAATGTGAAGTAGAGAATACGAGATCGACAGCACAATTAGGAACGCGGGTTCGGCGGCGCAATAACACAAATAGCCCCCTTCGGAGTGAAATGAAAAAAATAATTAGTTTAGGGTTGCCGTACGCATTGTTGTCCCGATTGTATTGTTCGTGTAACCGATTTCTTCGGGAAAAGATTACGTAATATTTAATAGTCAAAATATGTGAGAAAAGAGATTTAAGTTCGAAAGACTTCATAATTTAATTGCGAAATACATGGAGCACTGAGTTTGGTTACGTACATTACAAACGCCAACATGCATGAATCAATAAACTGAAATACACCTAAGATACATGTGCGCCTTTTTCGAATCCAAAAAAAAGTTGATTGGAACGAAATCGATCAGTCCTGGCGGCCAATCGGTCCCCTCCCCTTGTCTCTGGACTGCTCACGGCGGTGGCTAGTCTCGAAGTCAGCCATGTTCTGCGAGACGGACTGGACGATTGAATGATGTTAGGATAGCACAACTTAGGGCCAAATTAATAATCAGGATGCAAATTGAACATAACACATCTTGATCGGTTGCGCCGGACGATGGGGAAGCGCTAGGATAGTTATGCATCGCGATGGCGAGCCTTCCCTTGTGCGTCGTGCGCTCGGCCCGGTCATACTCAGCTTCCTATTCGGGCGTCCTCCACCACCACCCTCTCTCTTGGACTCCTTTGGTGGCATTTCAGTAGGGTCAGGTATGTAAGGTTCCCAGCGTTTGAAGGTCTCGGTTCGCATAGTTCAACATGTACTTCTGCTCGATGAACGTCCTATCGTACATGGTCGGGCCGTCGATCCACTGGAAGAAGTTGCATCGCATATTCGGTTGTCATTATGCGCGGATGTAGTTAAGGATTTGTGGAATGGAACGTAAGATGTGGAAAATCTATGTGTGTGCAAGAATCGCATACGAGATGATGACCGCACATGTAGTATGCCCGGGCAGCCGTTGTCGGGTGTGTGGACTGGATGATCATAGTCTGTTCTTCGCACACACATTGTGGGCATGAGAACTTCGGTGGTACCGGCACATCCTTCCTAGAACAATCTGGGTAGGTTTTAGTCATTTCGGCAAGTCACTTGCGCTTCCGTAGCATCTTCGCGTAGAAGTTCGCTGACGAGTCCGACATCCCCTTCCTCTCTATTGTATGAACCAAGCTTTGGTGAAGTGTTGGGTGTGGTGGTGTAGTGTTCTCCTCCAGCTCTCTTCTCCTCCAGTTTTCTTCTCCCACCTTTTATAAGGGGTCTTTCCAGTCTAGAAAGGTTGTGTGGCGGAGTGTGGTCTTTTTGGTCTAAAAAGGTAACTTTGCAGTGTGGTGTCATCTCAGGTTGCAAAAGTGGCAATGTGTGGTGTGTCATGGTGCGTTCTTTTAGGTTTGAAAAGGTGGCATGGTGGAGTGGTATTTTCGGTCTGCAAAGTCAGCGGGGTGGTGTGTTGTCTTCTCGATCTACAAAAGTGGTAGTTTGTGGCGTGCCGTGGTGCAGTATTTTTGGTCTGAAAAGGTTGTGTGGTAGACTGTGGCCTTTTCAGTCTAAAAAGGTAGCATCGTAGTGTTTTGTCAACTGGTTCTGTAAAAGTGACAGCGTGTGGCGTGACAGGGTGCTATCTTTTTGGTCTGAAAAGGGGCGTGGTGGAGTGTAGTCTTTTCGGTGTGGAAAGGCAGCATCAAAGTGTGTTGTTATCTCGGTCTACAAAAATGGCCGTGTGTGGCGTGACCTGGTGTTGTCCTTAAGGTATGAAAAGGTGGGGTATCGCCATGCTGACTCCCTCACATGGTTACCCGTAGACACAAGAACAAATAGTATCGAAACACGATACTAGCATAATGTAAGTTTTACATAAATTTATATTTACAAGACATGGCTGATATTTACAAGAACAAATATCTACTCTCGAGGCCTCATGGGGCGTACCCCACATGTGGCTCCTGGCCTCACCCGGGGTAGCTGCGGGTGCTGGTACGAGTAGGTTAAAGGCTCAAATGGCCAAGACACCCTGCTAGCATGAGTAGCCTTAGGGGTTGTTGCGAGAGGGTGTTGCGTTGGCTGGCTCGCTCTGAGCGCACCTTGCAGCTGTGAAGCCCCCATGGAGACGTAGCTGCTCACGTCAGGCGAAGGCCCACCACCACCCAGGTCGAAATCGAAGTCCTCGAAGCGTGACTCCTCGTGCGACACCAGCTCCTCCTCCCAAAGGGGTATACATCCTGTGAAACAATATGTTATGCATGTAAACATGACGAAAATGATTAAGTAGTACATTGTACATGCAAACAAGACAGACATACCTCAATGTAGGAAGGCAACGAATGGCTCTACGTACTCGTGCCATGTGTACGAGTGGAACTCAGGACCTGTAAGAGAAAATTGCCATTAGTAACTAGTAGAGCTCGAAATAAACAACTAGATGTGAGTATTTCACTGACCTGTAAACTGTGTCGAGGTACTCCCAGCACTGTACCACGAGGACCCACCCACCATGTTCAGGTGAGGAGCAATGGGGCGTGACGTAGCATGGCTCACCCCCCCCCCCCGGTCCACGCACAGGTGGGTCCGCCACCTCCCTCAGCCTACGGCAGGATGCCAGCTTGATGCCTCGCCTCGTCTTCTCAATGAACTGGTCCATGAGCCCTCTGATCTCCTGTGCTGTTATGCTAAAGCACTCCCCAAGCGTCATATGATGAACAGAGGATGCCAACTCGTGCATCTCCCACTGTAGATCGACTTGTACACGTAATTGACAAGTTAGGAATCGAGAACTTGCGAAGCAAACAATATGTATGGACCGTTCAATACGTACCATGCGATGGAATGCAGATTCTGACTGGGTGGGTTACGTGTCAGACATCGCGGCCTCATGTGATGGTGGGTCATCCACGATCCTGCCATAGTGAACCCTCGTCTGACTGGAGTACCACTCAATATACTCCTCGTACATCTTGGGGTCGTAGGGAGCATCCTCCTGGACAACGTCCTCCAAGGCGCGGACCCACCCCTCAACCCAAGGGAACATCCTGTCCGTCCAGGAAGTCATAGCAGGGACTCCCTTCCTAGTGTACAAGGCAAAACGATAGTTTCGTAGGTATGTACGGCAAATGGTATAACAGAAGTAAAACATGAACTTACCCATGGACGTTTGGCGGCACCCGCTGCCCCCAGGGGTTGGGATCTCTTGTCGCGGACCAACTTGGTGGCATCACCCGGTGCACATGGTGCTCCTCCACAAAGACATTGTGCACCAAGCACCTCCGCGTTTACCTGTACACGTGGTCTCGTGTGCATAGGCTCAACAAGCCTCGGGGTGCGTGCGCATACACCCTATCGGCAGTGTACGGTGTCCAGATGACACAGTCATCCATCAGCTGATCAAGCATCGCAACGTAGTCCGAGTAGGATGCGTGCGTAGTGATCGGAGTGGAGGTAACCTATCGAATGAAACAACAGGAACTTAGCACAAGAAACTGAATTGCATTATGAAAAAGAACAAATGTTTAGAATACTTACCCATCGGTGACACTACACTGTACCCATGGTTGGTCGGTCCACGTTGTCATCGCTGGCGTGCATGGCGACTGTGTAGGCGCCTAGGTCCAGCTGTGGTCATCCGATCTGGAAATGCTCGAAGGACCACAACTGAAGAAGCAGCGAGCATTCGAAGAGGACGGAGATTTCCCAAATCCAGTGGGACGCGTCGCACAAGGCGCGATACGTCGCGCATAGCGACGCCGGTCCTAAGCGTAGGGCTAGATCTCCTCCACCTCCCAATCCGCCAGCTGGCGTGCGTACTGGATGTAGTGCTTGTCGACGATGTCACCGTAGGACCCTAGGAACATCACCCACCCAAACAACCATAGTAAGTAGACCTCGAAGTGCCTCCTCACCGTGTGCTCGGGTGCGCCCTCTGCCATACGCTCTAGCTGCAAGAAGACATATACACATCAGTAAGTTGCACAAAGCAATTGAAGTGAAAGGACAAGAGTTACAAAAACTTACGTCGAACTGGCAGATCCACTACAGCGATGGTCCGTGTGTGCTGCTAAACTCTTTGTAGCCGTTGTTGGGAGGCAACACCCCTGGAACCTCGCGAGGAACTCTGTGCGCCACATGGCCGGGATGTCGTGCGCCGCCAGGGAGAAGCCCGCACAGGGAAACCTGGTCAAGAAGGTCACATCATGAAGTGTCGGTGTCATCTGCCCGCACGGGAGGTGAAACGTGTGCATCTCTGGCCTCCGCCGGTCAACCAGTGTCGTTAGGAGGCACTGGTCGTATGAAATGTGCCTCAACGTACGACCACCGTCTGTGCGGTCCTGGTCTTCCTCCCAAGTCACCTCCACCATCCTCGCTAGTGGAAGGAGGCATGCCGCTCTCAAATTGCGTCAAAAGTATTAAGAACAAATGTTAGTCGACCCAAAGTAGTCAGACTGCAATAGAGCACATGGAGGTCACAACTACACGTACCTCGAAACCCAACGTGGGTCCACCCTCCATGCCCTCATGGGCATGCGAAGCCGTACTACGCCAAGCTCAATCGTCGCCTTGCCCACCTGGGGGATGATGGCACTGAGGTGACTACAGTGATGCACGTTAATAACCGGGTCAAGCAACTCATACGGCCACTGTGCAGTGTATCTTGGGTCTTCCATACCTAAAAATTCAGTGCATACATTGTAAATACTATGAAACATATACAAAGGGTAATGAGAAGCGACATATGTAATTAATTCATGTTGGCAAATTAAGTTCTCATAGTTTTAATGAACGTCTACATTCCCTAGTTAGCTACTCTGGAATTTTCATAGAATTTTCATAGGTACCTAGTTGTTTTCATTGTTTGCAAATTATTTAGCGTGCACAAATGGAAACCAAAATTAAGTTCAGACACATACCATATATAGCTACTCTGCAATTTTTACAGATTTTTAATAGGTACCTTGCTACTTTTCTTGTTTCAAAAGTGTCTCCAGCATTTACAAACTATTGACCATGTACAAATGGAAAAAAAAATTAAGTTCACAAAATTTTAATTCAGCTCTACATACTCTGTGTACCTACTCTGGATTTCTTAAATAAATTTTGGAGGTGTCTTGCTATTTTTCTAATTTAAAAAATATTTTCAACATTTACAGAATAATTAATGTGCACAAATGGAAACCAAAATTAAGTTGAGATTTTTTTTTTTTAGTAAGCTCTACATACCCTATTTAGCTACTCTGCAATTTTTACATATTTTTAATAGGTATCTTGTTATTTTTAGAGGTGTCTTTCTATTTTCCTGGTTTAAAAACTATTTTTGGTATTAACAAAATATTTACCTGTAAAAACGAAAACCTACATAGTTTTTGGCATTAACAAAATATTTACCTGTAAAAATGAAAACCTACATAGTTTTCTTAGTATTTTTGCGGTCTTGTTCTAAATCGTTCGAGTACTGCAACACAAATAATATCTATATGACGAACTAAACTAAATTATACACAACTAAAATGATATACTACATCAACATCAATATAGCTAAAATTATCTAATCCATTGAATTCTATGTCCCTATTTTTATTTGCACTACAAGGTTTCAAATTTATGTACAAAGTTGCAAGAACATTTACCTGCAGAATGGGCAACCAGATTTACTGCTCCGTCTCCCTCTCCTCTGCTACGAACCTGTAGGGCTTCACTATGTCTCTTCTCTTCGTTCCTGTCACCAGTTGAAATGGTGACAGGAACCCTATCGCTAGTAGCGATAGGCAGTTGAAACGGTGACCGGTAGTAAATAAGTGTCTGTCGACAATTGGAATGGCGACAGGAAAACAACTATTTAAAAAACGACTATTTTTTTGGTTGCAATTATCTTTTAAATTAATATTATTTTTAAAAAAAATAAATGCAAAGCTCAGTACATGTGCCCCTTGCGGGTCGGCTGACCAATCAACGGCAACTTGCATGGCCGTCCGTCCGGCCGTCTCCTTTCGCTAATAGCCATAGCTAAGCTAGGCATAGGCGCCTGTACATGCTAGCTGCTGCTAGTGCTAGTGGCAACAGTAATAAAACCCACTTGCACGGTGGGGGCGGGCGTTTCATGTGCAAATGCGAAAGCACGGCAAATGCACGGCTCAGCCGCGGTTGGTTCCATGTGCAACTGGGCCCTTCGTTTCGCATGTTTTGCAGTACGGTGTGGTGCTATATAATATACATTGTCATTTCTCATCTCATGTACATCGACGTGTGTTGCTTTTCTACCGAGGCTATATTTATATATATAAATGATGGCGCATGCTATAGAGCTACAGTCCAGCTATCAACGCTGATGAAAAGAGACGGAAAACCTTCTCGGTTATTCCGGCAGTATCCATAAAAGGGCTATTTTGCCTAGGTATGTCCCACGCTCTAGACTACCTAGCATAATAGGATGGAGTCGTTGGTCTCTGTCATACGTAGGCACGTAGGGATTAGTCGTTGACGCTCCCGTCCACCCCCACTGGGGCACCGAGATAAAAAGCCCCCCCAGCTCCGAAAAAAAATTCTATGGGGAGCTCCTTTTCTCACCTCCATCCTTTTTTCTTCCCCTTCTCTCTCTCAATCAAGGGTTCGGGGGAAGGGTCTCAAGATGAGACCCTTCCCTAAAGAATTCCATTCCCCCACCCCCACCCCCCACTAAAGCCGTTGCCCACAACCACACCACACAAATCCCACACAAATCCCGAACAAGTTTCTTGCTCCACCATCGCTAAGGTTGGAGAAGCGACGGTGGCAAGGGAAGATAAGCCAAACACCTATCATCTTAAATCGTGTACACGTCCGTAGAAAACAAAACACACCCAAACAAGCCTTCGCCATGGTCAAAACAAGTAAGACCCAGAGCAGCCCACGTAAAAAACAAAACCGCATGCGGGCCTACGAGCCAAAACATCCATGGGGCTTCTATGAGCCAAACACGTGCGAAACAATACGGACTGCGAGTTCCAAACGAACCGTCAAAACCCCAACGCAGAAGACAGAGAGGAAGGATCTAACGGATCCATACGAGCCTGCAGCGTACAAGCCGAACTCCCACAGCCCTCTCCTTGGCCCACGGTGGCCAACAGTGACGCGCACCAATGCCCAAGGCAGCCACTACCAACCTGGAAAAGAGAATCCCACTTAAAACTAAATTCTAACACTCCTACATGCAACACCTAAAAGCACCACACAAAAGTTAAACAACTCACATAAGGTCTACCGAATTCAAAATTTGAAAGTGCACTCATTGCTAAAGGCTACGGATGATGAGACATAATGGTTTTAGCATTTACTACTTCAAAATCACAAAAGGGAACTCTTGGAAATAAAGGTTCCAATCCTAAGGTGAGATGGACGGTTTTGATAACTAGTACCCCGGTATACAGCCATGCAAGCAACAGTTCAAGATAAGGATATATATATAGAGAGAGAGAGAGAGCGCGCGAGCGAGAGAGAGACATGTGTGTGTGTGTGTGTGTGTATATATATATATATATATGCACATGTGTGTGTATATATATATATATAGAGAGAGAGAGAGAGCGAGAGAGAGAGACATGTATATATATATGTACATGTGTGTGTGTATATACACACACACACACACATACATACATACACACACACATATAGGGAACATATCTAGTGCTAATGGGTAATTCAATACTAAGGTGCTAATGTCAATCTTGACCGTTGAATCTGAATTGAACAGCTAAGATTAATGCGGGCTCCTACTTCCAAACTATTTAATCACTCTGCATGCTCTCACCTCTAATACGCCTGCATTAAACGTCCTGCATTCTCCCAACTCTAATGCCCTGCATTGAACACCCTGCATGATCCAACGGTAAAGATTAGCATTAGCCTTAGCACTCAATTACCCATTAGCACTAGATATGTATATACATACATACATATATATACATACATACATATATATACACACACGTGTATATATACGTGTGTGTATATATACACGTATATGTGTATACATATATATGTGTGTATATATACACACAGACTGTTGGAGCCAGAGCCGTTTGAATTTTTATACAGTAGGGGCCAAAAATAGTTAGCAGGCCAGCTAGCACCAAAAGGTGAAAAGAAAGGGTTGATGCATGCGTTCCACATGCCAGTCGTATGTCAACTAGCTAGCAAAAGGTTGAGATATCAGGAAAATGCTGGACTTCTATTTCCGTTGCAAGAAAGAAATTTTGTATGAAAAATGCTATGTATGATGTCTATGCTCGCGTTCCAGATATTCTGTTACATGAGGTCACCAACCAAGCAAGTTTGGGATGACTTAGCGTGAAAACAAAGTGCAAAAGGAGAGGAAGCGCTCTATGAAAGTTAATCCATCCATTTAAACACTAGTGCAAGAGGGAGGAGGGGAGGGAGAGAGAGGTTAGGGCTTGGATTGAGGGTGAGGGGGGCCACTACTACAAAAAGATTAATGTTGGACGCCTCATCACAGATGGTTGATCAAAACCGTCTGTATTACATGCAATCACATACGATTTTGGTTTAGAGACCGTCTGTGTTACTGGTAGCGCTAAAAACCGTCTGTGAAGAGATAATATCACATACGGTTCATAATGAAAACCGTCTGTGAAGTATCACAGACGGTTCTTAACAATAACCATATGTGATAATTCTACATATCACAGACGGTTTTCAACAAACAACCATTTGTGATACTTCACATACGGTTATTAACAATAACCGTCTGTAATATTACTGCATATCACAGACGGTTTTTTGTTGAAACACGTCTGTGATAATTAATTCATCACAGACGATGCACTATTTTGCTCGCTTACTAATCATCCGATACAGTAGTGTATATCCTCAACAGAGTCTTCTTCTCCATCTCTGGCGCTACGGTGAGTCCATCGCCACTCTGTGCCCAGTTTGAGTATCGTCTCACCTCACTGAGCCCGCTCGTGTGGTCTACTTCAGCTATTGTTGCCCACGCCGAGCTGTCACCGCCGTCGCCATCGACGCCAACTCTTCTCCAGTGAGTCCTCGACCCCACCAAGGTTGATTTCTCCACCTATATGTCCCCCTAAAGCTGTGCATGTGTTTCGTTTCAATTTATTTCCACTTAGAGGACCTGTCACCGAGGAGCCTGCTGCTGTCGCCTCTGTTCACCGATGACCAGTCGCCTTGGACCTTCCCCGACTTCATTGACACCTTCCTCGTGATCGAGGTGAGCTACTGGAGCCTAAATATCCTTTAATTTGAGTAGTTTCGAGCGTTTACGCCGAAATCGCTAGTGAAACCCCTGAGCCCAATTTGAGCTTCAAATCCTACTGCTTTTAATCATTTAGTTAATAAAATAATGAGTCTATAACATGTGGGACCGCCATAGATTTTATAAAATAAATCATGAAATAAAAATATGAGTCACTCACAAGTAGGGCCCACATATAAGTTAATAAAATCCAGAAAAATGTAAAAATGAGAAAAGCCACCTTTTATTTATTTCCAGTGTTTTCAATACGAATCGTGTGATGGACCGAAGCTAGATGTATGCTAAGAACCATGTGAGTGAAGAGTACATTAATGGTGTGTCTGCTTTTACAAGAGCTGCCGAGGAGGATATGTTGAATAAGGGGGCGGAATATATGTAATGTCTATACATTGACTGCGAGAATCTAAAAATGTTTAAGAACCAAGCGCAGATCGAAGTACACTTGATTCGAAGGGGTTTCAAAAAGGGGTATACACGTTGGACCAATCACAGTGAAGAGCGGATTATACAGGACTAGATGCTCTGCAGGATGAGGTGGTGACCATTCTTTGTCATCTTGAGATGTATTTCCCTCCGTCGTTTTTCGATATCATGGTCCATCTCATTGTTCACATTGTGAGGGAGATAAAGATGTGTGGGCCCGTGTTCCTACGTAGCATGTACCCGTTCGAGAGGTTCATGGGAATTCTCAAGTCCTATATACGGAATCGATCTCAGCCGGAGGGCAGCATTGTCGAAGGTTATGCAGCCGAAGAGGTCATTGAGTTCAGCATCGATTACATGGCTCAGGTCAAACCAATAGGTGTGCCTCGATCTCGCCATGAGGGGAGGCTCGAGGGTATCGGGACCATCGGAAGGAAAGAAATCACTCCAGAGATGAGAGCGTATGCTCAAGACCATTTCACGGCCTTGCAACACATGACTGAAGTGTCCCCGTATATCGACTAGCACAAGAACGTGCTTCGGCAACAGAATCTGGAGCGGCTAGATGTTTAGATCACGAGACAGCACAACAGTCGGTTCAACCAATGGTTGAAGGAGCGACTCGCTAGGAAATCGTCAAGTGATACGTTGACATGGTTGGCAAAAGGGCCAACCTTTACAGTTGTGATATGGCAAGGATATGACATAAATGGGTACACATTCTATACGTGGGCTCAAGATATAAAGAGCACTAACCAGAACAGCGGTGTCCGCATAGATGCGTTTAGTATCGATACGTTGAGGAGCTCCTACTATAGGTTCATAGAGGAGATTTGGGAGCTCGACTACGTGCTTTTCAAGATCCCCCTGTTTCGGTGTCGTTTGGGTCCATCTCCCACAGGTGAAAGTCGACAGGTACGGCGTCACTACCGTGGACCTCGAACGTGTCGGATACAAAGACGAACCATTCGTACTCACTTACCAAGTTGTTCAAGTCTTCTATGTAACCGACTAGGCAAATAAGAAGCGCCATGTAGTTCTTCATGGAAAAAGGAGGATTTTTATAGAATGTAGTGGATGAGGAAGAATACAATCAATTTAATGAGTTGCCATCTTTCGAAAATGGCATAAGGGTCGAGGAAGAACAACATGACGAAACTAGCTACATACGCATCGATCATCATGAAGGGCTAATTTTTAAAGGAAATAAGCAAGTGGAATGATGAATGAAATATTTATGTGTCATATGTTCTGAATTTGCATTTATGTATATGAGAATATGTCATATGTGAATTTGCATTTATGTATATGAGAATGTGTCATATCTGAATTTGTGAAATGGATGTGCTTGTTTCTGAAATGAATGTGAATTGGATGTATACATGTACTTGGTGTGTTTCTGCTTGTTTCAGA
Organism: Phyllostachys edulis; assembly: GCA_036346405.1. Lineage (NCBI taxonomy): Eukaryota > Viridiplantae > Streptophyta > Magnoliopsida > Poales > Poaceae > Phyllostachys > Phyllostachys edulis. Next base: position 51,080,333 of record CM070547.1, on the reverse strand, counting down.
GGGCATGGCTAGCATTTCCTGAGGCTAGCCAATAACAGAAAAAGATGTAGCAATATAGAAGAATATCACAGATGGTTCCTTAGGACAAACCGTCTGTGATCATATATCACAGACGGTTTCATCTACAAACCGTCTGTGGTCATATATTACAGACGGTTTCATCTACAAACCGTCTGTGATATATCATATCACAGACGGTTATTTATTGGAACCGTCTGTGATATCCAACCCTATTTATATTCAGACTCTAGGGTTTACCGCACCCCCCCCCACTCAAATGATTAAGTTTCTCTAACATCCCTCCTCCCCGAGCCTGTCACCGCCTCCTCCTTGAGCCCGTCGCCGCCGTCCTCAACACCGCCTCCCCCTCAAGCCCGGCGCGCCTCCTTCCCCGACCCCGCCACGTCCTCCCCGAGCACGAGCCGCCGCTTCCCCGAACCCAGCACCCGTCCTCCCCGAGCCCGCCTCCTCCCCTCCCCCAAGCCCGGCGTGCCTCCCCTTCGACTTCGCCCTACTGCTCTGGTGCTCCCTACTCGTCCTTCCCCTCGACGCCCAAAGGTAACAGATGCCGAGTTACCGACCCCGACGTCCCTTCTCCTCACACATTGCTCAGATTGCTCAGTGGCTTTGATTGCCATCTGCTTCGTGAGTATCACAGCATTTCAATTTAATTACCCCTTTGCATTTGATATGTTCATATTGCAATGTGGTGTAGTGAGCTTGAGATGAATGCTCTGTGATGATAATAGTCATGTACTAAAATTGTTTTGAGCTCTAATTGGAATGGAATGCTTACTACTGTTTATTGATCTTTAGTACTTGGTCTGTTACTTTCGGTTGGTTAATTGGTTGAACCTCCAGTTTCTGTGATCCAATTCATAATACATGCTATTCTGTCAATAGATCAAGTGTTGTTAGCTGACTTGGAGAATTTACATGTTTATATGTCAATTATGTCATTTAATTGGTGTGCATACCCATACACATAGAGAATCTTATGATAATATGTTCATGTGTGTCAGAACTTCTATTTCTCATGAAGATGTCGTCCGCTCATTCGTCATCCGCTCATTCTTCGTCATCGTCACCTCATGAGTCTGATGTGCTATCCTCTGGAAAATCCAAGCGCAAGGAAAGAGGAATATCGAAAAGGCCCAAGAGCCGATTTACCATCATGAGAGTCAATGCGTCTGGGGCCCCTCTGAGTCATCGCCGAGTAGCGTCCGCATTCCGGACAACGATCGGAATAGTTGCACGCAAATGGGTCAAGATCACCTACGATTCATGGAAGGACTTGACCAAAGATCAGAAAGATGTGCTGGTGACGGAAAATTTACAATCCCAGAAGAACACTAGGCCTCCGTGCAACGATACACGTTGCTAGCGGTGTGTAAAGCATGGAGGAACTTCAAGAGCACACTTATCAAGAATTGTGTGGAGAAGTATTTGTTCGTGGAGGAGTACTAGGAAGACTTTGTAGCGAAGAAGACGACAGATGATTTTAGGAGTGAAAGTGAGGCGCACAGGGCCCTCCAGGCAAAAAAACATACACCCCACAGACTCGGCACCACTGGGTATGCGGGTAAACTCCCGCAATGGAGGGATCAGGATGAGCATGCAAGACGGTTGGACGCCTCCTCGCCATTTGCCCAAATCTCTGATGAGCGCGCCCAACAGTGGCTAAGAACGAGGTTATCTACTGCGTCTTTGGGGGCCATCTCCTTTCCAAACCCCTTAGACTTGGAAGTGTCCCGGCGCCTAGTAAGATATCGAACTACCTAGTTTGTAATTACTCGATAACTTCATAGGAAGTGAAATAATATGTCGGGCTCTTGTAGGAAAAGCTGAGTACTACACAATCTTCCCAAGGCTCATTCCAGGCAGACAGGGGGAGAGATATGCTCTCCGAAGCCCTGACAAACAAGGAGCATTCGGGTCGCATGAGAGGCATTGGTCTTTATGTTCCATGGAAATATGGATTCGCAGCGAACTCCAGGGCGTACCAGAGTAGGAAGAGAGCCAAACCCGAGCGCGAAGCACAGCTCTGAGAGGAGATTCGTACATCCCTCAGAGAAGAGATGTAGGATGTCACATGAGAGGAGATTCGTGCATCCCTCACAAATCAGTTGGAAGCCCCCGCCACTACTGTGCTAGCCAGCCCCCCCCCAACGTTCGAGTAGCTACGCATCCAACCATAACTTAGAAATCGATAACAAATTTCCTGTTGATGACATCCTGGTAATAATTATTATCCCTAGAATGCTCTATCCATTGATAGGCCTGTTGGAGTAGCTAATTTTGTATCATTCTGTAGGTGGCTACGAAGTGCAAGCTCCAAGTGAGATGTGGCTTCATTGCCCTGGATGCTGCTTGGGGCCAAACGTATCTATCCGGTGTCGGGGCCTTGCTGCACGGTGTAAATATAGCGCCGGTTTTCGCAAAAGTGAATGTGGACGGTGTTTATGCCAATTTCGAGGTCATTCAACTGGAGATGCCCCCAAACGACGAGGTTGTGACTTTAGGGCAAGCCATTGGATCATTCATCCAGTGGCCCAAGAGAGACATTTACCTGGAGCTACCTGCATTAGTGTCAACTTCACGGGAAGTATCTGCACCGGAGCTACCTACCGGTGTCAACTTCATGGGAAGTATTTGTACTAGAGCTACCTGTACCGATGCGGCAAGGACATAGTACATCAGATGCATCTACACCTTGTGCCCGGTCGACCTCTAAAAAGCGAGGCAACAAGGGCAAATCGAAGCAGCCGGATGATATCTCCTTGTCGTTGGTCCAAAAATTCTTGCATGGCAAGCCGTTGGTCGTCCCAGAAGAGGACATCAAAACCCTAGGATTGGCTTCCCAGAGTGTGACGACCCGACCCAGGCTAACCCGAGAGGTCCCTCGGGACCTCCTGGGGAGGTCCGTAAAGGACTCCCAGGACGTCCCGAGAGGTCCCTTAGGACCTCCTGGGAGGTCTGTAAAGGACTTCCCAGGACGTCCCGTGGGGCATCCCGGTAGGACCGCCCAGACCTCTCAGGAGCTCCGGTTGGACCACCCGAAGGTCTGGGGTCCTGACCTAAGGAGGTCGTGTAACATCCCAAATGTACAAATGAAACCAAATCTAGGTTTGTGTTTCAAATGTAACCTAAAATGGGTGTGTGTTTCAAATGTAAGAAAATGTGTAGAAATTAAAACTTTTCTCACACCTTGAAACTCTTGAACATTTCTATTATTCTTGTCAAGAGTTGTGGAATTCAAAAACCTAAACCTCCTGTTGACTAAAGTCAACCCCTTAATCAACTTGGCAAGAATCTAGTATTCAACCCTTGGAAATATTTTTCCTTGGTTCTAGGGATGATGTGTGACCCCTCTGAAAAATTTCATAATTTTTAGAAATTATTTGATAATTTTTGGAGGTAAGTCAAACCAGTTTGACCTTTGATCAAACCCTAGAACAGCCTTGATGAATTTCTTGAGAAAAATATAGTGCATAAAAATCTCTAGAAATTTTATGTAAGATTAATCCTAGAGTGAGGAAGCTCCAGTCAAAAGTTCAGAATTTTTGGAGTTAGTTTGCTACCTCTAAAAATTCCTCCAAACTCAGCCTTCAAATTCAAACTCAAATCTGACACTGTTCCTTGGGTCCGAGCCACCTTCAAGTTGGTCGAACCCAACCAACTTCCCCGCACAGCCCGAGCCCCTCCCTCGCGCGAGGTTGTGCCCCGTTGGATCAAAATCCAACGGCCACAACCTCCCCTCTCCTCTCATCGTCGTCAGATGAAGATCTCGCAGCCACGACCTCCCCTCTCGTTGCAGTGTCGTGCCCAACAGCCACGACCTCCCCTCTCTGTCGTGCGCACTAGCCCGACCTCCCCTCGATGTTGTGTGCCTTGGATGTAAATCCAATAGCCACGACCTCCCATCCCTTGTCAGCATCGTGCGCACCAACCCGACCTCCCCTCGATGTTGTGCGCCCTTGGATGTAAATCTAATGGCCACGACCTCCCATCGCGTCGTGCGCAATGGCCACGACCTCCCCTCGATGTTGTGTGCCCTTGGATGTAAATCTAATGGCCACGACCTCCCATCGCATCGTGCGCAATGGCCAAGACCTCCCCTCGATGTTTTGCGCCCTTGGATGTAAATCTAATGGCCACGACCTCCCATCGCATCGTGCGCAATGGCCACGACCTCCCCTCTATGTGTGCGCCGTTGGATCAAAATCCAACTGCCACGACCTCCCATCGCTTGTCAGAGTCGCGCGCATCGGTCAAGACCTCCCCCCTCTGTTCCGCGCCATTGGATGCAAATCCAACAGCCACGACCTCCTATCTCCTTTCAGCGTGCGACCTCCCCTTTTCTTTTCGCCACCGTGTGATGGAAATCTAGCGGCTGCGACGTCCCCAATCGAGATCTTCTGGTCGCGACCTCCCCCTTTCCTTTCAGACCCCCGAATCAGATCCAAGGGTCACGACCTCCCCCTTTTTCTTATCGAACGGTCGATATCAGCCCCTGTTCTTCTCCTTCCTCGGTCTCGCACGCGTGCACCATGGCAGGGGGAGAGCAGTGCCTTGTCACCTCTCAACCGCTCTTTTCCTGCCAGCATTAAATGCGGGTCAGCCTTCCGCCCCTAAGTCCTGCTCAGACCTGCCCCCTTCCCCTCCGCGTCCTTGTGGAGCCATGGACCGAGCGGTGGGCTAAGCTCACCAAGGAACTTAACCCTAGCTCTTGGCCTCTGCTCCCCGGCTATATAAGGTCCCTTAGTACCTCCTTGGCACTCTTTAAACACCACTTAAGCTTCTCCTCTGCTCAAATGAGCTCAAGCACCCGTGAGCCCCCAACCGCCATTGCTACACCTCGGAGCTCCTCAGTGCCGATAGGGTTCTAGGGGTCCTTCCTCCGTTCTCTTTGCTTCCACTTGAGCCCCTCATCACCCTGGTGCTTTCCCCTAACTTGATTTTAGATTGTCTCCATAGGAGCGACTTAATTTCGAGTTTTAGATCCTTGCGGCCATGAGCACCCCCTTCTTCCCTATCGCCGGTAAGAAGCTCCTCCCTTCAATTCCTCGCTCTGGAACCTTTCTTGAGCTTTATTGGAGCCAATGTGATGACCCGGTGCGGTTAATTTTGCCCAGGTCCTCTTCTCCACGTTGTCCTCCTCGGCGCCGGCACGGTCCTTCATCGCCGGAGCTACTCAGTCCTCCTATGTCCCTCCGTGACCTCCAGGTAACCTCCTGGTAGTCCCTAGGAGCTGGGCACTCGCTTGAATGAACCGCTGCGGAGCTCTAATTCATTTTTGCGTTTAGCCGTGGGTGCCGTGCCGCCCCTCTCCGGCTAGCCACCGCTTTGGTCCACCACCGCAGGTGTGAGTGGTACAGTGGGTGCGCACTGCTATTGCGCACCCGTACTTGGCACCCATTCGCACCGCCGTGCCGTAAGTCGCCGGCGGCAACCATTTCTTGCCGTTGGGCGCGTTGTCGGACGTGCCAGCACAGTGCCAGCGCGTGCACGACGTGGCTCACCGTGAGCCATCCATCTTTAAAGATCTGCGGTCTCGATCGTGTTAGTGTTCTGTTCTTCGTTTGCTATGGACCGCCCATTTCCAGATCTGCGGGCGTGATTTCGCGGGGCCGTGCGTGTGCACTGTGTCGCGTTGATTGTGAGCCGTCCATCTCACGATCGACGGTCCACAGTCGCCGCCTTCGTTCATGTGCGTGGGTTCAAACGCAGCGCGCGAGGTTCAATGTGGACCGTTGGATCCAAGATCAACAGCCCACGTTTGTCGATCTTGCGCGAGCGCGTGCGCGTTCTTCCCGTGGGCTTGGACCATTGGATCCAAGATCAATGGCTCAGATTCGTCCACGTCGTTTCAATTTTTAGGAATTTCCCGATGGATTTATTTGTAAACTGAAAAAGGTAATAAACTTTGAAAATGCATAACTATTTCATGCTAGCTCCATTTGAGTTGATTCAAATTTTGGTAGCTCTGGTTTGAACTAAAATTTAATCTAAAAATGGTTGTAAGTTTAGTTCGGCTCCAGAAAATGGATTTGAAAATTGGTTTAGAAATAGGCTTTAAATGTTGCTCTAAAAATTACATTTAATTTGTAAAATGCATAAGTAATTCTCTATAGATCCTTTTTGAGTGAATCCAATTTTGTTGGCTTTCTTTGTTAGTGTACTAAATGGTAGAATAGGATTTAGGCATGTCACTACTTTCAAAAGAATTGTGGGTGTATTTGACTTATGCTCTTTTGCATGTCTTTAAAAAATCATAAAACATGCATCATAGCTCCAAATGAGGTGAACTCAATTGTGTTGTTCATCTCATGAGGTGCTTGACTTACCATAAAAATCCCAGGTGCAACACCTCTCTGAAAAATTGTGCTAGAGAATTTAATCCGGATGAAAAGTAACCGATTTGAATTTTCCAGCAATTTCTAGGCTGAGCAGATTTGTTTTGGCCGTAACTTTTGCATTGAGAATCCAAATCAATTTGTTCTTGTTGCTAAATTACTTAAAAATCTTGCTCTTGCTACTGTAAAAATTTCAGTGCAATTGGAGATAGTTTGCTGTGGAGTCTTTTTGGTTTTCTTCATTCTTACTGGTTCTTTTCGCTTTTTCGTTAGGTGCCGACGAGTGCGTTGATAACTAGAGTGTTCCCCTACAGCAATCTGAGCATATCCAGCAAGGCAAGCAGTTTGATCATATCCCGTTAATCCCATTACTTTTAAAGTCTAATACTTTGTTTAACTTGTATGTATGCATACTTACTTTGTGTTAAATTATCGATTAGTAAGCCTATAGATGCATACTCTGTAGGTAAATGTTCATTCTCTACTACTAAGCCTAGGATTATCTTGCTGTGATTTAGGGTTCGAGGGATGGACTCTTATCACTTAGTAGTTTACGTGATAATGCATAGGAATGCTTAGATCACGGTAGAAATGGGCGGTTGTCGACTTATGTCGATGACCTTGATCACACAAAAAAAAATTATTATTCCATTATGTCCAGCACTTGTGCTTTGTTACTTTGTAAAGAAACAAAAATGAAAACAAAATTGTTATTGATTTAGGCACAATGGATGTTAGTGTGATCTCATGGTGTGATGGAATGGTGCCTAAGTCCCTAAGGACCGAGTTACTTGGGCCACTAAACTGAGCAATCTTGCGTGCTAACCACACGAGGGTATTGGGAACCCCTCTTGGCTAAGTATTTTGGGAGGTGTTAATTATGGGTCGCAGGTGGTTAAAACTGTTTTTATAAGGGAAGAGCACCATGATTGCTTAAAGGTGGGCAGTGTCTCCTACCTTCGGGTTGTCGTGACTCTTAATTAGCATCATTCATTGGAAATGCCTCTTAGGACTTAGCCGCGTGCGGCATACCAAAGGAAGTGTGCTAAATAGCTTGGCGAAAAAGCGATGCAGCATGTTGGTACATTGGTACACCCCTGCAGGGATAAAACTATTCGAATAACCTCGTCCTAGGTTATGGACATGCTTGGCAAGGTCACTCAAGAACTAGACTAAACATTTAATTAAAACTTGTTGGGTGGTATGAATTGGGTGATTCATGCTATTGTTGTGGTGGCTATTGGGTTAATCACTTCCAGGTTGTTCTTATTGTTGTTATTATGATTGTATCGTTGTTACTTCAACAATTAAAAATGTTTTGTCAAAATTGCTTTCAATCTATTATATTATTGCAAAGGAAAACTTGCTTTATGCTAAAATGAGCCTAAAGCCTTCCACTTAAATAAAGCTTGCATGTAGCATATGTATAGGTCTGTTACTCTACACGTCAGTCCTGCGAGTATATTTTTTGTACTCATTTGCTTTGCTTAATAACTTTGTTGCAGAGGAGGTGGAGCCCCAAGGGCCCTACTTTTATGAGATGTGCTGTGGTTGGGACGACTAGCTTGGCGGCCCAGTCGGTTGCCTTGTGGGCTAAAGGCAAACCATATGGACTTCTTTTGTTTATTGCCATCTTATGACTTTTGCTTCCGTTGTTGTTTATATTCCTTAGTTGTTATTTGGCCGGTCGGCCCCTTTTGTAATAACTCTCTCTATTATGTATGTCTTTGGTTTAATCTAGTTCGTGCTTTGGTTCTATGTCTTGTATGAAATTGATGCATGATTTTGTAAAGGGGTGTGTCTACTGCTTTTCTGGGAAGTATACACATCTCGAAGACACGGGTTATTTTGTTTGTGATGCTAGGGTCAATGGATGGCTAAGCATTACAAGCCAAATAAGCCGGGGTCCTCACAGGTCGTTGGACCTCAGACCTCCCCAAGCTCCACGTCCTGGCCCGAGGGAGGTCCGAGAGGAACCAACCCGAGGAGGTCGTGGGGCTTGGGGACAAGCCTCAAGTCCTCTGTGATCTAAACTAGCCCCTAGAGATCAATGACTGGTTCTCACAGCAAGCAAGTGATAACATACACATCCACAAAAGGCTTTATTAACAACAAAAGGGAGTTGATTACAAGGGGTTGCTTACAAGCTCCAGCAACCAAGAGCAGAATACACAGTGGAAAAACCAAAAGATCAGACTCCATACATTACACCACAGGTGATTGGCTGGAGGGCGCGGCCTAATTGATTTGGTCCTCCTCATCATCAAGGAATTCTTCACCTGCTCAATTCATCAATCAAGCAAGAGTGAGCACAACAACCGTGCTCGCAAGTTACACCCGTCAATTAACAGAATGACATGCATAGGGATATATCAAGGGAAGGCATATTAGGGTTGATTTGTATAAAGCCAATTTTATTTCAATTACAAGTACTAAGTTTCAAGGCAGGTTACAATAGTTAAAATTCATTTTTGTAAATCACATTTTTCAGCTGGATAACATTCATCACAATGTGTGAAGGATACCCTCCTGACACATGGCTTCCCGCCCATTTCCCATTTGGATAACAATCAAAAACCAGTTTCAAAAGTCCTTTGAAAACCAAAACCAAGAGCTAACTTTGAGTGGCTTTGCTAGCATGTCCATGACCGTGGACACGGCTATTCGAATAGATTTTCACTCTGCAGAGGTTGTACACTTTACCCACATGACACATTTTCTCTAGTTTATTTGGCAACCATCGATGCCACCCCTCACTACCGAAGGTAAGAGGTCTAGAGCACGTGACAAGGCCTTTACAATGCATTGTTCCACCACAGCCCCTCCTCGCTAAGGTTTCGCCTCCCCCTTTGGACACATGTCCGCTAGGCTTAGGGGCCCCCTATTGCGCCAGTGGGACAAGATAGTCGTAACATGACAACCCACACATCTAAATGGAACGACCGTGATGGAACTTTGCAAATTAATTAGCCAGGTCCTACTCCCCACGCTGAGGACATGTGGTTGCACGGTTGTGGCATAACCCATTACAGGCATAGCAAGATGCGGCTCAAAGACCGGTTCTTAACTGACCTGGGCGACCACCACAAACCCCTGGACCACGACCATACCCGGATTGGGTCTGTGCAAGAACACCGCACCAACCAAGCAACCATTTCGCCCAAGTCCAAATCCATTTTCCATTTCTGTTTTTCAAATCCATTTATCAAAACCTCCATGACAACCCAATGTCATGGCTTTATAAACATTTGATATTTCGGTCTGATGGAAGAGACATTTCCCAAATCAAGAGTTTGGTCTAAGCAAGACTAAGCTTTCATTTTTCACAAACCTCTGGTCCTTACTATTGCAAAAACCAGATTTTATCTAAGGTGACAAGGTGGTTGATTCAACCTAGACAGTGGCCATACAAAGGGATCAGGTATAGCTATGAACAGAAAGATAGGCATTGAAATAACTTAGTCAAAGTAAGTATGTATACATCTTTGAAAATAACATAAATATCTTGAGGTAATGGGTGCAATATGATCAAGAGTGTAACTTGCCTTGCTCAAAGTCTTGAGCTTCTTCTTCTAGGAACTCTTGCTCCTCACGGCCTTCGTGATCTACACGTTGAAAACCAAATAACTCAAACAGAACTCCAACAAGATCCCAAGAAACTCCAAATAAATTCAAAGCATAAAACCAACTGAGAGGTTGGGAGGTCAGGAGGAGATCCCAAGAGCTTGCTGGAGAGGTCCTGAGACTCAAGAGAGGAGGTCCAAGAACTTGGAGGGAGGTCTAAGGAATGCTTGGTTGAGCCAGAGAGTGAAAATGAGGAGAAAGTGAGAGAGGAAGGGCTGCCCCAAATATATATAGCCGAAGCCAATGAGCATGCCCCAAGCTACGGGTGTTCAAGAGTTGGTAAAGAGGACAATGGAGTAGGCAAGAGATGTGACAACAGCATGGCATGAGTACTGCAAAAGTGGGGGCATTTAATGCGATACAACATGCATTAAATGTGGGGAAAGACTTCCATGCACAAGGACACAGTCAAAGGATAAAAGAATACTGGGTGTGACTGCCAAGTGGGGACAGCCAAGACCCGAAGGGAGGTCCTGCGAAGACCTGAGGAGGTCCCGCTGAGAACAAGGGGAGGTCCTCACCCACTGGGGAGGTCCCGACGATTAGATCTCCCAAAAAGGGCTCAGAGAGGGTGGGACATTCGGACCATCCGAACGTCTCACCAGGATCAAACCGTCCAATGCAAATCAGACGATTCACAAGCGGTATAGGTGCAAATAGACAAGGAGGAGGTCCTGGAGGACCTGGGGAGGTCCTGAAGGGCAGGGGGAAGTCTAATAAAGGTAAAGGGAGGTCCTAGAGGACATAGGGAGGTCCGGTAGGACACGGAGAGGTCCAAATAGACAAGAAGGAGGTCAAGAGAAGCGGTAGCACCGCAAGGTGCAGGCGGTACTACCAGGTTGGCGCCGAAGAAAACTTCCAGAGAGGGTTTCAGGGATTAAAGCAAAGAGGGAGTCCGAGTGAACATAGAAAGCTTCGTGAGGGTTCCGAAGGAACTCAAATGAACATGAGGAAAGGCGTAGGCCTGGGAAGGTTTTAAGCCAGAGAAGACCCAAAGAGGGAGATTTGGATCAAGGGAGGTTTGGTCCAGAGAGGAGGTTTACCTTAAAGAGAAACCAGAGAGGTAGTCCAAGAGATTCAAGTCAACAACGAAATGGTCTGAACAGCAGAAAGGTTCAAGCCAACAAAGGGTAGTCTAGACATAAGGGAGGTCTAGGATCAAAAGAGATCCGGACATCAAGGAGATCCAAACAAAGAAGGGGTTCGAACCACCGGAGAGGTCCTAATGGTAAGGAGATCTGGGCACACAGAGGGTCTAAGCACAAGGGAAGTCTAGACCAAGGGAGTGCCCAAAACGGAGGGAAAGGTCAAAACCACAAAGATTGTCTAGGCTTCAGATGAGGTCTAGTTACAAGGAAAGTCTAACCTCAGAGGAGGTTTAAACTGCAATTGAGATTAAGGAAGGTCCTGACCCAAAGGATGGGCTGGACCAGGAGGGTGATCTTTTCAAAAGATCACAAAGTGAAGTTGACCAACAAGGCGATCTGAACAAAAAGGGAGGTCGTGACCACGAGGGGTGGTTTCAACCGAAAAGGGGTGGTATTTGCAAAAGACCAGAAGGGATGGTCTTTGCCAAAGACCACAAGGAGATTCAAGGGAGGAGATCCAGAAGGTAGGGAAAGGTGCGGCAAAGTGAGGCCGTCCGATATAAATCGGGCGGTACAAAAGAGAGAGAAGAGCGCGGGCAGCGCAAAACAAGGGGAAGGTCTTGGACAGAAAGGGATTTCCGCTGGGAAGGGAAGATCCGAGCGGACAAGAGGAAGGAGAGCGACACCAGAGGTCAAACAAGAGGGAAGGTCTGGACATAAAAGAGTGTCCAAATAGGATATAGGAAAAGAAATCCCTATCAAGAAAAGGAAAGGTAGCTCCAGAGAGCTAGAGCAACACCAAAAGAACCAGACTTTGGATTAGTTGAAGTTTGGTTTAGTCATTTTAAACACTTCAAATTCTGAAAATCTCAAGTTAAGCTTTGAATACTCATCAAAACAAAACGGTTCTTTTTATTTTGAAAATTTTCAAAAAGGCTCTGAAAATCAGGATGTTACACAGAGATTGCATGAATGGTACATGGAACAGGCCAAAAAAGACAGGTGTACAACGGTGCTCGGGTGTCACTGTCAAGTTCGAGAAAATTCATTTTAACCATGAGTTTCAAGACTGTGTATTCACGGTGACCTTCGATGACTTATTCTTACTCTTCAACCTCGACTCCCTCGACACCTCACTCATGCGATGCTGGACACTGTAAGTGTGTACAATCACGGTCTATGTTTGTGTAATACCAATAAATGTCATATATAACTTCTGGCTTTTGTACATATATATAGATGCATGATTGTAGAAACCACATCAAGTAAACTATCGGTAGGTTTCCTCGACCCACATTTGGTCTCTGAGCAATGCATCAATGCCAATGCAACCTTCGTTGAGGAGTACATGGCGACGTTTTTGCTGGATCACCGTGAGAAGGATTTCATACTTTTGCCCTACAACCAAGGGTAAGTGCTGCACTAGTGGCTATACTTGTTGATTTGTACTTTATAAGCAACACGAACTTAGGTTTCATGACCATAGCGACATACCTGTGTAGGTACCACCGGATTCTAATTGTAATTATACTAAAATGGAACCAGGTAAGATACCTTGATTCCCTAAAGAGGTCTAATAATAACTTCACAGTTGTCAAAAACTTAATCAACAGGTAAACACATTTCCTCCATAGATAACTCTATTGTAGTCTTTCCTTCCTTTGCAATGGCTTAGGCTAAGTTTTTGGAATCACGTAGGTCGTTCATCAAGTACTATGCAAAGGGAGGGAAATGTAAGGGAGTGAACCTCTGACACGATTTCAAATTCCCAGTATTTGCTAGTACACATTAATCTTATATAACACTTAAGTAGTGCGCGCCTCGAACTAACCAATTCTATTTTTGCAAAGGCCGCTTAGTAGTCACTGGGCAACACTGTGGATACTATGTTTGCCACAACATGGAACTACTCCTCCGTTCCCCGATGACCAAAGATCCTTAGGTTTGCCAATCTTGCAACAATTATTTCATACTTATTAATTTATATATGCACGACTTTAATCTTCCAGAGACAGGTTGAAACCATCGCTAAAACTCCGTTAGAACAAGACCAGCTCGAACGCATTCGAAGATAGTTTGCGGCCTTCTTGATGCATGAGGTCATAAGCCCAAACGGGAAGTTCCACAATGTATATTGAACTTGATTGGGATAAGATTGAACTTTATAGAACATGTGTGTATATTTTTTCATAAATGGTTAATTTTAGTTCACTTGAGTTAATTGATTTATAAAATGGATGTGCTTGTTTCTGAAATGAATGTGAATTGGATATGTACTTATTGTGTTTTTGCTTGTTTCAGAGGGAATGGCTAGCATTTCGTGAGGCTAGCCAATAAACGGAAATAGATTTAGCAATACAAAAAGAATATCAAAGACGGTTCCTTAGGACAAACCGTATGTGATGCATAAGATATCACGGACGGTTCTATCTATAAACCGGTTGTGATAGTCGAATATCACAGACGGTTCTAAGTTAATAACCGTCTTGATAGTCGAATATCACAGACGGTTCTGAGTTAATAACCGTCTATGATAGTATACATCACAGATGGTTCTGAGTTAATAACCGTCTATGATAGTATGCATCACAGACGGTTCGAAAATCGTCTATGATGACCTTATGTCATCACTGACCCATAAACTCAGACGGCTCATGAAACCGTATGTGATGTCGATTTTGAACCGTCTGTGAAGACCTTTTCTGTAGTAGTGGGGGTCTCCAAATGGATTTAAAACTATTGGGTTGGTGGGCTAAGCTGCATGTGGGAGTGGACTGAAACCTATTAAGGTATAAATGTGAAGTATTTGATCTAATTATCAACATATATGCATAATATATCTACTAAATACAGGGTATTTTTGCAATAAAAATCGGTTGTTCAGTTGAACACCCATGACCCCTTGTTGGGTCTGCCCCTGCCTCCAAACCCTTGCTAGATTTCACCGTGGGGGTGGAGAGAATATTAGTTTTGATTGGCATCAACCTTGTGTAATCAGCGTCGGACCTAGTATTTTTAGGATGGGTGTTCGAAATTAGTAAAACATGTTCAATAGTAAAAGTAAAGGTCCACAATAGCAAAAATCAAAGTACTAATTATTCGTATTAGAGACAAGATCTCAACAATTTAGACAAATTACAAAATAATTAAGAAAAATTACAATATGAAGTATTTGGTCTAATTATCGCTATATATATATATATATATATATATATATATATAACAAATCTAGTAAATAATTGGTATTTTGCTAAATGCTTTGGATGTTCAGTTGAACTGTAGGTCCACCATGTAACGACCCGACCTGGGGTCACCCGAGAGGTCCTCCAAGGCTACCTGGAAAGTCCACCAGGACCTCCCAGGAGGTCCAGCAGGATCTCTCAAGGGGACCTCGAGGACCACCCAAAAGGTCCATCAGACCACTCAGGAGGTCTTTCAAGATCACCCGAGAGGTCCTAGGGAGGTCGTGAGGCTTAGTGAGGCTCCAAGTGACACGACCATACTCGGGGGAGGTCGAAAGATCCAACCCAAGGAGGTCGTGGGGCTTGGAGAGGTCCCAAGACCTCTGTGTGAACCGAGCTAGCACTAAGGATCAATAGCTAGCTCTTCACAGCATACAAAAGTGGTAACATACATCAAACGCAAGCTTTAATAGCAACGAAGTTGATTACAAAGGGCGGCTTGAGAGCCAACAAAATACAATATAGCGGAAGACATAATAGTAGACCATCCGATTCACCACACCAATCAATTTGAAGGCGCATGATCGTGGTCGGCCAGACCACTTGGTCCATCTTGACTCACCTCAAGCTTTCTTTCCCTGCTCAAAAACATGATCAAGCAAGAGTGAGCACAACAGCCGTGCTCGCAAGGTAGACCCGTCAAATAACAAAATGACATGCATAAATGGATATCTCAAAGGAAGGCATAATATGGTTGATTTGCATAAAGCCAAGTTTCATTAAAATACAACTACTAAGTTCCAAGGCAGTTATTAGTAACTAAAACTCATTTTCTCAAATCAATTTTACAGTTTGGATAACATTCATGGCAAGGTGGTGAAGGATACCCTCATGTCACAAGGCTCCCTACCCAAACCCATTTGGATAAAAATCCAAAACCGATTTATAAAGTCCTTTGAAAATAAAACCAAGTCTAACTTTGAGTGGCTTTGCCAGCATATCCATGACTGTTGACACGGCTATTCGAATAGATTTACACTCTGCAGAGGTTGAACACTTTACCCACATGACATGATTTCTCTAGTTTGTTCGGCATTCGTTAATGCCACCTCTCACTGTCGAAGGTAAGAGGTCTAGGGTTCATAACAAGGCCTTTACAAAGCATCATTCCACCGCAGCCCAGCCTCACTAAGGTTTCACCCCACCCTGCGGATAGCGACTCCGCAGAGATCAAGGGCCCCCTCTTGCGCCAGGTGGAAAAACATAGTCATGAAAGACAGCCATAAAAGACCTCCCACGTACCAACAAGATCAACCGCGATGGAACTCTGCAAATTAATCGGCCAGGTCCCCTTCCCATTCTCAGGACATGTGGTTGCACGGTGAGGCATAGCAAAGGAACGCTCAAAGGCCGGTCCTCAACTGACTTGGGCGACTTCCACAAACCCTGGTCCTCAACCCTACCTAGGTTGAGCCCGTGCATGAACCTGCACCAACCAAGCAACCGATTCGCCCAAGTCCAAACCATTTTTCTTTTCCTTTGATTTTCAAAAACATTTACAAAACCTCCATGACAACCCAATGTCATGGTTTAAAATATTTTGACAACATTGGTCATTTGACAGCAAGATCTCCCAAAACAAGAACTTTGGTCCAAGCATGGCTAAGCATTAGATTTTGCAAATGATCCTGGTTCACACTATTGCATCAACCAGGTTTTATCTATGGTGACAACCGGGTGGAATCAATATCAATAATGGCCATACAAAGGATTCGGTATATCTATAAATTTTAAAGACAGGTATTGAAATACTGAGTATAAATAAGCATGCAGTAATTTTGAAACGAAACTTAAATAATTTGAGATACTGGGCGCAACATGATCAAGAGTGTAACTTGCCTCTTGCTTGAAAGCTTAAGGATCTACCCCTTCGGATAACTCGAGCTCCCCAGTGATAACGCAATCTACATGAGAGAACCAAGCAAATCAAACAACGACCAAATAAGATCCAATGAACTCCAAACAAACCAAACAAAAACAAATAGCAAAGAACAGAACTAACAGAACTAGAAAAGGGGCTCTCAGGAGGAGGTCCAATGGGTTAGGAGGAGGTCCACTGGAGAGGGTGGTCTTTGCAAAAGATCAAGGTAGGTGGTCTTTGCAAAAGATCAAAAGGGCGGCAAAGACCAAGAAGGTGGTCTTTGCAAAAAAGGGAGGTTCTGAGGAGCTCAAGGGACGTCCTGAAGAGTATGTCCCGAGGAGGTCAAGGGAGGTCTTTGAAAGGGAGGTCCCAAGAAGGACCCAAGAGGGTTGTCTTTGCAAAGAGACCGAGAGGGTTGTCTTTGCAAAAAGACCAGGGAGGTCCCGAGGAGATCCTCAGGAGGAGGTCCTGGGAAAGATACGACTACACAAGGTGGTCATATGGAATAAAGGAAAAAGATCAAGGCACGGGGACACTCACCAAGGCCGAGTGGGAGATAGAAGAGGAGGGGGAGGTCGATGGTTGAAGGCGGCGCGAGTGCTCCGGCGAACTCCTTCGGCGGCGAAGTGGCGGTGCAACCTCCAGTGGTCTTCTTGGCGACGAGGAGGCGATGGTGTGAGCTCCAGTGCCTTCTAGGTGAAACTCCACGCAAGGAGAAACCTAGGCAAGAGCCAAAAGAGTTGGATGTAGCCAAAGGTGAGGAAGAGGGTCGGCTCAGGCTATTAATAGCCTAAGAAGAAAGAGAAAGAGAGAGTCACTGAGAGACTCAGGGACACATGGGTCAAAGGTTGTTGAAGGACAAGACAGGGTATGGCCAGCTGGCTAGAGAGAACAGGATAAGATCAGGCCAGCTGGTGAAAGGAGAGGACAAAAAGGACAAGATATGCTGTGAGATGAAGAGACAAGGAGAGAAAGCATGGGGCCACGTAAGTGACTGCTTTTAATGCAGTTCAAATGGCATTAAATGCACAAAGGCTTAGGTGGCGGATAAGGACGAGGTAAGCAAGATCACAAGTGGAACCACCAACTTGGAAAGCAGTCGATCAAGAGGAGTGGTCACGGCCTAAGGGGAGGTCGTGACAGAGGGTGGTCTTTGCAAAAGACCACAGCGTTGCTGCAAAGAGACCACAGAGGGTGGTCTTTGCAAAACCATAGAGGAGGTCCATTGGGACAGGAGGTCCTACGAGATCAAGGGAGATCTTTGAGGAGGTCTGAAAGGCTAAGTGGTCCAAGGGACAAGGGGGTCCAAAGGATAAAGAGGTCCTGCAGACAGGGAGGTCTTAACCCACAAGGGTGGCCTTTACGAAAAGACCAAGGGGTGGTCTTTACAAAAAGACCAGAGGTAGGGAGGACAAAGAGGTCCTGAGGAAATCCCACAAGGGTGGTCATTGCAAAAGACCACGAGGTCCTGAAGAGAAAGAGGTCAAAAGGGCAAAGAGAAAGGCACAGTGAAACAGAGCTGTCTGATTCAAATCAGGTGGCTCAAAAAGGATGGGACGTTCGGACTAGCCGAACATGCCAACAACATCGAGCTGTCCAATACAGATCGGAGGGTTCCAAACAAAGGCGCGGAACTGGGTCATGTGGGGAGGTCTAGACTGAGGGGAGGTCCACACCAACGGGGAGGTCTGGGCCCTCAGATCTAAACGAAGGGAGGACTGGACCATCAGATCCAGACCAAGGGAGGATTGGGCATAGGGGTTTCGAAGGAAGAGGGATCCAACAGAGGAGATCCACGGAAAGTGTTTCAAAGGAGGCCCTGACGGCCATTATGAGATCAGAGGAGGTCTTGACGATCAAGATGGAGAGCAAAGGAGGTCTCAACGGTCAATATGAACTCAAAGGAGATCTTGACGGTTAAGATGAGATCAAAGGAGGTCTTGGCGGTCAGGATGAACCCGAGGGAGGTCCTGATGGTCAAGATGAAGAGCCAAGGAGTTCCTAATGGACACGGGGATGTCCAAATGGACACAGAGAGGTCCACAGGAACACAGGAAGGTTCAAATGAATACAAGGGTGGACAGAAAATTAAACAGGAGAGTTCCAGAAAGGAGAAATTCAACTCAAATTGAATTTCAGAAATCAAAGACGTTTGAAACACAAACCCGAGCTAGGATGCCACGGGGTGGTCGTGACTTAAAGAGGAGGTCAAAACCGAAAGAAGGTTCAATCAGAAAAGGAGGTCTAAACAGAGAATGAGGTTTGGACTAAAAGGAGGTCTAAACCACAGAGAGATTCAAACCAACAAAGAGGTATGGACTAAAGGAAATTCAAACAGAAGACACGAGGGGAGGTCTTGAACAAGGAGAGAGGTCTTAACCAAAGAGGTCTAGGCACAAGGGAGGTCCAGACACAGAAGAGGTCTAGACACTGAGAAGGTCTGGACATAAGAGAATGTCCAAGCAAAATGAAGGGAAGGAGATCTGGGCACAAGAGCTAGCCTAGAGGGAGAGCTGTGAGGACCCAGGAAATTCGGCTTGTAATGCTTAACCATCCACTTGGTCCTAGCATGGCAAACAAAATATCCCGTGCCTCGAGATATATGTACTTCCCAAGAACTTGCAGTACACATACCCCTTTACAAAATTATGCATCAATTCCATTCAACACATAGAACCGAAGCACAACTAAGCAAAACAAAAGACATACATAATAGAGTTATTACAAAAGAGGCCGACCGACCAAATAACAACTAAGAGATAAATAAACAGCTAAGAGATAAATAAACAGCGGAAGCAAAAGCCATAAGATGGCGATAAACAAGAGCCAATTAGTGTGCCTTTAACCCACAAGGCAACCAACCGGGCCGCCAACCTAGTCGTCAAACTCACCGCACAGCTCACAAAAGTGGATCCCTTGGGGATCAGCTTCCTCCTCTGCAACAATTAATTAAGCAAAGCAAATGAGTACCAAAATGTACTCGCAAGACTTACGTGTAGTGTAACAGCCTATACATAGCTACATGCAAGCTTATTTAAGTGGAGGAGGCTCTAGACTCATTTTCAGCATAAAGCAAGTTTTCATTTGCAATAATGTAATAGATTTAAAGCAGTTTTACAATCTGTTTTTATTTGACAAAAACAGCGAGACAACAAGTAACAACAATGACAAGACATCCTGGAAGTGGCTAACCCAATAGCCACCACAACAATAGCATGAATTTTCCATTCATACAACCCACATCAAGTTTTAATTAAATGTTATAGTCTAGTTCTTGCACGACCTTACCAAGCATGTCCATAACCTAGGACGAGGCTATTCGAATAGTTTGAACCCTACAGGGGTGTACCAATGTACCCACACGTCAGACTGTCTTTGTTGCCACTAGATCAAGCACACTTCCGATGGTATGCCGGCAAGGCTAAATCCTACGAGACATTTCCAATATTGTGTATTAACTACGAATCGCCCGTATGGATAGAAAACCATGCGTTGAGACAGAGTCATTGTAAAGCCGAAAGTCAACTACCATTGTAGGGTAAAGCTCCCAGACAACTACAATGCCCTTCAGTGTGGAGAACCTAAACCAGATTCCACTCCCGCTCACCCAACACATAACCACAAGTTTCTTTTTCAACACAACACACACACAACCTCCTGCGACTCGGAGCTAACACACGCCAAAGTACTAAGTCAAGAGAGGTCTCATATCCCCCTCGTGTGGTTAGCACGCAATAAACGATTGGCTTAGTGACACAAGTAACTCGGTCCTTGTTGACCCGGGCACCATTCCAGTCACACCATAAGATCACACCATCAACCATTGTGCCCAAGTCTCAAACATTTCAGTTTCAGTTTCAGTTTTTGACTTTACAAAGTAACAAAGCACAAAGTGCTGAGCATAATGGTAATAATAATTTTGTGTGATCAAAGTTATCGACTAAGTCGATAACCGCCCAATTCTACCGGTAGCTAAGCATTTCTAAGCATGGCACCGTAAAGACAATAAAAGAGCATAATTCAACCATCGGGCTCAAATTCACCGGCGAGATTAATAACTTATGTTTTGTGGCAGGGGATAAACAATTTAAGGGCAACTATGCAATAGGAATAACTACCTCTAATCGGGAAAATTACTTTGACACAAAAGCATGCATGTATATACAATTTGTAAACAAAGTATTAGACTTTGAAAGTAATGGGGATATTATGATCAAACTGCTTGCCTTGCTGAAGATGCTCAATTTGCTGCAGAGGAACACTTTCGCCATCAACGAACTCGTCGGCACCTAATCGAGAAGAACGAAAAGAACCGATATGAGTGAGAACACCGAAAAGGACTCAACAGCCAACTTCAACCAAACGCTCTGAAATTTTTACAGCAGGTAGAGCATGATTTTTAACGAATTTATCAACAAGAATCAATCGAATTGGATACTTGATGCTAAAGTTATGGCCAAAACAAATTCAGCCGGCTGGAAAATGCTGAAAAATTCAAATCGGTTACTGTTCATCCGAATTTAATTCTTTAGCACAATTTTCCAAAGAGGTGTTGCACCTGAAATTTTTATGGTAAACAAAGCACCTTATGAGATGAACAACACAATTTGATTCACCTCATTTGGAGCTAGGATGCATTTTCTATGATTTTTCAAAGACATCCAAAAGAGCACAAATAAAATGCAACCACAAGAGCTTAAAAAAATAGTAGCATGCCTAAAACCTATTCTACAATTAAGCACACTAACAGAGGAAGCCAACAAACTTGGTTTCACTCAAAAAGGATCTACAGAGAATTACTTATGCAATTTTCAAGTTAAATGCAATTTTTAGAGCAACAATTAAAGCCTATTTCTAAACAAATTTACCAAAGCCTTTTCTGGAGCCAAACCAAGCATCCAACCATTTTTAGATTAAAGCTTAGTTCAAACCAGAACTAACAAAATTTGAATCGACTAAAACGGAGCTAAAACGAATTAGTTAAGCAAGTTTGAAGTTTAATACCTTTTTCAGTTCACAAATAAAGCTCTCGGGAATTTTCCTTAAATCAAATCGGCGCGGAAGAACGTGGGCCGTTGATCTTGCATCGCACGGCCCAACGCGCTAGACTCACGCGTGCGCCCGCGCAAAACCACGTGAACGTTGACCGTCGATATTGAATCCAACGGCCCAGGTTGAACGGGACACGGTCGCGTTTGAACGCGCGCGCGAAAGATCCCGCGAACGTGGACCATTGATCAACAGATGGACGGCTCACAACGAACGAGGAAGTAAAACGCTCACGCGATCAGAACCGCAAATCTAAAGATGGACGGCTCACAGCGACTCCACGCTACGCACGCGCATAGTGCGGCTTAAGCGCGTGGGCCCACCAGTCAGTGACGTAAGAGCCGGCTTAGGATAGCCATTAACTTCTAACCAATCATTAGAGGAGTTAATGACCGATCTTTGTCCTAAATGACGCTGCTACAGTGTGCCGCTCGTCCGACAAAACCCGAGCGCACAAATGGGCTCACCGCCGACGACTCAGGCCACGACGGCGCAAACCAAGGGTGGTCTGAGCTGCACAATAGCCTTGCGCACCCAACGGGACCACTCACTGCGGCTGAGTCGGCCCAGATCGGCGGCGAGCCAGAGAGGAACGGCGAACCCAGCATGGCCAAAAGACAAGCAGCGAATGGAGCTCCGCAGTGGTTCAAGTAAGCGGTGCCCGGGCCTCTAGGGACTACCAAGAAGCTACCTGAGGGCAAGGAAGGCAAGGGGGAGGACGGAGGAGCCCCAGCGACGAAGACCAGTGCTGGCGACGAAGAAGACAACACGGAGAGGACGGCCTGAGCAAAATGAGCAAGACCGCGTCATCAGGATAGCTCCAACAGGGCTCAAGGAAGGTCCATGAGCAAAGAATTGAAGAGAGGAGGAGCTTACCGGAGTTGAGGAAGAAAGCGATGAACTTTGGCCAAAAGAGGGCAAATCAAAATTAGTTGCTTCCTATGAAGGGGAACCAAAATTGGATTAGGGGCTTTGATTTAGGTGAGGAGGGGCGCGAAGTGACACGAACAGAAGTGAAGAAGAACCACTGAAGCACCGGGACGACGAAGCTTGCTCCACGGCCGACAATGGCGGTTTGGGCTCTCGGGTGTTTGAGCTCACTCGAGCAGAGAGGGAGCTAGGTGAAGTTACAAGGGTGCTAAAGAGAGGCAGAGGAGGAGCTCGGGGGCTTCTTATAGCTGGAGAGCAACGGATGGAGCTAGGGCAACGCTCAAGGGTGAGCTCAGTCCAGCGCTGCCATGGACGCACTGAGGAGATGGGAGCAGGTGACGACCACGACTTCGGGGGCGAAAGGCTGACGCGCATTGAATGCTCGGAGCCGCAGCAGACGCCATGAGTGGACAAAGCGCCAGGTCGCTTCACCCACACCGCCATGGCGATCGAAAGATCTTGTGAAGCGCATCGAGGTTGAAGGAGAACAATGACGACCGACGCAGCCCACCGCCAAAGAAGAGAAAGCGGCGCGGCTCGAGCCGGAACAGCGACGGGAGGGTTGAGTCGAACCAACAAGCGCGGCCCAACTGCGACGGTTGGATCAAGATCCAATGGCTGACATCGCACGCGAGCGAGCGGGGTTAGCACAGCTCCGCGCGAACGATGGCCGCCTGATGGAGATCTAACAGTGGAAAACAAACGCGCCAACAGGGATGAGCCGGTGCAGTTAGGCGGTTGGGTTCGACCGAGACAGGGTTGGGCTCGGACCCAAGGAACAGTTCACACAGAATAGGGTTTGAATTTGAAGCTGGGTTTGGAAGAATTTTTAGAGGTAGCAAACTAACTCCAAAAATTCTGAAATTTTTACTGGAGGTTCCTCACTCCAGGATTAACCTTACATAAAATTTCTGGAGATTTTTATGCACAGCATTTATCTCAAGAAATTCCTCAAGGTTTGTTCTAGGGTTTGACCAAAGGTCAAACTGGTTTGACTTGCCTCCAAAAATTATCAAATAATTTCTAAAAATTATGAAATTTTTTAGAGGGGTCACACAGCAGCCTTAGAACCAAGCAAAAATATTTCTGGGGATAGAACACAAGATTCTTGACAAGGGTTGAAAAGAGGGTTCATGACTTTAGTCAATTGGAGGTTTAGGTTTTTGAATTTCACAATTCCTTTACAAGAATTACAGAAAAGTTCAAAAACTACAAGATACAAGAAAAGTTTTAATTTCTACTCATTTTCTTACATCTGAAACACACACCCAGATTTGGGATGTTACAAGAGCAGAACTAACAGAGAAAGGGAGAGATAGCTCCAGAGCTCGATCAACACCAAATGAACAACTTTTGGGATTAGGTGAAGTTTGACTTAGTCATTTTAAACACTCAAATTCTGAAAATCTCAAGTTAAGCTTTAGGACTTCAACAAAACCAAAGGGTTATTTTTATTTTGAAAATTTCAAAAAGGGGCTCAGAAAATTTAGGGTGTTACACACCACTTCTTCTTTTCATTTTTTGTTACTCTGACCAATCTATCTCGTTTGCCTCTTCCCCTTTTTTTGTTACTGTTGCGGTGTAAAATGCATTTAAGCTGACAAAATCCTTTTGGTAAGCAGTCATTAGTGTAGTACTGCCCTTCTTTTTTTAGGAAAGTACTCCTTCAATTTGATGTCCAGAAAATGTTCACGTAGCCACACCAGCTCTGTAGGAATTTTTTTATTATTTAATTCTTTTTAAAATTTTATTTTAAAGTTAAGCTTCCGTGCACTTTATTTTCAATTCTGACCCCTTTGGTCATGCCACCGGACCAAACAACACTGTCACGTCAGCCCGTATCTGGGCAATCTCTTGTCATGACACCACCCGTGGCGTGACAATGTTGTTTGGTCACGCCACAACCAGTGGCGTGACAAAAAGTGCTATTTTGGACACTTATCCTAGCGCGTGACAGTATTGTTTTGTCACGTCACGAGTGGTGGCATGACCAATGAGGTCAGAATTGGAAATAAAGTGCGCGGGAGGTTAACTTTAAAAAAAAATTTAAAAAAAAGGTTAAATAAAAAAAAAGTTCCCTCTGTAGTTAGCAGCATTGGCCTTCAAAAAAAATAAAATAGCAGCATTGACACGCCGCTCAAATAACTTCCACCAACCGTGTTTAGGTCTCTTCGACATATTACTAGCTGCACTTTTAGAAGAGATGAATCAAGAATTTTTAACATTTATGGCAAAAACTAACTTAAATATTTCTGTTTTAGAATGGAACTCAATGAAATGAAACTAAAAATTAATTAACTCAAATGAATCAATTCAAATATAAAAAAGGCTATAGTGTTGAAAAGTGAGTAAATTTTATGTTGGGCCCTACTTAATTGTTCATATATGTTCTCAAATAGCACGATTAATTTCTTTCAAAATCGCATGTTGGATATAAAATCCATAAAAAAAAAACCAACAGTAAGGTGTTTATATAATAATTTAAAAAATATATGATAAATATGATAAACTAAATGTGGAAAAAATACTAAGATTGAAATTGACCCTTAATTTATGGACCGGCTAAAAACTAGATAACCTTAAAAATACTAAAAGTAGCGAAACTCAAATGACACAAATAAAAGACTATTTCTAAAAAGTGAATAATTATGAATTAAGCCCCACTTATTTTTGCATATGTACTATACTTTAATTGGAAGTAATTTCTACATGTTGGAGCTATAATTTTGAAGATTACAAAGAAGAGGAAATGAAGAAATAATACAATATTTCTTTTTTAAAAAGGATCATTTCAAGCAATAGTATATACTTGATTGGCCAGTATTGTTTTATTTTATTTTTGCGACAGATCAGAAATTCTCGAACTAATTGTTCTTAATGGAACAGTCCCACATCGGTTGTGGAATGAGACATGATACAATTATAAGGGTGAGAGTGTACCCACCTATCAGGCTAGTCTTTGGGGGGAGATGGAGAGATGGCCTAAGACCATTTGGTTGTTGCTTTGTGGTTGGGCTTAAGGGTATGGCAGCCCAACGAGCTAAGGCCAGGACGCTGGTTTAGTGGGCTCTGGATCGAACACTAGTTTAGCGCAACAATTCACAAAAGATATAACAATGAAAACAGAAGAATTTTTTTATAATAATCATTTTTTATTCCAAAATACCGTAATATACCTCTGTTTTTTTATTTTACAAAAATAATCCTATGTCGCTCGACCGTTCGGCGACTTGGAACTAGTCGCTCAACCATTGGACGATTGATCCAAGTCGCCCAACAGTAGAGCTACACATAGAGTAGTCGCCTGGTGGTTGCGTGACTTATGATAGTCGCTCAATGGTTGGGCAACTACTCCACTTGTCACTCGACCGCTTGGCGATTTAAAATAATAACATTATTATTTTATTAATCCAATGGAAATAATTGTGGGGGGAATAAATGGTAATTTTTGTAGGTAATACATTTATCAAATCTTATTTGTAGGTTGTTAATTTTTTTTGAAAATAAAAGGGTGGTGACAAGGTTGGTTGGTCTGTTTGTGATTTTCGTAGAATCTCAAGGGTATGAAATCCGTTAGACTCACAATAACATTTTGTGATCGTCGTATGTTGCTGTAATACGGTAAATTTCTGAAGAATTTTGTGAGGACGTTTGAGGTAGCAATGATTCGTAAGTAGGAAGGTAAGTGATATTGCGATGCGCCAGGGAATTCATACACCGTGGAGAACTTCGGAGAAATGGCACAGCAATAACAACACGACAGTTGTTCCAACAAGGGGGTTACATGGCACGCCGTGGAACTAACCAAGAACGGTACACGTATGCCTTTAGGTAATTAGAAATATATGAGGCATACGGACGAAGAAAGTCAAACTACTGCATGGAACGTGGCCATTTGCCCTTGTGGCCCAGCTCGGCGTTGTACTCCTCGCCTTGCACCTTAGCTTTTGCCGCAATGGCCCTCTTCCACGCCATCTCCGCCTCGCATCGCCTGGCATGCTCGCGCTCCTGCTCCTCGTGCAGCCTCTCCCGCCTCTTCTTCTCCTCCATCTCAGCCTGCAACTCTTCGAGGCGCCTTTCACGGCCCTCGTAGTCCTCCCTGGCCCACTTCTTCCATGACAGCAGCATCCACATGTCGTAGGGGTGGATCTTGTCATTGATCTACTAGCTGAAGTCGCATAGGCGCGGCGACTACGGTGGGAAGAGAGACATGGTGTGCACTGAAATGCAATTTCATTACCTGCTGCCTGTGGCTCGGCGTGTCAAACCTGTGGTCGGGGTAGTCCGCGCAAAAGTTTGGGCAGCACCAATAGCGCTCTCCAATGGACCACTCGTCGGTTGATTTGACGCACTTGCAGGCGTCCCGACACCAGAAAAGGGGTGGTGCCACCCCCGTCGGGGGGCCTTCCGGAGGGCATTCAGTGGGCATAGACGGGGGGCGCGGCTCGACCCAGAATTGTTGGGAGTACTGCGAGGCATCCTCCTTAGATCGACAAGCTCCGGAAGTGGGTGGTGAGTGTAAGGTCACGACTAAACGCCTCAGAAGGAAGGCCGGTTTCTTTGGAAGCCTCCCAGTCCTTCAAAAGTTCACAAATGTGCTCTCATTTCTTCCCCTTGTCCATGTTATCTAGGTAGTGTTGTTGGTGTGGAGTTCTTGGCCGAGTAGCGTTGTGTTTATAGCGGCAGGGGACGCATCTGTAGCCGCTCTATAGTGGCAGTCAAGTGGTCTATTCGTGCTTTACAGAGAGTGGTCACGTCCTGCTTTGTAGAGAGAAGTCATGTCATGCTTTGCGAAGAGTGGCCACGTCCTGCTTTACGAAGAGTCGTCACGTCCTGCTTTGCGGAGTGTGGTCATGTCCTACTTTGCAAAGAGTGGTCACGTCCTACTTTAGAGAGCGAGGTCACATGCTCCCAAGGTCTCGAGGGTTGACTCCACCTGTGCCTATGTGTCCATTGGGGCACCGCTGAGCTGCGACCCAAAAAGAACCTCGACGGTGTAGGCTGAGGTGCTCCCTTGAACTCCCATAGGTCATCCGCGAAGAAGTTGTCACGTCCTGTGGAGGCTCCTCGTGCAGGGAGAGCTCAACACCCGACTGGGGCGCGAAACCTACAGGACAAATATTGTTTATTCGTGCAATATATCGACGCTCATAAACCTGAAGAGACAAAACATACCTTCGGCATGGGCCATAGCGCACATCCAAGTGTCATACCCGCCGTACTGCCCATACAGGTTGGGGAAGAACGGATACTACCCAGACGCTGTCAGGTAGGGGTCCAGGAATGACGACGGTGGCGGTGGTGGTTCATAGCCACGTGCCCACCCTGACCCTCTAGCCTACTCAAGCGCTAGCGAGGCACGTGCACATGCCCCTCTAGAGCCTCCTGGCTAGGCTGCAGGACGTGCCTGTCTCGACATACGTGTCGACGTGGCCACCTTCGGGACCTTCCTACAGACGTCAGGGCCACGGCACACCTCGCCGCACTATAGACCCGACGGGCCATCTGCAGCAACTCGTCGCGTGTCACCTCCACACTATCGGCGACCCTATCCAGGATCGACCCAGAGTCCCTCACAAACCCGGCGGTGATGTTTGTCTGCAAGGAGTACATGAAAGCGTCAAACTTGTAACTGTGGTAACCATACTTAGACATTTCCAAACACGAGAGTATGTATCGCGAGGTGCACGTTCCGTGCGAAGTGTATAGGGTACGCGTCGGCCCATGCTGGTACGTGAGCGAGGGAAGGGTCGACGACATGCACCAGCCTGGTGCGTGTCTGCGAAGCGTACCAATGTAGGTACTCGTCGAACGCGCTGTGGTTGTACGGGGTGCCCTCCTGCAAGTAGTCCTCAAGGGTGTCCACCCACTCCGCCAGCCACGGCTCCAACTCCGTCGTCCAGCTCGTCCTGCTTCCACCCCTCCTACTATGCCTACGAAGCATACCATTGCAATTAGAAGCCATCATAACAGAACTACAAAAATATAATATCATGATGTTTTGTCTATTATCACTATTGTACTTTGCTGAGTCGTGGACTCACGCTTGTTGCTATTGTTTTCTGTTAGATACTTCGCAAGGCAGTGACATGCATGGGAAGGGGTACTTTGGTGCACTTCACTTATATTCACTCATGGCAAATAAATTAGATTATTTACCTAAAGCACATGTTCTTCCTATTACCTTTATGTTTCAGACTGTGTTCATCCTTCGTGGTGATTGATTTACTTGTAATCGTGGTAGCCAAGTATTATGGTGGATGTTTCAATTGATCCTTTAATCTTAGCTTTTGATTCGTTAATTCTACTTGATAGAATAACATGAATGACTTGATAAATCTTACATCCTCATATTTTTGATGAACCTTGATGATTTAGATTTAATTGATAAAGAGCTGCTCTCATTGTGTACCTTTATTCATTTGGTTCGGTTTTGGATGAGGAACAGCATGAACAATGCCTAGGTATTTATTAATTGATTTGTGGTAGTCTTTAACCTGTCTATTTGTAGCTTGTGCTAGTTCTTGTTGATTAGAATTAATTCATTCGTAGTTGTATGTTTTGCTGAAATTGTTTGAGTAAATTGAAGTAAAATGATGTTGTAAGGTCGTTTAGTACCATCCTAGGCCCTATGCTGGGCTGGGGTATTACAGTTAGTATCAGAGCGGGCATTTGGTCCGTGGTAATTGAAATATTAAATTGACACACTATGCACAGTAGGTGGGATTTGGGTAATTCATTGCATCTGCGTTTCTGATAGTATGTTTCATTATGTTGGAGTTGAACTGTTATTGAATTGATTATGTACTTCTGTTATTGTTGTTCTTGAGCTGAATGGTTAGTTATATTTCATTTGGGGTTGGGAAATGGCCAGAGGTAGAGGCCGTAGTCAGGAAGCGGGCCGTGGTCGTGGTCGTGGTCGTGGACGCGGACCGGTTGTGTCTTCACCCCCGGCTGAGGAGGCCGTTGGTGAGGCAGCTGAGGAGGCCGTTGGTGAGGCAGCTGAGGAGGTTGCCTTGATCGCTCACTGGCAGCGATGCTCGGGGACGACGGCCGCCCTACTTTAGGATCTTCAGAGAAAGGTTCAACAACTTTGTCAGCAGGTGCAAGCACCCTTCCGCCAGAAGTTGCACCGTTGTTGCTCCGGATGTCGCACCTGCTCCACCGAGGCCGTAATGAGCCTTCGGAGTGGATGTCTCCGTCTTGACACTTTTGACGAGCAGTAATTTGATCGCATCTGATTGGTTTCATTATATGGAAAGACAATTTGGGGTATTGGAGATGACTTCGGCGCAGAAGGCGCGCTTTGTGGCCTTCCAACTGAAGGGTCAATCAGACATTTGGTGGGAAGGGGTTCTATCAGCTAGAACCCCAATGCAGGGACCAGTCACCTGGGAAGTTTTCTTGGAGCAATTCAGAGCTAAGTTTTATCATAATTCCTTCCTCGAGAGGATGGAACATTCTATGATGACCTTTGTTTAGGGGAAGCTGTCTGTGGCGGATTATGAGGCAGGATTCAACAACTTGGTCTGTTTTGTGCCAGCTGTGGCTGGTAATGACCGAGAAAAGGCAAAGAGGTTTCATAGGGGACTTAATCATGAGTATTGCCACGTCTTGGGGGCGATCAGTCTGCTTGACTTCAACTCTGTGGTCGATCAGGCCAAGGGTATGGAGTTGGAGAGAGCTCACTAGGAGAGGCGATCTTCTAGTGGCTTTACTCCTTCCGTGGTTCCGCAAAGGGTCGAAGCGATTTTCGATGGTGGGAGTGGGTCTTCTCAGCGACCTGCTTCCAAGAAGTTTCAGTTAGGCCATCGTCCTCAATCGTCGGCCAGATATGGTCAGTAGAGGCAGACTTCTCCTTCAGCATCGTGCACTTCCTCATCTTCGCAGGCGTTGCGTCCTGTTCCAGGCCAGGGTATGATTTGTTTCAAGTGCGGTGATGGTCATCGTGCTTCTAAGTGCTCTTTTACTGGAGTTTGTCACCATTGTGGCCTATCAAGCCATAAGATGTCAGTGTGTAAGCAGAATCCAATGAGTATCATCAAGTGGGAGTCAGTCCATGCGGCATCTCCGTCTATTCCTCCATGAGGTTCGGGCCAGACTCATGTTGCTCCAAAGGCCTCAATACCTCCAAAGTTGGGCTCCTCACTGCAACGTTCCCTCCAAAGACCTCCTGTGAGGGTTCTCTGGAACCTCAGACTGCCTCGCACCACCTTCGTTCGCTTTAGCTGCGGCAGTCCCTGCTCTTCCTTCGCCGAGTGTCGGAGCCTCTTCAGCCCCGGCACCACCGGGAGTCTATGCCATGCCTATACCTAACACCGTAGGCCGCCCTAACGTGGTGACAGGTACCTTACTAGTTGGTTCCCATGAGACTTTTGTTCTTTTCAATTCAGGGGCTACCTATTCGTTTGTGTCACTTGAGTTTGCTAGGAGGGCGGGTTTGAGTTTGTAGAATATTTCTCAATTTGTTGTGGTCAGTTCTCCGAGGGGTCTCATTTCTAGTTCTACAGTATGTCCAGGATGTTTTATTACCATTGATGATGAGGATTTGACAGCTAATCTTATGGTGATTCAGTTATCACCTTTTGATGTTATCCTTGGTATGGACTAGTTATTTAATTACCGTGCTAAGATTTGTTATTTCTGGAAGTCTCTGACTTTGCAAGCCCGTCAGGTGAAGAATTGGTTTTTCAGGGCAGTGTGCCGTCTCATTCCCTTTTTGTATTGGCCAGTTTGTTTCCTAGCCGACGGGCATCAACAAATGGGTTGCTTTGGTTTCTTAGCGAGAAGGCAAATTCTTCTCTATGCATCGAGGAGATTCCCGTAGTGTGTGAATATCCTGATGTTTTTCCTATAGAGCTTCCTGGGATGCCTCCAGAGCAGAATGTGAAATTCCAGATTGATCTTATTCCTGGTACTCGACCTGTCTCCATGTCTCTGTACCGTTTGGCTCGACCCTTCCAAGATGAGTTGAAAAAACAGTTGGACGATTTGTTGTCCAAATGTATGATTCGGTGCAGTGTTTTGCCATGGGGAGCGTCTGTTCTCTTCACAAAGAAGAAAGATGGTAGTTGGCATATGTGCGTAGATTATCGGGCTCTCAATCAAGCAACAATAAAGAATAAATATCCTTTGGCCCGTATTGAGGATCTTTTTGATCAGCTAAAAGGAGCTAAAGTGTTCTCCAAGATTGACCTTCAGTCGAGATACAATCAAATCTGAGTTCGGGAGCAGGATATTGAAAAGACGACTTTCTCTATGAGGTATGGGCATTATGAGTATAAGGTTATGCCTTTTGGACTAACAAATACTCCATTAGTTTTCATGGAAGCAATGAACAGTATGCTGCATCGGTATCTTGATGATTTCATGGTGGTGTTCCTTGATGATATCTTGATCTATTCCAAGACGGAGGAGGATCATGAACAACATTTGAGGTTGATTCTTGAGACCTTGAGAGAAAATCAATTTTATGCCAAATTGAAGAAATGTGAGTTCTGGATTTCTGAAGTTGGGTTTCTAGGCCATGTGATTAATCAAGAAGGTATTTCAGTCGATCCTAGCAAGATATCGACAGTAGTAGAATGGAAAAGGCCAACCAATGTCAAAGAAGTGAGGAGTTTTCTGGGCTTAGCTGGTTACTACCGGCGTTTTGTGGAGGGCTTCTCTATCATCGCTAAACCGATGTCTCAGCTAACACAGAAAGGTGTCAAATTTCAGTGGACAGATAAGTGTGAGCACAGTTTTTGTATCTTGAAGGATAAGTTGGTGACTGCTCCTATTCTTACTCTTCCTGAACCTGGGAAGCGTTTCACCTTTTATTCAGATGCATCTCGAGTTGGGCTTGGATGTGTGCTCATGCAAGATGGCAAAGTGATTGCCTATGCTTCTAGGCAGTTGAAGAAGCATGAACAGAACTATCCTACTCACGATTCAGAGCTTGCCGCAGTGGTTCTTGCTTTAAAGATTTGGTGTCATTACCTGTATGGCAAATCTTGATATATTCACTGATCACAAGAGTCTGAAGTATATCTTTACACAAAAAGATCTTAATCTGAGATAAAGAAGGTGGTTGGAATTAATAAAAGATTATGACATCACTATTCAGTATCACCTTGGCAAGACAAATGTAGTGGCGGATGCTCTGAGTCGCAAGGCGACACCCCCTGCCCTTAGTTGTCTTGTTGCTGATTTTGAGCGTATGGATATCTCTTTCTGCTTTGCAGGCACTGCCCAGACTGAGACTCGTATGCTTCTTGAGTCAGCTATTCCAGATTGAGTGCAAGAGGCACAGCAACATGATCAGTTGCTCCAGCAGGCGAGGAAGCGTCTAGATAAGGGTAAGCAAGGTCATTTCAGCATAGATGAGTCCGGCGCGTTGCGGTTTAAGGGTCGTCTCTGTGTGCCACAGGAAGCTCAGGTCAATGATGAAATTCTAAGGGAAGCTCATCGAACTCCGTATACTGTACATCATGGCGAGACCAAGATGTATAAGGATTTGAAAAAGAGTTTTTGGTGGAAAAGAATGAAGGTTGATATTGCTCAGTATGTGGCGTCTTGTGGTGTTTGTCAGCGGGTCAAGGCCAAATATAAACGTCCAGTAGGATTGTTTCAACCTTTGGAGGTTCCAGTATGGCCGTGGGATGATATCTCCATGGATTTTGTGGTTGGTTTACCTCGCACGCAGCGAGGGAAGGATGCTATTTGGGTTATTGTGGACCAGTTCAGCAAGTCTACGCATTTCATTCCCATCCGTACAACAAATTCAGCGAGCGATTTGGCTCCTCTCTATGTGCGAGAGATAGTGCGGTTGCACGGTGTGCCTAAGACTATTATTTTTTATCGTGATGCTAAGTTTGTCTCCAAATTTTGGTAGAGTTTCCAGGGTGCCTTGGGCATGTAGCTTCGTCTTAGTACCGCGTTCCACCCTCAAACGGATGGTCAGTCTGAGTGCACAATTCAGACACTGGGGGACATGCTCAGGTCTTGTGTTATGTTTTGGAAAGGAAGTTGGGAGAATCATCTAGCACTAGCAGAGTTCGCCTACAACAACAGTTACCATGCTAGTATTCGAGCTACACCATTTGAGGTCCTTTATGGGTGAAAGTGTAGATCCCCGTTGTGCTGGGATGCGGTTGGAGAGCGAGCAGTTTTGGGTCCCGATTGGGTTCAGCAGACTGTGGCCAGAGTAGCAGAGATTAGGAAGAATCTGTTAGCTGCTCAGAGCCGACAGAAGAGTTATGTGGATGTGAGAAGGCGAGATTTGGAATTTGAAGTGGGGAACCAGGTACTCTTGAGGGTGTCTCCTACTAAAGGTATAGTGCGTTTTGGTATCAAAGGGAAGCTTAGACCGAGGTACGTTGGACCATTTCCTATCGTGGCACGAATTGGAAAATTGGCTTATCGCTTGGATCTTCCTAAGACCATGCGTGGCGTGTATAATGTATTCCATGTGTCAATGTTGATGAAGTATTTGAGAGATCCAGAACATGCTATTCCGTTAGAGCCGTTGAGTATTGAGCAAGATCTTACTTTTGAATCCCGGCCAGTGCAAATTCTGGAAGAGTCAGAGCGAGTTTTGCGAAACAAGATGTTGAAGTATGACGAGGTGCCATGGTCGCATCAGGATGAGCGAGAAGCAACTTGGGAGTTGGAACCTCGCATGCGCGAGCAGTACCCAGAGCAGTTCACGTCGAGTATCTGTTAAGTCGGTTGATTTCAGATCTGGTGCTCTTGTAAATAGAATGGCGAGAGTAGAATTCGAGACCGAATTCTTTTTAAGGGGGGTAGAATGTAATACCCCGACTATCATTTGAGAGTGCAATAAAAATTGAGAATTTTAGGAGAGGAATGGGCCGCCAACCCATATTCGAGAGGAGGGGAGCCGGCCAAAGTGGACCAAGGCCCATGAGTGGGCTGACAGCCCATTAGAAGGCAGGGGGGACTTACCCTAGCCACCCTTTGCTACAGTAGCCATCGTGCTGCAGTAGCGGCCATGCTACAGTACCTCCTCCCCCTGCTGCTCCTCCTCTCCCTGACGCCATCCTCCCTGCTGCTGCTATCGGCCATAAGGAAGAGGAAGGAGAGGGGAAAAGAGAGAAGGGAGAGGAAGAAGTAGAAGGTGGGGGTGATCTTCGCGAGGAATTCAGCATGGTCCTACAAGGAATTTCATGGGTAAGATCGCGATCCTCAATAGCTAGTTCAATTCTTTAGATGTGTTTTGCTGCCGATTAATCAGTGTGGTATCCTGCTGCTGTAGATCGATAGTACTGTAGTTCTGTTAATTCATAAGATTGAAATAGTTCCAAGCGGATTCAGCATTTAGGGTCTGCTAGAGTTATGTGGGGAATTGTGTTGGCTTTCTGGAAAGTATTAATTCGTAATTTTTGGATGGATAATGAATTAGTTATGATTTTTGTATGTCGGAGTGCCTGTTCAGTCTCTGAATTAGGGTTTGGAGATGGACGAATTTGGTCAGTTGATCTCCATGAGATATGTATATAACCTTATGATGATTCCAGGGAGTCTAAGTTCATATTTTTTGGACATATAGAATGAAAGATTATGAAATTCTGAAGTTGCGTTTTAGTTCTGCCCTTCTGTTGGGGACAGTAGAGAAAGATTGCTCTGTTAGCGACCATTGTTGCACATTGGGAAAAATTATAATAAAATTATTGAGAAAGCTAGTTCTCTTTAGTTTTTAGATTGACTTAGATCACTGGATTTGGTTGTACCAATTGGAAGATGCAAAATTCTTAAGTTGACAGTACCGAAGATGATAGAACTGTCTTCGGAGATAAAAAAAATGCTTAGATGAGATAATTTGAACTTCCGATCACCTGAGAAGTTGTAGGTATGCATATGTAGACTCTAGAGAACTTAGATTCATGATTGTTGGAGCGTTGAATCAAAAGTTATGATTTTTTTTCTTCAGTGGCTGTCAGTTTAGGCTAGACTGGAATCAGGGATTTATATCGGTAAAGCTTCGGGTTGCGATTAGGAGTGAATGTTTTCATTTTGTTTTAGTGCTTTGTTGTGCACTTTTGAATGGTTTTCTTAGTGTACTTTATGAATGCCAGGTGCTGGTGAGAACCGAGGATAGAGTCCTCCTGTCGTCGTCGTCCGTCTCGTGGTTGAGGCAAGTGCAAGCAGTGTAGAGTAAATTGTGATGTTAAACTCTTGATTATTGTCATGGTTTATTCATATGAACTTTATCTATGGTATTGTCGCTGAATATTATTCTCTCATGATAGATTGAGATTATGAAGTTCATTTGCATCATGGCATTCATTCTTGAACCTTGGACTAAGTGGTAGCCAAGGATTGTTTCTTTTGAGATCCCCGTCATGCAAAGGACGGGCATGAAGTCCCCATCATGCATTGGACAGGCATGGGTCCCCATACTCGTGGAGTGTGGGCTTGAGGTCCCTGTGCCTGAGGGCACAGGCTTGATTATGCATCGACGGATGCACTACTCCGCATTACCGGTAATTGCAAAGAAGGAAGAAAGAGCATTCTTGACATATGCATTGCATACAAGTACATGAGTTTTATTTATGGTCCCATTGCTAATGTTCACATGAGGATTGGATATCTTTATTTGCTAATCATGATGTTTTGTCTATTATCACTATTGTACTTTACTAAGTCGTGGACTCACGCTTGTTGCTATTGTTTTCTGTTAGATATTCCACGAGGCAGCGACATGCATGGGAAGGGGTAGTTTGGTGCACTTCACTTATATTCACTCATGGCAAATAAATTAGATTGTTTACCTAAATCACATGTTCTTGTTATTACCTTTATGCTTCAGACTGTGTTCATCCTTCGTGGTGATTGATTTACTTGTAATCGTGGTAGCTAAGTATTATGGTGGATGTTTCAATTGATGCTTTATTCTTAGCTTTTGATTTATTAATTCTATTTGATAGAATGACATGAATGACTTGATTAGTCTTACATCCTCATATTTCTGATGAACCTTGATGATTTAGATTTAATTGATAAAGAGATGCTCTCATTGTGTACCTTTATTCATTTGGTTCGGTTTTGGATGAGGAACAGCAGGAACCATGCCTAGATATTTAATAATTGATTTGTGGTAGTCTTAAACCTGTCTGTATGTAGCTTATGCTAGTTCTTGTTGATTAAAATTAATTCATTCGTAGTTGTATGTTTTGCTGAAATTGTTTTAGTAAATTGAAGTAAAATGATGTTGTTAGGTCGTTTAGTAGCATCGTAGTCCCTATGCTGGGCTAGGGTGTTACAATCACCCCGTGCACCGCGTAGTCCTCGATGAACACGTCGAAGACAAGCTTCTTTCGCGTTAGCCAGTACGCCTGGTTGCGCCAGCACAGTGAGGACAGCCTGGCGGGAGCGCGGTCCTCCATCTCCTGAGTAGAGTACGGCTCCCAGTGCACGTCATCAGCGGTGAGGCGGCCGAGCTGCTCGACGAAGTGCTTTTACACACGTGTGACCTGCATGTGTGCAGACTATGCCTGCGAGCCAGAACAGTGGTTATAGAGGATGACCCGTAATACGACTAAAGTAAAGATAAAGGAGAGTACGTACCCATCTATGACACCAAAGGGACCCTGCGGTCGGTCGGTCCACCACGCCCTCGTGGTACATGTTCGCGCAGTACGGACTGGTGTCGAGCAACATGGGCCATCCGAGGGGGAAGCCCTCAAACAACCATAGCTGCAACAGGAGGGGGCAGCTTGTGAGGATAGAGGTTGGCCTCGTCCTGCAGCACGCCTCGCACATGTCATGGTACGTTGCGGCAAGTACGGCTGATCCCCAGCTGATCTCCACCTCCTCCCTGTCGGCGATGGCCCTTGCGTACCGCACGAGGCGGGCGTCGACAGAGTCACCGTGGCTACTGGTAAACAATAACTAGCCGAACAGCCACAGTAAGTACGCCTCGAAGTACCACGACACCTGGTACTCACCGGCCTCTCGGTCCATCCGCTCGACCTATGCACAAACGCCTCATTAGTAAGCCCATCATATGGCAAGGATAGTGCATCGCTACACAGGAAAAATGGATCGCATACGTACCCAGAACTGCGAAAGCCACCGCAGGGGCGACCCATGCCTCTGTCACATAGGGAAGACATAGTATGCTGCCGCAGCCTCGGCCGAAAGAACCTCCTCAAACCTGCCCAGCAGGTCATCGTGCCAGTTGGCAGACGCGTCCGGCGAGGAGGTAGCGGCTCCCGCGATAGGCAGGCTGAGCAGCACCACGACTTCCTGCAGAGTAGGGGGCATCTCCCTGAATGGGAGGTAGAAGGTGTGCGTCTCGAGCCACCACCGGTCCACTAGAGCTATCAGCAGCGACCGGTCGAACGGGAACCGTCGTGACCACTCCGGGCCGGCCTAGACCTCCCCATCGTCCTCGACCGGAGCCCCGTCCTCGTCGGTGGCCTCCACCATCCGCGCGAGAGGTAGAAGGCCGGCATCGCTCAGCCTGCAAAGCACAATAAAGTAAGTACATAGTGGACATATGATAAAAAAAATGCCACAGTTAGCAGACAAACCTGTCTCTCCGATGTGGGTCCAGTCTCCAAGCCCATCGGGGTGTCCGCGTATGGACCACCCCCAAATCAGTCGCCTCGTCCCCGCCCTCAAGATGCGGGACACGACGGCTGGCACGGTGTTGCGCATCAACGCGCCAGTCCAGTAGGCCGAAAGGCCAGTCTAAACCACCTAGGTCGCGAACCATACCTGCAAATCAATTTCAAGTTAGTAATTACAATACAATTAGTGGTTTAATTATTTATAGCGTAGCTCCGGAAATTCCAAAAATTTAGTTGCATTCTAGCATAAACCTCATATTCCTAAACATATATAGCCATAGTTGTATTTCGGTTTTAGGGTTTATGGTTTCAGGGTTTAGGGGCTAGGGTTAGGGTATGGGGTTAAGATGTTAGGGTTCGGGTTAGGGTATATCCATAGCCGCATTACAACTATTAACAACTAAATTGGCATTAGTTCTACGAATACACTATTTATAACTATTAACAATATGCAACGTACCCGACACCTAATGATTTTAGTTGCTAACCTACCATGGTGTCTAAAGTAACCTATTATGGTTTTAGTTGCTAACCTGCGACTACACTATTTACAACTATTAACAAAATACCACTAC
Source organism: Phyllostachys edulis (assembly GCA_036346405.1). Classification (NCBI taxonomy): domain Eukaryota; kingdom Viridiplantae; phylum Streptophyta; class Magnoliopsida; order Poales; family Poaceae; genus Phyllostachys; species Phyllostachys edulis. The sequence goes on along the minus strand of CM070547.1, from coordinate 51,042,030 downwards.
ACGTCTAATGATTTTAGTTGCTAACCTACCGTGATTTTAGTTGCTAACATCCTGTGGTTTTACTTGCTAACCTACGACTACACTATTTACAACTATTAACAATATGCCACTACACATCTAATAATTTTAGTTGCTAACCTACCATAGTTTCGAAAGTAAATCTACAAAGAAGTGCAGGAGACTCACCGTCGTCGATGCGCGGACCTCTCCTCCTCTCTTTCCCTCTCTTCTCCTCTCTCTTTCTCTTCCTCTCGCTTCTCCTCTTTCCCTTCCTCCCTTCTTCTCTTTTCCTCCTCGCGGCTGCTCTGGTTCTGTCCGACAAAGACGAAATGACGATGGCCGCGGGCGACTGCGTGCGCGTGGGATATAGAGCCCCTAGTCGCTCAACGGTTGAGCGACTAAGGGCTAGTAAGTTGTCAACGCTTGAGCGACTAGTAGCCAAAGGGACAGTCGCTCCACCATGGGGCGACTACTCCACGTGTCGCTCGACGGTTAGGTATTTGTCACCTAATGGTTGAGCGATTAAATCCAAGTTGACCAACGGTGGAGCGACAAAAGATTATTTCTATAAAATAAAAAAGGAAGTATATTATTGTATTTCAGAATAAAAAATGATTATTTTTTAAAAAAAAATCGAAAACGGAAATAACATGAAATGCACTGATCGGCCGGTCTCGTCTCTTAAAAGCTGCTATGTGTACAAATAGCAGATCTTTTTTTAAATGAAATTTGATAACACCCTCTGAGGAGTATTACTAGACCAGAATTCTGCCATGGAATATCACGAGAGGAAAATAGATGCGCAGGTGGATGAACAGTCGAGCACTGTGCATCGCACTCATCTACCCAGACATCGTCAGGTAGCGGTAGCGGCAGCAGTAGCACCACGTGTGGATAAGCAAATGTAGGCCTCTACGCTTGGACAAATATAGTAACCTCTGCGACCAATCAGGGCGAGCAGATGTGCATGCACGAGCATGGGCAGTGCGCGGAGACCCCTCCCGGGGACATGTTTCCTCTGCGCAACGGCACATCATCGATCGATAGCCGATAGGGCAGGCATGCAGTGGTAACGCTGTACATCCGCGGGTAGCCTCTGTGTAGGCGTCACCGGCCTCCATCCGCACCAAGAAACAACCGTCCACTTGTAACACAAAACTCTTGTGCTGCTATTTCAGCTTAGCTCTCTAAACTTGAACTCGTGATTCACAGGCCTCGCTAAGCTGTCTAAGAGAAGCAGCGATCATCCAGATGCGAGAACCGCATGCGAGTTTAGAGAGTAGCTCCGTAAACTCGTGGTGTTACTCTCTCTAAACTTGAACTATTGATTCTTCCGGCCCCGCCAAACTGTATAACAGCAGTGTATCTATATATATATAATATTGTAACGGCAGCACTGCACTGCGCGCCTCGCATGTGGTGTAGGCCTGTGCCGGTGTGGAGCTCCGTCACCTCAATCTATCTATCAGTCATCTTCTCCATCGCCCATTGTTGGGTGATGTTAGGTCTCCTCCAGGTCCCAACACTGACATGGAGTGGAGCAGACTCTGCATTATGCTACGCTACCCGCGCTGTGCTACGAAGCAGCGACATGCAACTGTTGGAAAGCTGCGCTGTATTGGCAAGTTCCACTTTTGCCTTCTTAGGCCTCGAGCAATGGCACTCACTCCAATAATTGGGGCCGTGAGTGTAAGTATGTACGTAACATATGTACGCATATACAGCTCGTGATGCTAGTTTTCTGCAGGAAAAGAAAGCGAAGGAAAGAAAGCTGCAAAAGTAGCAGCAGCCACAGAAATGGAACTCCTTCCCACGTGGCTCGCACGTGCCTGCCAGTAGTACAGTACTGCTAGCCTGAACGCGTGATTACACTTGATCGTCGTAAATTGAGCTCCGCATTCACATCCTGCTAATGCAAGCAAAACCAAACCGTACATACTCCACCCCCATGAGACTACAACCCTAACGAAGCATAATAAAATACAGGAAATCAAGGTGATTATGCAGCAGAACGGTAACAAATCGTTTGCCCTCTTTAAATAAATTGCCAAAACTCAAAGATACATCACCTCTTGCAAAAAGAAACCATATATCGCAGCCCACCATTGGAACCGCACGGTAAATGCCTAGACAAGCCCCAAACCATATACACACTAGAGTCTAACAACCGAACCGTCCTACAAACTTGTGACCCGGAGATGCACCCCACCACCACAAGGGGCTCCCCAACAAATGCTCTTAGAAGTCCTCTCAACCAACAAAATTTAGTGGCCCAAACAGCATGACAAACCAGTGTCCTCAGGAAGAGACTTTCCAGTGTCACGCTCGCACAGCTGAGACACCGATAATGGGCCACTGGGAAAATGACTACCGGTGACAGATTACCCACGGTGGCTCGGCTCTATCATCGGCTTCACCTCTCAGCAAGGATAAAATTGGCCTGCCTCGAACGGTACAGACTAAGGCTCCAAATCTCAATACCTGCGATCGCCAAATCACAGGTAATGACCCGCCACTTCTACACATTGGCGAAATGACAACGATATCCAAGACAAACCACCTATGCATTATGGCTCATCACTGTGCGTTCACCTTCTCCAACTTCTCCTTCTCGATCTCAACTCTTCTTTCCTCAGCATGTTGAGCTATGCCATTAGCAAGCGCCTGGTAGCGGAAGTCAAGAGTTTGCATGAGGTTCTGGAATCTGGCTGGATCAGATGCTTGCAAACCTGTCGCAAACGGTTACTCACTTGTGAGAACTTCAGCACATGTTTTTGGGAGAAGCAGCATTTCATAGCAAAACATCCACTCTACCTTGGACGGTTTCAACAAAGAAAATGAATGGATCCACCTCATCAATCGGTGATTGCAGCTCCTCGTCATCGCTGAAATCGTCATCCGAGTCATCGTCCTCATCAACTGGCTGGAAGCCTCTAGCCTGCATCAACAAAAGATATCAGAACTTCAGAAGTGATCAGACAATATATCCTCAACAAAAAGATTATATGTGTCATTTTTTACACTACCCGTGAATCTGAACAGGAAATGGATATATCCACACAAACAAACAAGTAGCTTAGGTATCAAAAGATTCTTACTATGATAAGAAATGAAAGAATAATGTTGAGAGCCCAGAGATACGTGAAGCAGCAGTCAAAGATTGCAACAGACCTCTGCAGCTAGTTTCTGAAGATGTAGACTGTTTACTTCACCGCCATCTTCATCATCATCAAGACCCATTTCCTTATCAGATTCGTCTTCGTCATCATCATCGTTATCTTCATCAGCATCAAAGCCATCCATATCATCAGCAGCAGCATCATTTTGCTTAGATTCTGCTTATTTTTTTAAAAAAAAAAGACCAACACAAATGACAAACTTAAGCTAGGAAAGTTACAGATGAGAGAATAACCATAGAATGCAAAAAAGGAAGAACAAAAGAAGAGACAAAATGATACCCCCACTAAGATAAGAAAAACTCATCAAGACACCACACTCAGCAAAATAAGCAAGACAACAATAAAAAAGCTTAACCTAACAGAATTCAAAGTTTAAACCAACATATATTACATTAAGTTGACCAAGTTCACTACATCGAGTGCAAGGAGTTAATCAGTAATGTCAAAATATGGGGCCCACCAACTGAGCATTACTCAACAACAATATCTTCCAAAAGCAATCACCAAAACAAACAAAATGCAGTAAAACGGATGCAAACTCTACCTGCAACTTGATCTTTGTAAGCAACAAGCAGATCAAGTGATGCTTTGACAATACGATCTAGAGCTTCTGCTGGAATATGATCTGCTGGAAGGCCAATAAGCGAGGTCAGTCCCAAGCAGCAAACCTTCTTATCATGTTCTCTGCAAATAAAGCAATACAAAAATCCCAGTTCATTGTAAGCCATACTAGGAAGAAATAAGACCTTGCAGAACTTAGAAAATACCGTACCTCTTGAAATTGGCTCGCATACCACTCTTTTTCACTTGTTGTAACAGAACAAACCAAAGGTTAAAAATTTCTGTCGCAACCCCAAGTTTATGTAAAGTTGCAAGTGTCAATGAAGGGTTATAGTAGAGCGCATTAGCAGTCTGCAAGTAGCACATGAAGGTTCTTAGGTACATATGTAGTAAATAGATAACACATAACGTTCAGTCCCTGATGAGTAAACCCTATCTTGCATGTGAACCTTACTAATGTAAATATATAAATGCAAATATAAATGGTCATCTTGCTAACAAGATCAAACATATAAAGAGGAACAAGGTCCCTGGCTTAAGATGAGTATTGCCCAGGAGATGATTTGTCTATACAAGGCAAGAACATAAATCATTGACAACATTAAGTATTGCTAACTGCACGCTATAACAAATTAATACATAAAGTCGTTGCTGATTTATAAATATATTGGAACTCTCATTGATAAAAAATCTAGAAACTAGAGTTACATTGTTTGCTGCAGTGCATTAACTATAGCTAACGAAGACAATCATCAAAGGCTATCAGTACAACCTTAAGTATTCAGCTAACCCAAATGAGGCAGTGCAGAATATCAATCCACAATGGGGTATCAAAAACCATGAGGTAAACAGGCAATAAGCTGGCTGTCTTTTATTTTTGTTAATACTTTTTCCCACCTTTCTACATAATATTGCTAGATAATGTATTGAATTACAATTACCTTACCACCTGGTTCCAAACTTCAAATAGTTCAAAATAAACACTAATTAGGTGTAAATCAAGTATAACATTTGAAAGAACTGGCTGGCAACCCTAGCTGAGTTGAACTGTTGATCCAGACAATAGTTGGTTGGTCTTTTTTAAACTTGATCCAGATAAATCTCTCATAATATCATAAATCATATCACCAATTGGTGAAGGCACAAAAAAAACCTATACCACAGTCCAGTCTCTTCACACCTCAAGGAAAATTACACTTTACTCCCCTTAAGTATCGTGTTTGTCCGCTTAACCCTTGGATTCCCACTTAACCCCTTGAACTTCTAATGCTGGATCACTTCACCCCGGAGGCCGGTTTTGAGAGTGGCTTTGCCACCGTGGACGGCGCGTAACCCGGTTTTGCCACCATGGCATCACACATAGACGCTGAAAGCCTGACATCAGCTTCAGCATCCATGTGTGCTTCCAAGTGGCAATACTACCATCCACGCTATCAAAACTGCTAAGCAAAACCGGTCTCGGGTGTTTAAGGGAACAAGTATTGGAACATCAGGGGGTTAAGACGACAAATGTGACTCTTGCTCTTGGTGATAGAGATCCTTACTCTCATCGAGAGGATAACACTTGGAGATGGGGCAATTTTCTTTGTTTATTTCTCACACATGCTATACACTTTGAGGGGTTGGGGATACAAATTATGTTAAGATGCTAGTCTAAGATCTTAGTCTAGATCTTTGTCCTAAAGCGATCAAGATGCTGTAGCGGTCAAGTAATTGCAAGTGTCCTAAAGATATAACAGACTATCCATCAGTAAGTCTTGTCGTTGTTGGAAGTTGACCATCCAGATCCTAGGCGAGCTGAGAATTTGACCCTATGGCGAGTCCAATCCGTGGTGTTGATGGCTTGATCTTTGCCTTCATCCAAGGACCTCGGATGAAATATATTTAGGAACTCCGTTCATAAAGGGTTCTTTAGTAGGCAAATATGCAAAGAGCAGGCGCCTAGCGGTACAAGCCTACGAGGCCACCGCTTCTTGCTTGTTGGCCCGCCAACTAACGAGGCACTTGGGGAAGAAGAAAATCCGCTTGTGCTCTTCTTTGGTGTCGAACTTGATCATGCGATGAAGTCTTGTGGCATGGGACACCTCGGGTAGTGCAAGCCGTAGTCGGAGGTGCCGCGGCGTAGCGGAGGATCCTCTTCACGCGACTGCGATCTCATTTGCATGAGCCGTGGCGTGGCAAAAGCAGCGAAGCATCTATCGCGTGTAATGTGTTTGGTCCGAGCTCATGCTTCACCATAGGAGTGTAGATCTCGAACAATCTGGCGAAGGAGATCTGGGCGTCTGGTGGACCTCGATCCCGAGTAGAAGGAGAGCCCCAAGTCGCTCATCTGAAGGCGGTCTTCATCTCGCCAGCAGGCGACCCGACCTCGGCCTCGCTGGGCCGGTGATCCTCAAGTCGTCGGCGTGAGCGCCATGCGAGCGTTCCCGCCCGGCGGATGTAGACGCTGACCTCGTGTGCTGTTCTGCCTGGAACCCGTTTGCATAAGGGTGGAGTCGACAGCGTTCGGGCTCGTGGTGCTGCGCATGGCCGTGAAGGAGCGCTTGCGTGGCGGAGGACCTTGCCTCGCTGGGGATGGCGTTCGGCGTAGACCTCCTCGTGAAGTCGCTGGTTGAGGAATGGGACTTGGCGTCCATGTGATGGGCGTGCCAACCCTGGCGGTACGCAACGAGGAGAAGACGACGGACTCCATGCGGCGCTGGGTGCAGCGTCGTCGAAGTCGATCCTCCTCGCATGAAGCCTCGTGCGGCTTGGCGAGCCTTGTGCTTGATGATGGCGGCGGCAAGTCGAGGAGAAGGCCGGACTCCATCGGTTGAACACCGTCAAGTCGAATTGTCGCGTGCTTCGGTTGTGGCCGGCGGGAAGATCCGCCCGGCTCACGTCCGATTCGCTTCGGCGGCGTCCATCTCTTGCTTCATCGCGACCGCCCGCGCGCGTCTCCTCCGCCTCGGCAAAGGCGGGGCTCGCCGTCGTCGCCGCGCCAAAATCTTGACTCGCCCTCGAAATCGTCTTCGCGCCGATCGAGGGCAGGCGATTCGCCGAGATGTTATCCATAATGCGGTAGCGAGAGCTTCGCCGTCGTGGTAAGCGTCGGCGATCCTCGTCGTGGAGACGGTGAATGTGAACTCAGCCGTCTTGTTGCTAAATCGTGGACGAAATTTGTTGGGGCGATCCGGTGGTGTGGTTCTTAGGTCTTGAGAGAAGTGGTGGCCGGTCTTGAGAGTGGCCGGTGGTGAAAAGTGGGCGTGGGTGGTGAAGGTGGTGGAGCACTTCATGAAGGTGGCGGCGAGATGTCGAGCTTAGTGAAGGCAATTTGCTAAGCTCACGACTCTCTCGAAATGGGCGTGGTCGACAGCGAAGTCCACAGGAATTGAAGTCGAATCGTCGTCCGCCTTGTCCCATGTCGGCCTCATGCGCCGTCGAACACAACATCACGCGAGATCTTGACTGGTTGTGTGTCGGGGTCGAGGATGCGGTAGGAGCTCGAGCCTCGCGTGGCAGATGAACACTCGGGTGCTCTGTCGTCGAGCTTGCGAAGTGGCCAAGCTCATGGCGAGCGAGGTAGCCAAGACCGCAAGTGAAACCGCCGGCTTGCGCCCGTACCAAACCTCGTCTGGCGTCCTGCCGTCGAGTGCCTGTAATGTAAATGGCGGTTGAGGATGTAGCGGTTCACCGCACCGCTCTCCACGAAGGCAGTGGCATCCCTGCTTGAGAGGCAAGCCATCCCTGGCCGTCTGGTTCTTGCCAGCTCGACAACCAGCCGATTCTGCTGCTTGCGAACTGTGTCTGGTAGCGGAGTAATGTGTGAATACTCATCGGCCTGATCTGTGTGAATTAATTGCCGTGAATTCGCCGCCGTTAATCTGTCTTGCAACCTGTGCGACTCTGCCGCGCTCTGCCTCGCGGCGACTGCGTCGCGCTTGATGGCGTCCATGACCTCTCGCTTCGCTGCAGGACCATCACCCGCATGTAGCGGGAGAGGTCGTCGACGGCGGCGAGAAATAGCGTCGTCCTCCGGTGTGGCGGTGTCGCCGAACCACACAAGTCCCCGTGCCGAGCTCGAGCCTCTCCTTGGCTCGGAAACTTCGCCTGGGGGAAAGAAATCGCCTCTGCCGTCAACCGCGACGTCGCGAAGCGCTCCACATGGTCAAGGGGCGGCGAGCCTCGCGCCATCTCCGTGGCAGCGAGCAGCCGGGGCCTCGAAGTGAAGGTGCCCAAAGCGCTCGATGCCGCTGCCACGCCTCGTCGTCCGACGGCGGCGGCTGAAGGGTTGTGCCGCTGCGGCGTGAAGGATGTAGAGTCTATTTACGCCTCTGGTTACCTTGGCAAGAAAGCGGCGGCGAAGATCCCAAATCCGCGGCACCGTGCTCGATCTCGACCGCTGAGCCGTTCTCGTCAGTATCCCCAAGCGATGATGGAGTTCTATGGTCGGGGATGTAGTAAGCGCGCCGGTGGCGGCACATGCTTTCGCCAGAACCTGGCGGTGAAGATGAGCGGGCAGCAGCCTCGATTTTCACGCCGGGCGTCCCAAACAGCCAGAACCTCGAGCGTTTGAGTCGAGCTTCGGAGAAATACTCCATGCCGGTCATGTGGTGGGTGGCCGGTGTCGAGCACCGCCCGTCGATCTTATCGTTCTTGGAGCTGTCATGAGGAGGGCATGTGCTTTTGGCTCGTCAAGGTGGAGGAAGGGCAGCTGCATTGCCGGTGCTGGTGGAGGTAGTTCAATGCTCGCATGAGCAATGAAGCGAGCCTATTGCTCCTCCTCCGCTAGCGCGGCGTGGGCACAGCAGCGTCGTGGTATCGACAATCCTTGGCCCAATGACCAAGCTTGCGCAGATTGTGGCAAGAGTCGTCTCAGCGGCTTTGCTTGCGGGTATTGCTGCCTGAAGCGCCTCCACAGTCATCGCCTCGTGGTATGTCGACAATCCTTGGCCCAATGACCGAGCTTGCGATTGTAACAAGTTGTCTCGTCTTGACTTTTGCTTTGCCCGCTTGCGGCACTTTGTCGTGGAAGAAGGCTCCACTTCTTCTGTCATGTGGCCGTGACCAGCTGCTCCAGTGTGAGGAGAGCTTCCATGATAGTGACGGGTCAGAAAGCAATGTGGCTGGCTCATTTATCCGCGACCTTGAGGCGACCGCGCCTCCTCGATCGTCATCGTGGAGGTCTAGCGAGACTTCGATCGGCGAGCCATCTGCTTGTACTTCTCGAGGGGCCTTGGCGGAAGAGCTTCTCGCGACTCTCTCCTCATGCGTAAGTGTCATCGGCGGCTGCACCAACCGCAGCGAGTGTTGAGGCGGAGAAGCAAAGTCATCAACATCCTCGCTTTGGCTTGAAGGCGAGTTCTCCCACTCACTGCGTAGTGCACGCAATGTAGACTTGCGGGCGCGATGCGGCTGCCGTGCGTCTTTGCGGCGATGGCGTCCCAAGCCTCTTTAGCGATCTGCTTGTTAATAGCGAAGCGCATCTCGGCGGGGCTGCGGCAATGAGAAGCATCGGCGCCGTCGATCTGAGTGCGTGGTCGGCGTCTTCGTGCCGGATGCATCCGCATATCTGCGCGCTGGAGCTTTACCTCATCATCGCGCATGACCCGCTCGGCGTAGTTGGTCTTGGTGAGGTAGGCCGCCCATGCATGGGGACAACGTCCACAGCGACGACTTGTACTCGTGGTGACGCGATGCAAAGCAGGGAGGAAGCGCGTCGCTGTGAAAGCCGCGCTTCTCCATCGACCGTATCTTGCCGCCTGTCTGCGTCTCCTCGGGGCGGCCATGTCCGCGTCCGTCCGATGCAGAAATGGCGCCGCTTGCCGCTCATAGGCGTCTTGTGATTCTTATTCTTGTACTTCAGCTCATATTTGCCTCCCTCTCCGTGACTCGAGTCCGTCGTATTTGTCATCGGTAGGAATGGGCTGCTTTATTCTTGCCGCGTAGAACCTCGACCTCGGCTTCTTTGCCTTGCTTGTTCATCTACTGCCCATGCATTGCTTCCGCCTCGCTTCATTGCTTTGCCGACTCATTCTTTGCCGACCTCGGCATACTTCGCCGCCAGCGGCCTTTTCGCGCTTCGCTCGCGTTACTCACCTATACAGCGAGTTAAACTTCTTCTTGTGCCAGTGTGCTTTCAGCTGGCCGTGGCGAGGCTATCTGCGGACATGCGCGCCTCAGGAAGCTAACTGCGTGGAGAGGGCTGCTTGCTCTTGGTTGAAAGGCAACTGCGGAAATTTGAAGCAATTTGGAGAAAGATTGAGCGAGGAGATGCTCAGTTGCGAGGATACTCTGACTCGATACCACTTGTTAGTCATTTGGACTCTTGCTCTTGGTGATAGCAAGATCCTTACTCTCATCGAGAGGATAACACTTGGAGATGGGGCAATTTTCTTTGTTTATTTCTCACACAATGCTATACCAACTTTGAGGGTTGGGGATACAAATTATAGGCACCCACCCGGCATATGCTAAGATGCTAGTCTAAGATCTTAGCCCTAAGCGATCAAGATCTTTGTCTAAAGCGATCAAGATCTTTGTCCTAAAGATCTTGTCTAAAGCAGTCAAGATCTTTGTCCTAAATGGTCAAGATCTTTGTCTAAGCGATCCAAGATCTTTGTCCTAAAGATCTTTGTCCTTGGAGAAATGACACAAATAACACAAGACTTATCCATCAAAATGTGAAAGAGAAAAAAAGGCTCTAACACAGCTACAAATGTTATAGTAGTAATTGCAGTGTGATATAACAGCTAGCTAGTGCCAGTTGTTGGAATGAACCCCTTGATCTATTCCAATGGGCCGAAGGCCAAATATACAAGTTAAAGTAGTAGGCAAATATGCAAAGAGCACCCTATACAAGCTACATATAAATAACTTGATCATGCACCTGCGATCTCATGTACGAAGCATCTACGCCAATGTGTTTGGTGAGCTCATGCTTCACTAGATCTCGAACAATGCTGATCGCGTCAGTACTGTCTGATAAGAGAGATGTCGGTGCTGAAGTGAAAACACCGAAATCCTCAAGTAGCCACTGAAGCCAAGTGATCTTAGCTGTCAACGCCGCCATAGCTCGCAACTTAGCCTCAGTACTCGAACAGGAGACGACATTCTACTTCTTGGTCTTCCAGGCAATCAGAGAGGAACTAAGAAAAACACAGTAGGCAAAAAGAGACCGGCGATCAAAAGAATTGCTAGCCTAGCTCGCATCAGAATACGCCTGAAGCTGCAGAGAGCTGGAGCGAGGAAAGAAAAGGCGACGACTGGTGGTTCCGCAAAGATATCGCAGAACACGAAGGCGACTGTAGTACAGTTGAGTGAGAGCATAAACAAACTAATTTGGAATGTGAACTAAGTGAGAAATGTCAGGTCGAGTGATCCCAAGGTAGATGAGACTCTCAACAAGATGACGGTAGTGAGTGGGATCCTCAAGAGGATCCCTATCAATGGGTCGAAGGTGAACACTAAGCTCTATAGGAGTGTCCACCGGGCGCTAATCAGTGAGACAAGCGCGAGCAAGGATATCCTGAATGTATTTCTCCTAGGAGAGGTAGTAGCCCTCAGGCGTAGAGGTGACCTCAAGCCCAAGGAAGTAACGAAGAGGATCCAAATCAGACATTAAGAACTGCTCACTGAGATGCTCCTTCACAAAATCAATGTATTGAGTCATCCCTAGTAATAATCATATCATCCATATAGAGAAGAAGGAGCCGTTCAACCCCAAGGAGAGGTGAGAACAAAGTGGGTAGGGTCGTAATCACTGACAGAGAAACCGGCAGCAGTGACAACAGAGAAGCGGTCAAACTAGGCACAACAGGTTTGCTTGAGCCATAGAGAGAGCGACAAAAGCGACAAACCACAATATCTGGGGCAGAATACCGAGAGGGCGGCTACATATATACCACCTCACGCAACTTGCCATTAAGAAGGCATTCTTGACGTCCAATTAAGAAGTGGACTACTGTCGAACAGATGCCACAACAAGGAGAATACGAACAGTGCTCATGTGGGCAACATGTGCAAAGGTCTCATCGTAGTCACGATCATGCTCCTGCTGAAAACTGCGTGCCACAAGACAAGCCTTGTAGCGCTCAAGAAAACTATCCCAGCGGGTCTTGATCTTGTACACCCACTTGCACGCGATAGAAGTGACGCGCAAGTAAGGGCACAAGATCCCAAGTGCTAGTACGCTCTAAGGCAACAATCTCGTAAGACATCACGAGTTACCACTCGGGATGAGCAACAACCTCACGGTAGATCGTAGGCTCAGAAAGAGCAGCGGCTGCGAAGCCGTAGCGCTCGGGAGGCCTGACAGTGTGACGATCACGAAGATCGTACCTGGAATAAGAAGGTGAGGCAGTACCTAGCAAGAACAGAGAAGAGCTAGGAACAGGGCCCAGCAAAGGCGGAGGTTCAACTGGAGTAGGCCGAGGACGGCAAGAGTAGCGCAAGGTTAAGGCTGCAATCTCAACAAAAGAGCTGGAAGAAACCTCTAGCGGAGGGGGAATAGGTGGAGCCGGGAGAGAGGGAAGCGAAGGTGGAGACAGAAGTGAAACAGAAGTTGCAAGCTGAGGGTCAGGAAAAATCAGAAAGGAGATCGACTCAACAAGAGAATCTGAGCTAGCAGTAGGGGTACGATTGTAGTAAGGTCGGGACTCACCGAAGACAAACGAAGGTGACGTCCTGGGAGATCCTCACCCGGTGAGCAACAAGGTCGTAGTAGTGATAACCCTTATGCTCAAGACTGCAGCCAAGAAAAACACTCAACCGATGAGAATCGGTTTAGCGCGCCACGAGTGAAAGGACGAAGCGAACCTGGTAAAACAACGAAGATGATCAGACTCTGAGGCCGACCAGAGAGACGCTCGATAGGAGTAGAGCCCTGAAGAGCAGTGGAAGGATGCATGTTGATAAGAAAAGCAGCAGTGGAGACAGACTCAGCCCAGAAATGAGGTTGAACAGAAGAGACAAGCATGAGAACACGAACTATCTCAAGCAAATGACGATACTTGCTCAGAGACACCATTCTAAGTATGAGTACCAGGGCAAGAGTACTGGAGAAGAGTACCCTGCTCAACGAGAAAATGATGCAAAGCAGCATATAGGTATTCCCCAGCAGAGTCAGTACGAAACATACGAATGGTCGAATCAAACTGAATAGAAACCATGGTGATGAACATCTGGTAAATAGACATAACCTGACTGCGAGGACATAAAGTGGATCCAAATATGATGAAAATAATCATAAATAAAAATCACATAGTATCGATGACCCTCTTTCGAAACGAAGGGAGCCGGACCCCAAACATCAGAGTGAACAAGATCAAAAGGATGAGCAGAAACAGAATCATTAGAGGGATAGGGGAGTTGCAGCTATTTGCCAAACAGAGGAGCGGAGAGGGAGGAAGAGGCGGCGGTGGCAGTGAATAGTAGCTAGGGTTAGGGTTGGGGTTGGGGTTGGTGAGAGGAGAGTCATGGTTCTGATACCATGTTCGAATGAACCCTTGAACTATTCTAATAGGTCAAAGGCCAAATATACAAGATAAGGAGTAGGTAAATATACAAAGAGCACCCTATACAAGCTACCCATCTAACATCTAACACCAGTGATAGAACTGCTAGTGTTTTTATTAACGGTGTTAAATATTATGGACATCTTGTTAAACTATTGTGGATGAACAAGATTTACTGTCATTCTAGACTATCCGTTCTCTTTTTCTGATTTTGCAATCTATCATACTTGATTTAGAGCATTCTGTTAAAATTTGAGAACTAGTGCTTAGTTTATGGTTTACAATTTGGATTTTAGGGTTGGGCAGCACTAGTACTGTAGATACGATTTTAACATCATTTGTATCTTTTCTTTGTTAGCCAACTTAGTTCTAAGCAGGGAACAATTTGGCGGTAGCAAGCCGGTTGGCAGTTTTACTGCCAATTACCAATTAACATTGCACCTGACTGTTATACATAAACAAATTGGTTCATCTACAATTGAGATTTAGAACAATTATTTTCTAAAAACCAGGCCAATAACCACTGGAAACTGGCAGGTGTCAGTGATAACCAGTTTCAAATGTAGAATAGACACGATTTTCAAAAAACAAACTCAACCAGTATCCTTACAGATTCCCACTGCTAACAGGCTACCAGGCTGTTTGCAAGAACCAGTTCGGTACTGAGTTTGAAACCATGGTTCTAAGATAGTAAGATACTTTAGGCCACATACATGACATTGCGTGTCTAAGATAGTAAGATACTTTAGGCCACATACATGACATTGCGTGTCAAGGAAATATCTTATTGCAAATCCCACTTTGGGTGACAAGTTTGCACTAGATACTTCCCCTTAGACCTCATTTGGATGGGCCAAGATAGCCTAGGATCCCGGCCCATCCACATGGAAAATGAGCCGTAATCACAGGCCATCCCGGCACATCCACATGGAAGTTAGTTGATCTTCCACATGGATGGGACAAGGCCTTACTTGCCAGTACTGAAAAAAGGAGAATTAAAAGTGAATAACAATTAACACCCATAAAAAGTATAGCAGAATTTGAAAATTCAATCCAACAATCAGGGCTCTTGGCTGATTAGCATGAGCCAGATTAAAAAAAAAAGGCATCTTCATATTGCATCTTACCACTTGTACAAGGAGGCATTTCAAATATGGTTTCTGTGCTCGACGCAACCGATCAATTGTAAGCCTGAGGTAAGGCTCAACCCATTGATCCGCATGGCCTTTGCAGTTCTGGAAAACCACTTCGATGAGCTTGGGAGCAGGCTCAATATCAGAATCTTCCATGTTTTGGTCCATCATAATCTACAAGTATTGACAATTATCAACAAAAAGCTAATACCATGAATATTAACTTCACAAGAAAGTTTTAGCTCCACTCACAGATGATAGTGTATTCCACAAGCTTTGCTTATAATCAGGATCTTTGCACGCAAGAAAATGATCGGTGCCCCGGGAAACGTAGTTGTCCAATGGAACAAGAATATCTGTTGGGAAAGATTAAAAACACTAAGACCAAGCTGCAAACAGTTTCTCTTAAACTTAAAAATGCACTTGTTTTATGGTTTCATTTGCAGACAACAGGTCTTTTAAACAAAACTTGATAGCATCGAAGAACCAAAATGAACAGCAGAAGATGTTTTTTCCCTCAGATAAATGCAAGAAACCTCAGTAAAGATGGCAGCCAAAGCAACAATTCCATATATTACTGGGGCTTTACTAGCTGCTGCAGAAGTGCACATGCAGTCATGCACCCTGGCAGATTATACTGACGAAATGGAAATCCCCAACCTTGGGATAGGCCATGAACACAAAGGGTGGGTGGAAAAGATGAAAGCGCAAAAATAGTCCTGTTGCACGCATAGATCTACGATTTCCAAATGCCTCAAATAAATAAGGAAAATTGACTAGGAGACACTGCAAAACTGTGTATTGCTAAGACACTAAATCTGAGGCTGACAAGTGGGCCATGGGCCGTGAGACAACTGTGTCCTGTAGCAAAACGCAAATCTTTGGTAGTGTCCTGTAGCAAATTTCCCTCTTAACGTTTTTTAACAAACTCACAGCCTCCTAATAATAACAAGAGAAACCAATGCGAATTACGAAGGAACAGATTAAAAATTAAAAGAGTACAGCACAGATGGATTTAGCATACTAAACATAAAGGTAAAAATAGCACATCACAATTTTGGGGCCATTGGAACCTGGTGGCTGGAGCTGTAGACAACGGTTTATCTACAGCAGTGGACTTTAGCTTAGCTACACTACTACAGAAAATGGATGCAACAATAAGATGAACTAAATGCCTTGGAGAACTGAAAACACACTGATAGCAAAGAAAAATGTTCACCTTAGGTCCCTAAACTTGCATGGGTGTTTCACTTGAGTTTTTGAACTCAAGAATCACTTATTTAGATCACTAAACGTGTAAAAGTACGTCATCAGAGGTCCAAACGCCACTTACTGATAATTAAAAATGACATGGCATCGGGCCTTGATCTAAATCGTCATTTGACCACATGATAGTTGTGTAAATCCATGGACAATCAATGTATTTGAATTTAAAGGTTTTGTATGTTTTTGGACAAATTTAACAAGGTTCACATTTATCTTACTTAACATGCATCTGGTCCAATTTTAGCTTAAATAGGATCAAAGAGTCACCCCATCCTAATTGCTAATTATTAAGTCAGCTTTCGACTTTGGACCTATCATGTGTCATAAGTTTAGGAACCTAAATATGCAGTCCTTTTAGTTCAGGGACACAACTGACACACCCATGCAAGTTGAGGGACCTAGGTTGCACTTCACTCTAGCAAAAAATATGCAGTTATCAGTTAGTGTGGTAGAAAACCTCATCTATTGAAAAAACATTATGTTCAAGACAACGTAAACCAGAAAACAGAAGCAGCAAAACATGTTCGCACGTCATAATAGGCTAGACCCCATGGTTGCCCCTTACCATCAACTATACAAACCCCAAAATATTTCATGTAAGGTAATAATAGCTTATGTAAGAAGACTAAATGCCTAAAAGGACGAAAATATGCAGATTGTTAACTATAAGAAACACTATATCAATCTACCAAGAACAGATTAACAATTGCTTGCTTCAGCAAATATTAACCAATGCGCGTAGTTTTCCATGTGCCAACTGCCAAACATATGGAGAGCCCACCAAAGAATATTTTGGAAATATCACAAATATAAGGAGAAATTACACAGATAATAAACATAACCATGATGCAAAAGCATACAGTGAAGGCATCTGAAAATTCAGATAACCTACTAAAAGGGTAAAGATAAAATTTAATAGTATGGTATTATAAGGTTAGACATACTCTCAAAGAAATCTATAGCCCAATCATTAAGAGACTCCATCATCAACGGCCATAGGCTCCACATGTCCAACGAAATCGTTGGTGAGAAAAATGTCATATAGGAGACGATTTCCAGGACTTCTTCGTAAACATCTGCCAAGGAATGGGAGAAAATAAGTGTACGAACAAAAAGGAACAAAACAAATCATAAGAAATAATTACTACAAACACAATGTCAGCAGTGTTAAGGGTAGTAGTGTAATAGTCATGTATGGGTTAGGGGTAGTCATGTAATTGTAGTCTAGTCTAGGGTTTCACTTATACACTATATATTGCCCCTTAGGCTCTTGCAATACAATTAAAAATTCAACCATCATTCTCTCTTCTGTTCCAAAATCTAACATGGTATCAGAGTTTAGATCCATACTCTAACCTCAATCTTCTTCCACCGCTGCCGCCCCCGGGAGGATCAATCTCCTCTCCCGAGGGCAGCATCTAATCTCGTTTTTTTTTTATCTTCAGCCTATAGTAGTTTCTTGATGCAAGTAGCAGCCCTTCGTTATTCTCAAGCAGCACAGCAGCAGCTGACCAACCAGATCCTCCCATTCCTCACCAACCAGATCCGCCCAGCAGCAGCAGCAAGCAGCAAGCTTCAACTCCACACCGACCTCCTCTGCGTCGCCAGATCCAGGTGGGATCTGGCCATCCTCATCGCCAGAGCTCATCCTCGTCGCCACCATCCATGTCCTCTATTCTAGCGACCGAGGCCACGACCGGGGCACGGTATGGATCCAACGTCGACTTTGTCGCCTGCACCGAGCGACGCCTTCGCCGCTCCTTCCCCATCTGGATCTGGCGTCTTCGCCGCTCCTCATCATCTGGATCTGGCTTCATCTTCGCTGCTCGCCTCTGCGCCAAGCTCCAGCCTGCACTAGATCCGGTGCCTCGTCGACGAGTGCCAAGTCCCCGCCGCCGCCGAGCTCACCAGCGCCTTGTCCCCTCTGTCGCCGAGATCAATCCCTGGCTCCTCTGCACGAGATCCGGCTTCTCCTCAAGCCACCTCTCCGCGCACCTCTGGATCCGCTCGCCTCAAGCCATCACTGCTCCGTGTCTCCGAATCTGTCGCCTGAAGCTCCTCTGCAACGGATCCGGAACCTAGAGCTCGATCCACCTCCAGCACCGCGCCTCTGCAATGGATCCACCTCCGGCACCGCCTCCTTTGGGCCTCTGGGCCGGCGGGCTAGACCTCGTGCTGCCGCCTCCTCTGGGCCGACGGTGCTGCCATCTCCTCTGGATCCGACGACGACCATAAGCCTTCCTCCCGCTACTCGGCCATCTCATCTGCTCGTCCTTGCACTGCTGCTGGCGATGCTACTGGCGATGCTCTGCCGACCACTTCTTTGCTCTGCCGATAGTCGCTCTGCTGTTCGGAACTACTTGCCACTACTACTGCTCTGCTTGAGCTCACCCTGCTCCAAGCTTGTGGAGAGTCTTTGCCTTCGCTAGCCCACCATGGTCATCTTGTGCAGCAGTAGCCTCTTTCTTGCAAGCTTCCTGCTTTGCTTCATGTTGTTGTTTGTGATCACCACTGCTAGTAACTGTTGCTTGTATCCTCCTGCTAATATTTGTTGTTGCTAGTATCTTTAGTATATTTCCCTTTGATTTCTATCGAGTCCATCCAAGTCCACCGCATCTCTCTTTGAGTTCGTCGAAGTCGTATCAGTTCATCATATCCTTTGTCGATCAGCCGATTGCTTTATCCTTTTTCGGGTTGCCGCGGTCCGTCCATTGGATCGAGAGCGGTCACCCCATCGTCATTGTTGATGCGACTTTGCCCTATTGGTCCTCTCTTGTAGCCATGTTGCTACACATCTTTGTATCATTGCGACTCTTGACCAATAGTCTTCTTGTCGTCATCATCAACTGTCTCTCCGTCTTTGCCTTCGTCGAGCGCCAGATTCGACACCGTCACCTCACTTCTTGGGTGGGCGGATTTGGTTTGCGTCTTCGTCTCTATCTCTTTTTTCATCGGCTTGATTTAACATATCTCTCTATTCCTGTCAATTTCAACATCTCCAAATCAAGACATTCGTGTGAAGAGCCGAAGAACAATTTTTGTTCAAGAGTTGCATACTTCGACGACATCTTCAAGCTCGGACTTCGGATTTTTTTTTAGTGTTGTCCTTTTCAAACTCAATGCTATTGCATACGCATTGAGTTTGAGTGGGGGTGTTAAGGGTAGTAGTGTAATAGTCATGTATGGGTTAGGGATAGTTATGCAAGTGTAGTCTAGTCTAGGGTTTCACTTGTACACTATATATTGCCCCTTAGGCTCTTGCAATACAATTAAGAATTCAGCCATCATTCTCTCTTCTCTCCCAAAATCTAACAAGCAGAAGAACCCATAACCCTGTAGCTATGCTGATCACATTATCTTAATTCGGAAAATAGCCTTAACTAGGCAGTGTAGCCAATTCTAACTTCAGCTAGTTTCTGAAACGGACAAGGTATATTTGGAAGCATTTCTGTCCACAAAAAATGCTTGTATTGTAATTTCTAAGTCACAACTTCATGTGTAATATTTGTAAAATAAATACTTGTGTAATCAAGCATACTTTATAACTTAAGGAAAAGAATTCACTTTTAGCACCCACAGCCTCTTATTTGCCAAAATCCCAAGAAAGTTTGGTTATCTACAAGTTTTTTAGTCCGAAATCTTCTATTTAGTTTTTTATAATCTAACACAAATTGAAAAAGATACCATTCTCCCCCTCCAACACTACAATCTTAAGTGTAGAAGCATCTGAAAACTATCCTTGAACAGTACAATACCTTGACCATCGGAAGTCAACATTCTGCGCATTATAGGCAACAAAGTTGGCTCGATTTGGATAAAGAGATGTGGGAGACTGCTAATGGACTCAAGAATTGTGCTTATGGCTCGTAAACAACCAACAGCTGCCAAAGCACCAGAATCGTCAGCTTCATCATCAGCTTCTGAACTAGCCATACATCTCCAGAAGGCAGCAGCCTATTAAAAGTAATAAGCAAAATGTTTTACTAAGGCAGCACAAAATAATAGAAAGCTTAAAACTACAGAAAGAAGAACACACCAAATTCTGGCACAATCCTAGTGCATATGGTGCCATCTCTTCGCCAAATTTATCAACAATAGTTTCAAGCGTGAACACAAGGTCCTCATTCTCAACTTCATGCATCAGTTTAAAAAATTCTGCACAGTGCGTGATCAGCCAATGGATTAATCTACCATCAAATCACAAGTTTAAAAAAATTATGCACAATACTTTTTGCATACCATCAAGGAGTTGAGGAAGTATAGGTCGGATCTCGTTCAGATCTGCATAGGCAAATTATAGTCAATTATTTGCAGTAATGCCCATAATTTAGTAGGAACTTAAGGTATTTAGCAGATAAAGTTTGCCTTTGCATGCTTCAACAAAAGAACGAAGTGCAAAGACTGAATCAACCCGGACAGGAAGATCTGGATCACGCATTCCAGCAACGATACAGTGCATAGCTTTCCGAAAATTGTCCTGGTCTGAGAAGTTGATATGTGCATACTGCCCAGCAACCCATGCTGCCTATTAGATAGAATAGGTCAGATTGATGCCATAAAGAACAGAATCAACAATAAGCTAGAATTCCACTAGCGCACAAAGAACGACTTAACAAGCACATAGATATTCACCAAGTACAGAAAATAATAATTGTCTCAATCGAATTTGATGGTCCAGTGGAGGGGGGGAAACTGCTTAGCTTAAAACTACAGCTAAGATTTTTATTATATGCCACTGAAAAGTATAGATATTTCATATTTGGTATCTATCATGGCAAATTTCGGAATTGCGTTATACTCTAAACTGAATTTAATCTGTTACATGCCAATACTGACCAATGAATGACTCATATTTTCCTAAAGTGACCATAATATAAATGAAAAACCTTCATATTTTATAATACTCGTTCATGATGCAAAAATGCATCCGCAGTAACAAGGAAGCAAGCAAAATTAACTTTCAGAGTACTCTACCTTTGCACGCAAGTGTCCAACATGACTATTGAACTCAGGAAAGACATGTTGGACGAGCATACGCTCGAGCTCAGATTTATATGGATCAGTTTGCTTCAGCTTATCACATAATGTCCCAATAGCAAGAAGAGCACCATCTTTTTGGCGATATGGCTTGACTTCAGCGGATGCCTCATCATATCTGTTAAGTATTTCATCAATTAGAAAGTGTACACAGTTGACAAAGACAATACAAATGACAAACAAAACTTACCTCCTGAATATATCCACAATGAAATGGATAAACTTTTGGAGGTTGCATTTTCCTCGTTTTCTTACCAATTCACTCACGAAATCCATAGCAGCTGTTCGAGGACTGTACAAATCTTCAATAATATCTACACATAAATAACAATATTATAAGTAAAAAAAGCCTATGCTATTGAACTGAGACAGAAACAAAGGGCATATAGGTCACTATGAGTAAATAGCCAACTCTAATTAAGACAGAAATACAGAGGTCATGCAAATTCACCATAGCCCTTCCGAACATATTCATGAGGATCTTCGTCCCATAACTTTTGGTCATTGTCATTGAAGCACATAAGTGGAAAAATTATCTCAAAAAGAATGATGTCGATTTGAGGCTGCATCATCTGATACATACTGTTCTTTGTAACACTGCAACACACAAACTATGCAATTACTGATAAGCCTTCCAACATAATTTAAATTAGCCGAATAACTCAGGATCAAAAGCAGGATATGGACAGCATAAATGCAGTTTGTACAAGCTTCGTGACCTAACAAAGTAATGGACACAACAACTGGACTAAAAGAAAATCACAAAGCCACAACTGAAATGGCCCTCAGAATAACTAGTCCTCCAAGGCATGCACCTTCGTTGTTGCTCGCTTGAGTTGAGCAGACGAGCCAAAGAGCCCATATGGGCAAAGCTGTACCTAGCAAAGTAGGTTCTTTGGATCCTTAGCTTTTAAGAGCAAGGCAGCATGGTCAGTTTTTGTTTTCCTTGCTCAAAAATTTGCTTTTGATGGTGAAATGCAATTAACTTGCTCAGCAAATGTTATTTAAATGTAAAAAAGAGTTCTTTTCGTGAGATTTCAGTGTGAGCAGCATGTACCAATTTGGCTCCATGCATTGGGCAAGTTTATTAATGCTTTTATCACTAGCTTGTACGGCAAAGTAAGATTTTGAGGACACTCAGACACATTTCCTTGCCAACGCCAAGCAAGGTTAGTTGGACAATTGCCTGTCTAGGCCAAACAACCAAACAATCTCTGGTCAAATGCTACCAGTTAGATCCAAATTTCAACCAAGTGAAGTATTACAACACAATGCCTATAGCATCAAGCACATGAGAAAGCTTCAAATCGAGCACAAAAGTCACAATAATGATGGAGCAAGAATGCCACATGGTATTTTAATGGAACTGAACTCGTTGGTAAACTATTGGGCACTGTGTATGCATGCGGACAAACATATGCAGAGACAAATAAAGGATCAAACAAAGGGAGTAAGATGCTAGCAACACAAGACCACATTACAAGCACAAAATGCTGCTGAAAATGATTTTTTTCCCATCTTTCAAACACAAACCTGTTGGTGAGGTATTGAAGAATAAGATTGATAACCCTATCTGGCAAGTAGTCGCCAGTACGAATTGCATTCAGCAGCTGCAGGTGACATCCCAAAATTTTTCCAGCATAGTTCTTTTGAAACATTTGAGCAAAAGCTTTACTCTCTGGTTTCTGAAGCTTCAGATCACCAAATCTGTAAACAGTCAATGGAAAGGTAACAGATAGAACTATTACCTAAGATAAAATTGAGCTTTATTTAATACTGACCGGGTGTACAGGCGGTTCAAGATATGGATTGTCCATTTCTTAACTTTCCACCAGCCCCAAGATTTCCTGATCTCAGGATCCAATGGTTGGCCTTCCACTGGAACTGGCCTCTCCAATAAGTTTATAAACAAAATCATCCATGCATTGAAGACATTTGGATCAAAGAGTTGCTTTGGAATCTCCAACTACACAACATAAAGCAAGAAAGGAAAACAACTACATATGTAAACAAGTACAGGAAACAGTAATTGATAAGAAACGCTTTATTAATTATTATAATAACCACATAACATACATAAATTGAAGACCAAAATATTTTGCATATCAGCTTGATCAAGTCAGCTACTTCAATTGGAGGATTAACAATCTGCACAAGTTTGCTAAATATGCTTAGCAAGCGAGGAAAAGTTTCCTCTACAATGTGATATAAAGGTATCCTCTCTTCCTCAGACTTGAACCTTCAAAATAAAAATGGAGATTGGGGGCATCAGTCAAGAACAGTACAACTAACAACGCAGAACTTCAAAGACAAGAAGCAATGATTTTTTTTCCGAGGGCACAACAATAAGAAAACACAAAACACTCAAGTTCTTTTTTCAGTGTGTATATACTATATAGGGTTGACCGGTTGATTGTGATTCTGCCTGATAAGTTATAACATTTCACACTCCCTTAACTCAGGCTTAAGAATTTACAGCTTCCATGAATTTACCATTCCATCAGGATTTGACCATTAACTTTAAAACTGCTCAAAATATTTTTAAAACAGTTTAAAACTCATGAAAAGAAAAATCTCTAATACTTACAAAAGTAAAATCGCCAGCAATATGTAATGGCTAGTAATGAGCTGACGATGCACGGCAGCCAATGGTGTACAACAAGCAATGCAGACAACCAGTGCAGATGGCATGCCCTTATATATTTCCTTTTTTTTATCGGATTTTATTACCTTTGTTATTTTCTAAAATTTTCTATTGTGATCCATAACGACAGATCATATTTTTACAAAGATAGCAAGCTCATAGATGACAAACAATGGCAAACCAGAGCAGGAAGGGGACACAGTTCAATGGAAAATCCCTGATATCCAAACTCTCCATGAGTACATAACCAACTCCCAACAATGTAATTTATAGTATTAATGTATGATAGCTCATGCATACCAAATTCAGGCATCATGTTGCATCATGACATCACTAAGCAACAACATAATTCAATTAGAAACTTATAGGTTATCTCTCTTGTTTTTTTGCGAGAAATATGGGCTTTCTCTTTGTTATCCCTTACAAAAACATAAAGAACAATATTCGACAAAGTTATACAGAAATATGTGAGGGTCATTGTATACAATCAGAATAATGCAACAAGAATGAAGCAAATAATGACCGGAAAAAAAACATAAATTCATGACAAAGGAAGCACTCAGATCAGAACAATACTTGCACAATGGGAAGAAAAAAAAGGCAAAATAAACCAATTAGCCATTAACAATGGTCAGAACAAGAATTAGTCTTAAAACATATGAACAAAAGGAAACAGAATTACAAAGCAATGAGCATACTCACTCGTATTTCCTGGCAAGAACCCTTAGCACATATAAAGCTCCAAAGATTTGATTTTGTGATTCTAGATTGTGTGTAACCCAATGAAGGAGACTTGGCCACTGCTCCGGGTAGTCTGAATGCATTATTGTTTTGATACTTTCTCCAAGCTGTGCTCTACAAAATAACCAATGAAAAGGTGTCTCAGCATGTCGAGGAAGTGCTTTCATAAATAATAAGAAAGAGCTGTAGAATTTTCACAAGAGTGCACAGAATTTCAATTTCATTAAGAGAAATGTGCAGACAGGTACAACAATATTATAGTTCAAAAATGCTTGAGATGATACTTCTAGTCTTCTACTAAATAATTTACCCAAAATTACCTAAACAAACTTAACCATACAGGCATTAACGTTATGTTCTTGTGATATGGAAACCAAATGCAGTATAATGTTATGAACCTTAGTTCATAAAGGGGTAAAAACCGCCGAGAAGAAGGCCGGGCGGTGTCGGCTTAGCAGGATGAGAGATTAGACTATAGACTGGGATGATAGAACATTGGAAGGCTATAGATTATTTCTTTGCTTGCTTGATAATGGATACATGTTATCACTTTTATAGAGATGACCCGACTTGACCACTGAGAAATAATCTCTAAGGAAACCTATCTCTAACAATCCAATCCAATAATAACTTGCCTAACTATTAACTAATAGATAATACCAAACACGTAATAGATAGATTCCTAAATAATAAATCTTTCCTAATAATTGCATGAATATATACCTCTCAAATATAACCCTCACCTCTTCATTCTTCTTTCAGTCAGTTCATGATATGTTCAATTATTCATATTAATACCATTACCAGAAATTCAGAATTCCATTAACCTAGGAGCCGACGAGAGGCGACGCGCTGCTGTCTGCTAGTTGCCGAAGAGGGAGGAGGCGCGGCGAGCCGGCAGCGCGATGAGGGCGAGGGGGCGCGTGAGGGGGCTGAAGCGGCATGCGGGGAACAGGGGATGGGGGTCAGGGGGATTGGGATCGAGAGGAGCTAGGGTCATGCACTGAGGTGGTTGAGGTGGGCCGGCTGGGCTGTGTCCAATACATGTCCAAGCCCGTATCCAACACGTCGGCAATTTAAAAATTAAATTTTTTTTGTTTAATTGACCGACACGTGTCCGCGGTGTGTCCGTGTCCTATCCATGTCAGACACGGTGTCCAACATGGATACGCCAACAAACTGAAGAGTCTGTGCTTACGAGGCAGCTGCTAGGATGGGGTGGGGATAGAGGGTTGCTGGGCCAGCCCCCCATATTTTTTCCTTCCCCTTTACGTTTCTCTTTTTTTCTTTTTTAAGGCTTGCTGAGACACACAAGGCATCACCTAGGGGTCTTGGCGCCTTGGCAATGCTAGAGATAGTTTAGTTTAATTCATCACGCATGCTAAAAGGGAACAGTATTATGGCCATTGGCAGAACTGTGCAATAAAAAGGTTCAGAAAAAGAAAATCAAAATAGGATGCCTAAAAAACCATCTGATTGCTAGCTCATAATGGTAATATACTGAAGGTGTTATCACCATGAATGCAAAAGCCAGTCACTAAAGTAAAAGTGTAAAACCTTTTACAACCATTAGCAAAATAGGAAATGTGGGCTGAAAAAAGGTATTTACCTTAATAGAGGGGGTACTTGAACAATAAAACCTAGTATGTTCTCACGGACCATGGCCTTGTCGCTTTCGGAAATTTTTTGGGACTCATCTATAGAAAATAATAATAATATAGATTTAAGTTATTAGAAGGCATAAGCAAATCAATAGTCAACCACCAACCTCTACATACCGGGATCATTAGGAGACCAGTTCTTCGCAACAAAATTCTTGAAATGAATGCTTGCAACCTGTCGTACAGCCATATCACAACTTCCATCCACAATGATCTGTAACAATCTAACCAGATGTTGTGGAGTGTACTGGAACTGCAGGAATTGCAGAAGTATCAACACAATTGATCAAACTCAAATGACAAATAGAAAGCATGGGAAAGTGCAATATATTATCTACGACAAGCAATAAATAACTACTTTCTGATTTAGATGTTTTAGCTCCATGCACATAGAACAGGAGCTAATGGCCCTAGTTTCTGGCATATGTTTGCCCCTATTACCTGTATACACATGTCTCTTGCTAAAACAAGATCTAATTTGGACTGGAGGTAGTAAAAGTAAGTAACTACGAAAATCTGGACAAGAATAAATCCTCTCCAGAATTAACCTTATCTTGTCGTTACTCTAATATAGTAGATAATTAGCTGGTCATACAGTGCACTACATTCCCTTCCGTGTCTTCAAATGAAGCAAATTAATAAGCATCACCATCATGACAACTGACAAGCCAGATCAGATACTGATACCGGACTTCTCAGGGGTTCAGAGAAACCGACAAATACAACCACCGTAACAACATGAAAATATATAAAAGAAGATACAGAATTATGTTTGGTGTTATGGCAAGTGGCAACACAGTCTCAAAGATAGCGTTGAATTGAATGGACTAGCTCACAAAATAACATCGGACAAAACAGAGCATTGCGTGAATCCACGTGTAATGCCTGCACAGAGCACCATTTCAATTAATATATTCAAAGCATGCACACTTGTGCAGTTCATTTAATACATATTGCCAAAAGAAAGTTAACAGCAGTTCTGCTTCGTTGCCACAGTTAAAACAAAATAATTGGTTGAAAATTCAGTAATTTACTATTACATAAACAGCACGGGTTTTTAAATAGAAAAGCGTAATAAAGAGATCATTTTTCCTCACAAGAATTGCTCGTGTCAGAAACATTATGTTCCTTCTCACAAAAAAAAAGAGAGAAAGAAACGCTATGCTCCACTAACATGGAGAAAAATTATATCTTTGCGTATTTTTAGTTAACTAACGTATATGAATCCGTTTACTAGCTATAGTCTACTTGATTAAACAGTTAGTTAATTAGGCTACCAAGCCTTTTGGCATCACACCATAAACCTAATCTGGCTCCTATCATTCTATCAACTCCAAATATTGCGTAGCCTCTAAAAGAGGAAACCGCAGCAGAGATAACTTTCTTCAATGTTGCTTATTTACGCATTTAATTCGCATACGAATACTTAAAGAATATCAGAAATACTTTGCGACGCTAACACGGAGGGGAAAAAGGTCAAAATTTCATGTATTTCAGTTGCCAATCTAGTCCACTTGAATCTGTTGACCCGCCAGTTTGTATGATTGAACAGTTAATTAAGTTACCAACCCTTTTGGATCCCAGTAAGGCGAGATGTAACTCGAATTACTGTTGGTGACCCGGAACTTAATGCCCCTAACAACCCAACCAGCTCCAACAGTACACGACAGTACCAAATTACCATCACCGCAGTTGCCATAGTAAGACCTGCACGAGTACGAGTACGACACACACCACACACACCCTGTACCAATCAGAATAATCAGAGCCCCTCCGCTAACTCCCAAAACCCCCGGAAAAGGGGGGGAAAAAGCTAAACACACCGAGCACATCTCGGGCTCGAGCAGCCGCGGCATCTCTCAGATTCGCGTAGATCACCGGCCCCCGAAGAAACCCCAATTCACGCGGAGCGCGACGCGACTCGCGATCAAAAAGTAGAGATTGGACTCCGAGAAGGAGCGGTGGTCTCGTTGGGGAGGAGGCGGGGGGCGGAGCTGCTAACCTGGTCGAGGCTCTCCTCGGCGGCCTTGCGCTCCTCGGGGACGTGGCTGAGCGCGGCGCGCAGCACGACGGCGAGGCTCGGCAGATCCATGTCGCCGGCCGCGGCGGAGCGGGGCGCCGGCGAGGGGCGGAGGCGGAGGCGGAGACCAGGACCAAGCCCTATCTCCGGGCGGCGGGGGGTAAGGCTCGGGCTCGGCCGCCGCGAGAGCTCGGGGTTGGAGAGAGCAGGAGTCGGGGGTGGCGGTGGTCTCCTTTTGGCGCTGCGAGGTCTTCGGGAAGGGGGCGGGGTGAAAGGTTCGTGCGGGAGAGAGACAGGAGAGAGAGGGGGATCAAAACGTGGGTGCGGTATTTAACCCTAGGGTTTGGTCAGGGGCGAGCGGGGGTGGGTTGGTGACCTGGGTTACGCTGGTGCGTGGGTCCCACCGGGCAGGGGGTTCCTCGGTGCTAACCTAGCCTGCCTGGCTGGCTGACTGGCTGCTAGGTGCACCCCACCGGGCGGAGGGGCAGACAGCTGGTTACAGCATTGAATCTATCGTTTCTCACTTGGAGCCGGTACAAGGGTTGGTCCGGTTTTTATGACGTGGATTAAAATTTTCTGCTTTTTATCCTTTTGGATGGATGGATCCAATTTCATTTTTTTCCATAAACTTTAATTTAAATTAGCGAATTAATTCAATTTTATGTGGCTATGACCGAAAACTGAAACGATAGGAGCACGAAATAGGAGCATTACCTATGGCTCTATGGGTGATTGTGGACATGAGCGACCAAGGCATAGTTGTGGGCTCAACATTTTGAAAAGGCAAAATGAGAGATTGAGATATATGGTGTTGTTTGGTCGATGACCAAAATGAGTTAAACCAAAATTTTGGCGTAGCCAAAACTTAAACAAAAATAAATATTAGCAAAAGGAACGTTGTTTGGATTGTGACCGAGCCAAATTTTGGCATTACCAAAATTTTGATGAGAGATTTCCTTACTCTCAAATTGCCTGCGTGGCATTGGTTTTTATTAACGTTACCAAATTTTCGTAGGTATTACTAAATTTTGATAGCAAACCAAATAGCGGACAATTTCCGTTGTGTTTCTTGCTGTCTCTAGATTATAAATCTGTAATTCTTTAGTGTGATTTCTCATCAGTCTATTTCCACTTGCCTTTTTTCAATTTGGCAAGCATCCACCGACCGGGGAACTAGCAATGCCCCTACATCAAACGCCATTAGTAGTTCAAAAATGGCATTATGATAGTGATGTCGTGAGAGTGCCGATGGCTGGAGTCGGGTGGCATACTGAGGATAATGTAGCAGCGAAAGGAAACCTCCAGTGGTGGTGAGGCTAAAGGATACAAGGTTGTAGGTCGTGTGGTGAAGAGTGAGGCGGCAATGATATATGGAGCGAGGTGATAGAAGCATCATTGGCTGTGATCAGGGGCAGATCTTGGAAATAAAGTTAGTGGGGTCATCATGAACTAGGTTATCTTCAAGTAAATGCAAATATGGTTATGGGGTCATTAAGGATAATTAGCAAGAGGATATATAAGTTAGGTTGGGTCTCATTGGGGTCACATGACCCTAGCTGCAACAGACAATGGCCGACAATCCACAAATATGACCAAAATGTATATGAGAGATGCATGGGAAAAGGTGAGTATAAATTGTCGAGGAACCGTCGCTGGCGAGTTCAGTTCGAGCGATTACCTCGTAGACAAACTCAAAATCGTAAAAACAATGCAAGAATACAAGAACAGAATAATAGATTGAACACAGAGATATAAGGGGACTTCAGGCTTTCTATTTATTGCTCTTCACAATAAATTTGTAATATTTTCACATGACTTAGTATGCAGTCCATCTTTTGCAATTCATGAGCATAGAAGAACTTGGAGTTGATATGCTTTGTGAGAGGACTCTTCGCATAACGCATCTGCACTTGTGCAACACAAGCTGCATTATCTTCGTAGATAATAGTGGGGGTTTGCGCAGTATTCAATCCACACGACTGCTGGATATAGTGAATCATCCGCCGAAGCCAAGCACATTCTCGGGAGGCCTCGTACAGTGCTATTATTTCCGAGTGGTTCGTCGAAGTCGATACAAGACTCTGCTTAGACTATTCTATGGAATTGTAGTTCCACCACATAGGAATACATAGCCTATTTGCGACTTGGTTGTATGCAGGTCTGACAGGTACTCGGCATCTGCATAGCCAGTCATATTCAGGTGTTAGTTCTTTCTGTAGAACAATTCTTTGCTTCCTTGAAGGTATTGGAATATGTCCTTCATTCCCTGCCAGTGCCTTTAGTAGGTTCTGCACTATACCTTACTAATAGGTTCACTACAAATGCAAAGTCTAGTCTAGTACAATTTGCTAAATACATGAGTGCTCCTACTGCGCTCAAGTATGGGAATTCCGATCCCAGGACTTCCTCCCCCACTCTTCTTTAGGTCTGTACGGGTCTTTGTCTTGCTGCAAAGATCTCTCAACCATTGGCACTTTCGAAGGGTATGCCTTTTCAAATCCGAATCTTTCTAACACTTTCTGAGTGTAGGTTGACTGATGTACTAAAATCCCTTTGGGGGTATGCTCAAGCTGCAAGCATAGGCAATATTTGGTTTTATCCAAATCTTTTATTTCGGACTCCGACTTCAGGTAAGAGCTTGCTTTCTTAATACCTTCCAGGGTTCCAATGATATTCAGATTATCTTCATACACTGAGATTATACAAAATTCATCCTGGGATCATTGTATAAAAACGTAGGGATTATTCTCATTATTCGTGTAGCCTTTCTTGCATAAAAAGTCGCTCCAAGCAATTATACCACATCCTGCCTAATTGCTTAAGTCCGTACGGTGACTTTCTGAGTTTCACACTATACAGATTTCTATTTGCTCTGTTTTGGTTCGGGACAGGGATACATTCAGGTATCTTCATATAAATATCCGAATCTAAATTTCCATAAAGGTATGTTGTTACCACATCCATCAATTTCACTTTTAACTTCAAATTTACTGCCATTGAGATTAAATATCCAATGGGTGGTTTCGTCCATGACCGGGGAATAGGTTTCTTCATAAACAACTCCTGGATGTTGAGTGAAACCTTGTGCAACAAGTCTTGCTTTGCTTCATTATTTTCATTTCTCTTTCAAACAAATATCCACTTATACCCTACGGGGTGCACATGGGGAGACGTGCGGCTTACAAGCCCAGACACCTCTCTTTTATTCACAAATAATAATTTAGCTTCTATTGCCTTCTTCCAATCTTCTCAATCTGATCTTTTCTTACATGCAGCGAGCAATGCAGACTCTGGATCAAGATCGATGATTGTGGTAATTTTCTTTACAAAGTAAATATCGACATTAGTTGTTGTCTTATTCATAGATTCTCCCGATGTCACAAAATTTATAGCTATTTCTTCATAGGACGATACTTCTAATGGTTCTACTCGCTCACCGCTGTTTCCAATTGCGAGGGCAAGTCACTTTAGTTTTTCAGCTCTAATGTGTGCGCACACATCTATGCTGATGTCTCCCTACATGGGTATGTTCAATTCTGGTATACCTTTTCCGAAGGTGCTATACTGGTGTCAGGTCTCAACTGGCTCCCCTTCTGGTTCTAGGGAACTTCGGTGATCTATTGTGTCAACTCCTTCTTATCCTTTTTCACCAGGCGTCCTCGGTTACTTCGGATTCGAGGGGCCAGAGTTTTCATCCTTTCAGAGGCCTTAGACGGGAATAGGGATACCTTCATCGGTATTACAACCCTCTCCAGTGCATTGCGTGCAGGCACATGCGACTTGGTCACGCTCTTCAAATCACTAAAGTGGTCAGGCAGATGATTTGCTAATGCTTGCAAATCAATTATCTTCTGGACTGCAATTGTCTTATAGACTTCAATTATCTTCTGGACTTCTCTATTTGCTTCACTAGTGCGCGGGTCATGTGCATGAATTTCAATTATCTTATGGACTTCAATTATCTTGTGAACTTCAATTTTCTTCTGGACTTCTCTATTTCCCGACATTTTCACCAAGGGGTTGATTTTCTCCCCCTAATGATGGGAAACTAGTCTCATCTAATATACTTTCAGCGAATCAGACAGTATACAGATCTCTCGTCATAGGGTCCAAATACCTCATTATGGATGTTGTCTCATAACCAGCGTATATCCCAGACTTTCGGAGAAGGTCCATTGCAGTTCGCTGTGGTGGTGGTATAGGTATATAAACCTTGCAACCAAATCTTCAAAGATGAGAAATTTTTTGTGCTGACCCTCGCGCTAATTGCATAGGTGAATGGGTGTTACATACCGATAGTCTAAAATTGATGAGAGTTGCTGCGTACAGGACTGTGTATCCCCAACATTTAATTGATAAATTACAATTCTTCAAAGTGGTCAGGCAAAAATTTAATCCTTTTAATTAATGCCTCTGCTAGTCCATTATGGGTGTGGATATGCGGTACGGAATGCTCAACTTTAATTCTTATTTCTATGCAATAATCATCAAGTGCCTTCGAAGTAAATTCTCTAGCGTTGTCCATTCTGATGGACTTCACATGATGATCTGGGAAATTATTTTTTAATTTTAATTATCTGCGAGATTAGCTTTTGCAAAAGCGTGATTTTTCGTAGACAATAAACATACATGCAACCATTTCGAGGAAGCATCAATGAGCACCATAAAATACCTAAATGGTCATTAAAGGGGCTGGATAGGACTACAAAAGTCTCCCTAGATACGGTCCAGGAATGCAGGGATTTCATCATTCGCTTTCAGAGCAGAAGGTTTAGTAATTAAATTCCCGGTGGCACATGCGGGACACACAATATCTTCCTGATTCGGGAAGTTCTTTATATTGACATTATGTCCCTGTGAATTGTTAATTATATTTCTCATCATCCTAAGACCTGGGTTCTGATAATGTGTTGAGGAACTGTCGCTGGCGAGTCCAGTCCGAGCGATTACCTTGTAAACAAACTCAGAATCGTAAGAACAATGTAAGAACACAAGAACATAATAATAGATTGAACACAGAGATATGAGGGGACTTCAGGCTTCTCTTTATTACTCTTCACAAAATGATGTTTATAATGAGGGATTCCCTCTCCTTTATATAGGCTACTGAATAGATGAGAAGTTCATTTGGACTAGAAGTCCTAGCCTGGGCCCGATTTCTTAACATAAATAATGTCCATCGATTCCAGTTTGTGGCAGTTGTGTGCAATGCAAAAGCACACGTGCCACACTTACTATTACCCAGTAGAAGGGTGCAAACGTGTAAGTTAATAGAATGATGGCAATTGTAGAAGCACGATGCCATGTTTCAACTAAGCGTTACAATAGATTAAAAAAAGATACGATAGTGCTTCCCATATTAGGGTTTAGTTTTCTTAAATCATGTGAAGATTCGCCAACATATGAGTGTGAAATTAGAATGTCAACCAATTCATGTTGATGCAATGGTGCTGCTGTACCATGCTAGTTATAACACTGAGGGTCACACATATATAATTTTTGCAAACAATTGTGGCTTAAGTTGGGGGCACATCTTGGCAATGTTTTTTTACTGTTTATGTAAATTTTAGGCTTGGGAATTGGGATCTCCACGGGTTTGATATGGTTTAGGTACACCACACATATTTACATGTCAAAGTGCATCCTTGGAAAATAATAGAGCATCTCCGATGTGTATTTTTAGCGGGTACCAAGGAGAGAGAGAGAGAGAGAGAGTTGATACTCTGGACCACACACTGAGGGTTGACGCTAATTATGCAAGAGTTTCTTGGAAACGGGTGCCACGCTGCTGCGCCAGGACCAGCTTTCCACGCGGGTACAGAGCACGCAACGCACCGGGTGTGCACGTACCAATTTCGCCCCCTCGCCCGCGGCTCCCGTCCGGCCGTCGGAGCCCCACACGAAGTTGACACTGGGCCGGTGGGTCCGGCGAATCCACGATGATTGAGGATTACTGGTAGCTGCGGGCGAGCCATCGATTGGCGATTCCTCCCGGTTCCGGGGGACGATGATGCCGCGAGGGGGGCATGTGCTCTCTGCTGCGTTGCCGCTCTCCCTTTCTCCTTTCCGATAAAAAGCGCGCGTGTACCTTTTGGATTCGGCCTCTTGCTTTTCCTTCCTCCCTGCCTTTTGGGTGCTTTGGGGGCTCTGCGCTCTGTGTCTGACTGGCGGCTACCGAACTGCCTATGATGGGGGATGTCGTGTGATGGGAGCTGAGCTGTGTTTATATGGGGAAGTTGTGCAGTGCGGTTTTTATGGAATAATCTCTAGCATATTATCTAACTCTATGTTCAGTAGTGTAGGTAGGACGAATATGTATTAAATGTTATGTGTAATTCAAATTAACACATAAATGATGACAAATAAGGTTAAAATAGAAAATACATTAAATATAATATCTTAATAATGAATAGTGCATTTCAAAAACAAAAAAATATACACAAGTAGAAATCTTAAGAACAAAATCAACTAGATATGTGATGCAAATAATAGCAGAGGTACTGGGAGGATACCAAGAGTGTGGTGAGCAGAGCCGGTGCTACAGTCTCCTCACGCCCCTATGGTGGATTCACGATTTTTTTAAATAATCTATTTTTTATTCGGAATTACAAAAATAATATCACTTATTTTTTTCCAGAAATAACCTCGTGTCGCCGTACGGTTGGGCGACTTGGCCCAGTCGCCCAACCAGTCTGCGACACATGTCCAACTTGCCGAACAAAGGGGCGACTTGACGGGTGTAGCTCCAAGTCGCCAATCCGTATGGCGACTTGCTGCTAATCGGCCAATCCCTATGGCGACTTGCTGCTAATCGCCCAACCCTATGGCGACTTCATCCTAATCGCCCAACCACCGAGCGACTTGCTTTAAGTCGCCCATCCACTGGGCGATTTAAGGTAATAACTACCATATTCAGCAAATCCGATTGGAATAATTGCGTTATAATAAATATTACATTCTGTATATATTACATTTAGCAAATCTTATTGTATGATGGTTTTTTTTTCTGAAAATAAAAGTGTAGTGACAAGGTTGATTGGTTTGTTTGTTATTTTCGTAGAATATGAAGGGTACGAAATTTGTCAAACTTGCAAAAACATTTTTTAATTGTTGTATATTGTTGTAGTGCGCTAAATTTCTGAAGAATTTTGCGAGGACGATTGAGATAGTATTGAGTCGTAAGTAGGAAGGTAAGTGATATTACGATGCGCTAGGGAATAACACGGGGCGACAGTTGGCTAGAGGCACCATTTTTTTTATTTAATCTTTTTTTACAAATTTTTGAAAGTTAATCCCTCTCGAACTATCCATAACTTAAAAGTAGAGAATCTATATGTGAACCATACATAAGACCATCATTTTTACCGAAGTATATATATATATATATATATATATATATATGGACTGAAAATCTTTTTATGGATTGATAACCTTTGACACTTGAGTGTATGTATCCTTCACAAACAATATTTCTAGGCTTTACCCAGAAGTGATACATGATGTTGGATGTCTTTATAATGATGCTAGGAAGAACACGGATGAATCGAATGCGAAAAGACGATGAGATTTGATGTTGCGAACTAAAATAGACTTTATAACGAAGCTGGGAATAACACGGCGCATAGGGTTTGGTTACATGCAGAAGAAACAACATCATACACGTTGCAACAAACCGAAGTACTCCTACGATACATATGCGCCTTTTTGGAATGGAAATAGATTCGACCTTCGATGGGGGACTAGTATAGAACGGTCCGACCTACTGCGTGGACCGGGGTCATTTTCCCTTCCTCGCTAGCTCGGCGTTGAACTCCTCGCCAGCTTCTTTGGCCTTAGCAACAATTTCCCTCTTCATCTCGCGCTCCCTCTCGCGAGTCTCACGCTCCCTACGCCTGCACGCCTCGAGATGAGCTTTCGTCTCCTGACGTATACGCCCGTTTTGCTCGTCGGTGCGGCATTGCTCCTCCCGGATCTCGTGGGCTCTCGTGGCATCCCACTCGTCGAAGTCGAGAGACCACTGGTCATGTGGGTGGATCTCTTGGTCGATCCACTTACGGTAGCCACATAGCGGATCCGGGGACTACAAGTAGACGGGAGAGGTTGTAGTGCGTACTTTGAAAGAGAAATAGCATGGGAACACACTGTAACTGGTCCTTACCGGCTGCCGATAGCTGCCATGTCCCAACGTCGGTCGGGATAGTCATTGGAGTAGTTCGTGCAACCACAGTAACGCATGCCTAGGCTAATCCAGTGCTTAGACTTGAAGAACTTGCATGGGTCCCTGCACTAACAGAGGGGCGGCGTCTCCCCCTCTGGCGGGTGTTATGCTAATGCCTCTAGAGGAACATTTTGGAAGACACCTGCCACAGGGGCCTCATTGCGGAGAGTGTCACCGCACGCTGCCTCTTGTTCGACCCAGTCAGAGTGACTCTTGCTCGCTCTTCCCTGGCACTAGCAGCCCTTGCTAGTTCGCGGATCCGGTCCCATTGCCTCTGCCTGTCGTCCATCCCAGCGTGGTGAAGGAAGCTCTGGTGTAGTGTTGGGTTTGGTTGTGTAGTGTTCTCTCCCAGATCTCTTCTACCTCCTTTTATAAGCCAAAGAGTTGGCATGGAGTGTTGTCCTTTGGTCTTCTCGCTGAAAAAAGCTGCCCAGTTAGGTCTTGTCACTGCACAAGGTTGTCTCTTTTGGCCTTGTCACTGCGCAAAGCTGCCCCGCCTGGTCTTGTCACTGCGCAAAGCTACCCTGTTTGGTCTTGTCACTATGCAAAGTTGCCCCATCTGGTTTTGTCACTGCGCAAAGCTACCCTGTCTGGTCTTGTCACTATGCAAAGCTACCCTGTCTGGGCTTGTCACTGCGCAAGGCTGTTTCCTTTGGTCTTGTCACTACGCAAAGCTGCCCCGTTTGGTCTTATCTCTGCAAGCTAACACATTACGCACTTTGTTAGCCTCCCTCGTGGGATATAAAATGTGTGTCCCACGCTCTGAAAGTAGGACCATTCGACCCTTGAAACCGTAGGAAGAAGAACCTTATCCGTCGTACAGTAACATACTATGGTAGAGGCCGAGGGACCAGTCCAACCAGGGTCACCGAAGCAAGACCATCCCCATGAAAGGATGGAGGACTTCGTCCCTAACTACCGGTTGATGCCGAACAAGCGTGCTCAACCGGTATGGCCAAAATGCGGACACAGGGAGGACACTGTCGTGAAGGTCATGGATGCCCCTTTCGATGGCAGACAACGTTTCTTCCGATGCCCAAATAGTTTGGTTCATGTTACTGCTAATACAACCTCCATGTTAACCGTCCCTTGTAGTAGATGGCGAAATGCGACTTTATCTGCTGGATCGATCCTCCCCATGATCGACATATTACGATGTACGTGGATACATTGTGGCACCAAATCTTTCAGTTGGAGGCGCGGATTAACAATCTCAACGAGCAAAATGATGACATCCGTCAACAGATGCAGAGCGAGAGGGGCAATGAGGAGGTCGTGAACATAGGAAGTTCCTATGATCCTACATGCTGCTGTGTGAACCCTAACTACATATGTGTGTGCCACTACAATGACGGCTAGCCATGTTCGAGGCGCCCCCCTGTACAACACTCTATGTGGGTAGTGCGAGGCACCTTCTACCATTAGGCACGAGCAGAGAAGCTTGTACCTCGGTAGTCTCCCCTTCTGTACGTAATTATGTTCAATCTCATAAAACATGCATGAACGAGTACTGAAAACCGAGTTATTCCATATCAGATATTATCCGCTACAATTAAGACGAGATATTGACACTTCAAATAAAGTTAAATTTTGCAATTACGATACAATTAGTTTCACAGTGCTTACAACAACCAAAGTACTGACTGAAGTACAAGTTACAACATGCTAGCAGTTCTAATATAAGTTACATTTGTGCTAGTGTTCCTACGTGTCGGCAACCGCCTTGCAAGTTCTCATAGTGTGGCCTTCCTGGCGGTAGAGGCTGCAACGTCTACTCGTCGCTCCAGCTTCCCCTTCGTCCATATCGTTCCTAATGCAACGACTCTACCGACGGCCCTTCCCCCCTTTCAACAAGTCTAGATCCAGAATCCAAGTCCTCTATGCAGTATCCAACGTGGCAAAGTTGCCTACAACCCTAAAGCCTCTTAGCTCGCCGCACCACGCCTGCTTAGACCTGTTCAAAAGGCGGGCCGGGCAGGGCCGGGCTTGAAAAGCCCTGCTGAAAATGGATAGGCCCGAGCCCGGCCAAAAAAACAATTTTTGATTTAAAAATAATATTTTACTCATTTTTTGGAATAAAAAAGTGATATTTAATTCATTTTTAGAATTAAAAAAAGGATTTTCACTGCTTTTTGGGCTTTTGCTCTGCTCAGCTTGGTCGAAAAAATCAGGCCCCAGTTCCGACCAACAGGTCGAGCTCAGCCTGCTAGCCTTGAACACCTCTAGGCCTGCTGCATCCTCTCCTTCATGAAGTACTCTAATACGAAGTTCGATGGGTCCATGTGGATGGTCCCACACACGGCGAGGATATGAGAGCATGGCTTGTGAAGGAGCTTTAGCTTGTTGCATGTGCAGCTAGGTTCATTCACATGGTCTCCAAGGCATACCTCATGGGTAACAAGAGACCGAGCCATCCCGAATCCGCTCTGTCTCGAAGGATCATGTCGAATCGATGCCAGATTTCCCATTACGAAGACCGTGGCGCGATCGAGCCTTCTGCCTTGGCCTCGCATGTATCGTCGTAATCTTCGAGTAGTACGGTATGTGGGTTGGTCGCATGAAGTACCGTGATTTGTATGTCTTTCCTTGAAATATCCGAATGTATTAGTGCAGTAACGCCGACGATGGCGATTTAGAGGCTAAAACGGAGGCCCCTAATAACCTGGGCTTGTACACTCTCGCAAGGTTAATGGTCATTATGCCATACCTTTCATCATCCGTGTCGTGCAACAAGGACCACTTCTCCAATGGCATGTACCTCAATCCAATGAGAGAAACACCGATGTCCCTCGAGGTCCTCTCACACAAATGGGAGGTCAAGCTTCAGCAGCAGCGAGTAGGCGTCGCCACGCCGCCCAGAATGAGGGACGCTTGTTCCTCTCGACGACATGCTTTTCGTGTGCTCGCCCAACATCTCCCACAATGCATCAAATTTACGCCGGTTCTCAGATAGCAAGCCTCTTGAACAGCTTCATCAACAGTTGTTGCCTGAACTATTTGAAGAAGTTGGCCCCCAGATGGCGAATGCACCATCTATTCCTCATGTCTAGCTAAGGGAACGGCTCATCGGGGTCTTGCTAAAGTTTTCGGATGGCCTTTATCATCCCGAGGTGGCGATCATGGATTATGTAGACATCCGGACGTGCCCCAACTACTCCCTCCTTCATATGTCGAAGGAACCACAACCAGTTGTCGAAATTCTCAATTTCGACGAAAGCGATGGCTAAGGATAGAATCTGATTGTTGCCATCTATCATAGCAGGGCACCAAGGGGTGCCCCACACCCTAGGATTGTTGGGAATACCAGTGTGCCGTCAAGGATGCTATACATATGTAAACCTAGTCGGTATAATATATTTAGTCAAATGTACCTAAATAACCCTCTCTCTCTCCCGCCTATGGGGGCAAGAAGGTAAATGTCTCTTCTTGCCCCCTATAAGTAAAGCCCCTTGGGCATGTAAGGAGGGAGAGGTCCTCATTTTACACACATGAGCAATACATCCACACTTACATGTCTTTGGTTCCTCCCTTTGGTCCTTCCCCCAAGACAAAGGGTACGGAGTACCTCCGCACTGCCTAGTCTTTTTAGCTATGACTACCGGGGCGTCAGGTGGGGATCGAACAAGAAGTCACAAGATCAAAGAAGCCAAAGGCTACCTCAAGCCGAAGCATGATTTTGGCCAAAGCCCACAGCACCTCGGGCCGAAGCAACACCTTCGGCCGAATTTATCCTACCGCCACCACCAGCCGAAGCTCCCCCATTCCCCTACAATACCTTCAGCCAAACTTATTCCATCACAAATACCACAAAGACCTTCTACCCGGTTGCCATGGGCCCCACTGAACATGCGGCAACGAGGCACCCATTGGCGACCCCTCCGGTGCCGCCTTGGCCTCCTCGGGTGCACCCCCTAGCTCTGGTCCGCCCCGGCGCCACCTCGTCCACCTTTGGCATGGCCCCGGAGCCCTTGATGCTCCGACCAGAGGCCCCTTCCGCTTCATCTCCTCGGCTCCTTCTGCGGCTGGAGCCCCTTCGTCGCCGGGAGCGCTCGTGCGCTCGCCAAGCCAGCCTGGGGCCCTTTGCCACACGAGGCCCTCCACCCGAGCCCCCCGTGACGCCGCCGCCAAGCCGCCGGGGCCCTTCGCCACACGAGGCCCTCTACCCGAGCTCCTCAGGAGCCTTCGGCCAGGCCATGCCTGTGGAGCGCCGCCACACGAGGTCCTCCACTGAGCCCCCGCGACGCTTCACCGCCAAGTCGCCCAGGGGGCCCCTTCGCCACACGAGGCCCTCCACCCCAGAGCCCCCATGACGCTTCATCGCCGGAGCGCCTGGTCGCCGCCGTCCTGCACAGCACTACCGGGGAGCCCTCTCCGCCTTCGCCACACGAGGCCCTCCACCCGAGACCCCGATGATGCCGCCCGCAGCCGGGGAGCCCTTCACACACGAGGCCCTCCACCCGGAGCCCCCCATGACGCTTCGTCGCTAGTGCTGCCCGGAGGGCCCCTTCGCCACACGAGGCCCTCCACCCCTCCACCCGGAGCCCCCCGTGATGCTTCACCGCCAGTGCCGCCCGGGGGGGGGGCCTTCGCCACACGAGGCCCTCCACCTGGAGCCCCCCCGTGACACTTCGCCTCCAGTGCCTCCCGGGGCGCCCCTTCGCCACATGAGGCCCTCTACCTGGAGCCCCCCGTGACGCTTTGCCGCCAGTGCCGCCCTGGGAGCCCCTTTGCCACACGAGGCCCTCAGCAGCGGCTGCCATGACGCACCGTTGTAACACCCCGGTTTTCTGAGCCTTTCGAAAATCTTCAAAATAAAAAGAACCATTCGGTTTTGTTGAAGTTCCAAAGCTTAACCTAAGATTTTCAGAATTTGACTGTTTAAAATGACTAAGCTAAACTTCAACTAATCCAAAGTTGGTTCCCTCTCGTGTTTGCTTGGCTCGTGTTGCTCTCTTCTTCGTCCGCCGACCTCCCTTCCCTATGGAATTCCTCTCTGTCTAGATCTCCTCTTTCATTTTGCACTACCCGCGCCCTCCTCTCTTTTGTATCGCTCGATTTGTATTTGACGGCTCGCTTAGCCGCGCCTCTCCTTGCTCCTCCGGATCTCCTCCCTTGATCTCCCGTGGTCTTTGCAAAGACCACTGCTCGGCCTTTATGAAGACCACCTTTTTGGTCGAGACCACCTCTTGTAGTCACGACCCCCCCCTTTTTGCTCAGACCACACTGTTGGTCACCCTTGGGGATCTTTTGTAAAGACCATCCTCCTGGTCCAGATCACCCTTTAGATCAGGACATCATTTAAACTCTCCTTTATGGTTTAGACCTTTTTCTTGTTTGGACATGCCCTTATGTCCAGACCTCCCTTTGGTTTTGACCTCTCTCTCTCGGTCGCAACCACCCCCGAGATGTCCTAAGCTCGGGTTTGTGTTTCAAATATCCTTGATCTCTGAAATCCAAATTTTGGGTTGAATTCCTATCTTCTGGATCTCTCTGGTCCAACCTTCTTTCCTCCCTGTGTTCCATTTGATCTCCTTGAGTCCATTTGAACCTCCTCTGTGTTCAATTGGACCTCCCTGTGTTCTTTTGGACCTCTTTGTGTCCATTTGAACCCCCTCGAGTTCACCTGGATCTCATTGTGTTCATTTGGACCTCCTTTTGGTCCAAACTTTACTTTGGGAATCTCGTTTCGTTTGGACCTCCCTTTGGTTCAAACTCTCCTTGAAACTCTCCTTGTTTGGACCTCCTCGGGTTCAAACGCCCTTGAAAACTTCGTTCCTTCGACCGTCTGATTTTCATCGATCGTCCATAGCGACAATGTTTCGACCATCCGAACTTCCCACTCGCTCGACCTCCGATCTAGATCGATGCCCCCGCCCTCCACGCCTTTCCTCGCTATCACTCCTCCTTTGATTTCATCTCAACCGCCGAGACCTCCTCTCGAAGTCATCTTGACCGTCAGACCTCCCTTGAGTAGATTCGACCGCCAAGACCTCCCCTGCGGTCGGCCTTGGACCGTTGAGATCTCCTTTGGTTCCATCTTGACCGTTGAGACCTCCCCCGTGTTGGTCTTGACCGTCAAGATCTCCTTTAGCTCCATCTTGACCGTTGAGACCTTCCCTGTATTGGTCTTGACCGTCGAGATCTCCTTTAGTTCCATCTTGACCGTTGAGACCTCCCCTTGTTAGATCTTGACCGTTGAGATCTCCTTTGGCTTCCATCTTGACCGTCGAGACCTTCCCTGTGTTGGTCTCGACCGTCGAGATCTCCTTTAGCTCCATCTTGACCGTTGAGACATCCCATGTGTTGGTCTTGACCGTCGAGATCTCCTTTGATTTCATCTTGACCGACAGGACCTCCCTCGGGTTCATCCTGGTCATTGAGATCTCCCCTTGTTCCATCTTGACCGTCAGGACCTCCCTCCGGTTCATCCTGATTGTCAAGACCTCCTTTGGACCACTTTCTGTGGATCTCCTCCGTTGGATCCCTCTCCCGTTGAAACCCCTCCGTTTGGACCTCCCTTCATTTGGATCTAATGGTCCAGACCTCCCTTCATTTGGATCCGATGGACCAGACCTTCGCGCCTTCGTTTGAAACCATTCGATTTGTATCGGACGGCCCAATCTTCTTGGCACGTTCGGCTGATCTGAACGTCCCATCCCTTTTGAGACCTCCTTTGATCTCATCTGACTATCAGGACCTCTCTCTGAGTTGATCTG
The DNA here is from genome assembly GCA_036346405.1 of Phyllostachys edulis. Taxonomy (NCBI): domain Eukaryota; kingdom Viridiplantae; phylum Streptophyta; class Magnoliopsida; order Poales; family Poaceae; genus Phyllostachys; species Phyllostachys edulis. The sequence continues at coordinate 50,999,360 of CM070547.1, read as the reverse complement.
ACCGACAGGACCTCCCTTGAGTTGATCTTGACCTTGAGGTCCTCTCCTGGTCCTTTTGCAAAGACCACCTTTGCGGGTCAGACCACCCTTGTGGTCTAGACCTCGTGGTCTTTTTGCAAAGACCACCCCTTGTGCTTGTGGTCTTTTCATGAAGACCACCCTCCTGGTCATGGCCACCCCTTGTGGTCAGGACCTCCCCCTTGGCCGCGACCTCCTCTCTTTTGTGCTTTAGCCGCGACCTCTCCTTGAGGCCGCGACCTCCTCTCTTTTGTCCTTTAGCCGCGACCTTCCCTTGAGGCTGCAAACTCCTCCTCTTTTGTCGTTTTGCCATGACCTCCTTTGGTCATGACCACCCTATTGGTTTGACCACCTCACCGTGTAGTTGATCGTCCCAATTGCCTCCTCACTGCTTCTCCTTCTCCCCACCACGTAAGTCTCAGGCGCATTGAATGTTCACATCATGCGGTGGTACTGTGTATCCCCCTTTTTGTATTTTCCTTTACCTGCTCTCATCTTTTCCTCCACTTACTTTTGGGACACGCGTGTGCCTTGAAACTCACAGAAGCTCTGGCTATAAATAGCCCGAAAGCAAATTCTCCTTTCCTCACCTTGGCCACTTAGCTCTCCAACTCTTTTCCATCTTGCTCAGTGCTTGAAGCTTCGCCAAGGAGTCCATTGAGGCAGGGACGTCGCCTCCTCGTCGACAAGGAGTTCGCCAGAGTTTGCGCCGCCACTTCGCCGCCGAAGGAGTTCGCCAGAGTTTGCGCCGCCACTTCGCCGCCGAAGGAGTTTGCCGGAATGCCAGCATCACCTTCATCCGTCGTCACCGAGCCCTTTACCTCTTCCCTCTCCTCTTCTATCTTCCTCTCGGCCTTGGTGAGTACCTCCATGCTGTGTTCCTTCCTTGGTTCTCATGCACCATGTTATAAGTCAGATATCTCTTACGCACCACACAAAGATAGTTGTGGCCTTTGTTGAATCTCCTCCTTTGGAGCTCCTGAGGGCCCCTTTTTGCAAAGATGACCTTCTTGGTCTTCTTGCAAAGACGACCTTCTCAGGACCTCCTTGACCTCCTCAGGACATCCTTCCTAGGACGTCCCTTGAGCTCCTCAAGACCTCCCTTGGCGAAGACCACCCTCCCGGTCTTTGCAGGTCTCTTCACAAAGACGACCCTCTCGGTCTTCTTGCAGAGAGAACCCTCTTGGGTCCTCCTCTGGACCTCCTCCTCTGAGACCTCCTTTTTGCCCTCTCGGGATCCTCTCAGGACCTCCCTTTTTGCAAAGACCACATTCTTGGTCTTTGTCGCCCTTTTGGCCTTTTGCAAAGACCACATTTCTTGATCTTTTGCAAAGACCACCCTTTTGGTCTTTGCTGGCTTCTTTGCAAAAGACCACCCTCTTTGGTCATTTGCAAACACCACCCTCCCGTGGACCTCCTCCTTTCCGTTGGACCTCCTCCTGAGAGCCCCTTCTTAGTTCTTCTTATTATGTTCTTTGCTATTTGGGTTTGTTTGAAGTTCATTTGGATCTTATTTGGTTGTTATTTCATTTTGCTTTACTTTGTCTTGTGTAGATTGCGACTCTTCGGGGAGGCTGAGTTTCAGACCATGCAAGTTACACTCTTAATCATATTGCACCCAGTATCTCAAATTATTTAAGTTCTGTTTCTAAAATTATTGCATGCTTATTTATGCTAAGTATTTCAATACCTGTTTTAAATTCATAGCTATGTCGAATCCTTTGTATCGCCCATGTTGACATTGACTCCAATCTGTTGTCACCCTAGATAAAACCTGGTTGATGCAATAGTGTGAACTAGGACCTCTTGAAAAAAATGTATGCTTAGACATGTTTAGACCAAAATCTTGTTTTGGGAAGTTTTACTACCAACTGACCAATGTTGTCTAAAATGTTTTAATCCATGACATTGGGTTATCATGGTAATTTGCAAATGTTTTTGAAAAGCAAAGAAAAATAAGAAAAATGGATTTAGACTTGGGTGAATTGGTTGTTTGGATGAGTGCATGTTCATGCACGAGATCGATCCATTTCTATGGATGAGGCCCAGGGTTCAGTGGAAGTCACCCAGGTCAGTTAAGGACCGGTCTTCGAGTGTGTTTTGCCATGCCACACCGTGCAACCACATGTCCAGGATGGGTGGACTCGCTAATTAATTTGTAGAGTTCCATCGCTAATCTCTAGTACGTGGAAGGTCTTTTATGGTCGCCTTTCATGACTATGTTTTTCCACCGGCGCAAGAGGGGGTCTTGACCTCTCATGAGTCGCTATCCGCAGGGTGGGGTGAAACCTTAGCGAGGGTGGGTCATGTGGAATGATGCATTGTAAATGCCTTGTCATGAGCTCTAGACCACTTACCTTCGGAAGTGAGTGGTGGCATTGCCGATCGCCAAACAAACTAGAGTAATCATGTCATGTGGGTAAAGTTGTACACCTCTGCAGAGTGAAAACTATTCAAATAGCCATGTCCGCGGTTAAGGACATGCTGGCAAAGCTACTCCAAGTTAGATGTTGGTTTTGGCTTTAAAATGGTTTTGTTAAACTAGTTTTGGATCTCTATCCAAATGGGTTTTGGGCGGGGAGCCTTGTGACAGGAGGGTACCCTTCACCACTTGTGATAAATGTTATCCAACTGAAAACTGAGATTTAGAAAATGAATTTTAATTATTGTTATCTGCCTTGGAACTTAGTAGTTGTATGTAAATGAAACTTGGCTTTATGCAAATCAACCATATTAAGCCTTCCTTTGAGATATCCATTTATACATGTCATTCTGTTATTTGACGGGTATAACTTACGAGCACGGTTGTTGTGCTTACTCTTGCTTGATAACTGTTTTGAGCAGGAAAGAAAGCTTGAGGAGGTCTTCGCAGTGGACCTAGAGGTCCAGGCCGACTAGGATGCGCCCTCCAGCCGATTGCCTGTGGTGTATCGGGTGGTCTACTTATTTATCTTCTGCTGAATTTTGTTTGCTGGCTTGTAAGCCTCCCCTTTGTAATCAACTATGTTGTTGTTAATAAAGCTTGCGTTTGATGTTTGTTACCGCTTTTTGTATGCTATGAAGAGCTAGCTATTGATCCTTGGAACTAGCTCGGTTCACACAGAGGTCTTGGGACCTCTCCAGGCCTCACGACCTTCTCGGGTTGGGTCTCTCGACCTTCCCCGAGTATGGTCATGTCACTTGGAGCCTCCCAAAGCCTCACGACCTGTCTAGGACCTCTCGGGTGGTCTTGTTAGACCTCTCGAGTGGTCTGTAAGACCTCCCGGGTGGTCTGCTGGACCTCTCGGGTGGTCCTGGAGGTCCCCTGAAGCGATCCTACTGGACCTCTTGGGAGGTCCTGGTGGACTATCCAGGTGGTCTTGGAGGACCTCTCGGGTGGCCCGGGTCGGAGCGCAAAACCAGCCTCGAGGGCCACGCCTTGAGGCGGGCGGCCAGGATTTACCCGAGGAGGGGCCTCACCCGACAGGTCCTCCAAGACCTCCCTGAGTCCACCAGACCTCCCAGAGGTCCTAAGGACCTCTCGAGAGGCCCTCCTGTGCCTCCCAAGAGGTCCGGCCGACCTCCGGAGGTCCAGTGAGCCGACCAGGAGGTCTTGAGGCTCAGACCTCCCAAGAGCCACGACCAAACCTCGGGAGGTCCAGAGACTAACCCGAGGAGGTCATGGGACTTGGAGAAATCCTAACCTCCCGTGATCCCAACTAGTCCTAAGGATCAATGGCTAGTTCTCACAAAGAATTACAAGTGATAACATACATCCACACGAGACTTTATTAACAAAGAAAAGAGTTGATTACAAAGTTTGGTTACAAACCCACAATAGCAAAATACACAATGAACAAAGGCAAGTCCATCCAATACACCATGTAATCATCGGAGGGCGCTGCCTAGTTGATCCGGTCTTCATCATTATCCAGAAGTCCTCTCCTCGCTCAAAAATTAGTTTCAGCAAGAGTGAGCACAACAACTGTTTCGCAAATTACACCCGGGGTAGCAAATATGACATGCATACACGGATATTCAAAGGAAGGCATAATATGGTTGCTTTATGAAAGCCAAGTTTCTTTCAAATACATATACTAAGTTCCAAGGCGCTTATACAATAACTAAAATTGCTTACTAAATTCTATTTTTTTTCGCTTGATAGCAATCATCATCAAATGGTAAAGGATACTCCTCGCTCACAAGGCTCCATGCCCAACCCATGGGATAGAAATCCCAAAACCGCTTTGTCAAAGCCTTTGAAAACAAAACCAAGTCTAACTTTGAGTAGTCTTTTGCTAGCACGCCCATGACCGTGACACGGCTATTCAATAGTTTTCACTCGCAGAGGTTGTACACTTTACCCACATGACATGATTTCTCTAGTTTGTCCGGCATTCGCCAATGCCACCTCTCACCGCCAAGGTGAGAGGTCTAGAGCTCATGACAAGGCCTTTATAATGCATTATTCCACCACCCCTCCTCGCTAAGGTTTTCCTTATTGATACAAACCGCAGGATCGGGGCCCCCTCTTGCGTCGGTGGGAAACATAGGTTATGAAAGACTATAGGCCATAGAAGACCTCCCACACATCCAAGTGGAACCACTGTGGTAGAACTTTGCAAATTAGTTGGCAGGTCCCACGTCCCATTCTGGAGACATGTGCTTGTACGATGAGGCATAGCCCATTATAGGCCTAGCAAAGGATCGCTCAAAGGCCGGTCCTCAATTGACTTGGGCGACCACCACAAACCCCTAGACCTCAACCTTACCCAGGATTGAGTCCGTGCATAAACATTGCACCAGCCAAGCAAACCACTTCGCCCACGTCCAAATCCACTTTCCTTTCCTTTTGCTTTCCAAAGCTTTTGCAAAACCTCCATAACAACCCAATGCCATGGTTTTAAATTATTTTGACAGCATTGGTCATGTTGGCAAAATTTCCCAAATCAAAATTTTAGTCTAGCAAGACTAAGCACACCTTTTTCAAATGCATCTGGTTCTCACTATTGCAAAAACCAGATTTTCATCTAAGGTGACAATGGATGTGGTTCAATGTCCATATATCAGCACAATGGAAATTAGGCATAGCTACCATCTTAAAACAGTATTGAAATAACTTAGTAAAGTAAGCATGCATAAACCTTTGAAACAGAACATAGTAATTTAAAGTAATAGGTGCAACATGGTCAAGGGTGTAACTTGCCTTGCTCAAAGGCCTGGGTGTCCTCTTCTGCCCCAAGAAGCTCTTGTTCTTCACTGTCTTCGCAATCTACACGGTGAAAAACAAAACAACTCAAAATAGAGCTCAAGTAAGAACCAGGGAAACTTCAATAAAACACTGAAATAAAACCTACAGAGAGGCTAGGTGATCAGGGAGAGGTCCAAGGAGCTTGCTGGAGGAGGTCTGAGAGCTTTGGAGGAGGTCCAAGAGCTGGTCGGTTCTAGCCAGGGAGTGAAATTGAGCAAAGGGTGAAGAGGAAGGGCTGCCCAAGCTTATATAACCAGAGCTGTCCAGATTTCCAAGGGTAGGCGTGTTCAAGAGTTAGTGAAAAAGACAATGGGAGCAGGCAAAAAAAGTGACAAAAGGATAGCACGGGTGCTGCAAAAAGGTAGAAGCATTTAATGCGATACAACAGACATTAAATGTGGGGAGGCTCCCATACACAAAGGACACGGTCAAAGGATAAAAAAAAGAGGAGTGTGACTATGTAACATCCCAAATGTACAAATGGAACCAAATCTAGGTTTGTGTTTCAAATGTAATCAATTATGGGTGTTTGTTTCAAATGTAAGAAAAGGTGTAGAAATTAAAACTTTTTTTTCGCATCTTGAAACTCTTGAACTTTGCTACAATTCTTGTCAAGAGTGTGGTATTCAAAAACACAAAGCTCTTGTTGACTAAAGTCAAACCTTGGTCAAACCCTAGAACAAGCCTTAATTATTTTCTGGAGAAAAATGTTTTGCATAAAAACCTCTGGAAAATTTACACAAGGTTTATTCTAAATTCAGCAACCTCCATTTAAAATTTTATAATTTTTGGAGTTAGTTTGCTAACTCTAATAATTCTCCAAAACTTTCAGCTCTTATTTCTAGCCAGTCAAACCCTAGTCAACTGGACCGGACCCGAGCCTGTCTCGAGCCCGATCCCCTTCTCGGTCCCGCCCCACCACCTAACTGCACCCTGTGCACTCAAGTGGCACGGGTAATACCAACCTTAGGATCTCCATCGGAGGGCCACAAATTCTGCACGTGTTGGAGTTCTTCAACTGTGCCGGTTCAATCGTAGCCGCTTGCTTCGGATCCAACGGCGAGCGCACTTTGGGTTCAACCCATTCAGCTAGCTCGCCCGAGCCATTTTTCCTCTCGCTAACTGGTGGCCCCGAGCGACTCGTTTTTCTTCCTCCGCCGCTTTCTCTCATGCGCCAGAGCTTCACCGTAGCGCTCGGTCACCTCGGGGGAGTCCTTGCCACGACTGGTCGCAAGCATTAAATGCACATCGTATGCTCGCCCCCATAGTCCACTCTCTCGTTTCACTGCCTCCCGCCGATCACCACCCATGGCAGCTGGCTTGACCACCGAAGGAGCCGTTGTTGAGCCCGTTGTTTCCCTGGCTACTTAAGCCCCCTGGGTCCTTCCTTAGTACCCTTTCAACACCGCAAGTCCTTGCTTAGCTTCCTCCCTACTCGAGCTAGCTCAAAGCACTCGAATCCCTTGGCCGCCATTATCAAGCTTGAGCCCTGCATCTAGGACTTCAGTGGCCCTATTGCTTCACTTCTTGCTCCAACTCCTTCCTCTCACCTCGGTGATCATTAGCCCTAACTCAATTTAGGTGGGCTTCTGCAGGAGCAACTTGGATTTGAGTTTTGGAGCTCTTTGGCCAAAACCGCCCCCTTCTTCCCCGCCAGAAGGCGCCTCCCTCCAATTCTTTGCTCTGGGAGCATCCTGGAGCTATATGGAACCCATTTTGATGATGCGGCCTTGCTCATTTTGCTCAGGCCGCCTTGTCTTCGTTGTCATCCTCACTACCGGCAAGCTTCTCCGCCGCCAATTCAACTCCGGCCGCCCCAGGGTCTCCTCTGTGCTCAGGTGCTTCTCTAGTAACCCCTAGGAGCTTTGGCACCCGCTCAAGTGAACAATGCGGAGCTCTATTGCTGTTTTCAATTTTGGCCGAGTTTGTCACCTTGCTCTCCTGCGGCTCGTCGGTGATTTGCGCCGGCGCCGCCGGCGAGGTCCTCACCATCGGGTCCGCGAGGTTATTGCAAACCCATCCATGTGCTTAGATCGCGCCGCCGTGGGTCAGAGTTTACAAGCCAAGTTTGAACACACCGACATTTTGTCGGGCGCATAAACGCCGTGCCGAGACTCTTTAGAACAGTGATCATATCATTAATGCGCTAATGATTGACCATTACTGTTAATGATTGGTTAGAAATAAATGGGGAGCTTTAATTGATCTTCGGTGCCGCTTACAAGTGGGCCCAAGCCATTTTAAGTCTCTCGCGCACTGTGCTCAAGTCATTAAATCTAATCATCACTTAATCTGCCCTAATCATTGGGTTAAGCATTTAATAGCCATCTCTTTCCGTGCCTCGCAGCTCATCGCCATGCGCCACACCCTTTAATTTTTCCGCTGCTTAAACACTCCACGCTGCGGCCCACGGCCATCGCACCAAGGCCCGCCGCTTTTAAACGATAAGCGCTGCGCGCAAGCTTCACAAGCCAGCGACTCATCGTCATTGACAATGGCCCGCCGCCGATTTCATCAGGCACGGCCGATTGGCTCAATCAATATTAGCCGCTCAAATCTTGATCCACTGGCCGATCGCAGTCTGTTCGGACCACCGAACCGCACCTAGATCTCACCGCCATCTCATAATCAACGCCAGGTTCATGAGGTCGTTTCGACCATGAATACCCTCGATGAATCTCTTACCATCCATTTCAATCTTATCCAGATATGTTGTCGTTTCGATCTCACAAGACTGCTGGCGCCGGCGTGTGGGCCGTTACTTTCCAGATGTGCGGCCCAGATTTGGCCACATCCTTTTCCCTTCGGTAAAGAGTTAATTATTCCTGAAGCTTTATTTCACAACCTAAAAATGCAATAAACTTTGAAAAGGTATAACTAATTCATAACAATTCATTTTCGAGTGATTCCAATTTTTATAATTATGTTTTTAACTAAACTTTAATCTAAGAATAGTTTTAAGCTCATTTTAACTCCAAAAAATATGTTAATAGATTAATTCATGTTTAGGCTTTATTTGCTATATTAAAATTCATTTAACTTGTAAAATGCATAACTATTTCTCTGTATATCCTTTTTGAGTGAATCCAACTTTGTTGGCTTCCTCTATTAATGTACTTAATGGTAAAATTAGTTTTGAACATGTTACTGTTTTCCAAAAAGATTTCTTATGCATTTAGCTTTTGCCCATTTTCATGTCTTTAAAAATTTATAGAAAATGCATTATAGCTCCAAATGAGGTGAATCCTATTGGGTTGTTCATCTCATGAGGTGCTTGTTTTACCCTAAAAATTTCAGAAACACTACCTTTCTAGAAATTTTAGCTAAACAATTTAATTATGATGAATAGTAACAGATTTGAATTTCCAGGCTGAGCAGTTTTGTTTTGCTCATATCTTTTGCATTGAGAATCCAAATCAATTGGTTCTTATTGCTAAATTCCCTAAAAATCATGCTCTTGCTGCTGTAAATTTTTCAGAGCATTCGGAGAAATTTTGCTGTTGAGTCTTTTCGTTTTCTCGTTCTTATCGGGTCTTTTTCGATTCTTTCGTTAGGTTCCGAAGAGCACGTTGATAACCAAAGCACCCCTCTGCAGCAAACTGAGTATAATCAACAAGGCAAGCAGTTTGATCATATCCCTTATGTCCCATTACTTTCAAAGTCTAATACTTTGTTTAACTTGTATGTATGCATGCTTACTTTGTGTTAAATTATCGATTAGTCATGCCTATAGATGCATACTCTGTAGGTAAATGTTCATTCTCTACTACTAAGCCTAGGATTATCTTGCTATGATTTAGAGTTCGATAGATGGGCTCTTATCACTTAGTAGTTTACGTGATAATGCTTAGATAACGGTAGAAATGGGCAGTTGTCGACATTATGTCGATGACCTTGATCACACAAAAATTATTATTCCATTATGTCCAGCACTTGTGCTTTGTTACTTTGTAAATAACTCAAAAATGAAAACAAAAATTGTTATTGACTTGGGCACAATGGATGTTGGTTTGATTTGTTGGGTGTGAATGGAATGGTGCCTAAGTTCCCAAGGACCGAGTTACTTGTGTCACTAAGCCAAGCGTTTATTACGTGCTAACCACACGAGGGGGATATGGGACCTCTCTTGACTAAGTACTTTGGGAGGTGTTAATTATGAGCTGGTCGGTGGGTGTGTTAAAAATGTGTGTGTGTGTGTGGTGTCGGGAGGGGAGCATTAACATATCGGCCATAGGCTGGTTAATGTATCCTTATCCCCGTAGGTTACGGCTCTTAATTAGCATCATCCATTGGAAATGTCTCGTAGGACTTAGCCGTGCCGGCATAACAAAGGAAGTGTGCTAAATAGCTTGGCGAAAAGGCGGTCTGGCGTGTGGGTACATTGGTACACCCTCAGCAGGTTAAAACTATTCAATAGCCTCGCCCTAGGTTATGGACATGCTTGGTAAGGTCGTGCAAGAACTAGACTCAACCATTTAATTAAAACTTGTTGGGTGGTATGAATTGGGGGATTCATGCTATTGTTGTGGTGACTATTGGGTTAGTCACTTCCAGGATTGTTGTTGTCATCTATCTATTGTTATTATGTCATTGTCTCGCTGTTAATTGTAAATTAAAAATGAATTGCAAATCTGCTTTGAATCTATTTAATTATTGCAAATGAAAACTTACTTTATGCTAAATGAGCCTAAAGCCTTCCACTTAAATAAAGCTTGCATGTAGCTATCTATAGTTCTGTTATACTACACATCAGTCTTGCGAGTATATTTTTGTACTCATTTGCTTTGCTTAATAACTTTGTTGCAGAGGAGGTAGAGCCCCAAGGGCTTTACTTTTGTGAGATATGCTGCGGCTGGGAAGACTAGCTTGGCGGTTCGGTTGGTTGCCTTGTGGGTTAAGGCACACTGATTGGCTTTTATTATGGCCATCTTTATGGCACTTTTGCTACCGCTGTTTATCTTAGTAGTTTGTGTATTGTTTTGGCCGGTCGGCCTCTCTTTTGTAATAACTCTATCTTTATTATATTAACTTCTGGTTTGTTGCTTTGCTTCTGTTCTATGTGTTTGAATGGAATTGATGCATGCTTTTGTGAAGAGGTGTGTGTACTGCATCTTGGGAAGTATACATATCTCGAAGACATAGTTTATTTTGTTTGTGATGTTAGGGTCAATGGATGACTAAGCATTACAAGCCCAATAAATCCGGATCCTCACAGACTACCAAATGGGGCCAATCAAAGCGTCAGGGGAGGTCCTGCGGATAGGAGGTCCAAAGAACACAACAAGGGGGAGGTCCTAACTACGATCGAATTAAGGGAGGTCCGAATCTGCTAAGATCTCCAACGGGAGGTCTTAACGCCGATCCCACAAAGGAAGAATTCGATGGTTAAGATCTCCAAAGGGGAGGTCTTAACGGCTAGATCTCAGAAAGGGGGAGGTCTGGACGGTTAAGATCTCCAAAGGGGAGGTCTTAATGGCCAGATCTAACAAAGTGGAGGTCTGGACGGTTAAGATCTCCAAAGGGGAGGTCTTAACGGCCAGATCTCACAAAGGAAAGGTCTAGACGGTTAAGATCTCTAAAGGGGAGGTCTTAACTGCCAGATCTCACAAAGGGGGAGGTCTGGACGGTTAAGATCTCCAAAGGGGAGGTCTTAACGGCCAAATCTAACAAAGGGGATGTCTGGACGGTTAAGATATCCAAAGGGGAGGTCTTAACGGCCAGATCTCACAAAAGAAAGGTCTGGACGGTTAAGATCTCCAAAGGGGAGGTCTTAACGGCTAGATCTCACAAAGGGGGAGGTCTAGACAGTTAAGATCTCCAAAGGGGAGGTCTTAACGGCCAGATCTCACAAAGGGGGAGGTCTGAATGGTTAAGATCTCCAAAGGGGAGGTCTTAATGGCCAGATCTAACAAATGAGAGGTCCTAAAGGACACAGGGAGGTCCAAATAGACAAGGAGGAGGTCCTAAAGGACACAGGGAGGTCTAAATAGACAAGGAGGAGGTCCAACAGAACAGAGAGTGAGTTCAAATGAGCATGAGTGAGATTTAGACCTGGAAAGGGAGGTTTGGACCGGAGAAAATCCAACCACTTGGGAGGTCTAGACCTAAGGAGGTCTGGATCAGAAAAGAACGAAGCAAGCTCAAATGGGGAGGAAATCACCAAAACTCCAACACACCCAACAAACCAAAAGAGAGTTTTTAGTTGAAATTTGGTTTAGTCAATTGAATTCTATTATGAAATTCTCAAGTTAAGCTTTGAATTCTCATCAAAACAAAATGGTTCTTTTTTATTTTGAAAATTCAAAAAGGCTCCAAAAATCAAGGTGTTATAGCTGGCTCACGACTTTCTGACGGGCTTCACGCATCGCCATCGCCCACCTTGAGGCTATAGCCTCGGTGGGGTGGCCCCGACGTGCCGCCCCCTCCAGGTCCATGCCTCGGCGGGGTAGCTCCACGCCGGCTTCACCCGCACGGGCTCCGCCACTGCTCACCGCCCGCCTCGAGGCCCATGCCTCGGCAGGGTGGCTCCGCACCGGCTTCGCCCGCAAGTGCTCCACCACTGCTCACCACCCGCCTCAAGGCCCATGCCTCGACGGGGCGGCCCCGCCATCGCCATCGCCTCGCCTCGAGGCCCATGCCTCGGCAGGTATGCCTCCACTGCTTTGCTCAAGACGGCTCCGCCATCGCCACCGCCCGCCTCAAGGCCCTTGCCTTTGGGCGGCCATCGCCGGCCGCCCCACACAGTTCGCCATCGCCATCGTCTGCCTCGAGGCTATAGCCTCGGCGAGGCGGCCCTACGCTGACTTCTCCGGGGGTATCCCAACTCCCGAGGGGCAGGCGACAGATTGCGCCGCCGCCTCGGGACCGCAGGACTGCCCTCGCGACTGCACCACGCAGATGAGGGAGTTGTTGTAGCAGGCACCAAGGGTGCCCCGCACCCTAGGATCGCCTGAATACCTGCAGGTGTCTGGGATATCAGACATATGTAAACCTAGTTTCAGATAATGTATTTAGGCAAATGTACCTAAATTACCCTCTCTCTCTCTCTCTCTCCTATGGGGGCAAGAAGGTAAATGTCCCTTCTTGCCCCCTATAAGTAAAGCCCCTTGGGCATGTAAGGAGGGAGAGGTCCTCATTTTACGCACATGAGCAATACATCCACACTTACATGTCTTTGGCTCCTCCCTTTGGTCCTTCCCCCAAGACAAAGGGTACGGAGTAACCTCCGTACCCACTATTTATTCTTTTAGCTATGACAGCCATCAACGCCAATTGCTGTTAGGATCATGCCTTTGTATTTTCCAGTTAGAAACATCCCGTCCATTGAGATCACGGGCAACATGTGTCTGAATGCATCGATGCAGGGACCGAATACTAAGAAGGACCTCTGCAATACCATATAACCTAGCGGGCGGTCTTTTGGATGGCTTGTCCTTCTCAAAGAATGTATGTGCTCGAAGTTCCCGCCCCTACAACACTGGAGCATACGAGGAAGGTTGTCATAAGACGCTCGAAGAACCGAATCTCCTTTCCAAAGCCTTCGCTAGCACGCTATGCCTTCACAGAGCTAATCTTGTACTTGAATTTCGCCGATAGCCACCATGATGTGCTTGGCCCCAGATCGCTTTCTTTCACTATCTCTCAGACATCACATTGGCTATGGAGGTGGACATCAGTTGCGATGCCTCGGCAAAACACTACTGAGCAAGCAGGAGTGCGCCTCCACCTTAGAGACAATCCGGTGAGTCTCGTACTTGGGTCTCCATGCATGCACACGCCAAGGACACCCACCGCACCAGAGACCACTTGTAATCGCTCCGGCCGGATTTGAGGACACGAAACGTCCGCTGCATGGACAAGGCCCACAGCTTAATGGAATCCTGCAACGATCCCTTGTCAGCAAACATTGCACGAGGCTGAACCTCCGTCCTATGGTATACTCCCACGGTGATTCGTTCTCATCGCGCACAGAAAGACCCTCAATGTCCACCCTATTCCATTCATGCGGGATGGGACCTTCGTCCTCCTCAGAAGAGTCATCACCATCCCCTTCTAAAGCTTCCTCCTCCGCCCGAGCTGTTAAGTCATCGATCTCCATCTGACGCACTATGTTGTCAACGTGCTCCCCCGCATCTGCTTGTGCACTAGGTTGAGTGTGCGGTGTGTGATATCCTTCTTCCGCCTCAGCAACATGGGTCACCGCCTCCTCTTCTGCCTCCGCAACATCGGTCACCTTGTCCTCTTCTGCCTCAGCAACATGGGTCACCGCCTCCTCTTCTGCCTCAGCAACATCGATCACCTCGTCCTCTTCTACCTCCGCAAAATCGGCCACCGCATGTTCTTCACGAACCACGTGTTGCGCGCCCGAGCTGCTCTCACCAACCCGACGATAGCTGTCGGTAGGACCTCCAACGACTCCCTTCGGACATGGTTGCATGAGTAGCACTTTTCGTAGCCACAGGCGCCTACAACCTTCCGTAAATCCTTCCATGCAACCGCAAGATCACTCGCTTCAACTCCCACCGAATGTGCGTGGAGATCGACTCCAAACCCCTTGTACGACGACACTCCATACCTCGGGGTCCAAGGAGAAGCTTCTGGTGAGCCAGTGTAGGACATCTCTAATTCGGGCATTCTCCGGGTCCGGGTGTACCAAAGTGACTTGCCGGAAATCACTTAGGTCAACACCGTACGGACCTTTACAAACCGTAACAACACCGTAATGCACTTTCAATCTTGTGGGCTCCGACATGACTGATTTATCACTGCAAATATTATAAACATTGCAACCAGTGATTTCTCGACATACATTCCCCATATACGTGCTGAATAAACAAGTAGCTACACGTCGCCTACATTCGACCGAGAACAAGAACAAACAAGACTATTACCTTCACGCGGAGACCTTCTCTTCGTATCAACGAGTTTTGTTCATCTTTCTCTTTCACGTCTCGAGCTCCTCTCCTCCCAAACCACCCTCTCCTGAGCTCTGCTCCTCCCCTTGTGTACCTCTCTCAAGCTCCTCTCCTCCCCTTGTATCCCTCTCTCGAGCTCCTCTGCTTCTCCCTCTCCCTACCTTCTCCCCCTTTTCTCCTCTCCCGATCTGCTATGGTTGTCTGCCGGGAGAAATGGCGAAAGAAACCATGACGAGACCTGGGCTGGCTTTCTATATGACCGTGTAGTCGCTCAACCGTTGGACGACCTGGCATCAAGTGCTGCCCCAAGGGTTGAATGACACGTGGACTAGTCGCTCAACCGTTGGATGACTTGGCAGTAAGTACTGGCCCAATGGTTAGTTGTTGAACCGTTGGACGACTTGGCAGCAAGTACTGGCCCAATGGTTGAGCGATACGTGGACTAGTCGCTCAACCGTTGGATGATTTGGCAGTAAGTACTGGCCTAACGGTTGATAGTCACTGAACCGTTGAACGACTTGACAGCAAGTACTGGCCCAATGGTTGAGCGACACGTATACTAGTCGCACAAACGTTGGATGACTTGCAGGCTCAACAGTTGAGCGACACGTGGACTAGTCGCTCAACCGTTGCACGACTTGGGTAGTAGTGGGCCACTATTTCCTGCCACGTCGTCGAACGCTTCAGTGACTAGGTCACGAATGATTCGAAACTAATATATGAATAAGTAATAGAACAATGCTAGAGGGAATGCATAGACAACCATGTCATAGTAATTACAAAGGAGAATACGTAAACACATAATACAAGTTATAGAACAATGGCATAGGGAATGCATAGACAACCATATCATAGTACCTACGAAATACAATACGTAAACCCCCATCACACCATACACGCCACCCGCAAAGACCTATTCCACATCGCCACATCCCACACCCTACCATCACCACAACACGCTTGGGCTTCCGGGGTGGTGTTCGGGCCGGCACGACAGGAAAGGCACTCAGAGCCCTGGCTGACCAGGTGCTCCCAAGGGGGTCGACTCCACCTGTGGTTGCGTGATCACTGGGGGCCCGCTAAGCTGTGACCCGGAAAGAACCTCGATGGGTGTAGGCTCAGTTGCTCCCTGGACCTCCCTAGGTGCATCCGTGAAGTACTGGTCCACGTCCTCGTCTTGAGAGCCTAGTTGTCGATCGAGCGGCAAACTGCGCAGGCAAATAATGTTAATCTCTACAATATATCGACGATCACAAACCTGAAGAGAGGAAACATACCTTCGTCGGGGCCATGCGCGAAAGGGTCAAACCCGCCGTCATCGCCCGTGACGGGTCGGGAAGAAAAGTTATCGCTCGGCGCTCGTAGGTGTCCCGAAAGACAACGGTGGTGGTGGCTGTGGCGAAGGCGTACCACGCGCTCACCCGGACCCTCCACCAACCAAGGCGTTAGCGCGGCGCGAAAGTGGGCACGGACGCGTGCCCCCCCGACTCTCGATTGGGTTGTAGGACGTGGCGGCCTTGACGTATGCGCCGACGAGTCCACCTCCTGGACCGTCCTGCATGACGTCAGGGTCATGCATCGTCTCGCCGCACTGCAGGCCCGACGAACAAACTACACTAGCTCGTCGCGCGTGACCTCCGCACCAATGCCGATCCTGTCTAAAATCGACTGTCTGTCCCTGGCAACCCCCACGTTGATGTCTATCTGCAAGGAGGACATGAAAGCATTAAACCTATAATTCTGGTAACTGTACTCAGACATTTTAAAACACGATTTTACGTACTGCGAGGTGCACATTCCGCGCGAAGTGTACATGGTATGCGTCGATCGATGCTGGCGAGCGAGGGGAGGGTCTACGACATGCACCAGCCTGGTGTGTGTCTGCGGGGTGTACCAATGAAGGTACTGTCAGACGACTGGTCAGACAGTAGCCCTCCCAAGACGCTATCCTCGTGGGTGTTCGCCCACTGCGCCACCCACGGCTCCATCTTGGCCGGCCATTGCATCCTGGTGCCACCCCTCCTACTATGTCTGCGAAACGTACCACTACAATTAGAAATCGTTGTAACAGAACTAGCAAAAACATATATGAACATGTGTTGTATGTAACTCACGCGTGGGTCTAGTCAGGCACCCTCGCCCCGACGGAATCGAACAACTCAAGCGAGGGCGCGGCGGTGCATCAGCCTATGCACCGCGTAGTCCTCAACGAACACGTCGAAGACGAGCTTCTTCTGCATCCACTAGTACGCCCAACAAGGCGCAAAGACAAATGAAGACGGCCCAGGAGCATGGGCCTCCGTCTCCTGATCGGAGTACGGCTCCTAGCGCACGCCGTCAGCAGTGAGATGGTTCAGCTGCTCCACAAAGTGCTCGTACACACGTGTGACTGTGACATGTGCATACCGTGCTCATGAGCGAGTAATGATGGTTACAAATGATGACCTGTAATATGATTGAAGTAAAGATATAGGGAAGTACATACCCGTCTATGGCACCAAAGGGACCCTACGATAGGCCGGTCCACCGCGTCCCCATAGTACATGTCCGCGCCGTACGGACTGGAGTCTACCAGCATGGGCCATCCGAGAGAGAAGCACTCGAACGACCATAGAAGCGCTCGAACAACCACAGTAGCCTGGACCTCCTTGTCGTCCTCGACCAGACCGCCGTCCTCTTCGGTGGCCTCCACCATCTGCGTGAGAGATAGAAGGCCAAAGACATTTCGACCTACAAAGCATGAAGAAGTAAATACATAGTGGACATATGATACAAAAAGTGGCGCCTTATGACAAACTGTCTACCCAGCGTGGGTCTAGTCTCAAGCCCGCTGGGTGTCCGCATTTAACCACCCCCAAGTTAGCCGCGTCGTCCTCGCAAACCGGATCTGACACACACGATGGTTTATGTGGTGTCTGCGTTGACCAACCGGTCTAGCAGACTGAAATGCCAGTCCGAACCACCAGGGTCGTGAGCCATACTTGCAAATTAAGAAATTAAAAGCATTAATATTAATTGAGCATTTAAATTATATTCCAATGGCAAATAAATCATATTTGGTATGTTCTTAGTGGCACCTAAACACTTTACTCGAACACAGTGGTAATACATATACAATTTCATGAAACCCATGTGGTAAACACGTAATTTTCCCTACAAAAGGTCATATTACATTAACACCTGTACCGGCTGCTATGGATTGCGAAATATTTAAAACATCATCGTTACTATGCATATTTATAATGGGTGAAGCTTTCAAGAAAAAAACAAAATTTCACATGTTTGAGAATCCTACGGGTTTGGAACCATGTATATGTGATTTTTGTCTTAGTATTTTATAATTCCTTAATCCAACCAAAACTATAAAATAAATGTTATCAATTCTTTATTGTGCAAATAAATACATATATTTAACATTCTATAAACTAGCATTTGTGAATGCACGGGTTATCGACATGTTTATATAATAGAAAAGTAACATGTTATCATTCATCAAGCCCGGATGCAATTAGCGCAGCACGCGGAATAGTACAACTAAATTTATTTTTATCGACTAATTTTTCCTCCATACAAACTTCTAAACTAATTGTATTAATCATGCTATCTCTAAACATTTACTAACAATATGTCACTACACATGATGTTGCTCGCTAACCTACCATGGTTACTAATTAATCATGCTATCTCTAAATATTTGCTAACAATATGTCACTACACATGATGTTGCTTGCTAATCTACCATGGTTTCAAAAATACACTTGTACAAAACAATATTACAAACTCACCGTCGTAGTCGTCGATGTGAAGCAAAGAACCTTTTTTTTCCTCCTCTTCTTCTTCCTCTCCTCTTTTTCTTTCTCTTCTTCTTCCTCTCCTCGTTTTCCCTCTCCTTCTCCTCTCTTTCTTTTCTTTCTTCTCTTCTCGGCTCAGGTCGCTCACTGGAATGGCAACTGTTCGGCCGCGCGCAAGGTTTTATAGCCACCCCAAGTCGCCATACGGTTGGGCGACTAGGGTCTAGCTTCTGACCTAGTCACTCCACCGTATGGCGACTAGGTCCAAGTCGCTATCCCATTGCATGACTATGCCTCGAATCGTTAAATCGCCATACCATTGAGCGAGTATGCTTCAATCGCCGTGCCATTAAGCGAATTTGACAAGTGTCGCCCACTGGTTGGGCAACTAGAGCAAGTCGCCCAACCGTACAGCGACAAGAGGTTATTTCTAACAAAAAAAATTAACTGGTATTATTTCTGTAATTCCAAATAAAAATAGATTATTTTTAAAAAAAATTCTGGATTCACCACTTTCCATATTATGCATGCTCTTTTTGGCTGTCCATACCATTACAATGGCATCTTTGCAAGTTATACAGTAACAAGCCATCTTAGGTTATTTATGTCAAGACTAAGGGCCTGTTTGGTTCATGGCCCTAATGTGCCAAACCAAAATTTTGGTAGTGCCCTGATAATTTGGCTAGCGTTTGGATTTCTACCAATATTTGGCTTTGCCAGCAAAATTTTGGCGTCACCAAAACTTTCCTTCGCATGGCGCTAGCGCAATCCGGGCAGCCAAAACGCCAGCTCGAGAATTGGTTTGGCAAAATCAGGAGGCTTGGGACAGGTGGCAGTTGCAGATTGGGTGCATTAAATGCATAGTTTGTTTGTTTAATCAGTTTCAAATGACCATATTTCCTAAACTGAGTGTCCGATTTGCGATCCGGTTGAACCGTTGTATTCCTTGTCATTTAATCAACAAAACAAGACCATTGTTGGCATATTTTGGTGCAAAAAAGAATATATGTCATGCGGACCCCACGTGTCACTCTTATTTTTGACAAATTTTGGCATGATTACAATCCAAACACATCAATTTCAGCATTGCCCGTGAATTGGTATAGCTACGATCCAAACAACATTTTTTTACCCAGGTTTTTGCATTGTCTGAGTTTTGGTATTACGAAAAGGAATAAGTCTATTTTACACCCTTGAACTATGGTCTGAGTCCAAAATACACCTTCAACTACAAAATCGTTCACTTTACACCCCTCAATTATTGAAACAAGAGCAAATCACCCCCTCGCCCGAAACCACCCCGGTTTTGGATGACGTGGTGTCCACGTGTACCTATTTGGTTGATGTGGCGTCCACGTGCTTCTTCTTTGGCCAGACTCTTCTCCCCATTTCTTCTTTGGCGGCGTCAGAGAGGGGCGAGAATGTGGCGGCCTTCGTCGATTCGAGTCCAACGCGCTCCGCACCACCATCAAGTAGCTCTCCAAGCTTGCTTGCTCCCCCGAAGCATCCACCTTTGCCACGACCTCAACGCCATTGGTTGCTATTGCGGCGTAGGCGCCCTCCTGGCCTCGCCTTTGATAGCCATGGACGCGGCCCTGCCGTTCTCGATCTCGGCGCGCAGGTCCTCCATGCCGCGGCGCAAAGACATCTGCTCTCGCGCTCAATGCCTCCACCGCCACTCACGCGGTGAGAACCCTACCGCCACCGCTGCGTCCGCGCCATCCGACGATCCGCGGGCGGCGACCGCACCGAGGTCTGTGTTTTGCCACCTTTCTTGTCGGGCCGGTAGCGTAGATCGCTTTCGATGGAGATCTTGTTCATGACAGCGGCGGCATCTTGCGATGGGCACACACGCGTCATTGCGATGCGCGGCGGCGGCGGCTGCTGGCTCCGTGCAAGGCCGAAACCCCGAAGTTGAATCTGCGAGCTCGCTCGCCCCAGCGAAACCACTCCTCATCGTGAGCCGCATCCGGATAGCGGCAGGCAACCCCAGCTCCTCCTCGCCGCGGCGACGTCCGCCGCGAGCCCATTCCCGTGAAACGAGAACGGCTTGTAGCTGAGCTCGTGCTCGTGGCCATCATCGTCGCCGTCGGAGACCTCCCCGACCTTACGGGGCGGCGGGGATGACCGGAGGGTGTGGGAGAGTGAGAAGTCGCCGAGGCAGGGCTTGAGGAGGAGGAAGAAGGCGGGTGAGCCGAAGCTCGCGGAGAGGAGGTTGAACTCGGCGGCGAGGGAGAGGGGGCGCGTGCGAGGGAGCCGAGGCCGACTCGAACGGAGAGGGCAAAGGGGAGGCTGGTGTCGTTGGGGCGGTATGAGAGGCGGAGCGCGGGGCCGAAGGTGAAGGTGGTGGAGAGGTCAAAGCGAACTCGGGGTCGCTTACAATGAGAGGCTTGGATCGAACTAAGCGGCAAAGCACGCTTATTTTTGCATCACCACGGCATGAGATGGTGGGAGGTGGGATTGGACGGATTGGGAGTGGATGGAAAGGGGGCCGGCAATGGGAGAGGAGGCGTCGGGGAAAGAAAGAGAGGAGTAGAGGGAGGGCACGTGGACGCCACATCAACCAAATAGGTACACATGGACGCCACATCATCCAAAACTAGGGTGGTTTAGGGCAAGAGTGTGATTTGCTCTGGTTTCAATAATTGAGAGGGTGTAAAGTGAACGATTTTGTAGTTGAAGGTATATTTTGGACTCGGGCCATAGTTCAGGGGTGTAAAGTTGACTTATTCCTTACCCCAAAATTTTGGTTTGGCATATTAAGAATACGAACTAAACAGACCCTGAGTCTTCGTACGAACTGATCTAATTAAGAAAGAACAATGCATTGTAAGTAAATGTTTTTTTAATAAAAAAACGCGTATGCACCTGCGGCTGTGAGGCATGATCGTTGTATTGTGACACAACAGTAACATTTAGTTTTTAGCTCACTCTACAATTTACATGGTTAGCCAAAATACAATTATTGAACAGATTTAGTACCACCTCCATTCTCTTTTACTCGTTATTTTGTACATCGACACTAAAACGACAATTAGAGAAGAACGGAGGAGGTAATATTTACTCTTACTTAAATTTAGCATGACACATGCGCGCGCGCATTAGTGGGATGTGCGTTGGGTTTGTGCAGTCGAGAGAAAAATCCATATGTGGACACTTTAATAAAACTCGTTTATTAGTATAGTTTAGTCTCGTATTGTTTATTGAATCATAAGGGAGACCTCCTCTTCCTATATAAGGGGAGGGTAGAAGATTTTATTGTACACACCACGCCTACGGGCAAATTATCAATAAAAAGAGCATGTTGGGACTACATCTTGTGTTCTTAATCATTTATTTTTCTCTAATATGTGATTGATCATTGGCAACGCAATCACCATCCTTTAACACATTACCAGCATGATAACACTCTTAGTAAGGCTTCCTGGTATGTCGCATTTATCGAGCTATTGCAATTCCTAGAATAGATTGATCTACTATTATTGTCATTGTCGCCTAGGGCGTTACGGCGACAGATAATCCCATCTAACGCCGCCTACGCCGGATTAACGCTTGCCGCCCACGACGCATCCCTTCGCACGCACCACCCATAGCGGAAGCATGTGCGCCGCCCACGGCGGCTCCTTGCCCTATGCGCCGTCCACGGTAGACTCCTGCGCTCCGCGCCATCGGCCAGCCGAAGCCGAGCCGCATCGCCAACAGCGGGCGGCCTCACCCGCGTCGTCGCAACCGCCTACCGCGGCTTCGTCGTCGTTGTCGTGTCGATCTCCCTAACGACAAGCTCTCGTCGGTACCATCGCTGGCTCTCGCCGGCGTTCGCATTTATCTCGCTCACAAGGAAGACGACAAGACGGGAGGCTCACTGCGCCGCACCGCTCGGCCTCCCCGCCGTTGTCGCCGCCTTCCCTTCGTGGAAGGGACGACGGCCCAAAAGGGCCGCCCCGTTTGGACAGGAGGTCGCCACAACCTCCGCCTCACACGCACGCACTCGTGCGACGCTCGCCCAAGTGACCGGGCTAGCTAGGGTTTGGCTAATCCTAGTCGCGCTGGAGCAGGCTGTGTGGGCCTAACACCCCACACGACCCAATGGGGAAAAGGCCCGATGGCCTCGAGGAATAGGATGATCGAGCTGTTGGAAAATTTTCAATTAAGCCCTCAGATTTTACAGGAATTACAAGGAGGACCTTATTCTATTGAATTTAGGTCCTTTCAGTGGGACAATTGCAAATTAGACCCTAACGCTTATAGTATTATGCATAAGGGCTTCCACCATGTAGAAATTTGCAAATTGAACCTCATATTTTTCTGATTATTACATATTTTTATTTTTTATATAATTATCAGATATTATTTTGTTGCTGTTTTCATTCATAGAAATCATATCTATACTTGGAAAATTAGCAATTGTTTTTTGGAAAATCCTAGAAATTCATGTTTATTGTTCAAGTAATTTATTCTATTGTTGTAACACATGTTTTGACTCGTGTGACTTATGACAAGCCAATTGATTACCTTCGATAATTAACTAATGTTGCCTTACAAAAGGTGTAGACAACATGTCCGACATTGCAAAGAGGGAATTTGATGAACTGGCAGTTGATGAGAGCACCTACTTGACCTGGGCCCTCGATGTTGAGTTCTATCTGGCCTCCAAAGGACTTAGTGTGACGATTGTACCTCCTGCAACTAATCCCAACAATCAAATTGTTGTTCCAGCAGAAGAAGATAAAGCTAAGGCTATATTCTTCTTACTTCATCATCTTAACAAAGATATTGGGAATGAGTATCTTACTGAGAGAGATCCTTTGGTACTATGGGAGTCCCTTCAAAGGACATATAATCAGCAAAGGATGATGATGCTCCCACAAGTAGAGTAAGATTTGACAAGCTTACGTTTTCAATACTTTAGGGTGCGTTTGGTTGGCGGAATTCTCCAAGGATTACCAGAAATCCTTTAGTAATCCTATGAGATTACCTTGTTTAGTAAAACATGCAGTAATCTAAACCAGGAATCTAAGATTACCTTGGGAAACAGATTACCATCAATTTCAGGAATCTGTTTTCAGTAGAAAAGGGTGTCTATCTTAGATTACCAAGGGAAAGAAATCTTTGTTATTGCGTTTTTATCATATGCTTGTGATTCATCAAAGTCAAATTTTGAACTTTCAAAAATCAAAACCCAATGTATGGAATAAAAAAAAAATCAAAATATGAATTTCGAACCAAAGTATCAAAATTTGATCCCTAAATTTTGGAATCTTAAATTTAGACAATTTAATTTGAAAATTCAAAATTTCAAGATTGGATTTCAAAAAGCATTTTTTTTTTAAAAAAATCAAATTCTGGATTTCAGATATTCAAATTCCAAGAATTTAAATATTAGAATTTAAACTCCAAAACTCAAAATTTAAAATTTCAAAATCCAAAATTTGAACTTTTGAAAAAAATGAATTTGGAATGTTGGAATTTTAAATTGTAAATTCAAACTTTATATATGTTAATCTTCATGGTTTGAAATTTCAAATCTTGTAATTTAACTTTGTGAACTTGGTTGTTCGAGTTATGAAATATTTGAACTATGATAAAGACTAATATGTATTTTCCTTCAAATCAACCAAGCATTGGAATCTTAGATTATTGGTAATGTGTTTACCAGTAACTAGATCGAGGGGAATATCAGATTACATGGGAATATGAGATCATACGTACCAAACGCACCCTTAAGTCTGTGGTCACATATAACTTGGCTCTGTACATGATAGTTTCTCATTTCAGACTCTGTGGTATGACTATCATAGATACTAAAATGATCGAGAAAACGCTTTCCACTTTCATGTTGCAAATCTGGTGCTAGCGCAACAGTATAGAGAGAAAGAGTATGAGACTCATTCTGAATTGATCACCACATTGTTGGTGGCAGAAAAGCATAATGAACTTATTATAAAAAATCATAATGCAGCACATATTGTTCATAAAAGAATTGAAGGTTTTAGCAATAGAAAAGGGAAGAATATATGTTGGGGGAAAGAGATTCAAGTTGAGAGCCTTCAAAATGAAGGGCAAGATAGGTTCAAAATGAAGGCGCCAAATGACATCAAGCATTGTTTCAAGTGTGGAGTTAAGGGTCAATGGGCAAAAAAGGTGCAAAACACCCAGGCACCTTGTTGAGCTCTATTAGGAGTCATAAAAGAAGAACTAGAATGCTAAACCTAAAGCTCACTATAGAGAGTTGCCAGAAAAAGAAGAAGTGGAGACTCAAATCACTACAATGGATGAAGATGCAGGTGACATGGATATCATGTATGATGATTACACTCCACTATTAGATGATGAATTGTTGGATATTCATCCAGAAGAGGACTTGGAGGATCCTAAGAATTAATGTCCACTTTATCCCCTTAAATTATAGGAGTCGACTCATGATGCGTTTAGGATGGTGTTGTTAATTTGAACACCAAATTTTGCTCGATTCTGAATTAGTCAACAATAGTAATATTAGGAATTAAAGTTACTCGTTGTAATCTTTAGTTCATGAGTTGAATAAAGTATTTTCAATTGGTGTGTGCTTGTCTTTTTTCCATTTATGTTTATGCAATATTTTAATTCATGCAAATTATATTATGTAACATCCCAATTTTTGGGTCTTTTGGAAAATTCAAAATAAAAGGAACCAGTTGATTTTTTTCTTGAAATAATTAATGCTTAATTTAAAATTTCAGAGATTAAAACAATTTAATATGAATAAATAAAACTTTAATTAATTCAAAATTGGTTTATTTGATTTTTTGGATATTTTTTCTGGTTTTCCATGTTCTTTGTTAATTTTGTTGGAGTTCAGTTTAATTTATTTCTTTTTCAGTTTTCCCAAAATTTCTTTTTTTTGTTGTAAAATTAAATTTAAATTAATTATTTTAAAAGTGTTGGATTTTTTTTTGGAGTTTCTGCAATTATTTAAATCCAACTCTAAAATTCAAATTCCAATTCCAATTCTCAATTCTAATCTCGTCGTCAAATTCTAAAATTCAAATTTCATAATTTGAATTTGTTTTCGCAAATTATCTTCGAGCTGAGCCCAATTCTTTTTCTTCGCCTATTTTGTTTTGTTTTTTTCCTTTTTCGTCTTTTTGCTTTTTTCTTTCTTTTTCCTTTCTTTCCCCGCCTACGCCACCCCTGTTCCGGTCATCAATAATGTTGGGAATTGTATTACACACTTCTATAAATCTCTTAACAAATTGACACAAATTTTCCCCAGAAATTTGATGGAGACGATGTAAATCATCTTCTTTTCCAGGTTTTGTGTATCAACTTTTAAAATTGCCTATAAGGGCATGACATAGGTTTTCCCAACTAAAAATAGAATTTTTGGGCTGGTTAAACAACCAAGTCCGAGCTAATCCTTTTAAGACAGTAAGCAAATAGTTTGCCATTAACTTTTCATCGCCACCTGCGGCCTGGATAGCAGTAGTGTAGATTTGAAGGAATTACGAAGGATTTTGAGTTTCATAATAACCTTCTATATGGCCTGGCTTGAATCTTTGAGGCCAATTGACATCTCTTAGCCCAGGCGAGAAAGCCTTGTACCCTATGTAAGGTCCCAATTGTGGTCGTACATTATGACCTTCGTCATAACTATTAGGGGAACAAGGTCGTCTACGACCACGGTTAGGGCACTCACCTACTTTGAACTCTTGATGATAGCGAGAGGCTTTGCACTTCCGTAGCGGCCTCTTGTAGGTCGACAATGAGTGAACAAATG
Organism: Phyllostachys edulis; assembly: GCA_036346405.1. Lineage (NCBI taxonomy): Eukaryota > Viridiplantae > Streptophyta > Magnoliopsida > Poales > Poaceae > Phyllostachys > Phyllostachys edulis. The sequence goes on along the minus strand of CM070547.1, from coordinate 50,973,650 downwards.
ACCAAAAGATCTTGTTCACCATCATTTTCCGTTGGGTGGTTGACAATTGTAATCGAGAGTATCTGTACTCTATCAATGGGAGTCTGCCTGTGAGGGTGATGGTAAAATGTTGAGATCTCTTACCGTCGTCCTCGAAGCAACCTAGGGTGTGACTGGTGGATGTTGTTCACTAGTCGTAGGCCTTTTAGATGTTCCCGGTGTGCTGTCGTGGTACTGGCGACAGGCCTCTTCCATTGACTTCTGTTTTGCTGCGTGGATCTACGTGTGTCACTCCTGCGCCAAATGTTTGGCCTGCTCCTAGGTCTCGCGTTGTTCACGTGCCGCCCATTGTTCGTCGGTCTCGTTGGCACTGACGACTGCACATTCATGTAATTTAGAGCAGATGGAAGGTGAGAACGTCCCATCCTCATCAGAGGCGGGGCAGTAATTGAGACCTCGGAGCTAATGGAGTATATGGTTTGGAGATGATTCTTCCATCACCTCAGCGTAGTCTTCACCATCAAGATCGTCATGAATTGCCATGGTACTAGCATCATGGTTATTTATATCCTGATTTGAGACAGAAGTTGTGACCACTCTCAGAGCTACTTGAGAGTGGATTGACGTTCCCATCGCCTTGCTCCCAATGGATTGGTTTGAGCGTGGTGAAGACTTCTTCTCTGGAATGTAATCATCAAAGAAGTTGCTCTTGCATGCCTCCTCTGGGGTGTAGTCCTCCATTGTGAGGTGCGCGCAGTCGTCGAGATCGAAGGAATTCCTCTCGTAGTCCATTGGCGAGGCCATGAGGACATCACAGTGAAGAAACCTTCGGATTTAGAGGACGATCTTCAAAATGATGGCGCCCTCCTTCTAGCTCCAGCTATCGATGATCAGAACACAAGGTTTCTAATCGAACTTACTCGGGAATGTAATGTGAGTACGCTATCAAATGAAGATCGTATATTGCCATGAATAGGTTGGATGTTTGTATTAGAATACAAATGATGTTACAATATGATCGTAATGATCATTGAATTGATGAACTTATGAATGAAGTTACGAATCCCTATGTTATAGAGAACGTGGGCTACCCCCTTTATAGTATTTGAATGGGTGACAGTTAATATTGCTAAAGGCGCCTCTAATCCTCATGCACGTTCATCTGGAGAGTCTTGAACCGCTGCGTCCGTTAGCTAACTGTCGTAAGTTGCTAAAAGCACCAAAAGTTGCCTTCCCGCCAGTCATGTGGATAACAGTTGGTGTCTCCCAACCAGTTAGCTGGTCGTCCAAGGCTGTATAGCTGGTCGGACGATATCTATAGCTAGTTGGACATGACTCAAACTGGTCGGCAACCAATTTGGCCATAATAAAAGGAATTTAGACTTATTTTATAAACTTGTTGTAAATTCATAACCATAATATAGTGGACCTATATTTAAGTGGGTCTCCTTTGACAGGAAGTCTGACTTTGACCGAAAAAGGTTGAATTGGTCACGAATCCTCATCACCCCCGTGTCAGCAAAAATCTTACGTGGCAAAAATTATATACGACCGACATCATACCATTGTATTGTCTTGAGGCCCTGATGGACCACGCATAATACCTTGGAGAGCACACGGGATTCCGCCCAAGGCGGACATCTTCCCGGTGGCAAAACTGACTAGATGGGCAGGCGCGCGATGCTGCGCCCGCCTGTTACATATTTTTTTCTTCATTAAATGTAGATTTAGTGGTGTGTATGTGTATAGTAGTGGTTAAAGTAAATCAAGTTTCTGGTATACTGAATAGGTCTGTGTTAGACCATGGGGCTTGGTCGTGGTTTTTGCTGATGAATAATTGACATTTGGGTTGCATTGGAATTTGTGGTTATGGAAGTTTCGGTCGTTCTGTTTGGGTGGTCGGTTTACGGTCTTCCAGGACCACCCTGGAGGTCTTTCAGGACCACCCGGAGGTCTTCCAGGACCACCCCCGGTGAGGAGGTCCTCGAGGGAGGTCCTAGAGAGTTCCTCTGGAGGGAGGTCCTGAGGAGGTCCTCGAGGGAGGTCCTAGAAAGGTCCTCTGGAGGGAGGTCTTGAGGAGGTCCTGTGGAACTGTTCATAAACTTCTTGGAAGTGGTCCTGGACACTAGTCGTAGACAGTGGTCCTAGACACTAGTCGTGGATGCATGTGTTGCATGATGCATGTTTTAACTAACTTGGGTCAAGTTGCGAAGAACTTATTCTCGGAATCGATTTCTTTGTCTATTCTTGTGCTGGTGGCTTGGTGGTCAACTATGGTCAACGGTGAGAAGGATCGGGACTTGGTTAAGAGAACCAATGTCCAGAACGATTGTGGTTGCCGGGTGAGATGGTTGGACTCAAGCATGGCGCAAAATAGACAATGATGACCGAAAGTCTTGGCGATTACGTGGGGCGGGTTACATCAAAGACGACTGTTTACGTGCGACGGGTTACATCAAGCAACATGACAGCAGTTAGGCGATGGGTCACATCAAGCGGCGCAGGGGTCGATGCAAGTGAAACCCATTGTGTGTGGGCTTAACGGGATTGTGAAACCCCAGTTTGTGGAGAGGTTAGGTTTCTAGAGAGTTGGATCGATGGGGTGCTCAAGTGGAGATGCATGAGCTGTTTGGTCACCTGTCTGAATTGGAGTACTTACATTTGTTGGATGGATATTTGGACCTTGGATTGCAAGCATTGATGAGGAAGCAGATTGGGTGGCTGTTTCGTCTGGTGTTTTTAGAAGTAGTGGCATTGCAAGTGGTGCTATGGAATCAACATGAAAAGAAGGTGTTAGCCTTTGTAAAGCTCCAGGTGAACCACTAACTCTGAAATTGTATTGTCTATTGTATAGACGTGTTATCTGTGGTGGGATTATGTCATGTATATTTGGAGCTAATGTTATTAGAGCAAAAACAGGAGCGCTAATTAATTGTTCAGCCATTGTACCAAATAAAACAAACTCTGCTATAGGTGTATCTTCTTTAGAAACATCAGATGGGTCAGTTGCAAGGAGCGCCAATTTATATCTGAAATGTATAAGAATAGCGATTGAATGCAAATAGATGAGTAATGCGGTAGGTTATGTGGCTACATGTAAAGAAATATTAATAGAAGGAGGGAATTGCCTTGGTTTTGCAGTCATATTTGGGCACTGTTGGCAGATATATTCATTGTCCACTTGATCAGCTGTTCTTTTACAGGAAGCACAACTCATGTTTTTTTTTCTTGGAAATATGTGTCTATATGTTGACATGTATCTTGTATAATAGCAGAGGTAAAGGAAAGGAAGTTTCGTGCTATATGCAAAGGAAAGGAATTTTCTTGGGCAATGAACAGGGATGTTCCTTTTTTTTTCGTGTAGATAGATTAAGTTGTCATGCACTTTGTATTGTGATTCTTTGGCTCTCAGTAATTTCGTTGGAATGGCAGGAAAATGTAAGTATATTTCAGCATTTTTTTTGAATGTGTATAACATCATTTGTAGTTTAATAGGGGAAATGGAAAATATGAGTATGTGCTGCAAGGTTAGCAATTTGTAGTGGAAAGATAATATGGTAGCATTCATCACGGGATAGGACAACATAGCAAGGACAAAGCAATGATAGCAACGATATCATGTACATCACAGGAAATATAGAAGCATCTAGATATTTTTTGAGGTAGCAGTTGATGTTTGTAGGTTATAGTTCACAGATTGTAATAGATTTAGCTATGTGTGAACTATCTGGACTAAAACATGGCATGTAATATATATAATAACGGACGTATTGTCTAAGGCAGTGGCATAGAGGTAGGGAGTACGTATATAACAAAGCATAGTATGCTACATATGCAAAAGGTTGATGCTCTTGTTGCTGCAGTGTTGCACTGGTCTAAAAACAACATGGCTTCGCAATGTCAGACTCATTGGGTACCTCCACTGCTTTACGGTGAATTCCTACAATATGGATAGCAGATTTGGTTATTTTTTATATATATATATAAATCGGAAAGGAATATATATATATATATATATATATATATATATATATATATATATATATATATATATATTGTATGGTGTTGTTTCATTCTCATAAATAAACATGTTGAGAGAATACCTTGGAATTTTGTCGTATGTTGATCCATAAATTTCTAGCTTTCTCGTGGTGATGGCCCGATTTCGCATTGTGCATGTAATGTTTAAACATATGTATTAGTCAAATAGCATACTAAGAGTAGTAGTATGACAAAGACACCGATAATGTATTTTTTAACCTTTTGGTGAACAGGATCGAGTTGTAAGGGTCAGTATATTCAGATGTGTTGCGTTTAGTAGGGACCAAGTTTGGTGCCTTTGTCAATGCATGAGTAGGAATGGAAATGAGCGGCACCAATCTATAAGAAGCAAGTAACAAAATAAATATGTATATGTAGATAGAAGTATGGACCTGTTCGATATCTTGTGGAGTATCTTGGCTGGGCTGGGAATTTGTAGAAGCAGGTGTTATTGTATAATTACTTTGAATAAACATAGGAAATAACAACTATGAATAGGTATATATATTTTTGTTATGTAAAGAAGACAAGCGTTCTGAGAGTGACTGATACCTCATCAGAATGAGAACCAATATGTTTCGGTGGAGATGCATGAATTGATTTGTCACATATATGAAGTGGGCTGCTAATTCTAGCTGGAGGCTCAATAGCTAGAACTTGGATTGTAGACAGTGAGGAAGTAGCAATCTGGAATAAACTGATCCCGAATCGCTCATAGGTGTAAAGGATGGAATAGGAACAAATCGTTAATTGTGTCAATGAAATCAGTAAAAAGAGGTTCTCTGGTTTAACAATTTGAAGCAAGAATTAAAAAAGTGGTTGTTACTGCAATGCCAGACCAGAAGGGATAAACAGGGTTGCTTCGGAAAGCAATTGGAAAACAATACTTATCTCCTGAAATGAGTAATCTCTATGCAGACCGAAATGACATACACGCCAGAAAGCAGCAGCCTACCATACCAATTGAACAAACACACTGGAGCACACCCATTGCGGCCATAATCACCGACAAATAAATCTCTAAGAAGCGAGTTCAAGAGAAATGAAACAACAAGGCCTGACCAGGAGAGAACCGGATCTCCGGTAGGCGAGAAGTTGGCTGCGGAGGAGGTCGGCATAGGAGAGCAGTGGCTCCAGAGGTTCTTGTTAGGAGGAAAGGAGAATCTATGAGAAACAAGAGGTGAGATGGGGAACCCTAGCAGCAACAGGAGGAGGAGGACAGAAGAAGAAGGGGAGGAGCATACTAACCAACGGAGAGATGCCTTCCTCGGAGGGGGAGGAGGAGAAGTCGCCGGAGCGGGAGGAGGAGGCGAAAGGGCGAGGGAGGCGTTGTTTCGCGAGGCAGTCGCAGCCGGGGAAAAGAACAGAACAAATTCCATCCGAAGCACACGTTTTAAGCTGGTGCGAATAACTCGGAGCTGACCTGAGCAACAAAACCGAGGACGCATGGGACGCGTGGACCACCACACGGGAGGCACCGAGATGCAGCCTAGACGCGTGGAGCAGCATTACGTGGACGCTATGGGACGCCACGAGAAGCATGGGACATGGCTCAGCGGAGGAAGCGAACGAAAACGGATCACAATGACAGGCGGGGCTGTGATCAAGGAGAAGGCGTGAATTCTCTCGCGTATAGAGATAAGAAAGATTAACCATACCGAATAGGTGATATCCTTGCTATCCAGGCTCCGTTTAGAACGTTGAAATTTTACATTTATTTTATACAGAAACCAGATCAGAATTTGGGAAAATTTTCCGCGTTTTAAATGCGGCCTCACGAGTGGTTTGCATGCGAAACAATGCGTATCCTTCCATCTAATCATGTGTGGCACTGATACTTCATTCATTAATCGCATATGAACTACTTTGTGTATGCAACATATTAATTCACGGCCCAAGTGACGGTCTATTAGTCGAAGCACCAGGCCAAGGATAGGTCAACCCGGCCGTGAACATTGCATCTTCCAAAATTCATCAGAGCATCACGTTGAACAACATCTATTACGACCATTGGATTGTTCTTGGACTTCTTCCCCGTACTGTTGCATCTGTTGAGGCAAGCCTTCCCCTGTATTTTACATTGCACGGGCCATCATTCTCGATGCTTCTGGGCTAAACTTGGTTAACGTACACGCTGGGCTCAGCTTTCATTATCAGGGTTGGAAACAAGAGTAAGTCAGAAAGAGTTAGCATCCGACAACTGAACTCAGACAGTCTTCAACTCACTTGTACAATGCGAGGAGAGGTACAAGAATCCTTTCCGTTCTCATAAATCATAGCCATCTCCTGATGAAAATATTTCAAGTCACCACATCACCACCGTTAATTAGTATGTACCAGTACATTCCCTCGTACGCGCGTGCAATTAGTCCCTTCTTCTTTTATGATCACTTGTGACTAGAAGTGGATATAAGTCAGATAGTCGCCTTATCGAGTTTTCCTTGAAATTAACAAATCTTGATTTAATATTATTTTATTTATAGTTTTAAAGTATCTTTACAATCGAGCTAGCGAGCCGAGTCAAAGTGAAATCCAATTCCATTCAAAATTAATTTATTTTAACGTTTAACTAAATAATAAATCTAATTAAAGCAATTTTTAATCGAAACAAACGAACCCCACCGTCGAGCTTTTTTTTGCCCCAGGAGACAAAGTTTTCTAGACGCCGCCTTCGATGACCGCGTCAGTACCAGACGGTAAAGGTAGGTACGGTGCACGTCATTTAGCAAGGTTTGATTGATTAGCATAAAACGACGTGGGTCTCCTGCGACTAGTTGTAATCAGCACGTCTCGATTTAATGCTTGCCATGTGTTCGTTTCTTGTAAGCCGCAGTCAACTCCAATGTACAAGTTTCTTATTCTACCTGAATAAATTCCATAATTGGAGTAATCAGATCAGGTACTCCAAAGCTCAAGATGATGAGTAGTCTAGCGATTTCCGTCATTACTCACTGATTAGCATGTCTTGTCTGCTTAGTATTTTTCAGAATATATAAACAGTTGACTTTACCGTACTCTACCAAAAGGAAAAGGATTACTTTTTGCTTTTTGCGAGGACAGAAAAAAAAAGATTCTAGCTACATGTGCTTGTTTTCTAAGGCAGAGGAGAAGCGGTACTGAAGTACTGTGAAACGATCATAATGTGTACCTGACAGATGAGATCTGTTAACCGCGACGCGATCTGGATCCCGTGTAAATAGTGTTTCTATGTGTAGTAGCTGAAATCATTGCCGCGAATTTACGGTCGCTAAATTTGTAGCGATTTGCTTTAGATTGACCTCAATCTGATTTTTTTGGATCGGACGGTGGAAATTGCAGCGTATCTATATTTGCTATAGTAACACAGATGATCTCATTTCACCGCGCCGTTGCCGCCCATTACGCGAGATAGAGAGAGAGAGAGATCAAAATTAGGCACATCCGCACATCAATTAATCCTGGACAACTTTTGCCAACCGATGGACTTATTTACTATTAGTCAAGATCGCACCACCGTGTACTCTTAATGTATGAGAAGGTGTGTAACAACTCTGATTTTCGGGATTGTTAAACCATTCACAACCGTCTAGAATATGTAGTTGCGAAGTAAGCAGCGTCTCAAGTAAGCATTCGATTACAACAAAAGCTAACATTTTATTACATAAGATTAAGGTTTAACAGCCAGTTTTTATACTGACACGGGCATCCAAGCCTAAATTTAATATAATACAAGACAAAAGAATAGCAAACCACTGACACGCTTGAGCGCAGTCGAGACTTAAAAACTGTGATCACCGCCGTCTGGTGATCCTGCCAAAGCCTTCTTCATCAAGATCCTCAAGATTTTCTCATATTTCCTCTGTAGATGATTTTGCAGATTATGCAAAAATGAGTACAACTTCCGTACTCAACAAGCCACATGGAAAAGCTAAATAATTACATGCAAGGAGTTCAATGGATGGTTAGGGTTTAGCTTAACAGGCATATGTGGATGCATTTGAATTTAAAGCAGTTTATCTTTAAAACAGTAAAACAATAATGAATAATAACAACAGGGGTTTCTCAACAAACTTAATTACCAACTTACCATCTCAAAAACTCTACTTATGCTTCATGTACTGGAATCACCCATTAACACAACTTCATTAACCAAAAGCACGGTGTATTCGAATACCTTTAATTATTCACTCTACAGAATTGCCCAACTTTACCCACAGATATCTCAAATTCACACTATCAGTACATAGACACGCAACATATTAGCGTGCGACTGAGTTTGGGATAACAAAGCATTTTCACTTCTCAACCTTTCTAGCCTCTACCCGGTAGGTTTTAGCTCCATACAGCCCTAGAGAGACTCCACTGGCCCCAGTGAATCTTGCACCCCTATGCTGATGGCACCTACCGTTGTGTTGACTATCGAGTCTCCCTTCAGGCCCACTCCTGTCACACCCCAGTTCCACAACTACTCTATCACACAAGAGTAGTTACCTGTCTAGTAGATATTCAATTGGGAGAGCAGTGTACTTAGCCAGGGAGTAATGACAACACTTGTGGTTGAGCGGTTTTTCTGTGTCTATTACTTTGGCACAAGGTTCTTGTCTGTACTTATCATCCAGTGAGGCAATGGCCCAACACCAACTTGTGGTTGTCCACCTCCAGATCTCACTGATGACTCACTTTTAACACAAGTCTATTGAGTTGTCCAACTTTCTGGACACAACCCTCAACTCTCCTCTAAAACCATTGGCGAACCACCAATACCGCTTTTGATTGATAAACACATTTGTGATAAAGCTACCTATATAGATAATATTTTATGTGAACTTGTCAAGGTGAATATGGCCTACAAGTGCTAGGTGGGTTTGTATGTGGGGTAACAGGATTTATCTAATTATCATGGCATTTAAAAGTATTATTTGAATAATAAAGTAATTGGCACAAATACAATAATGAAAGTAATTAATAAATATATGAAAAATGGGCTCAAAATGATCAAGGAATGCGACTTGTCTTCTTGCACAAAATCCTGTTGATACTAGTCTTGTTCGGTGTCTTCTGGAGTCTGGTTGTCAAAATCGTGACCTAACGAGAAACAATGCAATAAAATAAACCAAGTAAAATCCGGCTCGACAAGGAATGCGCTGGGAACAACATACAAGTAAATAAAACCAGAAAAAGAAAAACAAAGAAAGATGGTGTGGAGGATGGGTATTTATCTGGTGCTTAATTGGACTAAACGGAGTTGTGAGATTTGGATCCAACTACAACAAAAATATAGAAAAGGGATAATGAATTCTATAGAAAGGTGAAAAGATTTATTGGGAGCTTTAGTAGGCTGAACGGAGTTGAGAAATGGATTTACGGGCTCGAAACGGTCGATATGAATATAAAATGTTGAATTAGGGTTTCGGACGTAAAGGGTGTCGAATGGTGAATAGCACTATTTTAGTATTCATGAAAGAAGATTAGTGAGCAGTAAATGGGTTTTACTGTTTGTGGTTGATGAACAGTGAATATGCTGAACGGTAAATGGTTTTTACTTTTTTCGGATTGTGAATAGTAAAGATGTATGTGCAATGAATAGTGTAAAGGCCGAAATGGTTGAACAGTAATGGGCTAAGCCCATTACTGTGGCGCCCCACGGCCCGTGAGGCGAACCATAAGGCCCACCTCGGCGGTTTGAGCGTGGTCGAAGGTGAAAGACGCCGCTTCACCTGCAGGAGGCGGAGCCGGGGCGTGGCGCTCCAGCCATGCGGTGGTGGCGAGCAAGTGGATGGTGCGATGAGCACCGATGGGTGGTGGCGATCACGAGGTGGCTTTGGTGGGGCTTGGGGTGGGGTGAAGCGGCTTGGCGGTGGCGGAGGAGTGCGGAGAAGGAGCTCAACGGCGGCGCGCTCTGTTGAGGAAGGTGGGTGGGGAAGCTAGGGAAAAAGCGAGGAGATGAGGCGGTGCCCCAGCCAGAGGTAGGAGGCAAGGGCGGCAGATTTCTGGGATGCTCATCGGGAAGAAAATGGAGGCGCAGTTTCTTAAATTCGGCCCACTTGTGATGGGAGGAAAGGAGGTGGTGGGGGTGAGAGATGGTGATGAAGGCTAGCCCAGGGGTGGCTTTTATAGCCAAGGGGAAGGTGGTGGCGCCAGTAGGGCGGCGGCAACAGGGAGGCAGTGGGAGCAGGGCGCGACGTGGGCGGCGGCATGGGTGGCGGCGGGGTGAGGTGGAGGCGGTGGAAGGCGCTGGAGGTAGTCTTGATGGCGCGAGGTGGTAGATGATGAGGTGGCTGGCAATCTTGGGCCGTGGTCGTGACGCATAAGGTGACGAGGAGGAAGAAGGAGGGTAGCGCCAAAGAGAAATGCGCCAACGGAAGAGGAAGATGGGAATGCCGGGAAAGGAAAGCGGAAAATGTGAAGGAATATCCGAAAAAGGAAAGAAAACTGAATTCAAACAAAAAGCTTCAAAAACTCTTAAAATTTCAAATTTTCGGGTTATTTCAAGGTCTCTAATTCGCTTCTAGATTTGTTAGGATTTGGTTTGGCACCCTCAAATGTACGTGACTATGAATACGTACGATTATGCTCTGCACTCCAAAAAAAAGGGGCTAATTAGTCAACTTACACAACGTCCAGACAGGAACTCAATCCTCTCGATCGAACTATTCAACGGTTTCAGCTGTCGGATTGATTTATAAACGTCATATTGTCATAATCAGTTTGACGATTTTTCGGCTGGAACTTGTCAATTCAAGTTTGCTTATGAGTAGTACTAGTACTCTATAGTCTAATGAGCGCAAGTTGCACATCGTAAACACTGAAATTCGGTGGGGTGGTTACCAGCACCACTACATTCTCGCGGACGCGCCCCACGCGCGTTGAGATTGTGACGTGCGGCCCCGATCACGCCCTCCCGCAATGACACGCGGTGCCCACCCAATAGTTGCCTTCCTCACTACGCATCTCCTCCCACCGGCGCGCCACAGCCGCCTTCTGCGATTTTTTTACTCGTTCATCACGTTCTTAAAGTAACATAGCAAAAATAATTCTCTAAAAATAAAATAGCAAAAATAGCATTCTTGCCACGCGAAAACGAATCTGCCGTGTACCAAAAGCGCGGTAGGACACATGACAACCTTCCAGCAAACAACAGATGGTATGTTGCACTGCAGGCTACCTGCCGTCAATCCAATCTGCGACAGGTGCCGTGCACAGGCAACTAGCGATAAATGACCTGTCGTGAATTGGGTTAGCGGCAGGTGGTCTGTCACAATCTGAATATAGGACAAACCCTTTGTTATAGACTAGATGCACGATAGATCTTTACCGTGATATTTTCATACGATGGAAATACCATTTTTTGTCATTTCCTTCTAGCCCGCTTTCTGCAGTCCTATCGACCAAAGTTAAGCAAGTTGTACTTCTCCCCGACTAAGCACCTACCGAACGTTTAGTACTCCGACGGAGGCATTTAACCACACAATAAAAGAGCCATGTAGGTTGGATCGACCATTGGTGGGTAGATTTGGGTTCGTATCGGAGAAGTTTTCTTCAAACGAGAACACTCGCTGAGCTGCTTCTTTTTTTCGATTACATGAAGCAGTATACGCCCACGTACCATATGTACCACATGTACACATATACGAGCGTGTCCCCATAGGATACGACTAGAAAGATGGAGATCTGAACAAATTCGTGATCACACAAAATTTCTATTAAAGTGCACTTTTGTATGTATAAAGATAGACACTAGAATTTGAATCTTAATTGGTGTAGTCGTACACTAGCTCACCTCACCAAGAGGTGATTCCCTCACTGCACTGCTTTTCTGCCAAACTAATTCCAAACTTATTTTCAAAACTGATCTTTGCCTACACGCTATCGCCTTTGTCATTGTTGCAGATGAAAGTTCACCGTGGTATTGCAAGCAAATGGCGTGGTAACCCCATGACTTGCGGCATTATATGTTTTGTTTTTTAAAACCGTAAGTTTCAAGTTCATTTCAAAAATTAAATTGTAAACAGGTCCATCGTTTGAGAAAAAAAAAATCACTCATCGACATCTGACCTATCGGTTGTTTCAGACCTTCAGGTTATATGCTTTCCAAATCAGATATTTCATTTAGAGGTATTCACGAAGACGATTGTACCACTTTTATGTTTACGAGCTATTGAATAATATGCTTTTTTTTTTCTCTTGAATGAACTATCATTTATATTGATTTTATTCGTGAAACTCTTTATTCATGTTATGTTGTTATTCTAAATATCGCTAATCTTATATCATTATGCGAGACACTTATGATTTATAGATTAGTACATGTATTGATTGATGATCATGTTTCACGGATCATGGATATAAGATATAAAATTAATAATGTGGATATATCACTATTACAGAAAAAGGTAATCACAGACGGTTCAAAGTCGTCATCATAGAAGGTTCTTCTTCAGAACCGTATGTGATAGCTTTTTTCACAGACGGCTATTGTTTAGAACCGTCTGTGATAGTTTTTTCTATTGCAAAAAAAAAAAAAAATCAAATTTTGAGCCAAACCAATTAATTGCTGAATAGTTGGACCAGAGTATCTGCATATGGTTGATTACACAATCTGGAATGAAAGAAAACTCAAACTGGACAGTGAAAACAGGTGCTGAAACTTCGGATGCAGTTTTGAGGCCATAAATGACCTTTTTTTGGGGGGGGGGGGTTCACCTTTTCTGGGCCTCGCGAAGACAATTTGACCTTGAATTATGGATTTTTTGATTGAGCTTTTCGTTAGCTTTCCAATGAGCCAAAGAACGTCGCAATCCGAGTTCGTATGCAAAAGTTATGGTTGTTTTACCGAACAATGCGCGAAAACAAGTCCGAGACGAAGAGGCGAACGATGGCCTGGTACTCGAAGTCAGGGATGCCGAGGTGCTCGCTATCGATGCCCGCAATCTTATCTTGATCTATTCATTCACAAAAAAACCACGGTCACCACTGAGAGCCACCAAAAGCAACAAGGCAGGGGGAGACGACAAACGATTGATCACTTACTGGCATGGGGATATCAACTAGGAAGAGAGGTGAGGGGATCAATAGGGGATATCACCGGCAATGAAGGAGAGACGATAGCAGCATCATCGTTGTGTCATGATGGTGACACTGCACAAGACACTCTTACGACAAGAGTGCCTTGTGCAGTGAACCATAACGTCACAACCGGAGGCGGAGGAGCTCACGATGGTAGTCGGAGCTCGGCGTGGTGAACCATAGCGTCACAACCGGAGGCGGAGGAGCTCACAATGGTAGTCGGAGCTCGGCGTGGGGAGGGGAGAGGGAGAGACTGATGGAAGACAAGGCAGGAGTGGCTATAATTGTAGGACCGAAAAGGCGCATAGAGGGGGGGGGTGAATAGGAGCTTGCCTACTTTTTCACCTTGATCAGATTCAACATCAATATCACTCCAATAGCTACAGAAGGTATGAAGATCAATATTCAAGTACTGTAGAGGACTTGTGTTGAATCCAAAACAAAAACCCCGAAGCAAAACACAAAAGGCTTAAAGCGTTCTGGTGGAGCGGTCAGACCGGCGGCATATGAGCGGTCAAACCTGAGGTCGGTCTGACCGGCATTATACGGGCGGTCTGACTGGCCCTGACCAGAAACAGTGCGACAGCCTAAAATCCAAAACGAAAAACGGTCTAACTTTTGATCTCCACAATACCAAAGTCCTGACCTTTTTCTATTTGAACGGAGGTGATATCAAAACCGGGCAAAAACGAAAACGAGATCTAGAAACTTGCTCGTGGTTGAATGATGATCTAGATGATCCTAGATGTATTCCCACACGTCACAGCAAGGTAGATGAGGGAAAGAAACCAACCAAAGACCAAAAGATCAAAGATGAACTCAAAATCACAAAATAAGGAGGAAGAACACAAAGAGAACTCATCTTTGAGAAATCTTGCATAGATTGATTCACGATTGTTGCTGGTTACAGCCACTCCCTCAAGGGGGACAAGAACTCAATCCATGAGTACTCAAATCAAGTCAACTCTTTAAAACCCTAAGCCTCTCTCTCTTCCTCTTTAAGCCCTAAGGCAAACTAGGGTTTTGCAAATGAAGTGCTTAGGGGCTGAATGACAGCACCCCTTCCTATTTATAGTGAGGCCTAGCTTCTAGAAGAGTTAACCCTAATGGGCTCCCGTTAAGACCCAACACAAACGGGACACACGCACGCATCTTAAAGCGCCGTCTTCATCTTCTCTTGACCTAAACGGCTTCTCCACGCACCGTCTTGCGCCGCGGTTTAGTCCAAGGTCACAAAGGTGGTATTTGGTGAAATTACCAAAATACCCCTTCTTGATCTTTCTCCGAAGACCAAGTCTAATCTTGGTGAAGCACTCACCTGCTTCGCCACGTGTAGGTTGATCAACGACTCTCATCGTGTCGGCAAGTCTCTCTCGTCCGGCTCCTGCTGAAACCACCATGGCACTTGCACTGACCCCCGCGCCGCTTGATCCAACCCGTCGCACTGAACTGCCCATTCGGTCACCTTTGTCCATTCCGCGCCATGCTTGAGTCTCCTAACCTCACCCGGCATCCTCGATCGTTCTGGACCTCAGCTCTCCTAGCTTAGTTCGGATCATCCTCGCCGTTGACTGTCTTTGACCTCCAAGCGTCCTGCACAACAATAGATAAAGAAATCGAATCCGAGAACAAGTTCTTCACAACTTGACCCACGTTAGCCAAAACATGCAACATGCAACACATATGCAGTGAAATCCATGAACTTGACCTAACGAACACACATCGCGCCACACTGGCGAGCGAAATAAGTCAGAACCGGTCAGACAACCACCCTTGGCTGGTCTGACTGCCAACAAAAGGCCGGTCTGACCGCCCACTTTGGACTTAGCCAAATTTCCAACCTAGAAACCCGAGAACTCTTTGGAATTTTCAAATGATTATAACTTTTGCCTGGTGGCACAAAAAATTATGAGACCAAGAGCAATAGAATCTCCTTTCTTGCCTACACCCTCTATTTTTGGCACAGCTAAAAAAAATCCAAGGTCACCTTTGGCCGGTCCCGACCTCCAAGATGAGTTTGGTCAGACCGCTCCTCTGGCCGGTCTGACCGCCACTTTGGCCGGTTAGACCGTCAGCCACCAAACCTGAAAATCAACCCGAGGCAAGGCGGTCGGATCATAAAGTGGCGGTCAGACCGCCAAAGGACTGACGACCTTTGAAACTTTACAGAAAATGCATGATTTGACAAACCACAAAAGCCATTGCCAATTGTATCATCATCCTAAGATCATGCACATATCCACATGATATCCACAATCTCCCCCTTGATGAACACATTGGCAATTTCCCAAAAATGCAAAGTTTGAGGTTTGGAAAGTAAAATACTCGACGTTTTTGCACAAAGGCCCAACTTGGTCCAAATGCAAGATAAAGCAAGGGAAATGACCAAGCTAGCTTCAGAATAGTATAGGCAAGTGAGACAAGGCAAAAGAAAGCAAAAAAAAGCTACAAATTCTAGAGAATAGCCAAACATCTCACTTAAGGTCTATATGAAAGAACAATTGTTCAATTTGACCTTTGATCATTGTGAGGAAGCACGAATTGCAAATAAAATTCAGAAATGGCAATAAAAACGCAAAAATGCATATGAGATGCTCCCCTTCTCTATGATCCTCATAACCTCATGCAAATTTCATTTTTACCATTTCTCCCCCTTTGACAATGGATTCATCAAGGTGCATAAAGGAAGATAGAGCATGAATGACATGGAATGGCTGCAATTAATTCATTTTTAACACAAGGAGTCATGAAAATTATCCATGAGGACTGTACAACTATTACACCAAGCCATATTATGTGAAGAAGCTACTTTCTATCATAGCAAATCATGTACAGTAAAGCTAAGGCCAAAATAGCAATAATCTGAAATTAAATGAATTGTAAACATGGCAAGTTGCTCAAGATCATAGTTTAGCTACAAGTATCTAAAACTGAGTCAAGCCATGTCTATAAGCAAAATGGAGCCCAGAAACTAGAAAATGAGTCAATTTTGAGCACTATGAGTTCATTTAAGAATCAATTTGTTCAATCATTTGGAATTTAGCACATTGAGCATTTTGCTGAAAATTCCTTGCAATTCCCTCCTTTAGCAAAGTACATGGCGAACGACCTACGTGATTCCAAGAAGTTAGCCTTAGCCATTGCAAAGGAAGGAAAGACTACAATAGAGTTATCTATGGTGGAAATGTGTTTACCCGTCGATTAATTGCCGGACAATTGTGAAGTCGTGTGTGGCCCTCTTTAGGGAATCTAGGTATATTACCCTATTCTGTTTTGGTATAATTACAATTAGAATCCAGCGGAACCTATACAGGTATATCACCATGGTCATTAAACCTAAGTTCGTGTTGCTTATAAAGTACAAATCAACAAGTATAGCCACTAGTGTAGCACTCACTCCTGGTTGTAGGGCAAAAGTATGAATTCCTTGTTGCGGTGAGCTAGCAATGATCCCGTCATGTAGTTCTCGACGAATTTTGCATTCTCCATGATGGTTTGCAAGGAGACCAAGTGTGGGTTGAAGAAACCTACCGGTGAATTCCTTAATTCGACTTCAGAAATCATGTGTGTGTATGTATGTATGTGTACACACACACACACACAAAAGCAAGGAGTTATATATAACATTTATCGGTATTACACGAACGTTGACCGTGATTGTACACACTTACAGTGTCCAGCATCGCATGAGTGAGGCGTCGAGGGTGTTGAGGCTGAAGAGAAGGAACAAGTCCTCGAAGGTCACCGTGAAGACACAGTCTTGAACCACGTGGTTAAGATGATCCTTCTTGAACTCTACGTTGACACCTGAGCGTCGTTGTCCATCCGTCTTGTTGGCCTGTTCCATGTACCATGTATACAATCTCGTGCAAGAGAATCCTAGGGTACGATCGGGCTCTACCGTCTCGACCAACGGCTCGCCTAGCACAAATTTTCGGGTCAACGGCAAGAAGGGGATATCAGAACAGGAGTCGACCGTCTTCGATTTGCCCTTACTGCCTCGCTTTTTAGAGGTCGACTTCACAAGAGTCGACCGAGTACGAGGTGTAGATGCATCTGATGCACTGGGCCCTTACCGCTCTGGTGCAGGTAGCATCCATGGACTTGACACTGTTGCAGGACATTCCTGTGAAGTTGACACCGGAGCAGGTAGCTCCAGGCAGATGTTCCTCTTGGGCCACTGGATGAATGTTCTAATGGCTTACCCTAGAGTCATGACCTCGTCGTTTAGGGGAATCTATGGCGGGACACCGCAAAATTGGCATAAACACCGTCCACATTCATTTTTGCAAAACCCGGCGTTGGATTTACACTGTACACCAAAGCCCCGACATCGGATGGATACACCTGGCCCCAAGCAGCATCTAGGGCAATGAAGACATATCTCACTTGGATCTTGCACTTTATAGCCACCTACATAATGATACAAAATTAGCTACTCCAACAGGCCTATCAATGGATCGAACATTCCAGAGATAATAATTATTACCAGGATGTCATCGATAGAAAATCTGTCATCGCCTTTTGGGGTAGGGTTAGGGTTGGACGCGCAGCTGCTTGGAAGTTTGGGTGGGGCTGGCTAGCACAGTAGGGGCAGGGGCTTACAACTGATTTTCCCTAAGCCTTTCCTCAAGGCTCTCCATCTGCCATTGCGTCTCAGCTCTGACGTGATCATTGATCTCATCTCTGATGGATTCAGTTATCTCATCTCTGAGGGATTCATGAATCTCCTCTCATAGCTTTGCATTGTGCTCGGCTTTGGCTCTCTTCCTACTCTGGTACGCTTCAGAGTTCTTTGGAAATCCATGTTTTCATGGAACATAAAGACCAAGGCCTCTCGTGCGACCCAGGTGCTCATTGTTTTCCAGGGCCGCGAAGAGTATATCTCTCTCCCTGACTGTCTGGAATGAGCCTTGGGAAGATTGTGCACTCAACATTTTCTACAATAGCCCGACATGTCATTTCACTTCCTATGAAATTATGCAGTAATTACAAACTAGGTAGTTCGATATCGTACTAGGCGCTGGGACGCTTCCTCATCTACGGGGTTTGGAAAGGAGATGACCCCCGAAAACAGGGTAGATAACCTCGCTCTTAGCCAGTTTCGGGCTCGCTCATCAGGGATTCTAACAAATAGTGGAGAGGCATTCGAACGGTTTACCTGCTGGTCCTGATGCCTCCATTGCGGGATTTTACCCGCATACCCAACGGTGCCGAATCTATGGGGGTGCGTGTTTTTTGCCTGGAGGGCCCTATGCAATGCACTTTCACTCATAAAATCATCTATCGTCTTTTTCGCCACAAAGTCTTCCCAGTACTCTTCTAAGAACGGATACTTGTGGAAGAGCCTCAGATCCTTCTTCACGTAGTTCTTGACAAGCGTACTCTTAAAGTTCTTCCACGCTTTGCACGCCTGTAGCAATGCGTGTCATCACAGGGAGTTCTGGTGTTATTCCGGGATCTCGAACGATTGGAAAACATCCGTCAGCAGCTCACCTTTCTGAGCTTTGGTCAACTCCGTCCACAAATCGTAGCTGATGTTGACCTGCTCCTTTGCAACTATTCTGACCATTCTCCGAAATGCGAACGTTGCTCGGCTAGGATTGATAGGGGTCCCAGACTCATCGACTTTCGTTATGGTAAATCGACCCCGGGCCTTTTCGATATTCCTATACCGCGCTTGGATATTCTAGAGAATAGCGCATCAGACACATGAGGCGACGATGACAAAGAATGAGTGGAAGACATCTTTACAAGAAATAGAAGTTCTGACATGTATGAACATATTATCATAAGATTCGATCTCTATGTGTATGGGTATACACACAAATTAATAAATAATTGGGATATGTAGGGAAAAAATTATGACCAATACAATGACATAATTGGCATATAAACATGCAAATCCTCTAAGTCATTTAAAAGGAATAATATGCTCAACACAAACATCATGTGAACAAATAAAATCAGCATAAAACTAAGATTTAACATTTTGATATTGCTCTTAGATGTAGAGTAAGCATTCCAATTAGAGCTCAAGTTCAAACCTGATTATCAAAACAATTTCAGTATAAGACTATTATCATTACCGAGCATTCATGTCAAGCCCACCATACCACATTGCAATATATTCTAGTAGAAGTATCAAAGCAAATACCATATGAATCACTGACTAGAACAAATACAAATTCCTAAAACAAGTACAACAGTTCATACTACTCAGTGTTTGAACAAGATATCAACGCAGTTATCATGAGTCTATGAGGACCATGACAGCCTGACAGATTATTGATAGAAAGAGTGAGGGAAAGGGGCGTCGGGGTCGGTAACTCGGCATCGGTTACTTTTGGGTGTCGAGGAGAAGGACGAGCAGGGAGCAGTACCAAAGCAGCAGGGTGGCATCGAAGGGGTGGCGTGCTAGGCTCGGGGAGGATGCGGCGTCGAGGACGGCGGCGACGGGCTCGGCGGAGGAGGCAGCATCGAGTACGGTGGCGTCGGGCTTAGGGGAGAGGGCGCACTGTGCTTGAGGAGGAGGCGGCGACAAACTCGAGGGAGGAGTCGCGCTGGGCTCGAGGAGGAGGGGGTGTCAAGGACGGCGGTGACACGCTCGGGGGAGGAGGGAGAGTTGAGAAACTTAATCGTTTGAGTGGGGGAAGCGGGCAAACCCTAGAGTCCGAATATAAATAGGGTTGTACATCACAGATGGTTTTAAAGTAGAACCGTCCATGATAAATAATATCATAGACGGTTCCAATAAATAACCGTTTGTGATAGATAGTGTATCACAGACGGTTCCAATAAATAACCTCTGTAATATATTATCACAGACGGTTTGCAGATGAAACCGTCTATAATATATTATCACAGACGGTTTGTAGATGAAACTGTCTGTGATATTCTTTTGTATTGGTAAATCTAATTCTGTTTATTGGCTAGCCATAGAAAATGCTAGCCATGCCCTCTAAACAAGTAGAAACACAACAAGTACATGTATACATCCAATTCACATTCATTTCAGAAACAAGCACATCCATTTCACAGTAAAAATCAATTAACTCAAATGAACTAAAATTAACCATTCAGAACACATATACACACATTGTTCAATCTTTAAAAATTAGCCCTTCATGATGATCGATGCGTATGCAGCTAGTTTTGTCACATTGTTCTTCCTCGACCCTTATGCCGTTTCCGAAAGAAGGTAACTCGTCAAATTGATTGTAGTCTTTCTCGTCCACTATATTCTGAACTCTGACAATCCTCCTTTTTCCATAAAGAACTACGTGATGCTTCTTATTTGCCTGGTCGGTTACATAGAAGACTTGAACAACTTGGTTAGCGAGTACGAATGGTTCGTCTTTGTATCCGACACATTCGAGATCCACGGTAGTGACACCGTACTTGTCGACCTTCACCTGTGGGAGATGGACTCAACGCACCGAAACAGGGCGATCTTGAAAAGCACGTTGTCGAGCTCCCATATCTCCTCTATGAGCCTATAGTAGGACCTCCTTAGCCCATCGGTACTGAATGCATCTATGCGGACACCGCTGTTCTGATTAGTGCCCTTTATATCCTGAGCTTGCGTATAGAATATGTACCCATTTATGTCGTATTCTTGCCATGTCACAATTGTAAATATTGGTCCTTTTGCCAACTATGTCAACATATCACCAGATGAGCTCCTAGCAAGTTGCTCCTTCAACCATTGGTTGAACTAACTGTTGTGCTGTCTCGTGATCCTAATATCTAGCCACTCCGGATTCTGTTGCTGAAGCACGTCCTTGTGCTGGTCGATATACAGGGACGCTTCAGTCATGTCTTGCAAGACTGTGAAATAGGCTTGAGCATATGCATCCATATCTGGAGTGATTTCTTTCCTCCCGATGGTCCCAATACCCTTGAGCCTCCCCTCATGGCGAGATCGAGGCACACCTATCGGTTCGACCTAGCCATGTAATCGACGCAGAACTCAATGACCTCTTCAGTTGCATAACCTTCGACGATGCTGCTCTCTGTCCGAGATCAATTCCGTACATAGGACTTGAGAATTCCTATGAACCTCTCGAACGGGTACATGCTACATAGGAACACGAGCCGCACATCTTTATCTCCCTCACAATGTGAACAATGAGATGGGCCATGATATCGAAAAATGACGGAGGGGAATACATCTCAAGATCGCATAGAGTCGTCACCACCTTGTCCTGTAGAGCATCTAGTCATTTGGGATCGATGACCTTCTGAGCAATTGTGTTAAAGAAATAACACAGCCTCATGATTGTCTCTCGGACCTTGATCGACAAAATACCTCTAGTTACAATAGGGAGCATCTGTGTCATCAGCACATGACAATCATGAGACTTCATGCCAATTAACTTCAAATCTTCCATCGAAACAAGTTTATTCATGTTGGCGGAGTAACCGAACGGAACTTTCACACTATGCAGCACTAGCACAGTTCATTTCTCTTGGCCTTGGACAGAATGTAACAAGCAGGGGGAAGGTACGTTCATCCTTTATCAGTCTTTGTCGGTGCTAACTCAGGTCTGATGTCCATATCAACCAAGTCAAGTCATGCGTTGACAACATTCTTTGTTTTGTCACGAATGTTTAGTAAGAGACCAATCAAACTATCACATATATTATTCTCTATGTGCATGACGTCGATGTAGTGGCGAACTTTTAGGTATTTCCAATAAGGTAAGCCCCAAAATATTGATCTCTTCTTCTATATGTTCTTCTCATGGGTCCTCGATTTACATCCCTTTTTGAGCACAACATCTAAATCCTTAACCATATCATAGACCTCTCTTCCGCTTAAATGCTTTGGAGCTGAACTGTCATCCTTCTCTCCGTTAAATTGTTTCTTCATCCTGCGGTATGGGCGAACCATCCGAAGGAACCTACGGTGACGCATGTACGCGGTTTTACACAAGTGCTTCAGCCACACACTCTCGGTATCATTTAAGCAGTGAGTACAAGCTTTGACCCCTTTTGTACTTTGGCCCAATAGGTTAGGAAGGGCAGGATAATCATTTATGGTGCAGAACAACAAGGAGCGTCAAGTGAAGTTCTCTCATTTGTACGCATCCCATGCCTGTACCCCTTCTATCCACAGTATTTTTAGATCTTCTATCAATGGTGTTAGGTACACATCAATATCATTCCTAGGTTGCTTCGGCCCTTGGATAAGTATCGACAGCAAAATATACTTCCGCTTCATACACAACCAAAGAGGAAGGTTGTAGATATAGAGAGTCATGAGCCAAGTGCTATGTCGGCTGCTCATGTTATTGAAAGGATTTATTCCATCTGTACTCAATCCAAACCTTATATTCCACGGTTCTGTACCGAAGTCTGCAAACCTCCTATCGATATTTCTCCTTCGAATCAAGTGTGCTTCGATCTACACTCGGTTCTTAAACATCTTTAGATTCTCGTAGTCAATGCATGGACAGTACATATATTCCACCCCCTTATTAAACATATCCTCCTCAGCAGCTCTTGTAAAAGCAGACACAACATTAATGTACTCTCCACTCACACGGTTGCCAGCGTACATCCAGCTTCGGTCCATCTATGTGACATATATAACAATTTGGTGTTAAATAATGAATGAATTAATTAGTATACTATAGATGCAACTTTTGATATGTCATTTGAAATATGTATTTCTAATGAACTAAAAAAACACCAATGCACCCTAGGGTCAGGTTGTTCATCATAAACACATTATAGATAACCCATGCCCAACTTCAGATGGCAAGAAGCCAACACTTGCAAAACAATACAAAAAGCTAGATCTAAACCATCTTCAATTCTCTCTTTACCGATCTAAACCATCTTCAATTCTCTCTTTACCAAGCTAGATCAAGAATATAATGCAGGGAACAAATTAATTACATACTAACCATCGATAGTCAAGAACAAATTACCAAATCCACGACCGGTCTCCTTTCACCAAATTGCCTCAAAGCCCCACTAGCCTCCAGCAGCAGCAGCGAGAACAAAGCAAGAATTTAAGATAGATCGATCTATGAGGGTCAGGTTTGCAATAAATGAGATTATCACAGATGATTTTTAATACAACCCGTCTGTGAAGAGGACAGGAAGTCACAGACGATTCATGTTGAAAACTATCTGTGAAGTATCACAGACGGTTTTCAGCATGAACCGTCTATGATATTACCTGTTCACAAACGGTTTTTAGCGTAGAAAGTAACACAGACGGTCGCTAAACCAAAACCGTCTGTGATTATGTTTAATACAGATGGTTTTGGTCAACCGTCTGTGATCAGACGTCCAATATTAGCCTTTTTGTAGTAGTGACATGTAGAACGGTAGACATTGGTTTGTTTGTCTTTGTCTTTATAATTGACTTGCCATGACTTTATTTATGCTTATTTAAATGCCATGAAAATTGATGATGACATGATCACGATGATAATGGTTCACATTAATGGATAATGAACATTGTTGTATAATTTGCGTACATAAGAGCTAGGGTAGTGAGTAATGTCATGTATATGGCTATTCCAGAGTGCTCTTAATAAAATCCTACAGATGTAGGAACTCCACGGGATTGAGGACAGAGTGTATCATCGATGTGTGAATACTCCGCTATACCGGTATTAACTAATAAAGTTTGCATTGAGCATTTGCATACATAAAAACATAATGATAAGAATTAATTATATGGAAGATGAGAATGACATTTGAATATGTTTATGATGATGATACTAATTTAATTGTATGATAAGTTGCTTGTTTGTTGCTTTATTATGTATTTACTGAGTCTTGAACTCACCCTTGCTTTGTTGTTGTTTTTAGGTAATCGTTCAGGTCAACATAAAATCATTACACATATATTATATATTTTAGTGTGTTTTCATTAAATCTAGAGACATGATAATTATCTTTAGGATTTATTACTATACTTGGTTATTACTTAGTTTAATGATTATAACTTTGGTTGATTTAGTAATAGTTTGATTATTATTACTTGTTACCATCCTATGTACCAGGAGCATCGTTCCGACGTTTCTTGGGCGTGGGTGTCCCATGCATTTCTCGAGCATGTGTGACTCGAGCGTCTCTTAGGTGCGTGTGACCTCAATGTTCTTGGCGCGTGTGACCAAACCATGAAAGTTAATACTTTATGCATTTGAAAGTTAATACTTTATGCATTTATATTGTTAAGTTGTTGTTCTATGACCCATTGTGGGGTTTTAGTCCATGCATACCTTGCTAAAATTATTATTAATTAAGGTTTAAATTGGTAGTTATAATTTTTTAGGTAACATTTTGGGCTTAGTGTTTGGGCCAGGGGTGTTACAGCAAAGAGCTACTAGAGGAGATGATTGGGGGCCAAGAATGTTGGACGATCGAGTACTTTCCCTACATCAACGTGCACGATGTTGGACAGGGCTGCTCCAACTCGTCTTCCACTATACTACACGCAAAGTTGTTAAGATCGCGATTCTAGTCGTAGAATCATACGATTCTATGATCCTATAACACCAATACGATCCAAATATTACATTGAGTCATACCTAGTAGAATTGTGCTCCTAGTCGTAGAATCGGGTAGAATCATGGTAGAATCGTGTAGAATCATGCATCATTTCAAATTATAAAAGATTTAGGTGTTTGGTTGTGTCCTATCCCTAAATTGAAGTTGTATGACAAATACTAAGTAATTAGTAGGTCAGACATTAAGATCTGGAGGTTTGAAACAATAAAAATTATTTTAGTTTAATTTTCTTCTTATGTAAAATGTTCAATTAAGGCAAGGTTGTTAAAGTCAATATTATAGTCGTAGCTCTGAATGACATAGAATCTAAACTGCGATTTAGACATTTATCAATCAAATTAGATGCCAAATGAGCAAGTAAACACCCATCACTCTTGGAATACACGACACATTAAAAAAAGTATTTTTGGTAGAATCAAGTAGAATTTTAGATTCTACAATTCGGTCAAAAAATGTGATTATATCGAAGTGTCTCCGATCCGATTCAGAATCACGATTCTGACAACCTTGACTGCACGTGTAGTAGTAACGATATATGATGTATTACTCGTATGACCTCCTTATTTATGCAGTATAATTTTTTTTATATTACGCTAGCGTTCCTGACATGTGCCCCACGTCTGACGGCATGCAGATGAAATACTTAACTATAGTACATATTATAGTCGGTCATACTCTCACACATGGATAGTGGTTTTCTTTCGAAGAGATGGTTTTCTTCCTCTCTTTTGGGGTTACGACAATGATCATGTTGTTTGCTAGTCATTCTTACTCACCTTAGTGTACCTCACGTGTCGATAGGCTGTGCCCTCGAGATGGACTGACTCTTCTTGGTCTAAGCCTTATATTTTTTTGAATTTTTGTCAATTTATTAAGAAGACTTCAATGAACTTTTGGTTCTAAGCCTTGGGTTATATCCTAGCTAGTCCGAGGCTCAAATCCACCCCTAGAGCGAAACAAAGAGGGCTAGTCGAGCTCCGAAAGATTGCCGTTGGAAGAAAGGAAGAAAAGAAAGTTTGCATTAGAATTCTTATTGTTATCGAGGTTGTAGTTGTACTGATCATTGACCACCTCCCAAAGGGTCCTTTCCTTTCAAATAAGTAAATAGTAACATCCGAAACTTCAATCAAATTCGAAATAGGCCATGTTAAAAAATTAAGCTGCTTTGTCGATATCATCATCTTATTCAATATTGCAGTCGCAGTAGGTTGATCGGATATGCCTACGCCAAAACCATAGAGATTATTACAAATGCACAGAAGAGCATTTACAATAGTTTGTTTTTTTAGCTTGTTACTAAGAGGAGAGAGAGTACCCAATCTAATAAAGAGAAACAAGTCTTCCAATGGATTGTTTCTTGAGCTTGTGTCTAAGACTTTAATTGCTACAAATGTGCATCATTCTTGATGATCAATAATGAAGTACAACTTTGTGGCCTACATAATTTAGCTCATTTATCATATCAATAATGAAGTCGGGCTGCACAAATGATCTGGTGGATATTTTGCTTTAAGACAGTGGGACCCACAAAATGTGTTTTTAAGTAACAAGTAAGTCTCCAATAGAGTATTTGGTTGTTTCTTGTGTCTTGGTATTAACAATTTGCTAGTTTCTTCATCTAGAAACAACCTCACATTCTCTCCTCCACATCACCTAAATGCTGATGTGGCCACTCCTTAGTAACAGCTGACGTGGACTGTTGTAGATGTTCGAAGAGGCGTTATTCGTTGACATGGTACATAAAAACTAGGAGGCCACTAATCGTGCTTCATTGTGCCCTACCACTTTCACTTACTCGTTCTGTTCTTTTATATCTAACGTTCTTGAATCCGTGCCGTTTGACCACCAATATATTTAAAATTATCTTGATTGGCTACACAAAAACTCTAAAATTATATTTATCATAAAATATATCTTCGTAATATTATAATTTTATCAGTATATCTTAATATAAAGTTATAAAAACAATGGTCAAAGTCGCATCTCGAATGACGTGAAAAGTAAAAAATGTTAAATAAAAAAGAACGCGAGTACATTTTTCATCCCGGTTGCTACAGTGTTCAGACTAAAAATACTATGCAATCTTTATGTAACAAGCAAACTAGTTGGTAGCACGCCTTTTGACAACAATCAAATTGGAATTGATTTCCACTCGGTCATACCGGTGTTTTCTAAACAAGTCAGGCCAACTTCTGTTCTTCGTGTTGGTTAATTTGTTCTTGAAGTTGTAGTAGCCTATTTTCCTTTGCCTCCAAAGCTTATTCATGAAACCTTATAACAAGTAGAGGCATTAGATAGCAATCTATTCTTATAAAAATCAATGTGTTCTAGCTCTAGTGATTGACCCAGTTGGTGTTAGAGTAGTATTTGGGGAGGAGGAGATAATGTGTGTGTTCTAGGGATGTCCACATGGTTGGTTGTTTGCAACTAGAGTTATAACTCAATTCAAGTTGCAAAGTTCAACTTTACAACTCATTACTTTATGTCCAAGAAATATGACGACCTAAGCGATGACATCACATATTTGCTGACATAAGCGATGACATCATATACTTCTTGGCTAAGTATGCTGACGCATGTGATGACATCATCTGGTTTGCTGACATGTGCAATGACACCATTATACTTCTTGGCTAAGTATGCTGACACGTGCAATGACCTCATCATGGTGTTAACATGTGATAATATTACATATTTGCTAACATAAGCGATGACATCCGCTGATGTCATGTTGATGTGGAGTTGTTCATCTTATCTTCATATGGCGGTTGAGGCTATATGTACCAGAGAGTGCACACAACTTTAATGCAGCAACTTAAGATGGAGAAGATGTACACGTGCTAAGTGTGTCCTCATCATCCTCTCCTTCTTCAAGAAAAGCCGTCCTTGGTTTTTGATGGCCTAAAAGTATATTAAACAAAGAGAACAATGTATATGCATGATAAATGTATTTATCATCCGTTTTAGTACTCCCTTTGTTTTGTACATCATGATTAGTGGAACAATATCCATAAGTACAAAAGTCATATGACATATATAATATGTATGCGTAATTAGTACTGGCATTCTTATTATTCCCCTTTTATGAGAAAAGGTCATTTTCTAGACTTCTTTCTCATTCTCTTTGTGCGTGCTTCCGCTCATCAGAGCTAAATAAAGCATCGAAGAATAGTAGAGTCAGAGGGATATTTTTTAAATAATAATATTTTTTATTTAGAATTACATAAATAATACTACTTTATTTTTTGATGAAATAATCATCGATCATTTGTCTGTACCGTTGGATGACTAGAAAAAGCCGCCAAACGACAGAGCGACATAGGTTTAGTCGCTCTCTGGTTGAGCGACTTCACTCAGTCGCCCAATGGTTGCTGCCGAACCATTGGGCGATTTTAAGTAATAACTTTACAATTTTATTATTCTGATTGGAATAATTGCGTGGAAATAAATATCAAAATTTGAAGGTAATACATTTAGCAAATCCTGTTTCAAGGATGTTATTTTTTTTTTTGAAAAATAAAAGGGTGGTGACTGTAGGATCAAGAATAACCGACTAGAGGGGGGGTGAATAGGAGGTTTTTTAAATTTTTAACAATTTAACAATTTTAGCCAAAATAAAACTTAGTCTAAACAAGTACACTTCTAGCTAAGCAATTCAATCACAATAAACAAGCTAGAAATATAAATGCGGAAAGTAAAGACTAGAAATAACCACAAAGACACGATGGCGTTTTTCCCATGGCATCGAAGACTTGCCGGTCTTCACTAGTCTACGTTGAGGAAGCTTGACACCTCAAGCCGGCTCTACGAATTAAGCCTTCCCTCGATTCACTATGGTTGTTCTTCCTCCGCTCCGGAGATGGAGAACACCGAACCACTCACAAGCTTGCACCGGGCCTCTTCACACTCTTCCTTGAAGAGATCACCGTGCTCCACCACCAAACCGTCTAGGAGTGCGGCAACACTCCAAGAGTAATAGACCAACGGTCTTCGCTTGACGGCACTCAAGTGCAAATGGATCAACTAGGAGTATGAATGCACTTGAATGAATCTCAACAAGCTCACAATGAATGCACAAGAGTATTTTTGAGTGTTGAGTGAATGCACCAAGCTCTCAAGGCTCTATAGATGTTAAATGGGCATTAGCAGCCTTTACTTGAGCAGTTGGGGGTATTTATAACCCCCACCAACAAATATAACCGTTGGGGACGAAACCCCAACTTCTCAGTGAAAATCGAAACGACCGCAGTGCAATGGGCGGTACGACCGCACTTCGGTCTGAGCACAGTCAACGGCTAGAACAGTTACTAAAAATAAACAAAGTAGCCGTTGGAAGTCCCAATGAACGGCCGCAGTAAACAATGAGACGTCCGAACGCATACTGTCGTTCGCATTTACGGCTGACGACTGAAAGTAGGGTTTCACAATTTGCTGAAGATTACAAGCGTTCTGGAAATTTCATACCGCCATATAAAAATCGGAATGACCGCTGAGCAGTACAACCGTTTCTACGCGCGGAACGTCCGATTTCCAAAATGAGTTTTTGAGTAGATTTACACTTGTTCTGTTTTTATTGAACCGCCTCATAAAATTCGGTACGACCGCACATCGGTACGACCGATTGTCAGGAGCGGTACGACCGATTTCCATGATCAGCTCTGAGGCAAAATGCATTGCTTCTGGTTTTCTTGAACCGCCAACTAAAATTCGGAATGACCGCAATGCGGTACAACCGCTCAGCGACGGCCGTCGTTTTCGCATGTGCGCCATTGGTCGTTCCTTCAAAATACTGTATTACCGCCAAGTAAAGTCCGATCATATCAAGATCAAGCGTAATGCGACCAAGAATTATAATTGCGGTACTACCGATTTTGGACAGAAGCACTTAATGCTTTTCAAGTTCAATTTCAAGTTTAAATTCAAATGCATGCATGATCCTAAATTGATCCATATGGCACAAGAATATGCTATCAAGCTACTAGCCATGATCCCTCTTAATAGTACAACATTTATCCTATAATCCGGTCTTCCAACCAAAACTCCTAAGACCGGTAAAATAGAAAAAGGGAACCTAGACTACTTGTACCTTGTCTTTGAACCAAAAAAATCTTCGTGTAGTCCATTTGTATGCCACTTTGCATCAATACGTTCACCAATGGGATTTAACCTTGTAAATACTCAATAAACACGTTAATCCCATATTCACATATTATCATTAATTACCAAAACAATTGTTTGGGGCCTAGATGCTTTCAATCTCCCCTTTTTTGGTAATTGATGACAACACTATTAATATGTGAGAAAGATTGTTTTGAATATACTGTGAATGTATATTCTTTTGATGGCTTAACAATAAAACAATTCTTGCAATAAGCACAATTGAATGTATAAGAATTATTTTCTTGTTAAGACTAATCTAAAGAAAGCTCCCCTTAAACATGTGCATATAAAGATAGAAAATTTTGCAGGCACATGTAGAAATTTTGTGAAATTTTGGCGGAGTTTCTTTAGCATATTTGAACTTGAGGAAATACAATATTGAGATATGACAATAATTGAAATTGCATTTAAGATAATAACATAAACATAAACAGCATCCAACAAGTTCAACATGATAAAAGACACAGATTTAAACTATTACAAGCACATAAGTAGCACGTAAGTCCAACATTACATAAGTCCAACATAGTACATAACACATATAAGTCCATATATAGCAGCAAAAGCTTGCGCTTGCTCCCCCTAAAGCTATGTCTTCTCACTTCTCTCCCCCTTTGGCATCAAATACCAAAAGCAACTCAGACGGCTGGGTCCTGAGGAGGAGAGACGAGGTCCTAGGAAGCCAAGTCCTGGGCAGGAGCAGGAGATGGAGCTAGATCCTGAGGCTCGGGGGCCGGAGAAGCTGAGACCTGAGGAACGGTGGCCTGCTCTGGAGGAGGAGCTGAGACTTGAGAAACGGTGGCCTGCTTTGGAGGAGGTGCTGAGACCTGAGAAACGGTGGCCTGCTCTGGAGGAGGAGCTGATGGCGGATCCTGAGAAACTGAAGCAATAGGCACCGGGTCCTGAGCTGCTGACTCTGTAGCTAGGGCTGGATTCTGAGCCACTATCTCGATAGTTGGTGCTGGAGGAGTGGAGTCCGGAGTGGGCGCTGAAATGGGAGCAACAGGAGCAGGAGCAGAAGCTATAGCTTGAGATGCTGGCACTACAACAGGAGCTGAAGGAGGAACAGGTGTCGCAGAAGATGACCTGGAAGGAGGAGGAGGACAACGAGTATATCGCTGAGGGGTCCTCAAACTCCCCTCTAAGTCACTAATGCTCTCCATCAGGGCAGACATCCTGTTATGAGTCTCCTCAAAGAAATCATTCTGAATAGATGCCATCTCAACCAAATTGCTAAGTAGTCTCATTTTCAAATTCAGTTTGCTCAGCCTTCATTTCTTGCAAGATACTAAGAATGAGCTGCTGATTTTGAAGTACCTGTGCAAGAACACCCTCAGAAGGAGCATCAGCAGGAGCAGGTGCCTCATTAGTATCAATCTCAACACTGGCACGATTAGGAGGAGCACCATCTCGAGGCTTATAGGACTTATGGACTGAACCCAATCCACCATGATACTTAATCTTTTGTGTAATCAGAGCCATGATATAAGGTGCATAGTAAACCCTCTTAACTCTATCATTCTTGGAGGAAACTATGCCCTGAAGAATTACATCCACAACATCAAACTTTATGCCCCTCATGATATGATCTATAATGTTCCAAGCATGTCCCCTGACTGCATCAAAATTACCACTCTTGGGGTAAAATGTATGATTAATGATCCTATTGATTATGCTTGGTAGGGGCCTAAGTCCAGTGATGGTTCCCAGCTTACACTTGACAGTGGAGTCATAGTAATCAGACCAAGCAAGAGCTAGCAAAGCTGGACTATCAAAAATCTTTTCCCAAGTGCTAGACCTAACTCTTAGAACTTGCTCAAATTCTCCTTTTGTGCTCTGCAAGTCTCTAATGACTGATATCCATCTAAATGACTGCAAATTTGCTGAGACATGTACAGTGGCATAAAACTGTCTAATAAGCTCATCATCATAATTTTGCTTCAAAGCCACAAGGTCGTGAAGACCTACTTCATGAAACAGTTGATAAACACAACTATATTTGTCCAAGGTGTTTATATGAGACCATTTAATCCATTTGTCATCACCAAATTTTCTATTACGTCCATATAGCTGCTCATAGACTTGTTCTTGAAAAACAGTATGAAACCTTGGATTAATGCAGTCAGATTTGAAAAAGATACTGAGTTGCATGTCTCTTAATAGCATATTCATCTGCTGACAGAAGTCGTAAATCAATTGGAGACGCTGGAGGTTCTCCCAAATTATCAAAAGTACCTTCTGGAGAATCTGGTTTTGATTGAGTCTCTTCATCGGAATATTCTTCACTCTCTTCTGTTTCAGATGCAGGTGCTGGTCTTTTCCCTTTGCCATGCACAACCTTCTGTCGAACAGAACGAGATTGTTGTATAGGAGCTGCAAGTTGTCGACGTTGAGTTTGTTGAATTGGAGCGGCAGAAGATTCAGGAGACGACTGCCCTCTAGGTGGTCCATGGGATTTCCTCGTCGCAACCCTCATCCTAGGCATCTTTAGAAACATAGGATAGATTACAAGAAGTTCCAAGAATTAATTGGAATAGAATTTAGTGAAAAAGAATTAAAGTTTCTGTTTTTCTGTCAGGACAATCGGATGTACCATTGTTCAATGCGATGCAGACGATCAAGATCATGATTGTCTGCGCTCAAGAACGATCGTTCGATTTTCTGACCGAAGTTCTAGGGCTGTTGGAATCTTGAATTTTTGATGATTTTTCATGGATTGAATCCATGGATCTGATGCGCAAACATCATTAGACACCAAATAACTACTTTTGCCCAATTAGAACTACAGAAATCAATCGCATTTTCAATAAACCCTAAAAGGGACAACCTAGAGTTCCATAAGATGATAAAACGTAAATAAAACGACGTTTTACCTTGAAATCTGAAGGAGATGAACCTTGGAGAGACAGGAAACACCGAGGAATCAAAGGAATTTCGAGTTTTGGAGTGGAGGTTGGAGATGAGTTTGGGAGGCGCAAGGGTTGAGAGAGAGAGAGAGAGGCGAAAGGAAAAGAAACGGACGAGGGGCGGATGAACCGTTTCAAGAAGTTATGAGTAAAGGGGAATAGTAACTGCTGGGAGTTTTTTCCCTCTCACAAACCGTTCTTGATCGATCGACCAAATGCATGCCGTGAGTTCAAGACTCCGGTCATACCATTGTTATAACGCCTAATCGTATCAAGCATAGTGGTCGTACCACGCATATAACGCCGGTTGAACCGATTGTCCTGGAGCTTTCTGGATTTTCTTAGAACTTAGATGTTTTGCAAATGATCCCTAGTTTTGCACTCAAATAAATATCATTAAGAATCATTATGCATATAATAGACTATTGTCTATATAGAAACATAGTTTTTATGATCATAGCTATCTTTAATAAAAGATTTAAAAAATATTTTTATAAAATACTCAAATAATATCAAATGAAGCACAAAACATGAGGCAAGAGTTCAAACAACATTTGAATGGTCTATGATATTTAATTCATTCCTCAATTTGCAAAAGCAGCCTTCATCTAATGGCTTGGTGAAAATATCCGCTAATTGATCTTCGGTTCTTATGAGGCTAATCTCAATATCTCCCTTGCTCACATGATCTCTCAAGAAATAGTGGTGAATATCTATATGCTTGGTTGTTGAGTGTTGAACAGGGTTATTAGCAATTTTCACCGCACTATCAATGTCACACAAAAGATGCATTTTATCAATTTTAATTCCATAATCCATCAATGTTTGCCTCATCCATAGCAATTGAGCACAACAACTTCCCGCGGAAACATATTCGGCTTCGGCGGTGGATAATGCAACGGAGTTTTGTTTCTTGGATGACCATGATACTAAAGATCTTCCTAAGAATTGACAACTACCCGAGGTGCTTTTTCTATCCACTTTGCTACCCGCAAAATCGGAATCCGAACATCCAATTAAATCAAATTTAGCACCCTTGGGGATACCAAAGGCCAATGATAGAGGAATGCTTTAAATATCTTAGTATTCTTTTAACGGCCATTAAATGACACTCTTTTGGAGTTGCTTGAAATCGTGCACATATGCAAACACTAAACATGATATCGGGCCTAGATGCGGTAAGATAAAGAAAACTACCAATCATAGATCTATAAAGCTTTAAATCTACTGGTTTACCTCCCTCATTTAGATCAAGATGACCATTTGTAGCCATAGGAGTCTTGATGGGCTTTGCATCTTCCATGCCAAATCTTTTAAGTAAATCCTTCATGTACTTTCTTTGACTTATGAAAGTCTCATCCTTGAGTTGCTTGATTTGAAGTCCAAGGAAATATCTTAATTCTCCAATCATTGATATTTCAAATTCTCTAGACATCATATCACCAAATTCCTCGCAAAAATCTTGATTAGTAGACCCAAAAATGATATCATCAACATAGATTTGACACACAAAGAAATCATTATTTATGACTTTAGTAAATAAAGTTGAATCAATTTTCCCGATTTTGAATCCTTTTAAGACTAGAAAATCTCTAAGGCGTTCATACCATGCTCTAGGAGCTTGTTCAAGACCATAGAGCGCCTTGGAGAGTTTATAGACATGATTTGAATTTTTAGGATCTTCAAAACCGGGAGGTTGTTCAACAAAGACAAGTTCGGATATTTTACCATTTAATAATATACTTTTAACATCCATTTGAAATAATTTAATATCAAAGCATGATGCAAAAGTAAGTAATATCCGAATTGACTCAAGTCTAGCTACAGGAGCAAAGGTTTCACCAAAATCCAAACCTTCAACTTGTGAATACCCTTGAGGGACCAACCTTACTTTGTTCCGAACAACCAAACCATTTTCATCTTGTTTGTTTCTAAAGACCCATTTTGTACCAATAACATTGTATTCTTTGGGTTGATCCACCAATGTCCAAACTTCATTCCGGGTGAAGTTGTTGAGTTCTTCATGCATAGCACTCACCCAATCCGGATCTTCAAGTACTTCTTATCACCCAATATTTGGTCTATTGGATGATCCTTTGCAATTATATTGTGGATTCTTGGTGGTAGATTTGATGGTTGATCATCTTCTTTGTTATCCTCTTCACTAAGTTGTACTTGACTTGTGGAAGAGGTGGGTGGTTCAACTTGAGTGGAAGATGATGGTTTGTCTTCGGGCTTGATGTCTCCTATTTGCATATGTTCCATTGCTTTTCTTAAGGCTTCATCACCTACATCATCCAAATTCTCATACTCTTCTTGAGAGCCGTTAGTCTCATCAAATTATACATCGTGTCTTTCTTCAACAAAACCAGAGTTTTTGTTAAAGACACGATAAGCCTTACTATTTGAAGAGTAACCAAGTAAGAAACCAACATCGCAATGACTATCGAATT
Organism: Phyllostachys edulis; assembly: GCA_036346405.1. Taxonomy (NCBI): domain Eukaryota; kingdom Viridiplantae; phylum Streptophyta; class Magnoliopsida; order Poales; family Poaceae; genus Phyllostachys; species Phyllostachys edulis. The sequence continues at coordinate 50,938,531 of CM070547.1, read as the reverse complement.
TTGAAAGACGAACACCCTTCTTTAAAATGTAACACTTGCAACCAAAAACTCGAAAATAAGAGATGTTCGATTTTCTTCCTACAAGAAGTTGATAGGAGGTCTTTTTCAAAAGACGGTGCAAATAAAGACGATTTATGGCATGACAAGCGGTATTAATAGCTTCCGCCCAAAAGATATCGGAAGTATTATATTCATCAAGCATTGTCCTAGCCATTTCAATTAATGTACAATTTTTCCTTTCTACTACTCTATTTTGCTCCGGAGTGTAGGTTGTGGAAAGTTCATGTTTTATTCCAAGTTCATCACAAAAGTCTTCAACTTTAGTATTCTTGAACTCGGAACCATTATCACTACGGATTTTCTTTATTTTGAAATCAAATTCAATTTGGGCCTTTTTTGCAAATCTTTTAAAAATTCCGGAGGTTTCACTTTTGTCATCTAGGAAGAATACCCATGTATATCTAGAGTAATCATCCACAATAACTAAACAATAGATATTACCTCCGATACTCTTATAGGTTGTTGGCCCATACAAGTCCATATGTAAGAGTTCCAATGGTCTAGAAGTTGACATGATACTCTTGGAAGGATGAGAATTAGCGACTTGTTTACCAGCTTGACAAGCACTACAAAATCTATTTTTCTCAAACTTCACATCTTTCAAGCCAACAACTAAATCATGTTTAGAAAGCTTTTTGAGTTGAACCATTCCAACATGAGCTAGCCTTCTATGCCAAAGACAACCCAAAGAGGTTTTTTGCCATTAAACAAGTTTTCAAACAAGATTCACTTGAACTAAAATCAACTAAGTAAAGATTTCCAAATCTAAAGCCTTTGAAAGCTAAGGAGCTATCTTTTGCATTAGATATGGTAACACCTTCACTAGAGAATGAGCAAATTAGTCCAAGATCACATAATTGAGCAACGGATAGCAAGTTAAAGTTTAATGATTCTACTAAAGAAACATTAGAAATGGAAAGGTCATTTGAGATAGCAATTTTACCCAATCCTAATACCTTTCCTTTTCTATTATCGCCAAAAGTGATCTTCTCCATTCCTTGACCATTCTCGAATGTGGTGAATATTTTTCCATCACCGGTCATGTGTTGTGTGCATCCACTATCAAGCACCCAATGTTTTCCACCGGTTTTATAGTTCACCTACAAAACAAAAGTCAGGTTCTTTTAGGTACCCAAATTTGTTTGGGTACTTGGAGGTTAGTAACCAAGGATTTAGGCACCCAAATAGCATTCTTTTTAGCGCCTAAAATTGAAGTGCCAATAAAACGAGCGATTACTTTACCATCCTTATTCTTTCTAAGCATATAGCAAGAATCATATATACCAATGGATAGAGTCTTACCCTTAGGACAATTTTGTTGCATATATCCTATTTCCTGGCACTTATGGTAATACTTACCATTTTGCCTCACAAATCTTGTGGCATGTTTGCCGGCTTCTTACCTTTCTTAGGCACATACCCAAGACCTTCCTTGTTGAATAAGCATCTTTGCTCACTCAAAAGTTTGTCAAGAGTGGCCTTACCCTTGAAACATCTTTCCAAACTCTTGCTTAGCTTGGTCACTTGCTCTTTTAGCTCATTGTTCTCATGAACAAGCTTTGCATCATTTTGCTCAACAATATCATGATTAGCATTAACACTAGAGCAACATGGCATAGCAAGTAGGTCATCACATGAAGTAGACGCACCAGTCTTAGCAATTTCTACACTAGGCATATCATCAATAATATTGTATGTAATTCCTACACTAGAATAAGACTTATTTGAATATTCTTGGATAAGCAAGTTATGAGCTTCCTTTAGCTTCTCATAAGAATCTTTTAGAGTATTATATTCTCTATTTAAGATCTTATATTTTGATTTTTCTTTTTCAAGATATTCATTTAAATCATCAAGCATATCCATTAATTCATCATAAGTTGGTTTATCACTATAAATGAATTTTACCTTATCTCCTTTTGCCATGAGGCAAGTAGGAGTGGAGAATAGCGACGGAGCTTCCTTAATGGCGATACCGACAAGTCCCTTCTTCTTGGGGGACTCCTCCTCATCGGAATCGGAGTCGCTTGACTCATCATTTGAATCCCATTCTCCAATGTGAGCTTCATGCTTGCCATCTTTGTGAAGCTTCTTGAAGAGCTTCTTCTTGCCATTAAACTCCTTCTTCTTGAATGACTTGCCCTTGTCATCCTTCTTGTTGGGGCAACGGGAAGCGATGTGCCCCTTCTCTTCACAATTATAGCACCGAATGTTGCTATAACGCTTCTTGTCACTTGAGGATTGCCCCTTCTTGTACTTGTCAAAGTTGTAGCTTCTATTGGGGCGTCTCTTCAGGACCCTCTTCATTCTTCTCACAAGGAGTGCATACTCCTCGTCGGAGTCATCTTCATCATCACTTGATTCCACTTTGGCCCTGAAAAGCGGTGATCTTTTTCTTTGAGGAAGATGTCTCCAAGAGCTCTTCCTTGTCCTTCTTGAACAACTCATTTGTGATGAGGTTGCCCAAAAGCCCCGTTGGTGTCATCCTTGGCAACTCGGGTGAGTTGAGAAATAGCGTCACCAACGTCTCATATTTGTCCGGGAGAGCCCTAAGCATCTTGCGCACAATGTCAACATCAAGAAGGTTAGTCCCAAGGCCCTTAAGCTCATTCACAATGTTGTTGAGTCTTGAATACATCTCATTGATGTTTTCATGAGGCAACATCATGAATGTCTCATATTTGATCCGAAGCCTATACAAGTTGGCTTCTTTGACCGTGGATGTTCCCTCATGGATTTCTGAGATGGTAGTCCAAATATCATGAGCGGTTTCCAAATTGCTCACTCTATTGAATTCATCCGCGTTCAAAGCGCCAAAAAGAGCGTTCATAGCTTGGGCATCTAAATGAGCATTACGCGTCTCTTGATTCATGGGAGCTAGTGGATTAAGAGGCATAACGTAACTCTCTTTCCATATGCTTGGACTCATGGCCTTTAAATAAATTGACATTTTAATTTTTCAATAAGCATAATTAGAGCCATCAAATAAAGGAGCCTTTCCTATAGCAATTCCCTCACTAGCCATCCTTTTCTCTCTTAGACGATTAAGTCTAAATCAATGAGAGACCAAGCTCTAATACCACTTGTAGGATCAAGGATAACCGACTAGAGAGGGGTGAATAGGAGGTTTTCAAAATTTTTAACAATTTAACAATTTTAGCCAAAATAAAACTTAATCTAAACAAGTTACACTTCTAGCTAAGCAATTCAATCACAATAAACAAGCTAGAAATATAAATGCGGAAAGTAAAGACTAGAAATAACTACAAAGACACGATGATGTTTTTCCTATGGTATCGAAGACTTGCCGGTCTTCACTAGTCCACGTTGAGGAAGCTTGACACCTCAAGCCGGCTCCACGAATTAAGCCTTCCCTCGATTCACTATGGTTGTTCTTCCTCCGCTTCGGAGATGTGAACACCGAACCACTCACAAGCTTGCACCGGGCCTCTTCACAATTGTAACATCCCAAAAATTTGGTCTGTTTTAAAGTTTTAAAAGAAAAATAACCATTTGGATTTTCCTGGTAAAGTTCAAAAACAATTTAATAGGATTAATGTCAACATAAACTATTATCAAAATTATTTTATTTGGATTCTCTGTGCTTGGATATATTTTCTAGATTTTTCTAGAATTTTTTCGAGTGCATTTGCTATTTTCTATTTGCCAATTGGATTTTCTGTTATTTTTTAAAAAGAAAAACTATTATAAAATCTCAAAAAGGTCTTTGGGTCTAATCTCCTTTTTCTGGCCCGTTTCTAATTCCCAAACCCAGCCAGCCACCTTTTCTTTTCCTACCTAATTTCTCTTCTCCTTTTCTTGGATGGGCCGCCATTTCTTTTCCTCAGCCGCGTCATTTCTTTGGTGCGCCAAGGCCCGGTCCCGGTTGCTTTCCCGCACATGCATGTGCAAAGCCGCCGCTCCATTTCCTTTTCGCGGGCGTGAAAAGCCGAGGCAGCTGATCGGGCCGTCCTTGTCCCTTGTCTCCCGCGTGAGCATCCGAAGCAAGACATGCACCAAATGCTGGCCGCTTCATGACCCGCCTCCGTACATTGTCGTGAGACCGGCCAGCTAAGCTAGCTCCGTTTTCTGTCTTGCAGACAAATCCCAAAACCAAAGCCCAGCCGAGCCAACGTCCTTGCCTTTTCTTGTTTCCCTGCGTGTGGCCCCGTTTGCAGCCAAAGCAACGCATGTGGTCTTCGTTTCCAAGCGTTCCCAAGCCAGACTCTTGAGTCCGTGTGCAGTACGCCGAGCAGCGCTGGCTTCCTTTGGAAACCCTAGCTCCAATGCTATATAAAGCCTCCCCACCGCGTCATATGCACCGCGCCACCGTCCTCTCTCCAAACCCTAAAGTCCCCTCCCCTATTTCGTCTTGGTTGTGTCGCAATCGCCTAAGATCTGAACCTCCTTGAAGCTTCTTCTCCGGCGAAATTCGCCACCGTTGGTTCATCTCTGGCCTCATCGTCTTCGGCATTGGGACCGCAATACCGTGGGCTACGCCGTGCTCGCGCTATCTTCGCCCGAGAACCTCTACATCGCCGTCAACCCCGTCATTCCGAATCTGTCCGCGCCGCCCTTTGGTTGATCTCCATCCCTGGTGAGACCTACGCCTTCCTTTGTGCGTCACGTTATGCTCCGTGTCCCCCTCATGCTATCCCTACCTTTCTCCTTTGCTATCGGTTACTGAATTGTTGCCGCCATTGTTCTCCTTTCTCTCCGGTCATCTTGAGTTGTCATTTGCTCGGTAAACCGGTGCTCCCCAAGCATCCCATGGTGACCCCCTTGTCGTCACGATCGCCATGCTCACCTTCGATCTCTTCGGGCACCTTTGTTTCATCTTTATCGCCGCAGCCGTGGAGGTCATCACCGAGTTGCCGGCCATCTCCTTTGTCTGCGTGCTCTGTCCATGCGGCCACATCAGCGTTCAATTCACCCGTCCACCGCAGCCTCTTTACACATGTCGCAGTCCAGTCAATGCCATGTGGTAGATCCAAAACCATGAACTTGGTCCTCTTTGAACCATCTCTATGACTAGTGGGACCCACATGTCATCCATTGTTTTCATCTTTGTTTCACTTACCAGTGGACCCCACTTGTAAGTCTCCAATGCTGTTTATTTATTTTGATCCGAAAGAATATTTTTTGAATATTCTTTTCGCTCTCAATTTCATTATTTCATGTGAATCTTCCAAAGCCCATATCTTTTGCATCCAAACTCCGATTGAGTCCATTCAAATTCCTAAATTCATCTAAATTCAAGATCTATCTATTAGAGATTTTTTATTTAATTTTTAGAGTTTGTTTTGCTTCTGTTATTTATTTATTTGGTTTATTTGCCTTGTTTGCGATTAGACGTTGATACTTCGGGAAGCTTTGAGCAAGGAGGAGCATACCAAGATCAAGACCAATCTCAGGATTTATTCCAAGGCAAGCCATAGTCCTTTGATCATGTCGAACCTATGATTTCTAAAGTATATTGTTTTATATAATTGCATGCTATCTTTACATAAATTGTTTTGGGATTAGTTATTACCTGTTGTCATTATGCCTCCTTTGATTGATTGAATACCATGTATCCTTTGTCGCCCTAGCTTAGATAATTTTAGTTGGACATATTTGTATCACCAACATGGGTATCGTATAGATGCTTAGTTCAGCTTAGATACGATGGGTTTATCATCACATGTGTCATAATGATTAATCTTGACTTAATGATATATGGAATCGTGGTGGTGAGCCACTCTTGTTAAAATTTGTGGGTACCATGACGGGGTGAGTCATGGGTCTTGGTTAAACAAAATGGTTTTCGCTCGGGCGGGTGGTTGGTGGATAGTGGGGGTGTGGATGGAACACGGATTGGGTTTGTGGTAGTCTCGCCTGAGTAATTTGTCAAGGACTTAATCTTGTGCGCCATTGAACTGGGCCTTAACCATACAACCACATGTCTGGTATGGGACGGACCTGGCTAATTAATTAGCGATGTTTTGATTTGGTTCTGTTGTGGAAAGCGTGAGTTATGCGAAACGTATTCTCACAGGCGCAAGAGGGGGGCCCTGTCTGGTTGGAAAGACATTCAGTGTTGAAACCTTAGCGGGCAGAATTGGATCAAAACAGGACTTTGTAAAGGCCTTGTTACGTGCTCTAGACTGCTTACCTAAGATAGTGAGCGGTGGCATAGATATATACCGAACAAACTAGAGAATTCGTGTCTTGTGGGTAAAGCTGTACAACCTCTGCAGAGTGTAAAACTATTCGAATAGCCGTGTCCGCGGTTATGGACGTGCTCGGGGATTTCACACGGGAGGTAGAGTTTCTTTAAAATGAGTCAGGGTGTGGATGGGAAGTTCACTTGATGAATATAATGTTTGTTTGGTGAACAGGTCATTCACTTGGTGGTTTGTGTCGATTGGTGAATTTGGGATTCACTTATCTTTGGTTTGGGTTGGGAAGTGAATGGGAAGTTCACTAGTCGTTTCAAAGAAATTGTTTAATTATTTATTATTGCTTTCAACTACGCATTTCAATCTATTTATTGTATCTATCGCAAATGCTGCTTTCTGCAAAAGAACCATACAGCTAACCTTGTCAAGCCATGCATGAATACTATTTGCATACATTTCCCTACGGTTTACTGAGTACATTCAAAAGTACTCATGGCTTTGCCCTCGGATTGATCCGCAGTTGAAGAGTATCGAGCTGCCCAAGAGTTCTTTCAAAAGGAGGACTATGAAGGTTTTGCGGATTAGGATGCGTTCTCCACTCGATTGCCTGTGGGCATGTTGATTGGCCATTTGAAGAGTTTTGTTCTGCTGCCAGAGTTTTATTTGTTTCTTTAGCCTGCGTGGTAAGTTAAATAGCGTTGACCATAAGGTCCAGTTATTATTATTATTTGTTACTTTGAGATCTTTTTAGTTAAATCGAATAAATGGATGGTATTTCATCACTGTTTCCTGTGTGAGCTAGCTATTGATTTGGGACTAGTTCGGAAAACACAGAGGGTTCCTGAGATGTATTTTTGGGTCCCGACAACAATCTTCCTTGAAGAGATCACCGTGCTCCACCACCAAACAGTCTAGGAGTGTGGTAACACTCCAAGAGTAATAAATCAACGGTCTTCGCTTGATGGCACTCAAGTGCAAATGGATCAACTAGGAGTATGAATGCACTTAAATGAATCTCAACAAGCTCACAATGAATGCACAAGAGTATTTTTTAGTGTTGAGTGAATGCACCAAGCTCTCAAGGCTCTATAGATGTTAAATGGGCACTAGCAGCCTTTACTTGAGCAGTTGGGGGGGGTATTTATAACACCCACCAACAAAGATGACCGTTGGGGATGAAACCCCAACTTCTCAGTGAAAATCGGAACGACCGCAGTGCAATGGCGATGACGACCGCACTTCGATCGAGCACGATCAGCGGCTAAACATTACTAAAATAAACAAAGTAGCCGTTGAAGTCCGGTCGAACGACCGCAGTAAACGCAATGATGCGTCTGAACGCCCGATCGTTCGCATTTACGAGTGGTACGACCGAAAGTAGGGTTTCACAATTTGCTGAAGATTACAAGTGTTCTGGAAATTTCATACCGCCATGTAAAAATCGGAATGACCGCAGAGCGGTACAACCGTTTCTACGCGCGGAACGTCCGATTTCCAAAATGAGTTTTTGAGCAGATTTACACTTGTTCTGTTTTTATTGAACCACCTCATAAAATTCGGTACGACCGCACATCGGTACGACCGATTGTCAGGAGCGGTACGACCGATTTCCATGATCAGCTCTGAGGCAAAATGCATCGCTTCTGGTTTTCTTGAACCGCCAACTAAAATTCGGAATGACCGCAATGCGGTACAACTGCTCAAGCAACCGGTCGTTCCGCATGTGCGCTCAGTTGGCTGTTCCCTTCAAAATACGGTACTACCGCCAAGTAAAGTCCGGTCATACCGCATCAAGCGGTACGACCGCAATTATAACTACGGTACTATCGATTTTGGACAGAAGCAGTTAATGCTTTTCAAGTTCAATTTCAAGTTTAAATTCAAATGCATGCATGATCCTAAATTGATCCATATGGCACAAGAACATGCTATCAAGCTACTAGCCATGGTCCCTCTTAATAGTACGGCATTTATCCTATAATCCGGTCTTCCAACCAAAACTCCTAAGACCGGTAAAATAGAAAAAGGGAACCTAGACTACTTGTACCTTATCTTTGAACCAAAAAAATCTTCGTGTAGTCCATTTGCATGCCACTTTGCATCAATACGTTCACCAATGGGATTTAACCTTGTAAATACTCAATAAACACGTTAATCCCATATTCACATATTATCATTAATTACCAAAACAATTTTTAGGGGCCTAGATGCTTTCAGTGACAAGGTTGGTTGGTCCGTTTGTGATTTTCGTAGAATCTCAAGGGTATGAAATTTGTCAGACTCGCAGTAACATTTTGTGATCGTCGTATGTTGTTGTTGTGTGCTAAATTTCTGAAGATTTTTGTGAGGACGATAGAGGTAGCAATGATTCATAAGTACGAAGGTAGGTGATATTGCAATGCGCTAGAAAATTTATACGTGGTGGAGAACTTTTGAGAAATGACGCAACGATAATAACACGACAGTTGATCCGACAAGGGGTTATATGGCAAGTAGGCTAACAAACCAATGATGGTACACGCATGTCTTTAGGAATTAGAAATACATGGGACATATGGATGTAGAGGGTCGGACTACCGCATGGATCGACGCCATTTGCCCTTCCTTGCAAGCTCGACGTTGTACTCCTCGCCAGCCGCCTTGGCCTCGGCCGCCATTTCCCTCTTTTTCTCGCGCTCCCTCTGATGAGCATTGTGCTCGCTCCGCCTGCAAGCTTCGAGATGGGCCTGTGTTTCCCACCGGATACGCTCGTTGTGCTCTTCGGTACGGCACTCCTCCTCCCTCCTCTCGCGGTCCCTATTGGCATCCCACCCCCCGCAGTCGAGAGTCCACTGGTCGTGTGGGTGGATCTCTAGATCGATCCACCTGCGTAGCTACATAGCGGATCCGAGGACTACGGGTAGACGAGAGAGGACTACGCACTAACAACCTATCCCGTCTACCCGTAGTGTCTGGATCCACTATGTGGCTATCGCAAGTGGATCGACCAAGAGATCCACCCACACGACCAGTGGGATTTCGATTGCGAGGAGTGGGATGCCAAGAGGGACCGCGAGAGGAGGGAGGAGGAGCGCCGCAATGAAGAGCAAAATGAGTGTATCCGGCGGAAGACACAAGCTCATCTCGAGGCGTGTAGACGCAGGGAGCGCGAGGCTCGTGAGAGGGAGCGCGAGAAAAAGAGGGAAATGACGGCCGAGGCCAAGGCAGCCGACAAGGAGTACAACGCCGAGATCGCAAGGAAGGGCAAATGGCCTCGGTCCACGCAGTAGGTCCGACCATTCCGTACTAGTCCCTACGCCAAAGCTAATGATCTTTGTTCCAATCGACTGTATTTCCAATCCCAAAAGACGCATATGTATGGTAGATGTATTTCGGTTTGGTACATCGTGCATGATGTAGTTGCCTATGCAATTAACCAAACCCTGTGTGCAATGTAATTTGTAACTTTATTATAAAGTCTATTTCAATTCGCTACTACAACTCCAAATCCCGTTGTCCATTCGCTTTCACTTCTTCACATAGCAGTGCATGGAAGAGTATAAATATAAAGACAAAAAAAATGGTGCATCACGTAGCACCGTTTAATTATTTCTATCTCAACTCGGGTCTACATACTTTTGAACATACGTTCGTGGAAAATCACTTGCTAGGAACAAGGAATAAGGTACATGACAATGAACTTGTGCATTACATTTTAATGCACTTTCATCTGTCATGCGGAATGGTCCACATATCTTATGTGACAAATGCAAGCTCTCATCGCCAAATGGTCCAAATAGAGGCAGCTACTCTCACGCTAGATCGTATGCCCAAACAGATGCAGCTACTGTCACGTCACACGCCAGATATAATGACGTGACAAGTTAGCCCTGTCACGCCATGGGATCTGGCATGAGACTTGCCACGCAAGCCTCCACGCTGGCACGGCTCGCGGACGAGGGCTTACGTAACATGTTTTGTTACGTTGAGATATGTAATGTGACAGAACGCTTTAGCCACGCCACGGGGAGCGGGGTGACCAAAGGGGTCAGAATTGGAAATAAAGTTTGCGAGATATTAACTTTAAAATATTTTTTTTAAAGTTAAATAAAAAAAATCGATAAGCAAAGGATCCGGACACCACTTCAGCGTACTGTGCGCGCCGGCCGCCCCGGCCGTTCAATTTAAATACCGACCGTTGAAAGCAACGCCCTTTCCCTTCTACCCTTTTCCTCATCTTTTCCTCGTCTTTTCCGCTGCCTTCCCCAAACGCGGACACCTCTCCTCTCCTCTTCCTCGAAGTCGCCGGGGAGGAGCCGGAGGTGGAGGATCAAGTAAGCGAAGCCAAGCCCGGTCGATGGCGCCGTCCCGTGCTGCTGCTACTGTTCGCGCCCCTCTTCTCTTCCTCCTCCTGCTCGCGCTGTCGGCGCTCGCCCCCGGCCGCGCGGCCGCCACCGGGGTCTTCCAGGTGCGCCGCAAGTTCCCACGCCACGGAGGAGGCGGCGGGGACGACCACCTTGCGGCCCTCCGGAGGCACGACGGACACCGCCACGGCCGCCTCCTCGCCGCCGTCGACCTCCCCCTCGGCGGCAGCGGCCTCCCCACCGACACCGGGTAATCAATTAACCGTGCGTGCCATCTTAGTGTGAATAAATGCGTATGACTTTTCTCTTGGCGTGCGCGGCGCGTGTCTGATTATGGGGGAGCACATCGCAGGCTCTACTTCACGCGGATTGGGATCGGCACGCCGGCGAAGGGATACTACGTGCAGGTGGACACCGGCAGCGACATCCTCTGGGTCAACTGTATCTCCTGCGACAGCTGCCCCCGCAAGAGCGGCCTCGGGGTACTGCTCCCATCCGTCCGTCCTTCCATCTCCCTTGCAATTTCTTGGCGAATTGGATGGCTGTTTTGGTGTCTGCGTTTGATTTGGGGGGAGTCTTGGAATGATGGTTCTTGATGACTGTGTTGGTTGTAGATAGAACTGACCCTGTACGATCCAAGGGGGTCGGGGAGCGGGAGCACGGTGACGTGCGACCAGGAGTTCTGCGCGGCCAACTACGGCGGCGTGCTGCCCTCCTGCACCTCCACCTCGCCCTGCCAGTACAGCATCACGTACGGAGACGGGAGCTCCACGGCCGGGTTCTTTGTCACAGACTTCTTGCAGTACAATCAGGTGTCTGGCAACGGGCAGACTACCTTGGCCAATGCGAGCGTCACATTTGGGTGAGCTCTTAAGAACAATGGCATGTCGAGCCTGTAATTCGTTTGGCAGTGAATACTGATAGCTATAACTCTGACTTTATTTGTAGGTGTGGTGCTAAGTTAGGTGGGGATTTGGGATCGTCAAGCCAGGCCCTTGACGGGATTCTTGGTTTTGGTCAATCTAATTTATCGATGCTATCACAGATGGCTGCAGCAGGAAAAGTTAGGAAAATTTTTTCTCATTGTTTGGACACTGTAAATGGTGGTGGGATTTTTGCTATTGGGAATGTCGTGCAGCCGAAAGTGAGCACAACACCGCTGGTGCCCAACATGTATGTCATCTTATAGTACTAATTGGTTACGCCATTTTTTTTGTCTATTTCTCTCTGTTCCATGTTTGCTTTATTTGAATCATTTTTCGGCTGCTCTCCAAATAGAGTTTTTTTTATTAGTGTATTTAATTTGATTCATTCCGATAGTCTAGCGTAGGACTCTGTTCCTTGCTATGAGGCACAATTGGCACACATGTCTGTAGTGTTTGGTTCATGCTTGTCTTTACACCAGGAAGCTGATTCCTTCAGTTTCTGTCTGTAATATGGGGGCAAAAGTATGGACCGACATTGCTTTCCTAATTACAAAAAACCGGTCAAGACTTAGATATTGGCTAATTAAATAGGCTTTAGTAATCTAGCCCATGTAGCGACTTGCCCAACTCAGCATCAAAGCTTTCGACCAGTTTTTCCTAGACGTTTCCCCTCAACTCCTGATTGTTGGGTTGTGAACACGTACTGAGTCCCTGCATTGAACCTTGGTTAGAATTCTTAGCTTAGCTTGCTGTGTTCAAATTTGATTTGGAAGCATGAAAATCATATTTTTCATCCAAAATAAAAAAAAAGATGTACACTCAAATCACAACATGTATTGAGGTTTTGAAGTTTTGCATGCCATTTTATTAATTTCATCTGTTTTACGAAATATGCAATAACTGTGACTGTGAGTGTCCCAAGGCCTCTTTTTCTAGCATGCCATTTCAAATATTTGGTTGACTCTCCATGTCTGGCACTCACATCTGTGTCTACTGCTGTTGTCATGTAAATTGTAATGATACCATTCTTTGTTCACATATCACCGATTACTTAGCCACGTTATCAAATTAATAGTGCATTAATAATTTGGTTCTACTACCAACTACAAGTCAAATAAAATGCTGCTGTAGCTGTTCAATTATTTGAGGTTTTTTATGTGGTCTCTTCAGGTTATGATTTAACTGTATTTTGGGATATCTGGCTTAAAAAAATTTGGAACTTCATGTTTCTTTGTAATTAAAAAAACTAGCCAAAATGTGCTGAAATCTGAACACGTCTGTAATATTTATATTCATACAACTGCTAATCAACTTAAAAGTACTGAAAACTCCTAAAATTACAGTATGGATATCAATGGATAGGGTTGCTTCAGTACTCCATCTTTATTTAAATTATATGAATATTAAAGATATTAGTTAAGGAATAAATTTATATAGAAGCAATAATCAAGCACTGTGACTTTAAGTCCTGCCTGGCTGCCTGGTCCAGGCCTGCTGCCTGTGCTTGCCTCATTGCCTGTTTTACTCTGGCTTCCACACCTTGACGGCAGCCAAAGAAGAAGCTTGTGCCTGCAACACGTGCTAGAAATATGAGTGTTTGATCGCACACCAGCTAGGCAGCTTCCAATTCCACCAACCACTGCTGTGTGCACCACGATTCCCTGCCTTCTTCCTTCTTGATTGTCTGACTGGTGTAACACTAGCCTTCTCCACTCCTGGCCACTTACCTCAGCCTCAACTTTTCCCTGTTTGTCACCTCCTTGGGTGTCATGCAATGGCGAGGCGACACGCATGATGGTCGTACAGCTGCTTGCCGCTGAGGACCTGAGGGCAAGTAACTTTGTTGATGCCAGGACATCTGCACCAATGCATGCGCCGCTGTCCAACTAGAGGATGGCCACTGCACCAAATTTTTTTTGTTTGTTTGTTGGGCTCAATCCTATTATGAACAGTGGTCTCACAGTTTTATTGGCGCTAAGTTATCTCTAAACAATATATTGACCTTCTTACCCTTTTAAATGATAGCTGTTAGTTTTAACCTCCAACGTCATTATGCTTGAAAATTCGTGAGTTTTTTTATTAGAGTACTAAAGCAAAACATTTAATTATATGTGAATTATTGTTTTCTAGTGCTAGAAATAGAGATCAAATTCTTGCAAAAGTTTCAGCTATAGGCATATGTAGTAGTAGAGTCTAGGACAAACCACAGCTCATCTGTAGTAATAGTTTAGTAGTAGGAGTCTAGGACAAACAAGTTGTATTATAATGTTATACTACAGATATTGGCTGATATAATGCACATGTGAAGCATACTTTTGTTATGGATGGCACTTACATTTTTAGACACCTTATAAATATTCTCACCTTGTAGGCCACACTACAATGTCAACCTGAAAACAATTGATGTTGGTGGTGCTACGCTACAGCTTCCAACAAATGCTTTCAGTACAGGTGAAAGTAAAGGTACAATCATTGATAGTGGGACGACATTGGCGTATCTCCCAGAGGCGGATTATAAGGCTATATTGGCTGCAGTATGAAAGCTTTTCTCTGAATCAATCCTTGTAGTGGAGAGCAGGTTGTGCTAATCAATTTATGTCTTCTTGATCGTTTGTAGGTATTTGATAAGCATCAAGATATATCCTTCAAGAATTTTCAAGACTTCCTTTGTTTCCAATATTCTGGAAGGTATGCTTCATAATGCTCCTTTATACACTCTCCGTGAAGGTATACATTAGATGGTAGATATTTATACTGGCCTTTTGCACATTTACCGCGGATGGATCATCTCCCCATGTGGCCTCTTTTTTCTACTAAACAGGAATACTAGGGCGAATGGTAATGTCATAAATAAAATGATGATATTTCTTTTCTTATGTTTCTAATACTTCGACCCAATTCTTTTGCAGTGTAGATGATGGATTTCCTGAAATCACCTTTCATTTTGAGGGAGGCCTTTCACTGAATGTTTATCCACATGATTATCTTTTCCAAAATGGGGTAATATAACATCCCTCTTGTCTGGTTTTCTGGGAACCATTCTGTTCAACATTCTGTTCAGCCATTAGCATTGCATCTGAAATTTAGGTCTACAACCCAATTGTTGTCATGCTAGCTTATGTTGTCCATTATTTATTTGCATCCTGTATGGTGTATGAAAGTGTGGTGAACAATTTGTTGAACTATAGCTACGAATTTACCAATTGACTTCAAAATCTTTAATTTCATGCTTGTATGTTTGCCGCTTGCTAGTTTTGTTTGCACATATGATATATGTATTTGTTTTGTGCTGTGTATTGATTTGTACAATTGTACCCATAAGCCTTTCTCAATCCTTTTCCTGATGTTCTTACGGTGGGCACAACAATATAATTTTTAATTTTTGAGTTCCTTCCGTGAGTTTCTTGCTTTCTGACTGTACAATTTGTGGTGAGTTTTTCTATGTTCTGATCAATTAATCTATGTGCCTACATACAAGAGGAATAATAAGGAAGTAAGGAAACCTCAGATGCTCCCTTAAATATACTCCTAAATAGTTACTTCCGTAACACTGATGTTAATGATACCTGCATGGAGTACGCTCATTATATTACCTCTTAAGTTCGATACAGTGCATATCGTAGAGCATGAATTTAGTTGCACCAACGCACATAATTTAGCAAATTCCATGTTACATTTTGTCTACTTTTGGATTTGACCCTATGTTATATTTGTCATCTTCAGTATCGCATACTCATAATGCCATGCTTACATGTTGAGCTGAATTCAAGCTCAGAAGTGTGTTATATTATTTATAACCTTGTAATTTGGTTCTCCAAAGATGAAACAAGAAAATTGAATTTCGACCTTCTTTTCATTGGTTCCATGAAGTTAGTAATTTTACTGGACAGTGCCACTTCATAGTGACTGTAACTATAACTAGATTTCAATGTTCACATTCCCGTAATTGAATCTTGAGGTTAGCATTTAACAATTGCTGCCTCGTAGTAAGTGAAATACTACCAGCTTTCTTAAACCCTCCTGATCCCTCTTTATTCATATTTCACACTTGGTTCATGTTTTGACCTATCATTATCTGGAATATCTGGATTTGATAGACTAAACTTCTTACTAGGTGTTATGTGTGTCAGCTACTCAGATGACCTAGCCTGTTGGCACCTTTAGTTGGAAATCCTAACATTGTGTGACTTCTAACTTCTATGAAGTACCGGAGTATTTCTCTTATAGATTTTATTACTTCAGAACTGGCTGAGTACATTCTGCATGTTTGTTGTGGACTTGTGATACATTATGTTGGTGCAGCTTGAACAACTATCAAGTATTTCAAAGAGGGTGAGGGGGGATCTTAACTCAGTCACCACATTGAAGTAGTATACGAACACACTTCTTGGAACAAATTTTATCTTTTAAATACATCTTAGTTAAAATTCGGTGGGTCAATGGTAACCTGAACCAAAACATAACCACTACCTAAAGTCGGAAACTACCACGGAGCATTCTACATTGGATTAACTATGTTCTGTTAGGATACAACACAAATAAATATTGCTTTTTTAAAGTTTGTTTGTATACCAGCCCATGTTTCTGGAGCAGGATTTCAGAATCTGGGACGACCTGAATCCTAGCTGTGGTATTGCCCCCCAGTTACTACAAAAGACCCCTTTTGGATTTTTATTTTTATTTGATCCCTACCGCTGTCTTCTAGTAGATTGGGAATTTGGGATGCTTTTTTGGGATTTGCCCACTAAACTCTTGTAAAATAGTTTGGCTAAATTTTGGAATTTTGTTAGATTTATCTGGAATCTGGACAAACAGTTGTGCAACTCATCAACTCTATTTTTTATTATGAATATAAGTTGCGTCTGTTCTTATGTTTTTTTTGCTGTATTATGGTTTGCCATTATTATGAGTGTTAAATTATAACGTCACATTAATGTAAGCTATTGTCATAGTACATGGTTCATACTAAATTTATAATTTTTGTTCTGCAGAACAATTTGTACTGTGTGGGGTTCCAGACCGGTGGATTACAATCGAAGGATGGGAAAGATATGGTGCTTTTGGGAGGTACACATTGCTCTATACTATGAACTTTTTTGTTTTTTCTGTACATAGCATCTAATGTTTAGCAACTTACTTTCAGATCTGGTCCTTTCAAATAAACTGGTTCTTTATGACTTGGAAAATCAAGTTATCGGATGGACAGATTATAACTGTAAGTTTCTCACTTGTTGAAAATCGTGCCTTTTCCTGTGAATATACTGCAGTTTTTGTTTTTGTACTTCATTGGAGTTGGAGATCATATTGCACTGGGGATATGTTAATAGCGAAAATTCTCTCTCCAACATATGACAACGAATTTTAGTTCATATCGAACCTGCTCTTTCTGGTCTCAGGCTCCTCCAGCATTAAAATCAAGGATGACAAGACTGGATCAATATACACTGTTGACGCACAAAATATCTCCTCCGGATGGAGATTTCAGTGGCACAAGTACTTGATTTCGTTGCTAGTAACAACAGTGTGCAGCTATCTAATGTTCTAACATGGCTTCGGAATCTCGGATGTACAACATGGAACTCTATATCCTGTAATGAAAAACTGTTTGATTTTCTTCTTACCAGGATAGAAAGTACAGGGAATTAGATTGTGAACACTTGAAGTGTCATGGGAAAACAAAGGGAAAGAATACACACCTACTTCCTTGTAGGATTGGCATAGTCCTTGCCCCGAGAAGCATGTATTTAGAGTGTATTGTGGCCTTTTATAATATACTAGCCGAGTTCTCGTGCGTTGCAACGGTTTTTAAATAAACATAATATAAGTTATTAACTTAGAAAACCAATATATATCCATAAGGTAATTATCTTACAAATAAAAGTTTCATACATAATTTACATCTAATCAACATGTTACATACAATCTGTCACAAACCACAAGCACAAATAATTTAAGTACCCACAGAAGATTCTTCAAGTTACTTATGTATATATACATATCTATTCATAAAAGATCATACCAATTCAAAAGGTGGGAGGGTAGATGGTAGATGAGAGACTCACCACCACCATTTTTTTTTTAATAATAGTAAAGATACGGCCTTTTTTTGAGAATGGACATCCCTACTTGATTTCCACATGTACCAGAGTAATGCAGGTGTCACTTGGCAGTCCACATCATCATCTTGCAAAGTCCAAATAATGAGCGTTTCTTGGAAGGTTTAAAGGCAATATATACCGCTACTGCAGTACTGCCGGTCTTCTTTCAATTAATCTTTCTTCCCTTACTCCGACAACCCTGGCCGCTGTGAGCTGCTGGCCCTTGCTTGCTCGTGCATGCGGTTGATGTCATTCTTGACTGAAAAGGCTAGGGATGACGGCATTGGAGTTTGTACATGTTCTTGCATCATGAGCTTGCTTTCAGTTAACCTTGTAAATTAGTACTTGTCTACTCCTTTTCCTTTAATTAAAATATCGGGTATTCTGGCTTGTAGATAGGCATCGCCAGACGTCCTCAACTCACGGCGTCAGAGAAGTCATTGCAGGCTGTATGCACGTTAGTTGTAGGATCGTTAATGATAATCAAAGAGGGATAAATAATTATGTAAAAAATTTTCGCATCCAATCTTTCAAAAAAGAATCACGTAGAACGATCAACAAGGAATCACAAACAATTAGCCACCGCATGCTGTACCGCACACGCAAAAAGGCTGCTAGATCTCTTTTCGCGGAAACTCAACAGGAAAGCAAAATATCTCGCTCGGCTCACGTCACGCACGACGCAGATGGAACTTCACGCGACCAACAGCAGAGCGTGTCGCACGTGGCCTCGTCCTGGGTGATCTCACCCTGCAGCATCCCACCCACCGCGGCAAAAACACCGGCCGCCAAAACCCCTTGATGCCTTCCAACCACCAAAACCTAATCCACTTTCAGGTGAGAACAAAAGCCACCGCTAGCACATCTTGCACATCATCTATGCACCTCACGTACAAGCACAGGGGCACATCTCCTTCTTACACATGCATGCACATATGCACCTCACGTACAAGCACAGGGGCACATCTCCTTCCACTGCTCGGGAGGATGGACGCCCGGATGAATTGTTTTTCTATTCACATGCACATGCACATGCAGAAGCTCCAGCCGCGAACCTCCGCCAGAGCCAAAACCTCCACGCGAGGGCTTTTCTTGATTGCTACCCTAACAGCCGGTCCTAATTTTGTTTTGCACAACACCTATATCCCTCGTACACGTGAGAATAAATCCTACGCCAATAATCTGTGTTGTCGTCGGATTCACCAACGTGTCCTACAACACCACGGTTACAAAAATCAATCATATCCCAACAAATAAAGATTTTCCTATTTCTCTTAGGTTTTCAATTTTGGATACCTCAAAATTATCATGTCTCGTAGTCTCCGAACCGCACCTTCGTAACTCCAACACACATCATCTATCTTTGGTCTCCACGCGCTCCAACTCGAGCCTGACCGTCTCCTCCAGCATCCTCGACCCTTTGGTACTATTTATTTGTTATCGCTATAATTTATAATTGTTGCAATGGTTAAAAAAATCGTTGCAATAAAATATTTTTATTGCAATTAAAAATAATTCGTTGTAATAAGCAATATATATTACCACGGTTTATTTTTGATGTAATATTTATAGATATTGTAACGAAATATTTAGATGCCATGTCTCTAAATATTCCTTTCCCTCTGAAACACTTGATCTCTAATACTTCGTTTCCCATGAAAACACAGTTCCCGTGGTGAAAATAATTTTTTTGCCGCACAAATAGAACCTGCTAGCAGATTAAAAGTCTTTAGGACCGGCGTGTTCTCCATTCACGGCTTGCACTTACGGTGTTCGCTTCGTCCGATTGCGGTGTTAAATATTCACAAGGAAAATGATGTTCTCTTTCATGAAACCGACTAAGGTAGACTCCCTTTTTTGGATCCTCTCTTCGAATATCTGCCCCATGTGTACAGACCTCCCAGTCCATTGCAGCGTTCCGGCACCCAATCTTCCCCAGTCTCATCCCCTCCTGATCTCGCCCCATCTCACCTTCCCTGGAGTGGTGTTGCTTCTGAATCCCTAGCCTAGGCGGCGGCCCGGCGATGCAACGAGCTAAGGAGAGCGGTGGGCTGGTGGCACGAAGAGACGCAATTGTGCGGGGAAGTCGGGGGCCAGGACGGCGGGTCGGTGGCGCAGCTTTACTATGGTCTCGTGGGATAGCAGGGAGCTTGGGGCAGTGGTCCGAAGCGGTGGGCCGGCGGTACGATGAGGGGATGAGATAAATTAGCGACCAATAGTCCTGTTGGCGAATATATCATCAACAATACTCTCTTGGTTGATTATGCTATATCCATTAGCCCTGTCAGCTATGCTAGTTAGTTCCACACTAAATCATTTTTCTAAGGATAATGCTACATGCCAGACGTCCGACACGATCTTTCTTATCGGACGGAGAACTCCATGTAGCTCCTTTTGCTTTGCTTTTTCTTTCCCACACATTTTTCTCTGTATCTCTCCTTCTCGCCAGAAAGATCTCACCCTCTCACAAACACCTCGTGTCCCTCGTGTCCTCTCACCCACTGCTCCTCCCTCTCGCCTTTCCTTATTTCACATCTCCCTCTTCACACCCACCTCCTCCTCGTGTGTCCAAAGAAAAGAAAAGGAAGAGACATGGAGAAGGGATCATGTGCTTCGATTTGGCCTTCTTGGCCTCTGAGTAGAGGCAAAGGAGGATCTGGATCGGGACTCATGCTTGTGCTAATGTGAGTTTTCTCAGGGAGTTTCGGTTCGATTTAGAGTTCTTTGGCCATTGATTTGGTTGCTGGTTTGGTTTGGTGAGTAGGAGCACGGAGGGGAAAGGCATGATTTTTCAGGGTGTTGCAGGCATACCAAACTCCACGGTTGGCCACCCGGTCCGAGGTTGCCCCCTCCTGCGCTTGAGGATGGCCATCTACGGCAGCTGGAGCACACAGTTCCGATGAGTCCCACTTCTTTGATAGTTTGTAAGTTTTTTGTTGCGATCGTTGAAAAAACATTGCACACTTTTTGTTGCAATATGTGTTTCCAGATGCTCCATCTGTTCTTTGATAGTTAGTTTCTTTTTGTTGCGACCGTTGAAAAAAATGTTGCGACTGTTGAAAAAAAATATTGCACACTTTGGTGTTTCCAGATGCTCCACCTCTTCTTTGGTAGTTAGTATTTTTTATTGCGACTGTTGAAAAAAATGTTGCACATGTTCCTCTTTTTTTGTTGCGAGTAGATCCGGTGGACTAATTTATGGGGGATTTTGTTAATGTCGGAGGTTGGACGATGAGCGGAATTGGGAGGAGTGATGGGGGATTTTTTTGCTGCTAGCTGGGGTGCGCGGGATGTTGCATGTGTTGTTGATGATTTGTTGCATGTTTACTGCTGTCGGGAGGAGGTTCGTTCACACGCGAGATGGACAGCTGAAATAACATCGTGCGAAATCCGACGTTGGAGCATGGTGTACGGCGCTAGCGCTAGGACTGTAGATAATGTTATGTGCCAGACGTCCGACACGTAGCTTTTTTATTGGACGGAGAACTCCATGAAGCTCCTTTTGCTTTGCTTTTTCTTGCCCACACATTTTTCTCTATATCTCTCTGCTTCTCGCCAGAAAGGTCTCACCCTCTCACAAACACCTTATGTCCCTCTTGTCCTCTCCCCCACTACTCCTCCCTCTCGCCTTTCCACATTTCACATCTCCCTCTTCACACCCACCTCCTCCTCGTGTGTCCAAAGAAAAGAAAAAGACTTGGAGAAGGGATCCTGCGCTTTGATTTGGCCTTCTTGGCCTCCGAGTAGAGGTGGAGGAGGATCCAGATCGGGACTCCTGCTCGCGCTAATGTGAGTTTTCTCGGGGAGTTTCGGTTCGATTTGGAGTTCTTTGGCCTTTGAATTGGTTGCTGGTTTGGTTTGGTGAGTAGGAGCACAGAGGGGAAAGGCGTGATTTTTTGGGGCGTTGCAGGCGTGCCAAGCTCTACCGCCGGCCACCCGGTTCGGGGTTGCTGTAAGATCGAGGAGGCCAACTAGAGGGGGGAGGGGGGGGGGGTGAATAGGTGGTTTTAAAATTCTTTTGGCTAAAACTGAATTTTATGCAGAAATATGAATCAATTTGGTTTTGCTCAATTAAAATCTAAATCAACTAGTTTTGACTATATGCACCAACAAGCTAAGACTATTGACAATGATAGCAAACATATAAAGACATGTAAGTAATTTAATTCTAGGAATGTAAATTGCACAAAGTAAAACACAAGAGAAGAAACCACAATATCACAAGAATGTTTTACGGTGGTGTTCGGAGACTTGCCGGTCTCCCCTAATCCACGTTGAGGTAAGCCCAAACGAATTGGACTGGCTCCATGAATTAAGACATACACCTCAATTCCACTAGTGGTATCTCTTTTCCGCTCTGGGTAGGTGAGCTCCAATTTTCACAACACGTTGGGCCTTCTCACAAGCTTCTTGAGATATCACTGGACCACGACGCTTCCACGTCGTCTAGGTGTCGGCAAACACCAAGAGTAATAAGTTAAGCCCCTTACTTGACTCTCACCATGTGCAACGAATGCACAAGCTCAAGTGGATACAAAATTCACCTCTAGATGCAACACATGCAACTAGAGACCTCTCTCCTTGCTCACAAGGTGCAACACATGCAACTTTGAGAGGAGAAGCTTACACTAGCTCAAGAGAATGAAGTGGAGTGCCAAAGGATTGTCTCTCTACCAACCAAGGGGGTATTTATATCCCCCACCAGAAAGACTAGCCGTTGGGAGCAAAAATCCCCAAAAATCAGCATTTGCGGTAGTACCACTGTAGAAACCCGGTACTACCACGGTCACTGTTTAACAGTCGGAAAGAGTTTATTTGTGGATATCATGGAGATATGCTCATGATCTTAGGATGATATGACAATTGGCAATAGCGTTAAAGGTTTGTCGAAATTCCGGTTTTCAGCAAGTGTTAGGAAAATCGGTAGTACCGGCAACTAAGTTGCGGTACTACTGTAGTGCGGTACGACCGCAAGTGTGGAGCGGTACTACCACAGGGCGATTGTTTTGAGAGTTTCAGAAAAGCGGTAATACCGCAGTTTGGGAGCAGTACTACCGCAGTCCAATAGTACTGTTTGTTACTTAGCGGTATGAAATATCCAGAGAAGATGTTTTGTGGAGTTCTGTTTCTTCATTGGAAAGCGGTATGACCGCAGTTATTGGAGCGGTACGACCGCAGTGCGGTAGTACCGCTGGTAACATGGCAGTGGTACCGTTTTGTTGGGTCGCGGGGTAGGCTACGATAGCTATAAACAAAATTTCTACCACGCAAACCAGGAAGCCAAGCAAGTAGATGATCACAGATCATTACCACTAGACGCGCAGAGCAGTGGAAGAAGCGTCGGAGCAGCCTGGTCTGACGAAGAGCGCATCGATGTAGTGGTCGTAGTCGATCGTCCAGCGTCCTCGTGAGTTGATCGTCTCCTTCAGCACCTCTGCAGTTCCTTGCGAAGATCGCGGATCGTCCTTAAGCGCGACAACGTAGAAGCGCCTCTATGGTATCCACACGCCGAGGAAGGAACAACCGTGCGCCGGTGTGCTAGCACCAAATTGCACGGGAGGCTCTCAAGAAGATGGCGGCTAGGGTTTGGTAGAGGGCAACTCACGTCAACTCTTACGTCCCCAATGACCTCATGCATCTCCTTATATAGTGCCCGTGCGGATCCTATCCAAACACGCTTCGAATCGTATTCGTCTTGGTGCATTCCAACCCGTTAAGTGTGTGACCCGTTAGGTTCATGTGTAGTTCGGTTGTGACTCGGAAACCCTTTCCGGCCACGAGTCGTAGCGGCTCCTAGCAGGACATAACGATTCCCGAATACACACAAATTATATCGGACGAACCTTAATGCAATATGATCTATGACCGAGTCCTCATCACTTACGACTGTGTCCTATCTCTATCGACGGTTCGTATTTGATCACGACCAACTCGTAACTCCTTACGACTTGGTTTCGACCACTCTGTGATTACGTTCGACCAGTCTACGACTTGCTTGTATCTCCATACGACCAGTCCGTAGCTAGTCGAACTAAGCGACCTACTCATGTATTCTCCCTTTGCCTCACGATATCTGGTTGAACTCCAGGTGAGATGTTGTGTCATCCATGGACTATTCAATGCTTTCTCGATCGAGTATCGGATAACCTTATGTGGTCGAACTCTTGACCACCGATGTATGGCCATGCACTTTCTTTATCCGACCACTTGAGGGCCCAGAGATATCTCTCTGTTATGTTAGGAGGGCAAATCCCATATCGACCGATCACATCCTCTGCATGTTTCATAGCATACCCAAAGCTACCTTTATAACCACCCGATTACAAGCGGCGTTTGGCAACCCTAAGAGTGCTATTACACATGTAGGAAATCATGTTGATCTCGGTCTAAGGATTATACATCATCATTGCTTGAGACCAACTAACGACACATAGAATCATAACAATCTCAATAGTGTCTCAAGGTGGGTCTTATCCAACACCATGTTCTCTAACACGTGTCCACATTATTGATTCGATATCCCTATATCCATGACCGGTGAAACGTGGTCATCTATCAATACATGTGCTGGTCGTAGAGTCACTAGTGTTCCGACCAGTGACTTTCGACCAGGGATACTTTTAGAACGACATCATCATAAGTTAAAAAGAGCTTCACCAACAAGTCACATACTCGTTAATCTTCATGACTGATGATTCATTCAAGGAACAAGATAACATATTATCAAATATTGTGAACATAATGAAATATAATCATCTCTATGATTGCCTCTAGGGCATATTTCCAACACGTTTGTGTTCTGATTGTTGGCCATTTTGGGGTTTTGGCTATGAGTTAGTCAAGTTCATGAGTTTCAGTGCATATGTGTTGCATGATGCATGTTTTGACTAACGTGGGTCAAGTTGTGAAGAACTTGTTCCTGGAATCGATTTCTTTGTCTATTGTTGTGCAGGTTGCTTGGAGGTCAACGACAGTCAACGGTGAGGATGATCGGGACTAAGCTTGGAGATCTGAGGTCCAGAACGATCGGGGATGCTGGGTGAGGTCAATGGAGTCAAGCATGGTGCAGAATGGACAAAGGTGACCGAACAGGCAGTTCGGTGCGACGGGTTGGATCAAGCGGCGGGGGGTCGGTGCAAGTGCCATGGTGGTTTCGGTGGGAGCTGGATGAGAGAGACTTGCCGACATGATGAGAGCCACTGGATCAACCTACACGTGGCGAAGCATGGAAGTGCTTCACGCAGTCTGTACTCGGTCTTGAAAAAAAATCGAGAAGGGGTATTTTGGTAATTTTACCAAATACCACCTTGGTGACCTTTTGCCAACCCGCGGCGCAAGATGGCGCAAGGAGAAGTAGATTAGGTTAAGAGGAGATAAAGATGGCGCTTTAAAATACGTGCGTGAGTGAACCCGTTTGTGTGTGGGCCTAATGGGTGCGCATTAGGGTTTTGCTTTTAGAAGGTCTAAGCCTCGACTATAAATAGAGAAGGGTGGTGGCTGCACCCCCTTGACCCTTTCATTGTTTTGAAACCCTAGTTTGTTTAGGGAGTTGATAGTTAGAGGTTAGGGTTCTAGAGAGTTGGATTTGATTTCGTGCTTATGTATTGAGTCTTTGTCCTCCTTGATGGAGTGGCTGTAAACCAATACCATATCAAAATCAATCCAAAGAAAGTTTCCTCAAGATGAGTCTATTTGCTTTCCTTCTCTCTATTTGGTGATTTTGAGTCTTTCTTTGATCCGTAAGTTTTTGCTTGGTTTCTTGCGTTGATCTAACTTGCTGTGACATGTGGGAACCCATATAGGATCATCTTGATCGTCATTCACCCACGAGCAAGTCTTTAGATCATATTTCGATTTTGACTCGTTTTGGAGCAACCTTTGTTCAAACTGAAAAAGATATGAACTTTGGCATGGATCTATACGATCCTTGATTGGAATAGGTTCCTAATATCTTTTAGAAGGTGTGTCTCAAGTTTTGCGGAGTTTGCCCTTGTAGATCAAAAGTTAGGTCTATTTGCAATCTTGAACTCGGGCTGTTTTGCACTGTTCTTCGCCAAGCGGTCAGACCGCCACTATACTGCCGGTCATACCGCACCCCGGTCGTACCGTGCCATAGCCGCCGGTCATACCGCCCTCCGGTCCGACCGCGCCATACACGTCGGTCATACCGCCATTTAGGGTTTGAGCTCCTTTTGGTCTTTTGCTTTGGGGGTTTTGGTTTGGATTCAATACAAGTCTTCTGCTGTACTTGTAGATTGATCTTCATAGCTTCCATAGCTACTGGAGTGAGATTCGTGTTGAATTCATTCAAAGTGAAAAAGTGAGCGTGCTCCTATTAACCCCCCTCTAGTCGCCTTTTTGGTCCAACAGTATTAAATGCTCAAAAACTAGCCGTTGAAGTGTTAGTGCGGTACTACCGCACTCACAGGTGCCTGTACTACCGCTCGGCGGTCATGCCGCATCTAAGGGCGGTACTACCGCAATCAATTTTCAACACATACGACTCTCGGAAAAAAAATGTCATAACTTTTGACTCCGATGTCAGAATTGAGTGATCTTGGACTCTATGGAAAGCTTACTTAGAGGGCTATACAACCCAGTTACTTTAATGATCTCAACCAAATTATATCAATGTAGAAATCACAGGAAATCCAAGGAGTCCTTCCTATTTTGTCAGTTTGCTCGTGAAGTTTGGCGTGAAGAGAAATTGGAGTATGGATTCCATCTCTACCACAAGACGTTGAATTGTGCTAAGCAGTGGCTGTTCGATTTTCTGGGACGTTACTCTATGGTACATTTGGGATGCCCATAATGGTGCACGAAATGATGAAGGCTTGTTGCATCCTCGAAGGGTGGCTGCGAAAATTAAAGCTTATGTTGAGTTGATAGTGTTGTCTTTAATCCGGATCTAGGTCATAGGTTTGAGTCTTTGCCTTCAGTCCCTAAATGGACTCCACCGTCGGCAGGTACGATCATTATTAATATCGATGCATCACTATTTGCTTCTTCTCGTCGGATGGGGGTTGGCGTGGTAGTTTGAAACCACATTGGTGAATGCTTAGCTACATGCAGTGAGCACCTTGATGGGATTACTACGCCGAATTTAGCAAAAGCATTGGCGTTTCACCGTGCAACAGCCCTCACCCGTGATGAAGGATATCAAGATGTTATCCTTGCTTCTAATAGCTTATCTGTGGTGCAACGGTTGAATTTATCGAGGTAGGATCGATCCTCTGTTGGGGCGGTTATCTCTGATATCAAGTCTATAGCAGAGAACTTTTCCTTGGCTATTTTTCGTTATGTGAGTCGTGTGGTGAATGTGGTAGTACATACTCTAGCTAGATCTTGTGAGCACTATGTTAGCTCTTTTATTCGTAATGGTATACCGGAGTGTATCCAGGAGACTCTTTGTAACGATGTTTTACGATCAATAAATTACCGACATTCTCTCTAAAAAAGTCCAAAGAAATAACAACAAGCAATCTTAGACCATGCCAAGGAAAAATGCATGAATACTAACAATTTGTAAAACATATTTTCAAACTTAGATCATGCCACAAGGAGTAGGTACATGAACTTCAACCATTTGCAAAACACATTTGCAAAGTATAGTCACATGCTACAAGGATTAGATGCATGAGCCTCAGCTATTTGCAAAAACACATTCGTAAATAATAGCATCATGCCATGGAGAGCTAGAGCAAGTGGGATTGAGCTATCAACACATGATGAGACTCAAGCTACTAGACAAGACCCCTCTTAATAGTACGACAACCTATACTAGTAATTCGGTTTTCCAACCAAACACCAAGATCGGTAAAAGACTAGGAACACATTCTTAGCCCTACCTAGTTATACTTTTGCCTTGAGCATCCTCTTGAAGCTTGATGATGCACATCTTCACTTCAAGTCCAGGTCATTGTCTTGATATGCATCAACCCATATTGCATCCTTCACGTGCCCTCCATCAACACATAATGTGTATTCTCTTGACTTGATGGTCAGCCCATGATCATCTAAAGTCTCCACCATCATGGAACATAACATATTCATCCAACTCATTGAAAATATTAGTCCCACAGTGTGATTATCATTAATTATCAAAATATACCTACATTAAATGCTTCTGAACTAGCCGTTACTGTCAGGTGCGGTACTACCGCACGACGGTATTACTGCTCGGCTCAATCAGTACTACCGATTTCTAGAGGTTAAAGAATCAAGAAAACACCCTTTCTGGAAATAACGTACCGCTATCTAAAAACCGGTACTACCGCACAAGAAATGTGGTCATACCGATTGTTAAAAGAGATGAAAACTCCAAAAACAAGCTCTCTGGAATAAACATACCGCCAAGTAAAACCCGGTACTACCACACACCAGCAGTACCGCTCATAGATTGCGGTCATACTGATTTCCACTGAAGTTCTTCCAAAAGTTATTCAAAATGCAATGCATGACTCCTAATTGATTAAGATGGCACATAAATAGATCCTCAAGCTATTAGCCATGATCCTTCTTTATTGTCTTTGCGTTGCCATTTTCATGTTGTCATCCAAAAACCGGGACTAAGCTTTTAAAACATCTTAGCACACACATTAGTCCCATAACATAATTGCAAATAATTGAATATAAAGCAATATGAGTATATATGAACTACACAAGTTTTATATACTCAAATGATATGTTTCAAAGTAGAGATCCCCAATATATGCAGATAAAAAAGAATATGGATCAATACTAATAAAACCGCAAAACATAGAGTGAACCCCCCGCTAATGTGTGCGTACACGAATGTTTAATAAAATATATGCACATATTCAAGTTAAACTTTTAGTGGAGTTCAACCTATATTTTGGATTCGAAGAACGCAACAAGATATAATAATGTAATGTCGAATGCATACCTACATGATTTTCACCTTTTCATCCAATTGAGACTAAATAACATCATAGTCAACAAATATGTTAGTCTCGCATATAGATTTGTCATTAATCACCAAAACTAAACTAATGGAGCATGAACTTATAGTTGCCCCCTCCCGCACTTGGGGATGGCCATCTACGACAGCCGGAGCACACAGTTCTGAGGAGTCTCACTTCTTTGATAGTTTGTAAGTCTTTTTTGTTTCGACTGTTGAAAAAAAAATGTTACGACCGTTGAAAAAAATGATAAGACCATTGAGAAAAAATGCTGCACACTTTTTGTTGCAATAAGTGTTTCCAGATGCTCCACCTTTTCTTTGATAGTTTCTTTTTGTTGCGACCGTTGAAAAAAATATTGTAATCGTTGAAAAAAAATATTGCGACCTTTGAAAAAAATATTGCACACTTTGGTGTTTCCAGATGCTCCACCTCTTCTTTAATAGTTAGTCTTTTTTATTGCGATTGTTGAAAAAAAATGTTGCGCACGTTTCTCTTTTTTGTTGCGAGTAGATCGGGCGGACGAATTTATGGGGGATTTTGTTGATGTAGGAGGTTGGGCGACGAGCGGGATTGGGAGGAGTGATGGGGGATTATTTTGCTACTGTCTGGGGTGCGCGTGATGTTGCATGTGTTGTTGATGATTTATTGCATATTTGCTGCAGTCGGGAGGAGGTTCGTTCACGCGCGAGATGGACGACTGAAATAACAGTGTGCAAAATCTGATGTCGGAGCATAGTGTACAGCACTAGCGCTCAGGCCACGTCCTTTTTCTAAATGAATTTCTGTAAAAGCAATCTATACGTGACGGTCCTTTCGGGGATGGTTTGCTCAATATCAAAATAGTTGTTGGCGCTAGAAATCACGAAGCTAGAATCTGCACGTACGATGTTCAAATTTTTGTAACGTTATCATATCTAAAAGAAAATCACTCACTCGAAAATTTTAAAAATCACTTATGTGATTTTAATTCTAAACTACTAGCACATCTTTTAGATCTGTGATGCGAAAATTTTCTAACAAGAAATTGAAACTAAAAAAAACTAAGCACATTAGGCTTAGGAATTGAATCGGAAACCTCAAATAGTTCAAACAAATATCACTTTGCTTTAAAAAAATTAATAACACTTAAACAAAAGTACTGCAGCCTTTGTGATTATTCTATTGGTAGAAAATGAATGGCCGACAGCTATGTTAGAGGCAGTATATCCTGTGCACAAGGGGCAATCCATGAACATATGCACATATGCAATGAGAGCCATCCGATCCGAAGCTCTTAACGCTCTTTTGCATTTTGCCCCCACGCGAGTCCTTCCTTCTACCTTTGGCCCGCCGCGCGCTGTGCGTTCGATTCCCCATCTCGGCGACGCCATGTCCGCGCCGGCGACGCCGAGGCCGTCGCTGATCCTGCCGTGGGCCTCACACTCCCACTCCCACTCCCAATCGGGCGCCGTCGGTCTCTCATCCGACCGTGCCGCCACCGTCTCCTCCCGCCACCACCGCGACTTCGTCTTCGTCGTCAACCCCTCTGGTAGGCCCCCATACCGTTCCCCTCCACCCCGCTTAGGCGCTCCCTTACTTGTTCACTCTCTAAGCGCCCCTCACGTCGCGCGGTTCCCCTTGTCAGCGCCTAACGGCCAAGACAGACAGCGATGGAAGCATTGCTCCCCACCTCCGCACCCACCTCGCCGACCAATGCAGCATAAGCCTTCGAGAGCTCTTAGATCCCTAGATCACACTACTCTGGAACCGGAAGTTGCAATTGCCGTCTAAAACCGCGTTTGGGCTCAGATCCGGAGGTAATTCGGTGGTCTCACAAAATGTTTTGATTTGTGGGTGTTGGGTGACCAGATTTGTGAGTCCATCACTTTTGGAAAGGAAGTCCAGTCCGTGCACTTGATCAAGGGCCTGACCATTCAACGGCGCTCGGTGTGAGTACACATAACTTGTAGCTCAGTAGTCGTGCTACCCTATTAGATTGCAACGTTAGCGTTTTGAGACCTAAATTGTTAGTGTTATGAAATGTTTGTTTTATGCATTGGAATATTGTTCAGTAGTGAATCACCTTGTTTTTCTCTCACAGCTCATTCCACTTGGAACTGGCTCAGACTTCACCAGGACATTTGGCTGGTATTTTTATTTTCTTTCCTGCATGATCTACATATGTCATGGTGATTTGTGACATTTATGCAACCAAGGGCTACATAGTTTGATACTTGTGTATTCAATGGATTTTTTAGATCAGCATCTGAGACTCACAAGTGAATCCTTTTTGCAGGAGTTAAATCAAAACTAGACAAAGGCAGTTGTAGAAGATAGATGGTGGCCATATGTTAAAACAATGATCCCGAAACCTATTCAGGTATACTACTTCCCCAGATAAATAGTCTTACTTGCATGGTTTACTTGTGGTGGTTCTGATATTCAGCATCTAGTCATTTTGCAGTATCCCGTCTCCGAGAATGGATTTGAATTCCAGGAGTTGCTCATTTTTCTTCTGTGATTCCAGAGTTGCAATTCATGAATCCATGGAGCAGCAGACCATATCTATTGCCAAAGCTGGCATTACGACAGTACTCAATTCAAGGACCTCAGTTCTTGCAGCTGCCAATCCAATTTCTGGGAGTCAATCTGTTTTGCTATTGACTTGTTTAGTATTTCCATATTTTCATTTTTCAAAAAGTATCAACTATTCTAGTCCTATATATAGAACAATCAATTTGATAAATGTCTTTTTTGGTTCATCAGACTGCACAAGATAACATTGATTTGCATACAACCATCCTTTCTCGATTTGATCTAATCTTTATCGTTAAGGATATTAGAATGTATGATGAAGACAAGGTATGAAGCAAAATGCTTTCTTCGGCTTACTTCCATGCTTCAGAGACTAAATTTCAAGGATCGTTATAAATTTTATATATTTGCCGTCATTTCCTGTGGTTCTAATTTGCAAGTTTCATGACATTCCTGATTGATTTGAATGATTATTAGGACAAGTGTGGCTACACCAGAGCATGTTGAAGAGGCATTTAGATTGTTTAATGTCTCCACCGTTGATGCTGCAAGATCTGGAATCAATGAGCATTTGAACTTGTCACCAGAGATTGCAAGTGAAATCAAGGTTGTTCTTTGCTTCCCAAAAGTAAAATCCAGCTCATTAACCTCGCATTTTCTGAATTTATCTTCCATTTTGTCCTAACAGCAAGGGGAAGCACAAATAAAGAGAAGAATGGGAATTGGAAGCCACATATCTGAGCGACGGCTAATCGATGAACTAACTCGGGTGGAGTATAAGAGAGAGCACCATGTGATTGTTTGAAAGGCTTGAGGTGGACTAGTGGAGTAGGTCATAAACTGAGGACATCCTCTATTCGGAGACAGAATAAGTAGTCTTAATTTGTGTACAAATCAATGATGTGTACTGCTAAATTGTATCTTGTAAGCTTTGTATGACATTGTAAGCAACATAGTATTGTGAACAACTTGTGCTATGATGTGATGTAATCTGCTATGAATGGTGCATTGTTGTGTCAAATGCATTCTGAATTGTCTCAATTCAAATCTAAATTTGTTGTGTCAAATGTTGTGTTTGAATTCTGTACTGACTGTATGAGTGTATGCAATTCATATTTGTAAACCTGAAATGTTGTGTATGTCCTGTACTTATTTCAAATTTTCTTCAAAAAAGTTCAGATTTTGTGTGTATATCCTGAAATCAGATTTTCTTCAAAAAAGTTCAGAGTTTGTGTGTATATCTTGAAATCAGATAAGTTCAGATTTAGTTGTCTGATTCTTGTTTGAAATTCTAGATGAAATGCAGTTTGAATTCCCTCTGAAACTTACTTATGAAATACAGTCTAGATGAAGCTATCCTCTGAATGAAACAGAGTGGACCGAAATTCGTTGTCTGAACAAGAAGCAATGGAAGCAATGTCCTGATACTGTAGCATTGCTTTACATGTCCATACAACATGTCCATGAGTCCAGAATTATGAAGCTACATCTCATTGGAATATCTGACACAAAGCAATATCTGAAAATGTCATCACATTAAAGAAAGCAATATCTGACACAAACTGTGCTGCAGGGATATGAAACCAAATAATTTACTTATTGGAGATGATGGGCAGCTCAAGCTTGCATATTTTGGTACAATGTTTAGACAATGAAATCACAAAGACAGCCAACGAAAGCAATGTTCAGACAAAGAAAGCAATTTGAATGAAATTACAATGTTCAGACAACGCAATCACAATCTTGCATTTCAGAAATCACAAATCTGGCACACGCTCTCTACATCCACATCCTCCCACAGTAGGACACAACCGTCTGCATCCATCTCTTTCCCAAAATCAGAGTCATTCAGTGATGTGCTTAGCTCAACTTGAAATCCATGAACACACGTAGCAAAGGCAACTCATTAGCATCTCACCATATCATCAACATTCACCAATCAACTGGCATTCATCTCATGCAATTCAATCACACACTTGCTACTTGAACACAGATCTAGATCGATGCAAGCATATATAGGTTCCATGTCAAGATATTACAATAATCTCAAGCCATAATTAAACATAAGCAGACAGGCACAACCACACAAACTTATTAGTAAAGCAATACTAGTAGCACTACTCTTCAGTAGGAAGCAGCAACCATGGCATGTCTTGGAGTGAACGGCGGCTACCAGGGGCGGAGCATCGGGTCGGGGATCTCCGGGATGTCGGCGGTCAAGGCCAGCCACTGGAAGATCTCCAGCAAGTGTCTGGCGCTGCGATCGCCATGAGCTCCACGTGGCGCGTGCATAGCACCGCGTTCTCGCCGTCCACCTTGGCCATTTCAGCGTAGGCGTCGGTCTCGAGACTCAGCGCTGCTTGCTTCATGTGGATTGCGGCTGGGAGAGGAGGCTTGAGGGGCTCGAGCGGAGGTGCAGGGGCTAGGGCGGGCAGCGCAGGAGGTGGCGCAGTGGGACTCGGCGCTTGAACCCTAGCCGGCGAGGAGCGGGAGGACCGGGACCGGGAGGAAGATGCAATGACCGGGAGGACCATGCGGGGGGCAAATCGCATAAAGACGCAAAATGGAAAGGCCGAGCGTGTCATTCATACCACCAATAACATCATTTGCTCCCTCCTATTCCAAGCAAGCATACCTCCTTCTTACTGGGTCGAAGCCCTCCATGCCGCCACTTACCTCTTGAACCGCCACCCAACCAAAACATTTAGCTTCCTCACACCATACTTCGCCCTTTACGGCGTTCATCCTTCCTATGATCATCTTCGTGTTTTTGGTTGTCGATGCTACCCCAACCTTTCTTCCACAGCTGTGCATAAGCTTTCCCCTCGCTCCACTTTGTGCGTCTTCCTTGGCTATCCCTCAGAACACAAAGGTTATCGGTGTCTTGATTTGTCATCCAACCAGATCATCACCTCCTAGCATGTCGAGGCCTCTTTTCCATTTGCTACTAACGCAGCCTTGCCGCTTTCTAACTTTGATTTTCTGTCAAAGATGCACTCCTTGCCGCTGCCCCTTGGGTCGCATTACTCAGCAGGTACTACAGGCACCACGGCATCCAGCGGCTCAGCCGGTCCTGCTATCCCCACTGGCTCTCTGCCGTGGGTTGCTGCCAGTGGTACTGGCGGGCCTGATTCGGTGCCGTGGCCATTTTTGACCAGCCACTTGGGCCCCCTCCAGCCTGTGCTCCCTAGCACTGGTCCTACTGCATGACACCTTTCAGGCGCCCAGCTCCTCTGCCTCCGGCCCCACAGGCCCAAAGATAGTGAGTGGTTCTCCGGCGGTGGTGGCTCCCCTGGCTCCCTGACGAACCTCCAGGGGCCCAGCGCACCTAAGGCGCGTGTGCCGGATGGCGCACAGGCGCCTATGTCAGACGCTGCACAGTTGTCGCCTGCGCCCGACCCCAACGTCCCGAGCGCCTAGCACGGCGCCCCGTCTGGTTCGGCTGCCCCTGTTGACACGTCGTCACAGGTCGTTGCCAGCGAACCATTCCGAAGCAAGTTGTCTCCATTCCCCCTGTGACCAATGAACACCGCATGGTCACTCGTGGAAAGACCGATTTTCGTCTTCCGGTTGATCGCATGAATCTTCATGCCTCCACCCTCTCACTGCTCCCGAAGACGTACCGTGGAGCCATGTCTGATCCTAATTGGCGAGTTGCCATGATTGAGGAATTCGAGGCCCTTCAGGCAAACAATACCTGTGACCTCATCCCTCGTCCTCCTGGCGCCAACATCGTTACATGCAAGTGGGTTTTTCATCATAAGCTTCGGCCGGATGGTTCACTTGATCGATATAAGGCCCGCTGGGTACTTCGCAGCTTCACCCAACGGCCTGGTGTCGATTTTGATGAGACTTTCAGTCCCGTGGTCAAGCCTGCCACTGTTCGCACAGTTCTCACATTGGCTCTCTCCCGCGACTAGCCGATTCATCAACTTGATGTGAAAAATGCCTTTCTACAT
The DNA here is from genome assembly GCA_036346405.1 of Phyllostachys edulis. Classification (NCBI taxonomy): domain Eukaryota; kingdom Viridiplantae; phylum Streptophyta; class Magnoliopsida; order Poales; family Poaceae; genus Phyllostachys; species Phyllostachys edulis. Next base: position 50,903,545 of record CM070547.1, on the reverse strand, counting down.
GGCACTCTTTCAAAGATAGTCTATTGCGTGCAGCCGTCTGGTTTTGTTGATTCTACCCGGCCTGATCATGTGTGTCGCTTGAACAAGTCTCTTTATGGGTTGAAGCAGGCGCCTCGAGCGTGGTACAGTCGGTTTGCCTCTCACCTTATATCCCTTGGTTTTGTGGAGGCCAAGTCCGACACATCCCTGTTTGTCTTTCATCGGGGGATGGACACAGTTTATTTGCTCCTATACATCGATGACATTGTCCTGACTGCCTCATCTGTGGATCTTCTTCGCCACACTATCTCAGCCCTTTAGCAGGAGTTTGCCATGAAGGACCTTGCGCCGCTACACTATTTTTTGGGTATTTCAGTCAGCTGCCACGATGGAGCTCTCTTCCTCTCACAGCGACAGTATATCCTGGACATATTGGAGCGTGCTGGGATGTCCGCGTGCAAACCTTGCAGCACTCCCGTGGATACACATGCCAAGCACTCTGGTGATGGTGCCCCTGTGTATGATCCAACCCACTATCGCAGTCTTGCTGGTGCACTACAGTACTTGACTTTCACCCGTCCGGACATTGCATATGTTGTGTATCAAGCATGCCTATTCATGCATGACCCTCGTGAGCCTCATCTCACTTTTGTGAAATGCATCCTCCGGTATCTCCAGAGCACTCTTGAGCATGGTCTAGTGCTTCACCGGACTTCTACTGCTGACCTAGTTGTCTACTCTGATGCTGATTGGGCAGGCTGTCCTGATACACGTAAGTCCACCTCGGGCTATGGTGTTTTTCTTGGTGACAATCTCGTCTCCTGGTCGTCTAAGCGACAACATATCTTGGTCACGATCCAATCTTGAAGTAATCTTGTCTTTGTGGCCAATGGTGTTGCAGAAGCTAGTTGGTTGCGCCAGTTGCTCATGGAGTTACATAGTCCTCTCCGGCATGCCACTCTAGTTTACTGTGACAATGTTAGTGCCGTCTACCTCTCCAGCAATCCTGTTCAGCATCAGCGTACCAAGCATGTGGAGATCGACTTGCACTTCGTCCGTGAACGTGTTGCTCTTAGTGACGTCTGTGTCTTACACGTTCCGACGTCGTCCGAATATGCTGACATCTTCACCAAGGGGCTGCCTACGTCCGTCTTCCAAGAGTTTTGGTCCAGTCTGAATGTTCGTCCTTCTGCCGTTTCGACTGCGGGGGAGTGTTAGACTATATTTGGACTATTAGTCTATATTTGGTTCACGCTTATCTTGGGCCTCCCTTCCTATTCTCCCGGATTCTTGTTTCTATAAGCCTGTAGGACCGGAAAGGCGACTAGAGGGGGGGGGGGTGAATAGACGCTTTCTCTAAATTTCACCTTGATCAAACTCAACACTACTTTCACTCCAATAGCTATAAAAGCTATGAAGATCTGTATACAGGCACAGCGGATGTCCTGTGTTGAATCTGATCAACCCCTAAGCACAAAACCAAAAACCTCTCAAAACAGAGCACAAGCAAAAACCAAAGAGGTACTCACTAGAACAAAAACTAGTGGATAAAATAGAATGCATCAAGATTCTGTATACTCGATCTCGTCTTTACGACAAACACAAAGGTCATCATGCCATTTTCTTGGCCAACACAAACACGCACAAGGCTGCGGCTAAAACACCTATTCAGAGCATAAACATCAACATGCAAAGCAGAAAGCAGAAAACAAATCGATTAAGGAAAACTCAAGACCCTTGACAATTAACCACGTGGCTCGGTCACAACACCGATGGGACAGAGAGCGACCAAGAATAAAAGACTACCAAAGCTGCTGCTGCAAATCTACAAGTCTGCGCCACCTACTCGGATTTTCGGAGCACTCCAACAGTAGCGCCAAGAACACTTGATTTTCTATCGACACACAAAGAGGTGAGCCAGTTGCCAAGATCCGGAAATTTCGGAGATACAGTACCGCAACAAAGATTAAAACCGGATCAAAAGCAAGAGCAAAAGGGCATTTGCTTCTCTTTGGAACAAAGAAGCTGTCAAATCTTGAGTCAACTCAAGAAATAGCCAAGTACTTTTCTCAACAGGAACCGACTGCTACTAATCAAGGCAACAAGAAAACCTCACAGGCCGAGCGATTCCAAAAAACAAGCCGCCAGAGAAACTCCAGAAAATGGAGGGACACGCACGCACAAGATGAACATCCGCCGCCACTACGGATTTTGAGGTCGCTTTGCATTCCTGGAGAAGCAGGCCGCCGCCACAGAGATTTTTCTTTTCTTCTCTGCGGCTCAAGGGAAACAGGCAGGCCGTTGATTAAGCAGCCGCCGATTCCTTCTCTGGATTAAGCAGCCCAGCAGGAAACGGCAAAAAGCAAACCAAGATTCACAAAACTGAATTAAATCAAACACGTACGAGGCAGCCAGAAATGGAAATAAAATAATCAAACAAAAGTACTAGAATACATGCAAGAGATTAATGCCGGCTTCTATTCTCTCTGATGTCCGTCCGCCGCACATGATCTGATTTTCCCAGAGCCGCTACAGGATCCGGATTTCTACAGGGGACACACAAATCTCGGGAGGACAAGCTGAAACAAAAGCTGCCGCCCAAATCAAATCCAAACAGATAACAGGATGGGACAAGCCAAATAAAGAAGATCATGCACATATCAAATCAAACAGTGAATCACTAGATCTCACGGTTTCGCCAATTTTTTGTGGGGCTCTAGCGGCCGCAGCTTCTAATTCTCCTGTGAGCTCAACACAGCGCCGCCAAAGCTCTCCTATTTCTCCCAAGCTACAGGCACGCCAACCCCAGCGGCCAAAAGGCGCAGCCACAAAGCGCCCCAATATTTTCTCACTACAGCCCTATTTCCTCTCAGCAGCCAGGGCTACTTTTTCCTAAGCAGCACCCTAGAATATTCATCTCAGCTCCTTTTATAGGGTAATCCTAACCCTAAAACCCTAATGGGCTTCCGTTAAGGCCCAACAATAACGGAACACACACGCACACAACTTAAAGCGCCGTCTTCATCGTCGATTGATCTAAACCGCTTCACCATGCGCCGACCCGCGCCGCGGCTTAGTCAAAAGGTCACCAAGATGGTATTTGGTAAAATTACCAAAATACCCCTTCTCGATCTTTTCCAAAAGACCGAGTCCATCTGTTGAAGCAATCGCCTGCTTCGCCACGTGTAGGTTGATCAACGGCTCCATGTCGTCAAGTCTCTCCCGTCCGGATCCCACCGGCACCACTGAGCACTTGCAACGACTCCCGCGCCGCTTGATCCAACCAGTCGCACCGAACCGCCCGTTCGGTCATCCTTGTCCATTCTGCGCCATGCTTGAGTCCTCTGACCTCACCCGACATCCTTGATCGTTCTGGACCTCAGCTCTCCAAGCTTAGTCCCGATCCTCCTCGCCGTTGACCGTCATTGACCTCCAAGCCACCTGCACAGCAATAGACAAGCAAACACGAATCTGGGAACAAGTTCTTCACAACTTGATCCACGTTAGCCAAAACATACAATATGCAACACATATGCATTAACAAATATGGATATGACCTATCCCCAAAAACAATTCCCCACTTAAATCAACATTCAGCACAAAAGCCGGTCAGACTGCCGCTGACCTGACAGATCTGAAACTTTGTCGAAAACGCGTGAAACTTCAAACCAAAAGCCACATTGCCAATTGTTTCATCATCCTAAGATCATGGGCATATCCCCATGATATCCACAAAGTCGGTGGTTGAGATATGGAAGGCTTGTGCCTATATATGTAACCCTTTGGTTATCAATCTATTATCACGTGAATTGTTTCCGCTTTCATGTACGTCTCCACGCTCTTCGCCTTCTTCTTTTTCCCAGCATGGTCCTTCTTCCCCTCGACGCCCTTATCGCCTTTCCCCACGGGGAGCCGCTTCTTCACCTTGGGCTTCTTCCCTGTCAGGGCCTTCTCAGCCTTCTCTACGGGCTCCTCCTCCGCGGGCTTCTTCGCCGCCGGCTTCTTCTCCGCCTTGGGCGCCATCGGTGCTTCGAGGAAAAGTGTTAGCACACACTAGGTGTTTCGCACACACGCAATCACAAAATACACCAAGTCTAGTTCTCTTGCCAAGAACTTATGTTGAAAAGAAGAACAATACACATAATAATGAACTTTAGGTTGTGCTAACATTTGGTATCAGAGCCATGGCCAACGAAGACGCACAATCCCCGTCTGGCTCGCGCACTCCATTGAGAACCCGTGGGCGGAGCAGGACACAAAGGGGAGGACGCGAGCTGCTGGTGCAGGAGCACGTCATGAGGGAATCCGGCGGCATGGTCGTCTACCCGACATTGACGAACACCAACTACACCGAGTGGGCGCTTGTAATGCGCGTCAACCTCCAGGCGCAACGGCTCTGGGAGGCAATCAACCTCGGGGACGCTTCTTTCCACGACGATCACATGGCACTCTCGGCCATCCTCTGCGCTGTCCCACCTGACATGCTCGCGACGCTCGCCGTGAAGGACACGACAAAGTAAGCATGGGACACCATCAAGCTGATGAGGATTGGGGTAGAGCGCGTGGGCGAGGCTAACGCCCAGAAGTTGCGGAAGGAATTTGAGGATATCTCCTTCAAGGATGGGGAGTTTGTGGATGCGTTCGCAATGCGCATCACTAGGCTCGTTAACAATCTATGCATGCTCGGGGACGTCATCGCCGAGGAGAAGGTGGTCCAAAAGTTTCTTCGAGTAGTGCCCCCGCATTACACTCAGGTAGCAATCGCGATAGAGACACTGCTCGACCTGAGCACGATGATGATTGAGGAGCTGACAGGCCGGCTGCGCTCAGTGGAGTAACACTACGGCCTCGACGACGACGACGCACAAGAGTCAGGGAGCCGTTTGCTCCTTTTCAATAGAAGTTCTTGGCAAGAGAACTAGACTTGGTGTATTTCGTGATCGCGTGTGAGACCCCGGGGTATTTAGCTTGTAATGCTTAGTTATCATTAATCCTAGCATCACAAACAAAATATCCCATGCCTCGGAAAAATATGTACATCCCAGAAGTGCTGTACATACACCCTTTTACAAAATCATGCATCAATTCCATACAAACAAAGAACCAAGCACGAACTAGATTAAGCGAGAAGACATACATAATAGAGATATTACAAAAGAGGCCGATAGGCCAAATAACAACTAAACAACTAAAGAGATAAATAACAATGAAGCAAAAGCCATAAGATGGCAATAACAAAAAGAGCCAATTAGTGTGCCTTAACCCACAAGGCAACCGGCCAAGCCGCCGACTAGTCGTCAAAGCGAAGATCACTCATAAAAGTTAATCCTTGGGGATCAACCTCTTCCTCTGCAACAATTAAAGTTAAGCAAAGCAAATGAGTACAAAATGTACTGCAAAGGCGACGTGTAGTATAATGAGAACTATAAATAGCTACATGCAAGCTTTATTTAAGTGGATGAGGCCTTGGACTCATTTTAGCATAAAGCAAGTTTTCATTTGCAATAATGTAATAGATTGAAAGCAATTTGGACAAAGCATTTTTAATTGTTGAAGTAACAACGATACAATAATAATGACAACAACAAGAACAACCTGGAAGTGACTAACCCAATAGTCACCACAACAATAGTATGAACATCCATTCATACCAACCCATCAAGTTTTAATTAAATGTTGTAGTCTAGTTCTCACGGGTGTTTCGGCGTGTCCATAACCTAGGGCGAGGCTATTGAATAGTTTTAACCTGCAGGGTGTACCAATGTACCCACACGTCCGACCGCCTTTTTGCCACAAGATTGACACACTACCTTAGGTATGCCGGCACGGCTAAGTCCTACGAGACATTTTCAATGGAAGATGCTAATTAAGAGCCGCAACCCACGGGGATAAGGACACATTAGTCAGCCTAACCGGTCTGCTAATGCTCCCCTCCCACACCACACACACACACACACACATTTTCTTGTAAAACATACCAACCGACCAGCTCATAATTAACACCCCCCAAAGTACTTAGTCAAGAGGGATCCCATATGTCCCTCGTGTGGTTAGCACGCAATAATGCTTAGAACGGTGGTGCAAGTAACTCGGTCCTTAATGACCCGGACACTATTCCAGTCACACCAAAAGATCACACTAACATTCCATTGTGCCCAAGTCAAACAGTTTTGTTTTTATTTTTATTTCTTTACAAAGTAACAAAGCACAAGTGCTGGACATAATGGAATAATGATAAAGTTTTTGTGTGATCAAGGTCATCGACATACGTCGACAACCGCCCATTTCTACCGGTAGCTAAGCATTCTAAGCATGACACATAAAGACAATAAAGAGTATAATTAAATCACCGGGCTCTAATTCACCAGCGATATTAGTAACTTATGGTTTGTGGCAGGGGTAACAATTTAGAGCAACAATGCAATAGGAATAGCTACCTCTAAACGATAAATTACTTTGACACAAAAGCATGCATACATACAAGTTAAACAAAATATTAGACTTTAAAAGTAATGGGATTAAGCGGGATATGATCAAACTGCTTGCCTTTGCCTGAGATAACTTTTTTGCTGCAGAGGATCACTCTCGTATTCAATATAACGGTCGGAACCTACCGAAAGAAACGAGAAGAACAAATAAGAACGAATAACACCGAGAATACTCAAAAATTCAAAGTCAACCAAAATCCATGAAATTAACACAGCAGGAAGAGGGGGATTTTAAATGAATTTAGAAACAAGAATCATTCAATTTGGATAAAGTATGCAAAAGTTATGGTTAGAACAATTTCATTCGGCTGGAAATATTCAAATTAAATTGTTTTCGGGTACTGTTCATCACACAATTTTCCAGAATGTTTTTGAACACAAAATTTTTATGGTAGGTAGAGCATGGCATTCTAAGAATAGAAAAATTGGGTTTACTTCATTTGGAGTTAAAAAGAATTACTTACGAATTTCTGAAGTTTAGCCAATTTCGTGTTGTAAATTAATTCATTGTGGATTTTCTACTGAGAGCAAGATGTTAAGGCTTAGGCTAAGATCTTAAGACTTTATGCTAAGAACAAACTAGTGAGTTTTCATCTTGAATTGCTTTATCAAAAAGTATTATCTAACTCATTATCCTAGTGCTTTTGTTAACCATTAAAGCTTACTGTTAGCGAGATTTCCCTTATATAAATGCTAACACATCAGTGAGTGATTTATTGGACATTTACAATATTTGTCAGCACTACACATTTGGTTTTGGAAAGAAAAGTTCTACTGACAAAAAGACTCAAGAACAAAATTTAAGTACAATAATACAATGACATAATTCTATTGACAAAACTTGTTATCTACATGTTACTACTCATGCACTTATAACGATCGATCTTACGAACCTAGATGCTAGTATCTGGTATTCCTTAAACTCAGACTTCCAAATTTTGCTAACTCCTTTGCTGGTTTCTAAAAGTCCCTTTTCTTGCTGAAATTCAGAGTTGATCATGCTGCGAGCCTCTTGACAAAATATACTTGTCAGGTTACTGCTCACAGCAAAATCTCAGAACTAAAGTGCTAAAGACTAAATTTGCTTTAAACTCAACTTTCAGACTTTTCTAACTAAAGTGACCTAATGGACAATACACCAATTTGTTTAACAGATGAATATTTGGAGTATTAAGAAAATTTAATTAACAATTACTCATTCTCTTAGCAAATCCTCAATTTGGAAATGCTTGATCAGATAACCATTCACAAACATTCATCTATCCTCCAATTGAACAACACACACACTATCATAGAGCACAAGGGGAAACCGAAGGCGGCGAATGGCGCTGCCATGCGCAGAGAAGACCGGGAGGCGATGGCGACGACAAGCGGCTGCCGGGCGCGGGGAAGACCAGGGTCAACGCAGATCCAGGCCGAGGAAGACGAGTAGCGGCTCTGCGGTCGGCTTGCAGCAGTGGGAAACGCGACGGAGCGGATTCGGTGAGTACTGGGCGGCGACGGATCTGAGCGGCGACATGCAAGAAGGAGGCGGCCGGGCTTGCCGAGGACGAAGCAGCGGAGACGGGCCGACGCCGAGGGGTGGCTGAAGGTGGAGTGGCAGCGGACGACAGGAGAGGTGGCGGCGGCAGCAGAGTCGGCGCTAGGGGACAGCTGGTGGCGGCGGATCTGGGGAGGCGCCATGGGGCGATAACGCCAGCAGCGAGCAGTGGTGGAGGCAAGCTTGGCTCCATTGGTTTCTCGATGGAGAAGAAAGGAAATGGAAGAATGGTCTAAGGAAGAATGCCTGGGGGAGGTAAAAGGAGGTCAGGGCCAACTCGGTGAAGGAATTGAGAAAGGAGAATAAGGAGAAATGGCCTGGGGGAAAAAGCTGCAAGCTGATGGTGAATGGACAGGGCAGGTGAGCGGCATGGTGAGTGCAGGGCATGGGTTTGATGTTTGACTTTCAAATCTCTTCTTTGATTGATGGTTTTAGAATAGCAAATAATTTCTAAGAATGAGTCTCTAATAGGTTCCAAAACCTACGAATAATATTTCTGGCACTATTCAATTGATTTGTTTATATTTTAATTTCAAATTCAAATTGCGCATGCAAAGAAAATGGGAACCAAATAACCTCCAAAAATTCCAGAAAAATTTAAACAAGAAACAAGGAGTATAAAATCCAAATACAATATGCCCACTATGGGTATACCATATTTCAAAAATAAAAGGCGATTGTGAAATTTCGAGATAAATAAAGTATAGTTTGGGTTTGAAAACAAAAATGCTTTTAAAATTACCTCAGGCATTATAGGGGCCTTAGAGGTTTTACTGTGCTCAAGTTGAATCCTAAAATAGCATTCCCACACCTGGAATCCTTTTAGTCTTGCTTCAATTTCAAATTAGGCTTTTGAATGGGAGAAAGCGTATTGGATTACTAGGTTTCAATCTAGTCTACAAAATCAGGGATTTTCTACATAGGGTTTTATACCCTACTCTGAATTAAGTTTTCAAATTCTTGCCCAACTTTTATTTTGTTTGAAATTTTTTATTTCTAGGTTTTGAAAAACCAGGTTGTAACCTATTTGCTTTGCAGCAAAAAGTTTTAAAAAGGTCCAAAACTTCATAAATGCACATTAGATGCTTAACTAATCCAACTTAAGGATTTTGGGCTGTTACATCGCGCGTGTGCGAAACACCACCTAGTGTGTGCTAACAAAAAGTAGGGTTTAGCTTTATGCTTGTGGCCTGAAAGAAATGGTGGGGAATTTGGAAAGCGATGTGGGGGAGAAGAGGAGATGGAGAGGAAAGCGATGTTTGAAGGGTAGGTGCTGCAGATCGGTGACGTGGAGAGGTATGAGGCATTTAGCGCTGTTCGGGTGGATGGGTAGGATGCGTTTAGGCGTGGATCGCTAACGTGGCAAAAATATGGGCAGGGAAATAGACCACGGGAGATGGGTTTCGGCGTGACTGACTTAACGTGCAGAGAGAAATTATCACAGACGGTTCGTGATACAAACCGTCTGTGATACTTCACAGATGGTTAGTAATATGATCCATCTGTGATATTAGCTTATCACAGACGGTTCTTAGCGTATCCAGTAACATAGACGATCGCACTAGTAAAATCGTCTGTGATTATATTTAACAATGACGGTTTTAGAAAACCGTCTGTGATGAGGCATGCAGTATTAGCTTTTTTGTAGTAATCATATGAATGAAAAGGCTAAGGAGGTAATTTTGTTCCGTACATATTAAATTGAACATTTGATAAATCAATGTCCATGGGCATTTTTCATTTCAATATTTATTCATACAAATTTGACGGACCCTGATGCATATATATAAAAAAGATCCCGATTTTTCACACGAATGCATCCCCTTTTTGTTGTACGTAGCGAGGTCGGCTGAATGCAGGTTGCAGGCACACAAGGTACTTAGCCGACAGGCCAACTATCTAGAGAGCAATGCCGTGAACATCGACGGCATTGAGGAAGTCACCGGAGTTGCCAAAGAAACCAACAATTTGCCCATTAGCAATTGGAACACTGAATGGAGTTCCCATCGCCTTCCCGTATGGCCCAAATGCACGAAGATTGTCACCATGTTCTCATTGGCAGTGCCGGAGACTTCAATCACACACTTTGAGGGTTGCAGCTTTTGCTGCAGCATATACATTAGGGGCGGACCTGCTATTCTGGCAAGGTATGGTATCTACCAGAGCTTCCTCCCATCCGAAAAACCCCTACCCCTGGTCTTTTCTCCCTCCTAGTACCAGCGTCAGAGAAGAAATAGCACCCTGTGTTCGGGCGTTCGGCGGTTCGGGCGTTCAGCAAAGGGCAAAGGCGTTCCTGGCCTGGGCATGTGCATGCATGCGGTGTCTTCGCGGTTTCGCGGCCCACCCCGGCACCAAGGAACCAGCCCAACCGAAACAGACTCACCCGCGTTACTGAGTCTCCCTCACGCCCTCACGGCCGAAGGCCAGAATCTAGATCCAGTCCAATCGAGCGCGTCTAGCGACGAGCGTGGGCGCAGGTGGGGCGAGGCTACAAACGCAGGCGCAGCGGCACAGGCGCGGGCCGGCCGACGGAGCATGGGCTGGGCGCTGGGCGCCTAGGCAAGTGGACGTTGGACGGAGTGTGGGCGCCGGGCAAGGCGAGACATTGAGCGCGAAGCGACGGAGCGCTGAGGCACCGGGCGACGGAGCGTCGACTATCGAGTGTCGAGGACTCGAGGCGCCGGGCGACACTGCTCCAGCCTCCAGGGCTTTAGGCGCCCGCGGGCTAGGGCGAGTGGCGGCGATCTTGCTCCGGCCTCCTGGTGCGGGTGAGTGGCTCTTGCCCTCGTGGTCGGTCTGCCGCCCACGGTCTTGCTGCTCATTGCTCGCCTACTCCCTTGCGCAATGTCAAAATTAAAAATTAAGTCAGTAAGTAATCAGTGGTTGTGAGTTATGATTTGTGAATGCTAAAATCTGGCTGACAGGTGACTTGTGATTTGTGCTCATTTGAGTCATTTTCTACTGATTAGGTATTTACTTTCTATTAACTCTGTTTTAATGGTAAACCACAAAATATTAATCGACACTCTTTTTATCTTGCAGTTCTTATCGATGTGGCGTGGGCGCGTGGGCACGTGGCGATCTTTGTTCTTTGGCGGCGGAGATGCTGGCGTGGTATGACATGGCGATCTGGCGTTAGTCGGGCGTGGCGGTGCGGCGTGGGCACCGGCGACTCGATTCGGGCAAATTGTTAAGTAAGCTTTATTAGTGAGGTATTTCTCGATATCCTACCTTTATCTTCGCTTGTTGATACCATTTAGTGTCATATGCTCGTATTGATGCGATTGCAACATAATTTGCATATAAATTATTGTGCTTTTGGGTAATACATTTTGATTCGCGCTTATGATGTCGCCATATCTAAAAATTAATCCTGGATCCGCCACAGATATACAATGCTGGAGTACAAGCTAGCTAGTTACCAACCAGCCATGCATTCGTGATATATATGGAGTACTGATCTTATCAATTAACCTATTTAACAGCTGGAGGGAAGCGTACCTCCCCGCGTGTACACGTCATTGAAATTACAGCGTCCATCCAATCGCACGTTGCTATGCTTCGGGCCATCCGATTGGAGCCGTTGCGCTCAGTGCGAAAGGACGGCCCTCGCACGTCCACGTCTCCTGGACAGCTGCTGCGTTCGCTCCTTCTCAGCTTCTCACTCCTTCCATCTCCTCTCTCGCGCAGCGCCACGCCGCATCTCCTCCCCTCACTGCTTTCCCTCTTCCGCCGCCCCTCTTCGCCAGCGCCAGCAGGCCTTCCTTCTTCCTTCGCTGCCCTCCCCGCGGTTGCCGCGCCCTACCTCTTCCTCTCTTCTGCCCCCTTGGCTTCCCTACCCAGCCGTTTCCTCTTCCTTCCTTGCCGTCCCTGGTCTCCTCCACCCGCCGCCTCAGTGCCCTCCCTCTTCCTCCCTCCTGCCCCCGTTGCCCACTCGATTTGGCATCCCCGCCGCTGCTATTCCCTCCCTCTTCCTCCCCCCTCCCCTCCCCTCGGTCATTCTCTTCCCTATTCCTGTTCTTCCTTTCCCTACTCCATTCATCTCCCTCTTGGTGCTTTGCTATGGCCGAATAGAGCTCCATGGCTCCCCCCGGGCACCACCTTCACCCTGGCGCTACCACCGCCACCGCTGGGCTTGGCCCTGACTAGAGCTTCATGGCTCCCCCCCCAGGCACTACCGCCGCCACCGCCGGGCTTGGCCCTGGCTCGACCTCGGCACCGCCACTACCGCCACCCTCATGGCTCGGCCAAGACTGCAGATCTGGTCAGCTGCCGCCACTTGCCTCGGCTCGGTGTCGCCACTTGCGCCACGACCAGCTCCTCCTCGGGCATGACCGTCGGCGCCTCTGCACGGCTTGGCCCGTCCTGCTGCCGCTTAGCTCGCCCGCCTCCTCATTGTCTGGCGTCGTCCCGACCTCCTCAGTGCGATGTTGCGGCGCCCGACAGTCGCCTCCTCCCTCTCCTCTCCCTGGATGCTTTGGATTTAGGTAGGTCTTCTCCCTGCTGGTGTTCCCTCAGGGTGAAGATGCTGGGGTTGGTTGCCGTGGCTACCTTCGGCGGGCCTCGAGGCTCTCGGTGGCCGTCGGTCGCGCATGATTATGCCCATGGTTGTGCTGCCGCCGTTGCCACGTACTTAGGTATACTCCCCCTCTTCTGCTCCTCGACCTCTCTCTACTCCTCCCCTTTGCTCTGTGATGGCTATGTGATGCTGTGATTATTGATGTATGTGTACTCTCTGTGCAATGGATAGTTCATATTGTTGGGGTTTCAATTTGGGTAGACATAAAAATGGGGAAGAAAAGGAAGGTGTGCTACCTTGAACTGTGAAATGAACTCAGTTAGTCCTAAGATGTTTGTATGGTTCTTGCTATGCTTCCTTGACCAATTGAGGTTTCACGGTGAATAGAATGTCAATAGAGATAAATGTTTGATGTAAAACCTAACTGTGGAAACTTTGTTAGCTTTGGGTGCATCATCAGTAATAATTTCTTATGTGTTTGTGTGTGTTAAATTTGCAATGATTTTATGCTATATAGCTAGCTTATCCTTGGGCCATGATTTGCACGTGAAAACTTTGTTGCTAGATGTTTTATTACTTTGGGTGCTTTCGACCTAGCGAATATATTGTGTTTGCCATAATTAATGTTTCAATGGAGAACCGTTTGCCCTCTGAAGTTTAGTGGATGATGCTCCGTTTTTCGCCTTTACCAAATTTATGCAGTGATAAAAAGAAATACTGAAGAACTTCATATTTACTGAAAAGATAGCTAGCTTATCCTTTGCCCATGATTTGAACATTAAGACTTGGTTGCTAGGTGTTTTACTGCTTTGGGTGCTTTCGGCCTAGCAAATATATTGTGTTTTACATGGATTGCGGTTCAATGTAGAGCTGCTTTCCCTCTGAAATTTAGTTGATGATGCTCCCTTTTTTCTCCTATACTAAGTTTATGGAGTGATGGAAATAATTATTGAAAGACTTCATGTTTACTCAAAAGATCGTGTATGTTAGGTCCTAGGTTTGGTACATCTATTTCTAGATGTTTTCGTAATCTCTTATGTGATTGTGTGTGTTAAATTTGCAGTGATTTTACACTATATAGCTAGCTTATCCTTTGGCCATGATTTAGATTTTAAGAGGATAGTGACACAGTTACTTTCTAGGTGTTGGTGTAGGAGGTATGTCCTTAGCTCCTTTGATCATCTAATCAATCTATGAGCACTAACATAATTATACTGGACGATATATATTTCTTTGTGTTATGTGGGTTTGCTTGCTGTTGGGTAATCTTAACTGCCCATCTGTATACAACATATAGAAAGAAAGAAAAAAAGAGTTTGTTGAAGATCAGTCTAGGGAAAAAATCTCATGGTTCTTAGCAAGACTTGGTGAATGATGCTTCCATAATTCCTTTTTGTGATTTTGTCACTTAAGTGGAGATAGTGTTGTCATTGTTTTTCCAGACTCAAATTATTATAGATATATATCATATAGGTGCTTTTATGGTGAGATTGTGCAATCAAGGTTATAGTATTAAGACTATAGGATTCTATTAGTACGAGTTCCAATCAAGTTATGAGTTCTACACCACCAGCCAATCGAACAAAAATATTCGTAAGTATTGTCTTATATATACAGAATACTCATCATGTTGTTCCTCCTTGTGACCTTTTGTACTAATTAAATTGATCCACAAAAATCCATTTGTAGTGAATACTACTAGAGGACCTGAGTCAATCTTACATCTTTTGCCTTTTTTTCAGCTGTTATCAAGTAAATTGGAATTCAATTAATTTCCGAGTTCAGTTCTTTTTGCTATGTTTCCTGTTCAATTTTTGTTTTCTCGTGTGGATTGTCAAAAGAGTAGATTGCCAAAAAAAGACCAACCATTATCAATCCCTATGTTTTACTAAACTGAATAGGACTGGACTTAACAAGGTACATATTTACTGATGATTTATTGTTACTGATTGATAACAATAAATGCTTAAATAGCAATATTCAAAGCTTTCTTCATATGCCTGCTAATTAGAATACAGGATACTCTCTATATTTGATCTCAACATTGTTTACCCTTTTTTCTTTAGATTACCACTATATGCTTATTTGTCAGCTATGTTAAAATGGTTAGTGCATTTAGATTGGTACGAACTATATATTTATTCCATGTCTACAAACTTGCAGGAATCCATACCCACAGCCTATTCCTGATCACATCAAGAATTAAGGTTTGCTTCTTTTGATTTAGGGGAAGATCAAATTGATTGGTGCTACTTGCACAGTCATATAGTTGATGTGGTGATTCGATTTTTGTTCTTTGTCGTTCGAGGTTGCAATCAAGGTTATAGTAATAAGACTATAGGATTCTATTAGTATGTGTTCCAATCAAGTTATGAGCACTCACATGATTCTGCTGGATAGTACATTTTTTTTTGAAATCTGATTTTGTGTTATGTTTACGCAGGGTAGCGCATAATGCTTAGAGGAAATCCGTCAAGACAGATAGATTTTTTTCCCTTCTTTGCGGATGGAGTCAAATAGAAGGTCAGTTCGATAATCTACTGTGCTAATCTCTCTTTAGGCAGCCTCTTAGAATCAGACTGGTAATACTACCTCTGTTTTTTTTTCTTTAAAAGGAATAACGCTTCTTTGTTTAGGCTAATGGTCAAAGTCAAACAAATCGGATCAACATTGCAAGATTACTTTGACATTTTTTACTATCTGATCTCTCATTGAATAACTTTAAGGGTTAGAACAGTCAACATCTCTAATCCTTCTCCTCGCATCGTAAGATGTATGTCACTTGACTATATGTTTGTCTTACTGTATGCCGGTTATTTTTTTTTTGATATGTTGGAATTTTCCTTTCCACAGGAATACAAGATTACAATGCTGATGGATGTACCGTCTTAGGTGCCAATGTTTTTTAGTTCCTTTTACGTTCATTTTATTTCATGTTTCTATTCATTGTACTTATATACTACTACTTTATACGTGTTGTACATTCAGATTCATATACTTATATGTTGCTAGATTTTCTCTTATTTGTATTAGACTTATGTGGAGAGGGCCAGATAACGCCTAACGATGTTCCACGCCGGTGCCTGAGGAAAAAATGTTCTAAAAATTCTCACGGTTCTTAGCAAGACTTGGTGAATGATGCTTCCATAATTCCTTTTTGTGATTTTTGTCGCTTAAGTGGAGATAGTGTTGTCATTGTTTTTCCAGACTCAAATTATTATAGATATATATATATATATATCATATAAGTGCTTCTATGATGAGATTGTGCGATCAAGGTTATAGTATTAAGACTATAGGATTCTATTAGTACGAGTTCCAATTAGGTTATAAGTTCTACACCACCAGCCAACTGTACAAAAAATATTCGTAAGTATTGGATTATATATACAGAATACTCATCATGTTGTTCCTCCTTGTGACACTGCTGTACTAATTAAATTGATCCACAAAAAATCCATTTGTAGTGAATACTACTAGAGGACTTCAGGTCAATCTTCTGTCTTTTGCGTTTGTTTTTTTCAGCTTTTATCAAGTAAGTTGGTATTCAATTAATTTCTAAGTTCAGTTCTTTTTGCTATGTTTCCTGTTCGATTTTTAATTCGATTTTTTGTTTTCTCGTGTGCATTTTCATAAGAGTAAATCGCCCAAAAAAACAATCATTATCAATCCCTATGTTTTACTAAACTAAATTGGACTGGACTTAACAAGGTACATCTTTACTGATGATTTATTGTTACTGATTGATAGCAACAAATGCTCCGATAGCAGTATTCAGAGCTTTCTTCATATGCCTGCTAATTAAAATACAGGATACTTTGTATATTTGATCTCAATATTATTTACCCTTTTTTCTTTAGATTACCACTATATGCTTATTTGTCAGCTATGTTAAAATGGTTAGTTCATTTAGATTGGTATGAACTATATATTTATTCCATCTCTACAAACTTGCAGGAATTCATACCCACAGCCTATTCCTGATCACATCAAGAATTAAGGTTTTCTTCTTTTGATTTAGGGGAAGATCAAATTGACTGGTGCTACTTGCACAATCATATAGTTGATGTGGTGATTCGATTTTCGTTCTTTGTTGTTCGAGGTTGCTATCAAGGTTATAGTATTAAGACTATAGGATTCTATTAGTATGAGTTCCAATCAAGTTATGAGCACTCACATGATTCTACTAGATAGTACATATTTTTTTTTTGGAAATCTGATTTTGTGTTATGTTTGTGCAGGGTAGCACATAATGCTTAGAGGAAATCCGACAAGACAGATAGATTTTTTTCCTTCTTTACGGATGGAGTCAAATAGAAGGTCAGTTTGACAATCTACTGTGCTAATCTTTCTTTAGGCAGCCACTTAGAATCAGACTGGTAATACTACCTCTTTTTTTTTTCTTTAAAAGGAATAACGCTTCTTTGTTTAGGCTAATGGTCAAAGTCAAACAAATCGGATCAACATTGCAAGATTACTTTGACATTTTTTACTATATGATCTCTCATTGAATAACCTTTAAGGGTTAGAACAGTCAACATCTCTAATCCTTCTCCTCGCATCGTAAGATGTATGTCACTTGACTATCTGTTTGTCTTACTGTATGTCGGTTATTTTTGTTTTTGATATGCTGGAATTTTCCTTTCCACAGGAATACAAGATTACAATGCTGATGGATGTACCGTCTTAGGTGCCAATGTTTTTGTTGTAGGTGTAAAAACCAAACACAAGTGAGGGGGTGAACGTCGGCCGTCTGACGGGCCGTCGTCCACGAGGGTAAAAATGATCTGAGGATTTATCTGAGTTCGGGGTCCGAGAGGACCGCCCTACTCCTGTCGGTGAGCCAATGGGGGGTTACCTTCGGAGAGGGAGCCCCCGAGGGCTCACCAATTTGAACATGCTTCTTTATTGCTCAAGAGAGCCCTCCCTCAAATGAGAGATACATGGGGTATTTATAGGCTCCCAAGCCTGTACAAATGACCAAAATACCCCTTGGGGGTTAGCTATTCTAAGAGTACAAGTGAGGGGTATTACAGTCTTTCATGAGTATAACAGCATTCCTTGGACCTGTACGAGTGTCTACTGCAAGGCGGGCCCCAAATGCAGGTGGGATGAACTATTCTTCCAACAGTAGCCCCCTGCCCCTTGGCGTTTTGGGAGGAACGCCAAAAGGGGTAGTCTTTAAATGTGCCTGTTATGCGAAGGTCGACTCTTCAGAAGGCTATGTCGGGCACCGAGAGGTCTAGAGAAAGTTGAAATAAGGTGGGAAACCATGCTTTCTCCAACAGACCAATATGGTGCAAAAGGCAGCATCTCTATGCTTCATTTCTTCCATCCAAAAGCATTCCCCATTCGACAGTTAACAAGTGTGGCACTTAGGCGCCGGCAGCAACAACCACTTGCTTGTTCACCTCCTAGGAAACAGCTTGGAGCATCTCTAGCAAGCTAGGAAAACAAAACCAACAGCTCATACCGCCAGCACCCGCGGGCCCCGCCACCTTGGATGCTCACCGACGCCCACACCATGTGAAAAAAGGGGAAAGAAGAAATTTGGCACTACAGACTGCACAAAGCCGCCTTGGCCATTGTGGGTGTGCTTGGAATCCAAGGCTCCCTTCTCCTTCTTTGCTATTACCTCCACTAGCTTAGCTACTCCATTCATCCCCATTAATAGCAGGTCGGTTCGGCTTCTCCCCTTGCGTCTGCCGACGTCGGCGTTCTAGCCCGCCATCGCCACCATTCCTCACCGATGGAGCGCTCCCGCGCTGCTCCTTCGGTTCCACATTTGGTATTGGCGAGGGCAAAGTCTTGTGAGCGGCAGTGGTGGTCGGTGGGAACACAGTGTCGGCGGGCGCTGGCGACGCTGTAGTCTGGCGGCTTAAGCGCGCTATGGTGGCGCGTTGCAGGGTGAGAGCTTGATGGCAGCGTGGCGGTTGTACTGGCGGCGGCCGGAGGCGGCGTGGAGGGCAGCGAGGCAGCGTTAACCCAGTGCGAGCGTCTTTGCTTGAGACGCCGGCCACAAAGCAACCGCCGCGGAGCGGCCAGCGGGCAGCGGCGGCTGTCAGTGGGCGTGCTACTTGGAACACTAACCACGGCGGCCACGCTGGAGCGGCTGGTGGGCGTGGCGACCGGGTGGAGGCGTCTTTGCTTTCGGATGTGCGTGGCGCGCGGGTGGCGCGTCTGTGGAAGTGCGGTGACGGTGGTCGGCATTGGGCTGGCACCAGTGGCATGTTATCATTCCCGTTTCGGCGTTGCACGCCACCTGTTTGACGAAATGCCTCCACCTCTGTTGCCGCATATTTCTTTTTCTTGTCTATGAACAGTGATCGCAAATGTGTATACGTGTAGTTTGTTAGCTTGCAGCTGGAGCCTTGGAGGCCTGTTATCTAGTCATTTGTATGTAGCTTGTGTTTGTTTGTTGACGGTGAAAAATAAGGCTCGGGTGCGAGGGCACGAGTGCATGAGAACCTTGAGGTTTTGGGGGCATGAGGGCATGAGGCCTCTGAGGCCGCAGAGGGCATGAGGTGTGAGTCCCCGAGGCCTCGAGGGCGCGGGGGCACCACAAAGGCTCACGAAGGTGCGAGTCTTCGAGGGTCCCGAGGCCCTGCGGCCCTAAGGGCACGAAGGCATGAGGCCCCAAGGGCACAAGGGTGCGAGGCCCCGAGGCTCCGAGGGCACGAGGGTGCGAGGCTTCGAGGGTGTGAGGCTTCGAGGGTCCCGAGGCCCCGAGGGCACGTGAGGGTTTTGGGGCGCGCAAGGGTGCGAGTCCCTGAGGCCTCAAGGGCGCGGGGGCACCACAAAGGCCCGCGAGGGCGTGAGGCTTTGAGGGTCCCGAGGCCCCGCAGCCCTGAGGGCACGAAGGCACGAGGCCCCAAGGGCACGAGGGTGCGAGGCCCCGAGGCTCCGAGGGTGCAAGGCTTCGAGGGCGTGAGGCTTCAAGTGTCCTGAGGCCCCGAGGGCCCGAGGGTGCGAGGCGTCGAGGGCGCAAGGCTTCGAGGGTCCCGAGGCCCCGAGGGCATGAAGGCGCGAGGCCCGAGGGCACGAGGGCGCACGAGGGTGCAAGGCTTCGAGGGCGCGAGGCTTCGAGGGTCCCGAGGCCCTGAGGGCACGAGGGCGCACGAGGGTGCGAGGCTTCGAGGGCGTGAGGCCCCGAGGGCACGAGGGCGCACGAGGGTGCGAGGCGTCGAGGGCGCGAGGCTTCGAGGGTCCCGACGCACCGAGGCCCCGAGGGCACGAGGGCACACGTGGGTGCGAGGGCTTGATGCTGCGAGGCCCCGAGACCCGAGGGCTCGACACCGTGAGGATATGAAGCCACGAGGCCCCGAGGTGCGAGGGCTCGATGCCGCGAGGCCCTGAGGGCACCACGAGGGCGCGAGGCCCCGATGCCATGAGGGCACGAGGGCACCGCGAGGGCACAAAGGGCACGAGGCCCCGATGCTGCGAGGGCACGAGGGCTCGATGTCGCGAGGGCGCAGGGTGTCGGCGAGGTCGGAGGCAGAGCAGGTGAGGTGCCTCGAGGGGGCGTGAAGGCGTGCCGAGGCCGGGGGCTCTGCTGAGCTAGAGGCAGAGCAGGCGAGGTGGTGGCCCTTCGGTGGCTGCATGGAGTCACTCCGGAGGGATTGGAGCCGCGTGCCTCGCTCCGAAGGGTGTCACTCATCCCATGCCATGTGGGATGGGCTTCGGGAAGGGTGATTTGATATTGCATCAAAAAACACTTCTCTGTTTTGGGTGTTCTTCGGGTGTATGAGTGATTCTGAATAGCCTGTGTGAGTTGTTCTGTTCTTCTAAACTTCTCTAAAGTTGCTCTTCTGAAATGCTCTAACGACTCACGGGATGCGCAGGGCATTTGGAGCGGTGAGGTGTCGGGGCGCGAGCCTTGGAGTAGTGACAGACGCCAAGAACGCGTCAAGGCACAAGGTCCAAAGAGGGCCGAACCACTTCCAGTGGTGGTATTAGCGCACTGGGCAAGGGGCTTACGCACACCCCTTGTGTAGACTTAGTATAGAGCATTTTAGACGGGAGGTGGTAGGATTCCTTAACACTACTAGCCCCCCTGTCCCTTGGGCGCCTGCAAGAGCGCCCGAGGGACAAAGAAGAGTGCCGAGGTCTTGTATCCTGTTGAATATCCTTTTTGATGTGCACTTAGCAGGGCATTTTTCCAAGACGCCAAAGACTTGGCCAAATTCCGGCTTGACGGGAATGTAGATTCTCGAGATTTAGCCAAATTCTGGCTCGGCCCAACGCGAGGCACGGGGGCTGAGGAATACATCCTGAAGACTTGTGCTCGAATCCCAGCCTTGCAGAGCTTCAGTCTTCAAGACTAGAGGCATAGTGCTATGTCTACTAGGCTATCTTCATTTTGTGCTTCATATAGCGTGAGTGCTTCACGCGAGGGCGGGTACCGGGTTTCCGCTTCTCGTTGGCCCTTCGTGTGGGGTGGTTTTTGTTGCTCTAGTCCTGAAGGTGAAGTACTGAATGTAGGGCCATCCCACCGAGGCACAGCCTTCAAAGCGGGCAGCGAGTCAGAGCGAAGCCTCTGTAGGCGAAGTCGTGGACGTGAGGTTGCCGAGCCAAGGCATAGCCTTTGAGGCGGGCGGTGCGTCGAAGCGAAGCCTCTGTAGGCAAAGTCGTGGGCGCTGGGCCACCCTGTCGAGGCTTAGCCTTCGTGGTGGATGGCGCGTTGGAGAGAAGCCCATGTAGGCGAAGTCGTGGACGTGAGGCCGCCAAGCTAAGGCATAGCCTTCGAGGTGGACGGTGCGTCAAAGCGAAGCCTGTGTGAGCGAAGTCGTCCTCCTCTTGCTCCGTGGCTTGATGAGAGTTGTCGAAGTAGAACTCCTCAGAATCATCGCAGTTCGATCTAGAAACGTTGCAGGGACAGGTAGATAACATGAGCGTCTCTGCGGAAAAGAGAGAATGATCAAGACTTATTTCTTGTAGCAAGATAACATTCGTTCGACATGAGCATTGATCGAAGTCATTGCCGTGGGACAAGTAAAGTCCTATCACTTTAGATACTAAAATCTTCGAGGTGATAGCCTTATGCGAGCGTGATGGTCCTTGATCAATATTCGAGCCAGGTCGATGGTAGATGATTTGAGCTAAGAGACTGAGTCATGAACATATCAGAGGGGTGGCCATGAGGCTAAGTGTGGATATCATGGGGATATGCCCATGATCTTAGGATGATGAAACAATTGGCAATGTGGCTTTTGGTTTGTAGTTTCATGTGTTTTCGACAAAGTTTCAGTTCTGTCAGGTCAGCGGCGGTCTGACCGGCTTTTGTGCTGAATGTTGATATAAGTGGTGAATTGTTTTTGGGATAGGTCATATCCATATTTGTTATTGCATATGTGTTGTATATTGCATGGTTTGGCTAACGTGGGTCAAGTTGTGAAGAACTTATTCCTGGATTCGTGTTTGCTTGTCTATTGCTGTGCAGGTGGCTTGCAGGTCAATGACGGTCAACGGCGAGGAGGATCGGGACTAAGCTTGGAGAGCTGAGGTCGAACGATCATGGATGCGGGTGAGGTCACGTGACTCAAGCATGGCTTGAGAATGGACAAGGATGACCGAACAGGCGGTTCGGTCTGTTGGTTGGATCAGCTATGAGTCGTTACAAGTGCTCGATGGTGCGGGTGGGATCCGGACGGAGAGACTTGGCGACATGGAGCCGTTGATCAACCTACACGTGGCGAAGCAGGCGATTGCTTCAACAGATGGACTCGGTCTTTTGGAGAATGATCGAGAAGGGGTATTTTGGTAATTTTACCAAATACCGCCTTGGTGACCTTTTGATTAAGCCGTGGCGTGGATCGACGTATGGTGAAGCGGTTTAGATCAATCGACGATGAAGACGGCGCTTTGAGATGCGTGCGTGTGTTCCGTTGTTGTTGGGCCTGAACGGAAACCCATTAAGATTTTTAGGGTTTGAGGTGCCCTATAAAAGAAATAGGAGTTGAAATATTGTGGCTGCCGCAGGGAGTTGGCTCTGCCCTGCAAAGAGATGCAGAGGCTTTAGGTTTTGGGGGCTGCTTTTGGAAAATTGGAGAGAGCTGGTGGCGGCGTCCCCCAAAAATGTGCGCTCCCCTGAGAAAAATCTGCAGCGCCTGTGGAGAGCTTGGCGGCCAGCAGCGCCCATCGCAAGTCTGTAAAAACCTGTACTGGGCGGCGCGTTATTCAATCCTGAGAAAACTCGGTTCTGTGGTTTTAATCTCCAGCGTTGTGAAGTTTCAGATTTCTTTATTGCTTGTCTGCTCTGATGTGATTTAGGTCTTGGTGCTATTTCCTAGTACTCTTTTGCTATTTGTTTTTTGCTGGAGTATAGGAGATCCTGTCGGCGGCTTGTAATCCGGATCTGCGGCTGTTGGAGAGCACCAAGAATTCTGTGAACGCCCTGTTGCGTGTGCGCTTGAGTTTTTGGTCCGGAGAAATTTGTTTCTTGGGCGGCGGCAGTTCAAGCTCTGCTTTGAGCATTATTTTTAGTTTGGATTTATTTTGCCTTGGCTGCAATGTCCGTGTTTGGTCCGGAAAATTGGCGCAGCTTTGCCTTTTTGCTTTGGTCTTCTGCTGATTTGCTTCTGGCGCGTGTGTGCCTGAAAAATCACGGCGCCTTGTTGCCCCTGCTAATTTTGCTTGGATGTTTCTTGCGGCGGCGGCCAGCTCCGTCCAAAAGAAAAAAAAATTTGTGGCAGCAATCTGTGATCCATTTATTTGCCTTGGGTGCTGGTTATTTGTTACATCGGTTAAGTTTTTTTTTGTTTTTTTTTGTTTAGCTTATGCGCCCGTTAAATCAAAATCCTGTGCTGCTGTTTTGGATCCGCAGCCTGTGGCGGCCTATTCGGTAGAAAAAGCAGTTCTCGGCGGCCTGTCTCCAGCATTGACCGATTGAGTTTCTTTGCTTGCCAATTGATCTGAGTGGGGCGCCTGCAGAGAGATCGTAAGGGCCGGCATCGCCAGGAGAGCTCCGCAAATACCGGCGCCTGGAAAGATTGAGTTCTCATGGCGGCGGCTGGTTTTGGGGCTGGTAAAAACAGGAGGCTGAGGCGGCCTGCATCTCCCGAAAAAAAAAGGACTGCAAAGTTTTTGGTGGCTGAAATTTCTCTGTTGATCGCAATGTTTTCTCTGTGGTGATTAGATTTGAGGTCTTGCAGCTTTTAGTTGATTAGACTTTTACTTCGGGGTTTTGATCGGATTCAACACAGGTCATCCGCTGTGTCTGTATACAGATCTTCATAGCTTTTATAGCTATTGGAGTGAAAGTAGTGTTGAGTTCGATCGAGGTGAAAAATAGAGAAAGCGTCTATTCACCTCCCTCTAGTCGCCTTTCCGGTCCTACACTAAGTCGTGGGGCACCAAATGGCCCATAGGGGTGGTAACCCCCTAGTGGACTTGGAGGCACCCATGAGGCTAACTCACGTTTATCTTGAAGGTGTGCCCGCAACACTAAGTCATAGGCACACCGGAGGGGCATCCACGAGGCTAAGTCGTGGGGCACCGAACGGCCACTAGGGGTGGTACCCCCTAGTGGACTTGGAGGTGCCCATGAGGCTAACTCATGGGCACCTTGGACGTGTGCCCTCGATAGTAAGTTACGGGACACCGGTGGCACCCACGAGGCTAAGTCGTGGGGCACCGAACTATGAGGACGATAGAGCCCTTTTACCCCGTAGGTGGGTTTTTTGTGGTGATCGGGAATACATGAGAATGATTAACCCTTACGAAGCAATAGAGCTAGGCATGCGGGGACTTGGAGGTCGTTCGGTGTGTGGCCTGGAGTATAAGGGGGACGAGTCCTCAGCACACCTATCAACTTGGTACAGGACCTAAGTTGTTGCTCATGGCCTAGGTCTAGTAGGGCACGAGCTTCCATGGTGGAGGCAACGGACGCCCAAGCCACCATGGACTTTTGCTAGGGGAGACCGCGGAGGTCGTACGCCCTACGCACCACGAGGGTGGTTGCTCGTGCCCTAGGTCCAATAGGACACGAGCCGCCATGGTGGAGGCGACGGATGCCCAAGCTACCATGGACTTTTGCTAGGGGAGACCGCGGAGGTCGTATGCCCTACGCACCACGAGGGTGGTCGCTCGTGCCCTAGGTCCAGTAGGACACGAGCCGCCATGGTGGAGGCGACGGACGCCCAAGTCACCATAGACTTTTGTTAAGGGAGATCGCGGAGGTCATACGCCCTACGCACCACGAGGGTGGTCGCTCGTGCCCTAGGTCCAGTAGGACATGAGCCGCCATGGTGGAGGCGACGGACGCCCAAGCCACCATGGACTTTTGTTAGGGGAGACCGCGGAGGTCGTACGCCCTACGCACCACGAGAGTGGTCGCTCGTGCCCTAGGTCCAGTAGGACACGAGCCGCCATGGTGGAGGCGATGGACGCCCAAGACACCATGGACTTTTGTTAGGGGAGACCGCGGAGGTCGTACGCCCTACACACCACGAGGGTGAAATCTCTTGGAGGGAAAGTGTCTTGAGAGGCCATATGAGATTTATATGTCAAGACTGTCCCCTAATAGTAGCGCGTTAGGGGCAGCCCTCGTAGCGAGCCTTCATTGCTCGTGCCGCATGGACGTCATGCGTCCCGGGGGTGATGGTTGGCCTCAGAATCCTTAGCCTTTTGGCGCGAGGTGCTCTGGCGCCGCCCTTGGCTGAAACCTCGCATCGACTTCGCACAAGGGGAGGATGCGCATGGGAGCCCAGGGCATGTAGGGCGTTGCCATCCCGAGGTGGATGGCCCCGATCTCCGACGAGGTGCTGGTGGGGCTCCTTACCATTGCCTCCGGGAATGGGAGGGGTTTCGTGGACTTAGAGTATTTTTAGTAGGAGACATAGCCTTTCATCGATTAGCTCGCCCCCACGATCGACGCCAATGTTGTAGGTGTAAAACCAAACACAAGTGAGGGGTGGGCGTCGACCATCGACGGCCGTCGTCCACGAGGGTAAAAATGAATCTGATTTATCTGAGTTCGAGGGTTCGAAAGGACCGCCCTAGTCCTGTTGGTGAGCCAACGGGGGGTTACCTCCGGAGAGGGAGCCCCCGAGGGCTCACCAATTTGAACATGCTTCTTTATTGCTCAAGAGAGCCCTCCCTCAAATGAGAGATACATGGGGTATTTATAGGCTCCCAAGCCTGCACAAATGACCAAAATACCCCTTGGGGGTTAGCTATTCTAATAGTATAAGCGAGGGATATTACAGTCTTTCATGAGTATAACAGCATTCCTTGGACTCAGAGGCATCTGCCGCAAGGGGGCCCCAAATCTTGAGTGGGATGAACTATTCTTTGTCGGGACCCAAAATATGCAGTCTGGACCCTCTGTATATCGTGCACTAGTCGAGGATCATGCTAGTGCACAGTGGCAACATCGGTGAAATATCATTTCCATATACAGATAACTAATAAATAGGCAAATAACAATAAACATCAGAGTAGAGACCTTATGGTCAAGCTTACGATTAATGCTTCAGAGGCGAATAGCTCAATGAAGCGCGTGAAACGAAACAAAATAACCCGGTGATGCCCATCCATATGCCCACAGCAATCAATTTGAGCGACCTAGTTCTCCACGATCCTTGAAGTAGACCTTGTTGACTGACGATTCCTTCACCTCTGCTTGATTTAATAAAGCAAGCATGAGTACACACCGCACTCGCAAGTCATACCACATAAATGCAATTATAGATGCAGGCTTATTCCAAAGGAATGGCTTCTGTGGTTATTTTGCAGAAATGCAATATTTGCAATTGAATACAAATAATAGATTGAAAGCATAATTCGAAACAAACAGACAATAATAAGTTTTATCATTTGTTTTCACAAAGACACATAGCCTAATCAAGTTATTCACACAGCTGCATAAGTTATCTCACACAGCTGTCCCATCCCAAGTTTTTTTTTTATGAAAATCTACCCCTCGTGTGAAATCCCCGAGCATGTCCATGACCGTGGACGCGGCTATTCGAATAGATTGTTTAGTACTCTACAGAGTTTGTACACTTTACCCACAAGATACAATCAACTGGATCAAAGCTGATCACAACAAAACCTTTCGGAAATTTCATCTCAAGCATCGATACTCCCAATGTGCTTACAAACCGTCAGACAACCCCACACAGGAAGTCAGTCCGACACACACCGTTGGACAGGGACACGGCGAACCGCCCCGTGATGTCACTACTTGGTAGCACACCTCCACCCATGCACTGTAACATCCCAAATGTATAATTGGGGTTATTCAAGTATAATTATATGTGTAGAAATTAAAACTTTTTCTCACATCTTGAAAACCCCTAATCACTTATGTAATTCTTGTCCAAGAGTTGTGTAATCCAAAAACACAAAGCTCTTGTTGACCCAAAAGTCGAATTCATTTTTCCAATTGTCTAAATCTTGTGCCAAACATTTGGAATATATTTTCCTTGGTCCCAAAACTGATGTGGGACCCCTCTGAAAAATATCACAAGTTGTAAAACTAGTTTGATAAATTTTGAAGGTAAAACAATCCTTTAAACAACCTTAACGAATTTTCTGAGAAAAATGCATTGCATAATAACCTCTGGAAATTTTATGCAAGGTTAATCTCATTGTCAGCAAGCTCCAGTTAAAATTTCATCAAATTTGGAGTTCATTTGCTATCTCAAATAATTCTGCTAAGTTTCAATTTGTTAAAGACTAAATTTAAAAGCCTACACTGTTCCTTGGGCTAGCCACTTTGCAAAGTTTGGTCCACCCAACCCCATCGACCTCCTTCCTCATTTGATGAGGTCGAGCCGTTGGATCCAATCCAAAGGCCACGACCTCCCCTCAACCAACGCACCCAGACCTTCCTTGAAGTCCTCGGACCGCGTGGACCTCCTCGAGGTCAACGTGGGCGCCAGACCTCCTCGCGGTCAACACCGCAAAGGCTTTCCCACCTCATCAGTCGAACTGTTGGATCAAAGATCCACGGTCATGACCTCCCCGTGTGTTAAATCCCAAAGACCTCCTCACCTTGTCCAGTCATAGCCCTTGGATTAAGATCCAACCGCCCCGACCTCCCTTGTTATCAAACCTCAAAACCACCTTCCACCTTGGCGAGGTCATAGCCATTGGATTTACATCCAACCGCTCTCGACCTCCTCCTCTTAATCTAACTATCGACCTCCTTTGCACTCACTTGAGGTCGCACTGTTGGATTTACATCCAAAGGCCACGACCTCCTCGAAAAACATCACAGCCTAGGTCCTTCACAAGACGTGAGGTCGTTGCCCTTAGATCTAAATCTAATGGCCATGACCTCCCTTGTGTGTTCTTGCAAGCTCAAGACCTACTTTGCGCCCGCGTCGAGGCTCAGACCTCCTGTCTTGATCAACACCGTTGGATCAAAATCCAAAGGTCTTGACCTCCTCGCACTTCACGCAAAGCCTCGACCTCTCCTTTGGTTGTGTGCCCTTGATTTTAATCCAAAGGCCATGACCTCCCCTCATGTCTTATGTTAGCGCGTTAAGACCTCACAGAGGTCAGCGCTGTTGGATGGAGATCCAACGCTTTGGACCTCTGTCCTATTTTCCCACGCGCTTACACATTAAGGAAATCGGAGGGCCACGACCTCCCATCCTTGATCGTGTGGTGGGACCTCCTCCGATCATTTGAGCGTAACGGTTCAAAATTGTCATCCGATGGTTAGGACCTCCCCTGGTCTTATCCAACGGTCATAAGGACCTCCTGTTCTTCTCCTTCCTCAGCGCTACCGCAAGCTCTGGCGGTGAGTTAATGCACGCCTGGCCACTGTGTACTTTTTCATGACTCTTTCTTGACCGCATTTAATCTGGTCGTCACTTTAAAATCTCTCGGGTCACTCAGGCTGCACCTTGTCAACCTCATGTCCTTGCCACCCTATGGACCAACCCGTGGGCTAAGCTCACCATGGAGCTTAGCCCCACTCATAACCTTCACCACAAAGCTACAAGTTACCCCTTGAATCCTCCCTTGGCTTCCTTTGCACACAATTGCTCTCGGCCTTGCACTTTGTGCGTGGTGAGCTCCTCCTCCACTCTCGACCTCCTCCATGGCGGTTGCCATTGTCAAGGTCCTTGAGCTTCTCGGTGGTTCAGAGTTCGGTGGCTCCTTTTCAAACCCTCGCTCACTTTTGCTCCCAAAACCTCTTGGAAGTTAACCCTAACTTAATTTGTTTGGGCATTTTTCAGAGGTGGACAAAGTTGAGCTTGGAGCCGGTGCCTTGGCCGTGAAGCTTCATTGTTTTCCCCAACTCGGTCATCACCTCCACGACCTCAAAGACCTTAGGACCTCCGGTATTCCTCTGTTAGTCCTTTAGTCGCTGGCACCCGCTGAATGCATGTCGCGGAGCTTTTAATTTGGGCGACGCTGAATGTCGCGCTGAGCTTCCTTTTGCGTTTTGGATTTTGGCCGTGTGGTGCCTTCGTTGTCCTCTCGGCTCACGGCGTTTAAAACGCCGCCGCTGAGAGTAGGCCTGAGTTGCGCTGGCTATAGCGGTCCCGACGGTGCCCTCGGTCTGCCGCTGCGTGCCCTAAATCGCCCGGCGATAAGCCGTGGGACGCCCTCAAATCTTTTCGGACATCCCGACCATGCCATTGTCGTTTAGGGCAGAGATTGACCGTTTAAATGCCTCAATCATTGCAATCATGGGGTTAGCGTTAAATGCCATTAACCCCGCTGCTTTTGCGCATTTAAGACCTCCGTAGCGGACCTCCTCGTTGTCCCGCGCATTTATTCCATGTCCGCGGCGTGGTCGTGAGCTCGGGACGCCCATGACCTCCTCCGAGGAGATCTCAAGCGCCCAAGACATCCCTTGCGCGATCGTGGCCGCCGAGACCTCCACGGAGGTCTGTGGACGTTAGGACCTCCCTTAGGACCTCCCCTAGGTTATCTCGGTAGCTCATGACCTCCCGGGTAGATCTTGACCGTCAAGGTTCTCCCTGACGATCTGAACCATCGAGGACCTCCTTGGAACATCTGGACCGTCCCAGACCTCCTGTGAGGTCTTGACGATGTAGATCTTCCTTAGGGAGATCTTGATAGTTTAGATCTTCCTTTGGAAGATCTCAACCGTTGAGGACCTCCCTTTAGATCTGGTCCGTCCGGGACCTCCCTCATCGTTGTGGTCCGTTGGATTCACCTTCAACGGCCATGACCTCCCTCACCTCGGCGCATGTGTGTTGCTAGGAGGTCCAGGCCTCTGGACCTCATGAGCGTGTGTGCGTTTCCTCCAGGAGGTCTCGAGCCGTTAGATCTATGATCTGTGGCTCACGTCCTCCCATGCCTTTGTGATTTTTAGAAATTCCAAAGTGAGCTCTAGTATAAACTAAAAATGGTATGAACTTTAGAATTGCATATCTTTTTCATTCTAAACCCAAATGAGGTCATTCAAATTGTGTTAGCTCTGTCTTGAACTTGACTTTAATCCAAAATGATTGTAAGTTGAGTTCAACTCCAGAGCACGTTTTGCCATTAGATTTTGAAACCAACTTTAAATATACACTTAAATCAATGCTTAACTTGTAAAACACATAACTAATGCTCTGTAGATTATTTTTGAGTGAGACCAACTTTGTTGGTTTCCTCCATTAATGGTTTTACTATGAACATTAGTTTTGAGCATGTTGCTGCTAGGAAAATGAGGACTTGTGCATTATAATTTTGTTCAAGTTCTTGTTTTTGAAAATTTGTAGAGAGTGCAATATAGCTCCAAATGAGATGAACTCAATTGTGTTATTCATCTCATGAGGTGCTGGTTTTACAGTAAAAATTTCAGCTTCACTTCTGTTCTAGAAAATGTTGCCTCATAATTAAATTAATGAATAGTGCAGTTTGGTATTTTAGGGCTGAGCAGAATTGTTTTGCTCATAACTTTTGCATTGAGAATCCAAATCAATTGGTTCTTGTTGCAAAATTCCCTAAAAATCACCCTCTTGCTGCTGTAGAAAATTCAGAGAATTTGGAGTTCGTTTGTTGTGCTGTCTTTGTTGTTTTTCGTCGTTCTTATCGGTTCTTTCTCACCTTTCCGTTAGGTTTCGACATTTGTGGTGATCCCGAGAGTGACTGTCGAACCCGGGAGCGAAGGATCCCGAATTCTCTGTGTTCATACACTAGTCCAGGATTTCTAGTGTACACAGTTAAACAAAAGTGATAATCAAAACATATCACGCATTTTATTAATAATTATTCAGAGTTTGTTACAAACGGGCTCAGGCCAAATAAAGTAAAACACAATGAAATAAAATAGTAGTAGTAGACCCAACGATTCACCACAGCAATTGTGCGGGGAGCGTGGCCTAAGCATCGATGTCCTCACCGTCTTGATAGAAGTCTTCTCCTGAATAAAGATTATTCAGCAAGAGTAAGCACTACCACTGTGCTTGCAAGCTACACCCGTAAAGTAATAGATTGAATGCATGCATAAAGTGAGCAAAGGGTAATGGCAGGGTTTATTTGCATAAGACAGCATTTTCGGTTTAAACACTCTTAGTAATTTTCCAAGGCCATTTTTAGAATAAGATCAAAAATCATATTTCAATTTCTCAATGTCAAGTGTAGGATGAACCTCCATACACAAATGGTGAAGGACTACCCCCTTACACCAGGCTTCTGCCCAATCCCATTTTCATAAACCAGGTGACAAAGTCTTCTCAAGCAAAACCAGAGACTAACTTCGAGTGGCTTCTGTTAAGCATGTCCATGACCGTGGACACGGCTATTGAATAGATTAATACTCTGCAGAGTTGGTGCGACTTTACCCACAAGAGATAGTTTGCTTATTATGTCGGCCAATACACGCTCAGTAGGCGTGCGACTAAGCGACTATCACGAGGCCTTTACCCTACATTATTTCAACATAATTATGCCCGCTAAGGTTTCGTAATCGAAGGCTTCGCACCAAACGACTACCCCCTCTTGCGCCATGTGGGTATCATCAATAAGTCTTCACGACTCCCACATCTTTCCAAGACATAAACATGGTGAGATAATATAGCTTATTTGGCCAAGTCTGTCCCATTCCAGACTTGTGGTGGTACGAGTTTGGCTTAACATCCGCGGCCCGCAGACCGGTCCTTACATGACTGGGCGACTTCCAAAACAAACCCTGGGTCTCAAACATTCGCTGTATTGAGCCCGTGCATGAACTTGCACCCACCAACAATCCAATTCACCCAAGTCTAAACCAATTTCATTTATTTTTCTTTTGTCAAGGCATTTTCCAATCATCTATGGTAAAAACAATACCATAGATTCATTTTCAAAACATCTTTGTATTTTGGCAAAATTCCCCAAATCATCTTTTGGTCTAAGCAATGACTAAGCATAAATATCTTAATTATTTTACTAAGGTGACAAGGGCATGGCATTCCAAGCATCAAGATTGGCCATACAAGGAATTGGCATAACTAAGAAGTAAAACAGGGATTTAAAATACTTGGATAAAAATATGCATGCAATAATAACTTTAAAAACAGAATTAATTAACTTTGAAATACTGGTATCAAGATGGTCAAGAATGTAACTTGCCTTCGTTGAAGTCTTGAGATTCTAAACCCTCTGGAAGATCTACCTCTTCGGAATCGTCAAACTCTATACGCGAAAGTGCGACAAATTCAAATGAAATTCAAATAAATCCAAAAATACAGATCAAACTAACTCCAAATGAAATAATTTTATTTTATTTAGTTAGATAATAATTTTCTAAGATTTTAGCAATTTGAATCACTCAATTTGAAGTTGTGGTTCAAAAGATATGAATTTTACAAGTTTTAGTCTAAATTTGATATTAAAAGAATTTCTAAATTTAAATACAGATTCAAAATAGCTTCAAATTAAATAATTTTGGTTTAGTTAGCTAGCTAATGATTTTTAAGAATTTAGAAATTTGGAACACCCAATTTGGAGATTGGATGCAAAAGTTATGAATTTTAGAAGTTTAAACCTAAATCTGAAATTTAAATGAATTCCTTGATTTATTTTTTCGAAGAAAAATCCTTTAATGCATAAAGTCGACGTCATACGAGAATTTCGGGATTAAGGAATTAAAATAATTCCCGACATGTGGACCCACGTGTCATAGACCACGGCTTACATGGACCAAGTCCATGTGGTGATTGGTTTGGGGAGTTGGTGCCGACGTGGTGATGTAGCGCCACATGGGCTCCACGCCGGACACGAGGTGAGGTGGCTGGAGTGGCGCCGACGTGGACTAGCCACGCCAGCCCGACACCGACAGCGGCGATCGTGGCGACGAGCCTCGCGGCGTTATCGCCCTGGCGAGGTGAGGTTGTGCGAAAAGAGAGAGGTGAGATATTGAACGTGATGCTCACCGGAATTGCACGAATCTTGGCGGTAAGGTGGTGGCGACGAGGTCGAGCGGCGGCGTTCTTGGTTGACGGCGAAGTGGGGGCTCCGGGATCCTCCGGCGATGCGGTTATGCTGCACCGTGAGTTAGCGACGCGGTGATCTTGATGGTGGTGGAGGCGAGGACGGTGTCAGCGGAACGCCGGAATCGAGAAGAAGCGGAACTTGGCCGCCGTCGAAGATCCTTGAAATTGAGGCGCTAAGGGGGAGGAGGTGAGCTGTGGGTGGCGGCGTTGTGGTGTGGGGAGGAAGGCGCACCCAGGGCTCCTATTTATAGGGCCCGGGCGTGGCCGGAGCTTCGTGCGGCACACGGTGACCGTGCGGCGATGGCGGCGGTGATTGAGGGATTTGCGACGAGGGAAAGGAAAGAGAGGGTCGTGTCGGGGGCGGAGGGAATCAAGAAATTAAAAACGCGCGCAATCGGAGGAGATGCGACCGGATTCGTGCGCGTATGGAAGGTCTTTGAATTGCTTCAATGGCGGCCGCGTGCGCGAAGAAGGAAAGCGGCGAGGAGGAAGAAGGAAAGGGAGAAGATGACGCGGGCGCGTTAGATTTTAAACAAACGGCTGCGATGCAAAGCGTATCAGCCGCTAGATCGTAATCCAACGGTGGCGATATAACGAGGCGGTACGCTCTAACTTGAAAGGGTATGGGTGCTTGTGGGCCGTCGGATTTAGATCTGATGGTTCACAGTGCGGGGAGGTAAAACATGCGTTGAGAGATGGTCGTTGGATTTAAATCCAACGGTCGGCGACTGAGCGCGCGGTGGAGCGGGCTACGCGGGGTTTTGGGCCTGCCAGATTCGGCCCAGTTACTGCTTAGGGTTTTTCTTTGATTTTCTAATTGATTTAATTCAGATAATTAAAAAGGGCTTTAGAAAATAGCAAATAAATCCCAAAAATTCTAGAAAAATTCACAGAAATTCCTAGAAGGATTTTGGACTTAAATAAAATAATTCCAACTTAAACTTAGTAATAGTTTTTGTAGTTAAATTTGTTTTAGCTTTAAGGTTAATAATAAGAGCTTTAGAAAATTCAGAAAATCTACCAAAATAAATAAGTTTTGAATTTTCTCAGAAATTGAAATTTTGGGCTGTTACAAACCTACCCCCCTTAAAGGGAATCTCGACCCCGAGATTCAGACTTGGTTAGCAAAAAGGTGGGGATACTCGGCTTTCAAATCTTCTTCTCGCTCCCAGGTGGCTTCTTCTTCTGAATGATTGCTCCACTGAACCTTGCATGAGCGGATGACTTTGCTTCTGGTGACTCGTTCTGCCACATCGAGAATCTTGATTGGCTGCTCTACGTACGTGAGGTCTTCCTGAAGGTCTATGTTCTCAAGGGGTGTTTCTTCTGCTGGCACTCGGAGACACTTCTTGAGTTGAGAGACGTGGAAGACGTCGTGGACTGCTGTCAAGGAGATTGGAAGTTCAAGTTTATATGCAACTTCACCTCTCTTGGCCAAAATCTTGTAAGGTCCCACAAATCTAGGTGCAAGTTTTCCTTGGTGGGAACCTTTTACCCTCAAGTGGAGTAACCCCGAGATAAACAAAGTCTCCTATTTCAAAGGTTAATTCTCTCCGTGGTTATCGCCGTAACTCTTACGTCGAGATTGAGCCACCTTCAAACGTTCCTTATCGCCTTTACCTTGCTTTGACTTCTTTTATCAATTCGGTCCAAAGAATTGATGCTCCCTACTTCATCCCAAAGAAGCGGGTTCGCATTTTCTACCATACAAAGCTTCAAATGGAGACATCTCGAGGTCGGCTTGGTAACTATTGTTGTACGAGAATTCGTGATAGGGCGATTCTTGTCCCAACTTTTCCCATAATCTAAGGCACGGGCTCGAAGCATGTCTTCAAGAACTTGGTTGACACGATCGGTCCGGCCGTCTGTCTGTGGGTGATAAGCGATCTTGAAGTTGAGTCTTGTTCCCAAAGCTTCGTGCAAACTCGCGAGAATCTTGATGTGAATCGAGAGCCTCTATCGGACCACGATCTTCTTGGGTACTCGTGTAGCAGACAATCTTGGCCATATACAATTCCGCTTAGCTGGTCATTCGTAAGTGGTCTTGATGGAATAAAGTGAGCTACTTTAGTTAACCGGTCAATTATCACCCAGATGGAATCACATCTGTTTGGGTCCTAGGAGTCCGGTGATGAAATCCATACCAACTTCCTCCCACTTCCATTCGGAATTGGTAATGGTTGTAACAAACCGCGGGTCTTTGGTGTTCTCGCCTTGACTCGTTAACAAACATCACAACGAAGCGATTTAACTCGGCGATTTTCGCTTCATCTCGACTCCACCAATATTTCTCCTTGAGATCTGGTACATCTTCGTGCTTAGGGATGGATGGAGTATGGCGATTCGTGAGCTTCCTTTAGAATCGATCGTTTTATCTCCCGATGGTTGGGCACACATATGCGATCTCCAAACCACCTTGTTCCTTGTTCATCCTCGAGAAAATCACGGGCTTTGCCTTTTCTCATATTCTTCTTGATTTCCTTGATGTCGCGTCTTCCAATTTGTTTTTCCTCGATCATCTCTCAAGAGTGGGTTGAACTTCCAAAGCATTCACATGGCCTTGCTTGACAATTTCCAAGTTCAGTGCTTCAGTTCTTTATATAATTTCGGTGATCATTACGAACCAAAATGGTGTTGCAACACGCTTTTTCTTTCGAGCATCTGCAACAACATTCGCTTTGCCCGGATGATAATGAATCCCAAGGTCGTAATCTTTTATCAACTCTAACCATCTTCTCTGGCGGAGGTTGAGTTCAGACTGGGTAAAGATGTATTTTAGACTCTTATGATCCGTGAAAATCTCACAACGGTTACCAATGAGGTAATGCCGCCAGATCTTCAAAGCATGCACAATTGCTGCTAACTCGAGATCATGAGTTGGGTAATTTCCTTCGTGTGGCCTCAACTGACGGGATGCATAAGCCACGACTTTGCCTTCCTGCATCAGGACACATCCAAGACCTTGTCGAGATGCGTCGCAGAAGATTTCAAAGTCCTTATGAATATCGGGTAATACTAGCAGTGTGAAACTAAACTCTTCTTGACTCCTGGAAACTCTTCTCACAGCATCCGTCCATTCAAACTTCTTTTCCTTCTTCGGTTGTGTCATAGGCCTTCTTGCCTTGGAGAATCCTTCAATGAACCTGCGGTAATAACCGGCTAGTCCAAGGAAACTCCTTACTTCTGTGACAGACTTTGGTTGCTTCCAATCCATAACGGCTTCGACCTTGGCTGGGTCTACAGCAACTCCTCCTGCTGATATGATATGACCAAGGAAGGCCACTTGCTTTAGCAATTCGCGCTTCTGCTGAATTTGGCGTAAAAGTCGGTGTTCTTGAGTTTCTCCAAAATCATCCTTAGGTGCTTCTCGTGTTCTTCTTCATCCTTTGAATAAATGAGTATGTCATCGATGAAAACAACCACAAACTTCTCCAAGAATTCCATGAACACTTTGTTCATCATATTCATGAAATGTGAGGCGTTTGTCAAACCGAAAGACATGATCAGAATTCATACAACCCATATCCTGGTCGTGAAGGCGTCTTTGGTATATCTTCCGGTCGGATCTTTAGTTGATGATAGCGGATCGTAGATCGATCTTCGAGAAAATGCTTGCTCCCCTCAATTGATCGAACAGATCATCAATCCTGGGTAGCGGATACTTGTTCTTGATCGTCACCTCGTTGAGCGATCTGTAATCCACACACATTCGCATACTATTGTCCTTCTTCTTGACAAATAGTACAGGTGCTCCCCAAGGTGATGAACTTGGTCGGATATAACCTTTGCTCCTTAGTTCTTCAATTTGTTTCTTGATTACGCTAGCTCATTGGCCGCATTCAGAGGGTCGCTTTGAGATTGGAGCGGTCCTCGACTAAGTCAATTAAGAACATTACGTCCCTATCGGTGGCATGCCGTAACTCGTCAGAAAGACATCTGGGTATTCTTGCACAACTGGTATGTCTTCAAGTTTTATTTCCTTCAAGCTGGTCAGGATGGAACTTCCTCCGGTAGAAGACTTGGGTCTGAATTCTACTGATTCTCCTTGTGCATTGGTGAGGGTGATAGATCTATTGGCACAGTCTATTTGTCCCTGATTCTTGGCTAGCCAGTCCATTCCAAGAATCACATCGAGACCTTGAGATTGCAGGACTATCAAGTCCGCTAGAAAAGGTACTCCGGATATTTCAAGGGTAAGGTTTGGGCATAGAGAGCGGTTCTCATTTCGAGCCGGGAGTGGACTATCATGGGGTTAACTAAAGAGGAGGTAGGTAACCCATATTTTCCCACAAATTTATTGGAAACAAAGGAATGTGATGCTCCGGAATCAAATAGGGTGATCGGCATCTTGAATTAATAAGAAGCGTACCAAGAACGACATCCGGTCTTTGCTTGAGCTTCCTCTGCCGTGGCGTGGTTCACACGCCCTTCGATATCTTGATTTGTCTTCGTGGCGGCGGAGGTTACGCCGAGAGCTTTGACTCGGGTTTAGGGCGGTGGGAGTAACTTCTTAGGACACCTATTGGCGAAGTGTCCCTTCTCCGACAAATGATAGCAAGTAATCTCGAAGAGTTCTTGATTTGGGCCTCCCGCAGACGAGTTGTGGATTAGGAAGTGTTGGCGCGTTGTAATTGGTGTGAAGCTCTGGGTGTGGTAGATGAAATCTTCCACGCTGCGGAAATTTGAGGTTGAGCGAGGCGAGGTTTGGGTTGCCCTCGAGTTGAACCTCTCGAGGCCATCCTCCGCTATGTTCTCCATCTCTATATGTTTGCCTTCTGGCGAATTGCCTTGTCCTCAACTGTTGGAAGTCGGTGAAGTCCCGAGAAATCGTTGGACAGATATCTCATCATTCAATCCTTCCATAAACTTTTCTCGCTCGTCTTCATCTCTGGCTCGTCATGCGGGCATAGCGAGCAATTTGGTTGAACTTATGCAGTACTCGCCACCGAAGCGGTTGCCTTGGCGGCGCGCCAATTCCTTCTTTTTCAATGCCATCAGCCCTGGAATGTGAGCATGACGGAAGGCTCGCACAAACTCTTCCCAAGTGATAGCTTGAGCGTTGGCATGGGTGATGCAGAGGTTGTCCCACCACTCCGAAGCGGGACCACTGAGTTGGTGAGCGGCGAAAAGTACCCTCTCGCGATCCGAGCACTGAGTAATATCCAACTTCTTCCCTATGGCACGAAGCCAATCGTCAGCGTCCATAGGTTCAGTACTGCTGGAGAACGTCGGAGGACGCATCCTCATGAACTCCGACATTGACAACTTTTGCGGAGGTGGGGGTGGAGGTGGAGCGTGGGTTGCGGCTTGCACGTTCTGAACGCTGCTGAGTGATTGAGCCAGCAAACTCATCATATGCGTCTGGTGGGCCATTAATTGACTTGACTAGGCTCTTCGGTTGGTGGAGGTGGTGGGCTGCTGAACGGATTTTCACGATAATCGCGTTCTCGTTTCCACGACCTTGAGCACCGCCATCTTGCCGTGCGGTGGTCACCATCTGCTAGATGTTTCTAAGGATTTTAGAAGAGAGTGATAGAACGAAAGCTCTAAAGGGGGTAAATCTAATTAGCCCAAGAACAATCACAAGACAAAGAGCCAAAATTTTCTAAAATAATTCTTTTATTATTTTATTTTATCCTTTGGTTATGGCTATCACAATGGTAACGATAGCTCATAATTTGCATCTACTTGATTTACAATATGGGAAACAACTAAGGGGTGATTGGGGTATAATCCTCGCTCACTAGAGCTACCTCATGGCCTTGTAGCAAGCTAGCTCTTCTTCCACGACCTTGACCTTTCTTCCACCTCTTGTAGGTCGTCTTGAGCGGACGCTTGGTCGTCTAGAGCGTTTCCATAGGCATAGTCCATCGCCTTGCACAAGTTCACCGATCGTAAGCTCAGAGAGTCCTCTTCCTCGGTTGGGCAAAAGGTCTTTGTCCACTGGCCTGAACGTGCATTGGATGGTAGTGAAACTTCGAGCCATGGAATCGATTGTTGTAAGTGTAGCGAAGGCGTCTTGTGGCTTCTCTGGCTGCGTCTTGAATGCCTTGGCGAAGGTGCCACGCCTTATTGGAGCGTCGATGATGTGGAAATCCGTGTTTGGGTTATGGTTGGCGAGAGGATCACTTCAACTCTCCAAATGATATTGGCTTCCCACTTTATCTTGGTACCCTTGATAGGTTGGTCTTTCGTTGTAGTCCGGTGTTGCATCATCTTCCAAAGAAGTGCAGCCCAATGTCCTCGCGAAAATTCCGTGGGAGATCCGGGTTGGTTTTTGACCATCTACAATTTTAGAGAAGGAGATGAGTTAGTAATTGTTTTAAAGAGAAAGGTTGAGAAGACTCTTAGATAGACCCAAAATACTTTTAGTTTTTGAAAATAAGTCCTTAAGGCATTTTCTAAGGCCACGACCTCTGATCGATATGGCTCGATACCACTTTTGTCGAACCCGGAGCGAAGGATCCCGAATTCTCGTGTTCATACACTAGTCCAGATTTCTAGTGTACACAGTTAAACAAAAGTGATAATCAAAACATATCACGATTTTATTAATAATTATTGAGTTTATTACAAACGGCTGAGGCCAAATAAAGTAAAACACAATGAAATAAAATAGTAGTAGTAGACCCAACGATTCACCACAGCAATCGTCTGGGGAGCGTGGCCTAAGCATCGATGTCCTCACCGCCTTGATAGAAGTCTTCTCTAATAAAGATTATTCAAGAAGAGTAAGCACTACCACTTTGTGCTTGCAAGCTACACCAAAGTAATGTGATTGAATGCATGCATAAAGTGAGCAAAGGGTAATGGCAGGTTTATTTGCATAAGACAAAGATTTTCGGTTTAAACACTCTTAGTAATTTTCCAAGGCCATTTTAGAATAAGATCAAAATCATATTTCAATTTCTCAA
This sequence comes from Phyllostachys edulis, assembly GCA_036346405.1. NCBI lineage: Eukaryota > Viridiplantae > Streptophyta > Magnoliopsida > Poales > Poaceae > Phyllostachys > Phyllostachys edulis. Next base: position 50,863,712 of record CM070547.1, on the reverse strand, counting down.
TGTCAAGTGTAGGATGAACCTCCATACACAAATGGTGAAGGACTACCCCTTACACCAAAGCCTCGCCCAATCCCATTTTCATAAACCGGTGACAAAGTCTTTTCAAGCAAAACCAGAGACTAACTTCGAGTGGCTTCATTAAGCATGTCCATGACCGTGGACACGGCTATTGAATAGATTAATACTCTGCAGAGTTGGTACGACTTTACCCACAAGAGATAGTTTGCTTATTATGTCGGCCAATACACGCCTCAGAGGCGTGCGACTAAGCGACTATCACGAGGCCTTTACCCTACATTATTTCAACATAATTATGCCCGCTAAGGTTTCAGAATCGAAGGCTTCGCACCAAACGACTACCCCTCTTGCGCCATGTGGGTATCATCAATAAGTCTTCACGACTCCCACATCTTTCCAAGACATAAACATGGTGAGATAATATAGCTTATTTGGCCAAGTCCGTCCCATTCGCACTTGTGGTGGTACGAGTTTGGCTTAACATCCATGCCCGCAGACCGGTCCTTACATGGTAGGCGACTTCCAAAACAAACCCAGGTCTCAAACATTCACAGATTGAGCCCGTGCATGAACTTGCACCCACCAACAATCCAATTCACCCAAGTCTAAACCAATTTCATTTATTTTTCTTTTGTCAAGGCATTTTCCAATCATCTATGGTAAAAACAATACCATAGATTCAATTTCAAAACATCTTTGTATTTTGGCAAAATTCCCCAAATCATCTTTTGGTCTAAGCAATGACTAAGCATAAATATCTTAATTATTTTACTAAGGTGACAAGGGCATGGCATTCCAAGCATCAAGATTGGCCATACAAGGAATTGGCATAACTAAGAAGTAAAACAGGGATTTAAAATACTTGGATAAAAATATGCATGCAATAATAACTTTAAAAATAGAATTAATTAACTTTGAAATACTGGGATCAAGATGGTCAAGAATGTAACTTGCCTTCGTTGAAGTCTTGAGATTCTAAACCCTCCGAAGATCTACTCTCCTAATCGTCAAACTCTATACGCGAAAGTCACGACAAATTCAAATGAAATTCAAATAAATCCAAAAATACAGATCAAACTAACTCCAAATGAAATAATTTTATTTTATTTAGTTAGATAATAATTTTCTAAGATTTTAGCAATTTGAATCACTCAATTTGAAGTTGTGGTTCAAAAGATATGAATTTTACAAGTTTTAGTCTAAATTTGATATTAAAAGAATTTCTAAATTTAAATACAGATTCAAAATAGCTTCAAATTAAATAATTTTGGTTTAGTTAGCTAGCTAATGATTTTTTAAGAATTTAGAAATTTGGAACACCCAATTTGGAGATTGGATGCAAAAGTTATGAATTTTAGAAGTTTAAACCTAAATCTGAAATTTAAATGAATTCCTTGATTTATTTTTCTGAAGAAAAATCCCTTTAATGCGCAAGGCTGACGTCAGCCCTGAGAATTTCGGGATTAAGGAATTAAAATAATTCCCTGACATGTGGACCCTACGTGTCATAGACACGGCTTACATGGACCAAGTCCATGTGGTGATTGGTTTGGGGAGTTGGTGCTGACGCGGCTGATGTGGCCGCCACATGGGCTCCACGTCAGACCTGAGGGTGAGGTGGCGCTGGAGTGGCGCCGACGTGGACTAGCCACGCCACCGACACCCCGCGGCGCGGCGACGAGTTCCGCCGGCGTTATACGCCACGAGGTGAGTGAGGGTTGTCGCAAAAGAGAGGTGAGATATCGAACGTGATGCTCACGGAATTGCACGAATCGCGCGGCAGAAGGTGGTCGGCGACGAGGTCGAGCGGCGGCGTTCTTCGGTTGACGGCGAAGTGGGGGCTCCGGGGATCCTCCGGCGATGCGGTTGCGCGCACCAGGTTCGCAGCGACGCGGTGATGCTGATGGTGGTGGAGGCGAGGACGCGGTGTCAACGGAACGCCGGAATCGGAGAAGAAGCGGAACAGCGCCGTCGAAGATCCTTGAAATTGAGGCGCTAAGGGGAGGAGGTGAGCTGTGGGTGGTGGCGTTGTGGTGTGGGAGGAAGGCGCACCCAGGCTCCTATTTATAGGGCAGGCGTGGCCGAACCGTCTTGACACACGGTGACCGTCTTGGCGATGGCGGCGGTGATTGAGGATTTCTGACGAGGAAAGGAAAGAGAGGGTCGTGTCGGGGCGGAGGGAATCAAGAAATTAAAACACGCATAATCGGAGGAGATGCGACGGATTCGTCGGCGTATGGAAGGTCTTTGAATTGCTTCAATGGCGGCGTCTTGAAGAAGGAAAGCGGCGAGGAGGAAGAAGGAAAGGAGAAGATGACGCGCGTTAGATTTTAAACAAACGGCTGCGATGCAAAGCGATCGGCCGCTAGATCGTAATCCAACGGTGGCGATATAACGAGGCGGTGACGCCTAACTTGAAAGGGTATGGGTGCTTGTGGGCCGTCGGATTTAGATCTGATGGTTCACAGTGCGGGGAGGTAAAACATGCGTTGAGAGATGGCCGTTGGATTTAAATCCAACGATCGTATTGTGTGATGGAGCGGTCACATGGGTTTTGGGCCTGCCAGATTCGGCCCAGTTACTGCTTAGGGTTTTTCTTTGATTTTCTAATTGATTTAATTCAGATAATTAAAAAGGGCTTTAGAAAATAGCAAATAAATCCCAAAAATTCTAGAAAAATTCACAGAAATTCCTAGAAGGATTTTGGAGTTAAATAAAATAATTCCAACTTAAACTTAGTAATAGTTTTTGTAGTTAAATTTGTTTTAGCTTTAAGGTTAATAATAAGAGCTTTAGAAAATTCAGAAAATCTACCAAAATAAATAATTTTTGAATTTTCTCGTAAATTGAAATTTTGAAATTTATAAAGTGACCCTCGCAACAAATTGACCAACAACAAAGAAGGCAAGAAGTTTGATCATTTCCATCATTGTCCCATTACTTTAAAGCTTAATATATTGTTTTACTTCTATGTATGCATGCTACTTTGTGTTAAATGTCGCTAGCAAGCCTATAGTTGCATAATCAGAGGAATTGTTTATCCTCTACTACCATGAGCCTAGGTTATTTCTTTGTGGTGGGAGCTCGTTGGATGAGCTCCTATCACTTAGTAGTTCGATTTAAATTGCTTAGACATGCTTAGTTTTCGATAGAATGGGCGATCATCGACTTAGTCGATGGTCTTGATCACTCAAAACCGATTATTACTCCTATATGTCCAAAGACTTGTGCTTTGATTAATTTGTAAAATCAAAAACTGAAAATAAAAATTGATTTAGACTTGGGCATATTGGATGGATGGCGTGGTTTTTGGATGTGGTGGTATGCCGGGTCCCTAAGGACCGAGTACTTGGGTCACTAAGCCAGCGATTTTGCGTGCTAACCACACGAGGGCATATGGAACCCTCTTGACTAAGTACTTTGGGCGGTGTTAATTGGGGTCGCTTCGGTTAGTGTGTTTTTAAAGATAAAATGTGTGTGTGATGTGGGAGGAGCATTAGCTTCCGGGTAGGTTGTGTGATGTCTCCTTCTCCCGTGGGTTGTGCGACTCAGAATTAGCATTGTCCATTGGAAATGTCTCGTAGGACTTAGCCGCGCTTGCAAGATACCAAAGGTAGTGTGCCTAAAGGAAAGGCGATGCGACGTGTGGGTACAATGGTACACCCGCAGGATAAAACTATTCAATAGCCTCGCCCTAGGTTATGGACATGCTTGGTAAGGTCGTTCAAGACTAGACTACAACCTTTAATTAAAACTTGACATGGTTGGTATGAACGGGAGTTCATGCTATTGTTTGTGGCGACTTGGGTTGGTCACTTCCAAAGTTGTTCTTGTTGTTGTTACCTTGTTATTTATCTCGTTGTTATTTCAACAATTAAAAATGCTTTGTCAAATTGCTTTCAATCTACTATATTATTGCAAATGAAATCTTGCTTTGTGCTAAAATGAGTCCAAAGCCTCATCCACTTAAATAAAGCTTGCATATAGCTAAATTATAGTTCTGTTATCTTACACGTCAGTTTTTAAGTAGTACAATAAACAATTTATTGTACTCATTTGCTTTGCTTAACAACTTTGTTGCAGAGGAGGTAGAGCCCAAAGGGCTTTACTTTTTGTGAGTCAGGCGGTGGTTGGGAGAGCGACTAGCTTGGCGGTCCTGGTCGATTGCCTTGTGGGCTAAAGGCACCTGGTTGGCTCTTATTTTGGGCCATCTTTATGGCACTTTTGCTTCATTGTGTATCTTTGTAGTTTTGTTGTTATTTGGCCGAAGGCCCTCTTTTGTAATAACCTATTCCTTATTAATATTAACTTCTGGTTTGTTGCTTATGTACTATGTGTTGCATGGAATTGATACATTCTTTTGTTGTGAGGTATGTATACTGCATTCTGGGAAGTATACATCTCTCGAGACCGGGTTTATTTGGTTGATAATACTAGGGTCAATTGGATGACTAAGTATTATGAGCCGAATAAACGTTGGGGTCTCACATGCACACAGCCTAACCTACTACCTGAGTAATCAATGTCAAGACTCCATAACTTACTAAGTTAGGCCCGTCCCATACCAGGCATGTGGTTGTACGAAAGGCTCAGTTCAATGGCGCACAAAGTTAAGTCCTTAATTGACCAAGGCAAGACTTCCCATCAAACTACAAATCCCTATGCACACAGGTTATTAAGCCCACGCACATAGCTCCACCAAAATATCACACAGTATCCACCACTTGCCTCAGTCTAAATCCTTTCCCACCCTGTTGGTTAAGTGCAACATATGCCATCCACGAGTAATAGCACATAGCACACACACAGTTTCTATCACATAGTTTCATAGTCACTTAGTCAAGTTTATATTTGCAACTACATGAGATGGTGACTCGTAGCATGGCTAAGCAAACTAATCGCATCTAACCAACCCACGTTGGTAATACCATAGCACCAACTAAATAAACCAAACTAGGGTGACAAAAGATTATGGCATACAATTAGACAAGGGAATCATAACAAATTGGACATTAACTAATCCCAAAGACATTGAATTAATTCATTAAAGTAAATGCAATAATTTAAATCAATATAACTTTTGAAAACTGGGTTCAACATGATCAAAGGTATAACTTGCCTTGCTATAGCAATGATAATCTTTATTTATCTTTAATCTTCTACTTGTCTTGATCTTGACTCCTTCTTGATCAAGACTTTCGTAGTATCCACGCCTACTCGCAAATAAGCAAATAAACCAAAACAAATAAATAACAGAAAGCAAATAAACTCCAAAAATAAATAATAATCTCAGATAAATAGATATTGAATTGAGATGGATTTAAGAATTTGAATGAACTCAATTGGAGTTCGGATTCAAAGGATATGAGCTGTGGAAGATCACATGAAATGATGAAATTAGAGAGAAAAGAATATTCAGAGAATATTCCTTCGGATTAGAATAAAATGAAATGGAGACTTACAAGTGGGGTCCACTGGTATGTGAGAGAGAGACAGAATCAATGGATGACACGTGGGCTCAAGGTGCTAGAGAGAAAAAGAATTAAAGAGAGAGGATGACAACTGGGACCCACTGATCATAGGCTTGGTGCACCACGGACTAAGTTCATGGAAGAGGGCTCGGGTTGAGTATTTGGATCTGCCATATGGCGCTGATACAGATGATGACGAGGGCGCCACATGGGATCAAAGTGGTGACGTGGCGGCTGACTGGCACGCTGAGGTGGAGTGCCACACCGGCAAGGAGGCAAAGCACAGAGGAGGCCGAGGTAGCCATGGCCGGCGACCAAAGCTTGCAGCGGCGAGGGCGAACCACGGCGAGATAGCTCCGGTGAACAACACACGAGGATAAGGGGGAAACTCTGGAGGTGATGGTTCGGCAAAGGCAGCAGTGGCTCACCAGCGGCAACGACTTGGGCGAAGAAGGCTTCAGTTCGTCCAGCAACGACGCTACAGAGCTCGCTGGTGGTAGCGGATGGGCGTGCTGGACTCCTTGTGACCACGCGGACCTGGTGATGGGGTTAGATGCTCACAGCGGTGACCAAAAGCACGGCGACGCTCAAAGTCGGCGGCGGAGCGGCGCGGTCCAAGACAGCAAAAACGGCAAGGAAGGGGCGCCCGAAGACAACGGATGAGAGCACCGTGTAGACCTCGTCGATGCGAACTCGCAGGCGAAGACAGCATAGGCAGAGATGGACTGACGATGGCGAAATCCGACGATGAAGGATGGCGGCGGCGCTCGATTCTTCCAGCAAAATCCGACAAAACGAGACGAGATTGGAACCGGGCTTTTAGGGTTTTGGTGGAGATGAGGGATGCAAACAAATCGACGCGGTTGGTTCGGTTTATAAAGCACCGGAGAGGGAGAGCTTGGATTGGGGCCGGCAGCTATGGCGTGCAAGACCTGGAGACCAGGGAGTCCAGCTCGGGACCGATTGGGACGAAGAGCACACGGCGGTCGTTAACCACGGACCACCCGCATGAGACCAAGAAAAGGACATAGGCACGGCTCGGTTTGTTCGGGCTTCATCCGCGCCAATGAAAACTAGGGGCTGGCTCGGCCGAGAAAGATGGAAGCGCCCGCCGAGTGCTCACGCGCGAACGGAAAAGAGTAGCCAAAGCGCGCACGGCTCGCTTTCGGTTGGTCAAGAAAAGCGGCATCGATTTGACTAGCAGAACCAACGGACCAAAAGGATACGAAGTTATGAACACATGAATCGCTACAGGACCATGCAATGAACAATGGCGCACGGGGTGGCCGGCGGCTGGAGGCGACACGGCGGCAGCGAAGGGGCAAAACGGAAAGGAAACGACGAGCCGGACGCGATGGTGCGATCGGATTTAAAAAAAACTCACTAAGGAAGCGAGCAACGCGACGAACGTGGTTCGGCTTTACGGCTTGACATGGCTCCGGCGATCTTCGGGCGAAGTGGATGGTACCATGACGTAGAGGACGATGACGCAAAGCCAACGCTGCAGACGGTTCGCCCGGCGGACGTCGGATGAAGGCGCAACTCGCCGGCGAAGACTTTTGGGAGGAGCTCGGTATTCTGCAAATGGCGACGAAAATAGATTGGTTTGGAAGAAACCAAATAAGGGGATTGGAAGAGGAGATCAAGACGGACGCGTGAGCCTAAACGGTTCGCTTTTATATACACCGTAGAGGAAGATATGGAAATCAGAAATTTGAGTTTGGATACGAACAGGATACAGAGACTCGGCTCTACGGTTTGCAGCTCGGCTGAATGGCGCGAATACTGTAGCACGGGATTCAGATGAACAGTACCCGAGGGGGGGTACTGTAGCAGCACGGCAGGAGAGAGAAAAGAGGATTTTTCGGAATTAAAGAAAATCCCAAAAATCAAGGAGATCCAAATAAATAGCAAACAAATCCAGAAAAATCTCAGAAAATACCAGAAAATTTCTTGAAACACAAGGAAGCCAAGTAACACTGATTTTGATTTAATTGATGTTTAGATTAGTCAAATTAAATATTTTTAGTTTAGAAAATTCCCAATTAAGCTTTATTAAATCGAATAAAATTGGTGAAATTTTTTAGGGACCTAAACTACTTAAAAGATTTTTGAAAAGCCAAAATTTGGGATGTTACAAACCTCCCCCCTTAAAGGAATCTCGTTCCCGAGATTTAGGCTGGCTATAGAATAGGTTAAAGAACTCAGCCTTCGGGTTCTCTACTTGCTTTCGAAATGCTCTGACTTTGACAGGACTGCTCTTCTGAACACTTATGAAACAAACCCCTTGCTTCTTGCTGAACTTCTTACTTCTACGGAAACTTGACAAACAAGCTCTTCGCAGGAAAGGCATCTTGAAACTTGATTGCTTCTAGCAGGGCTGCTTGATCGGTGCTTGAAGACACTTCTGGGGTTGAGGAACTTCTGCTACTAACTGGCAACTCAGGTTGACAAACTAACTCTTCTTCTGAGCTTCGGAAGCTGAACTGGCTGACACCTCTCTGTCACCTCTGTCATACAATCCTTAACACAGACCTTAACAGGTAACCTGACGATAGACATGAATGCGGGGTGATAATCTGCATAATCCACGTAGCTTTTCTGGTTGAACTAAGCTACTCACAATCCCTTCAGGATTTAAGACACTTGGCCTTCTGCTTCTTGATTAATGCAAAAATCCACATACTTTGTGATCTGTTATGCCCTTAGCTGAGTAATGACTTACGATCAACCACTACGAATTTCAAATGGTGACAACTGCGAACTGGCTAGCAACTGGTACTGTAGGGGAACTCTGCACATAACACTTACTTGCTCGACCTGGTACTATGAGTTAAGGTACAACCTTTTCTTTTCTGTCTACCAGTTCGGGGCGATACACAGTACTGAACTGAAATGAGCATCCAAGACTTCATAGGCACTCTGTCGCTGACACGAGGTAAACTGGGATCCTCGGTCTAATGCTAACTTTTCTGACACATCATGCAAACTGATCATCCCTATCGATCTGGCACTATAACCAAATTCTGACGAATACCATCTCTGTCGTATACAACCTCTGTCGTATACCACTCTGCTAGTCAGTCTCCAAACTCGGTGATATAAATAGGAATGAAACGACAGATTTCCTTAACAAAACTATCTGGTCAAGTCTGATTTTCTAGCATCGGTTTGAACTCTAGGGTTCAACAGATGTCCTCTTGCATTGACTCAAGACTCAACTTCTGACTTTCCTAAGTAACTTTAGCTGACTGAACAATAGATTATTGCGATAGCTCTTCTAAAATTCTCACTGATTCAGTTTACTTCTGGCGATCTGGCGGACTTGCTCTTTTACAATGATGAGGGGTCTTGGCTGTCTTAAAACGACTGTCTCGCTGATCTTCAACTGACACCGGCTTGCTCACAGGTGATCCTGGGGAAAACGGCGGACTTGCTCTTTTACAATGATGAGGGGTCTTGGCTGTCTTAAAACGACTGTCTCGCTGATCTTCAACTGACACCGGCTTGCTCACAGGTGATCCTGGGGAAAACAGAAATTCTCACTCAAAACTCAACAAGCTGATTCTGAGGTCTTGAAGATTAACTCCTGGATAAACTTAAACTCTCGCACATCCTGTGTCATTTTACTTTATAATCAACACTGACACTGGCTAAGCTCATGAGAGTGATTTGACACTGTCTTTATCTGGGAGAATCATCTGTTCTGCTCTCTCATATCTGCAAACTCTTTTAACAACTTTTGTCATAGTTCATCTCTGACGTAATTCTTTCTGACATTGACTGACCCTAGGTATCAAGTCAACAACAAACTTGACTGCTAATACAATTGCATGCTGTATAGATCATTTGCAATAACAATTACACACGCTCTTGCGGATATGGACATTATCCAATGGTTAGATTCTTCAACCATTTACGGTTATCTCACTGCTATCCAAAGTGATGAGCTGGAATTCAATATCACATTCCATGGTTACGGCTCTACGGCCTTCAAACAACATGACTCAAAGCTTGATTACTCGACTTGCAATGGCACATGTTTAGAAAGATATCCAATACTTTAATGTTCAACAATCCTTTTCTTCATGACTTGCATACGAAGGTGTCCACTTTCCTGCTCTCAAACAAAGGAAAGTTGCGATGATCCCCTAACTTTGATTGATACCAACAGAGGTATGATGCTGCATAATCTGATCAAACTAGGATTTCTTGGTAACATCATTGTTCAAACGTCTCTTCTTTGACTGCTTTGTTGGACACACGGATCCTGCTGTGTTACCACCTGCTTTGGGAGTTACCATCTTGACTGACACAACTTCTGGCATTCTTGCATCTGGAGTGAGTGACTGGTTCTTCTGATAACACTAGCTGACGTAGTGACCTTTTCCACGACAATTGTAGCATTCACGGGTCGAATCTTGTGACTTTTCTGACGAGACTATGGCGGAATAAATATCCTTCTTGAAGGTTGAAGCTTGTCACTTTGTAGGGCATCTCTTGACATAGTGGCCTCTCTTACCATACTCGAAACAAAATCCTAACGATGCTAGCTTGCTTTTCTTCTGAGGTGGGTTACCAAGGTCAACATTCTGCTTTTGTGATTCTTCAGCTGACAACTCCTATACTGACAACGGTTTGCCTTCTTTTGCTAATGCTCTGACAGCGGCTCGGAAGTTTTCTTGCTGAAGTTATGTTGTAGAAGTCAACACTGAGTACATGGAGCACTGGCTCGGGTTCTGATGTGTCCCTACTGGCACCGGAGATAGTTGTTGGTTATAGTCTGTCCTGGCATAGACACTGGCGACGGTACGACGGCTTGCTTGATTATTCTGATCCATCAAATTGACTAAGGTAACGGTGGTCTGATTCTGCTGGGTCATCATGTTGTTCATGTGCTGTATCATCGCGTTCATGAAATGAGCCTGAGGTACCAGGAATTGTTCCATGGCTGGATCTGCCACTCCTGATACTGGCAACTGTCCACTAGGGTTGACAAGATTTGAGCTGGCGCAAACTGTCTCAAGATTATTGACAAGGTTGGCTTTACTGGGGTTCTCTATCTGCTGGCTGACCAGGGCTTTTAGATGAGAGGGAAAAGCATAAGGTAAGGGAAGACAATCTACCAAGGGGAGTAGGTTTAACCCAAGGGAAACCAAGGAATACAAATAGCCGGAGAGCTATTAAGAAGCACAAAACTCACAAGCAAACAACACAGGCCAAAGAAAACGAAAATCTAATCGTCTAGTCGATTAAGCTCTAACTTAACTGGGTGACTTGGCTCAACACACGGGAGGAACCAACACCGATTTATCCTATATGGTTGGTTTGAAGAAAACTCGAACTGGTCACAGTCTTCATCAAACGTTGACTGCTTGCGATCTTTGCAGGCGAATCTTGGAGAAAGACAAGGGCGACGAACAACTTCTTCTTGGTCTTCAATTCTTGCGATGAACTTATCTTGAACACTTGGGGAGATATTGATACGTTGTTGCTGGTTGCACGGTCTTCAAAGAGTTGCTCAAAACAGCTCTTGGGCATCCACCGAGATATTTGGCACAGGTAACGACAACTATAGAAGTTATGAGGGAGGCGAGTCCAATTTGATACTCAAAACGGTGAGTAAGAATATAGTGTTGGAAATATGCCCTAGAGGCAATCATAGAGATGATTATATTTCATTATGTTCATGACATTGGATAATGTGTTATCTTGTTCCTAGAATAATATTGTTAATATTTATTATCAAGTATGTGACTTGGTTGTGAAACTATATATTTCTGCGATAGTTATTCTTATACGTTCTCTGGTCGGAAACATATGAGGACACATATGAATAGACTAGCATATGTATTGGTTGATGACTATATTTCACGAGTCATAGATATGGAGATATCAAAACAATAATATGGACACATGTTAGAGAACATGATGTTGGATTAGACCCACCTTGAGACACTATTGAGATTGTTATGATTCTATGTGTCGTTAGTTGGTCTCAAGCAATGATGATGTATAATCCTTAGACCTGAGATCAGCATAGTTTCCTACATATGTAATAGCACTCTTAGGGGTTGCCAAACGCTACTCCGTAACTGGGTAGTTATAAAGGTAGCTTTCGGGTATACTATGAAACATGGAGAGGAATGTGACTAGTCGGATATGGGATTTGCCCCTCCTAACATAACAGAGAGATGTCTGGGCCCCTCGCAGATCGGATAAAGAAAGTGCATGGCCATGCCACTAGTAGTCGAAGTGTTCGACCACGTGAAGTTATCCGACACTCGATCGAGAAAGAATTGAACAGTCCATGGATGACACAACATCTCACCTGGAGTTCAACCACACATCGTGAGGCAAAGGGAGTATACACGAGTAGGTCACTCAGTTTGATCAGTTACAGACTGGTCGTATGGAGATACGAGCTGGTCGTAGACTGGTCGAACGTAATCACAGAGTGGTCGTAACCTGGTCGTAAGGAGTTACGAACTGGTCGGGACCACAAATGAACTGGTCGTATAGAGTATAGACCTGGTCGTAAGTGATGAGGACCTAGTCGTAGATCATATGGCATTAAGGTTCGTCCGATATAATTTGTGTGTATTCGGGAATCGCTATGTTCTGCTAGGAGCCGCTACGACTAGTGATCGGAAAGGGTTTCCGAGTCACAACCGATTACACATGAACCTACAGGGTCACACACTTAACGGGTTGGAACAAACCAGTATGAATACGATTCGTAAACGTGTTCGGATAGGATCCGTCATGAGCACTATATAAGGAGATGCATGAGGCTGTTGGGAGAAGCGTGAGAAAACACCACCGAAACCCTAACCGCCATCTTCCTGAGAGCTCTGCCGTGAGAATTGGTGCTAGCACACCAGCGTATGGTTGTTCCTGCCCTGGACGTGTGGATACCGTAGAGGCGCTACTACGATTGTTGCGCTTGAGGACGATCCGCGATCTTCACGAGGAACTACAGAGGTTCTTTGGAGGACGATCGACTACGACCACCGCGATCGACTTTGCCGGACGTTGGACGATCGACACGACCACTACATCGACGCGCTCTTTGTTGGACCAGGTTGCTCAACCCTTCTTCCGCCGCTTCTGCTGGCGTCGGTGGTAACGATCTGTGATCATCTACTTGCTTGGCTTCCTGGTTTGCGTGGTAGAAATTTTGTTTGTAGCTATCGTAGCCTACCCCGCAACCCTACTATGGTATCAGATCCATCTTGCGTAGTTTTTGATCTGGATCGATCGCATATACTTGATATGTGGTAGTAGTAGATTGGATCTATTACTGGTCGGGTCTGATAACCTAGATCGATTCATATAGATGGAACGATCTAGACCCTGGTCGATTTGATCGATCGGTTTCTCGGTGGTAGTAGATGGGTTTACGAGGAGGTATGAGCTATAAGGACTAGATGATTAATTGCGCCTGTTCACGACCAGATCGCATATCACTCCTACGGCCGGAATTCGCCATCGGAGTTTGCCGCAGATGTGTGGTCGTATCAAAGGCAATGATCAGAGTGGTTCGGAATAGGGTTAATGTGATTAATCTGATGATTTCCAAGGCTCGGGTACGTGAATAAGATTCATGTTTCGGAAAAATTTTCAAGCACGCTGCCCCTTCGAACCCTGCCCGCTAACCGGCTAGCGGGACCACCGTGCTGGGTATTCGTACCGCGCGCTATAGGTAGTGTGTGCTCATGTCGTCCGATAGAATTGGATTCTTTGCATAACTTGTTTTTGCAGGGATTGATGTGAATAGTATGACCCATATTGGTTCATGTATGAGACGCCTGTATGTATGTAATTTCCATGACCTACGTGTCATACTTATTGCAGCCCAAGGTCAGTTTATATTTGTATAACGACTCATGTGTCGACTTGTGATGCTTCTTTGCTCCTTGTAATTCATTACTAGTGCTATTAGGAGTAATGGCTTAGTGGGAGTACTTGGAGGAGTCGACCACTTGGAGACACGGCGAACAGGATGCATGGCGATGGAGATCACCGTGGAGAAGGGTCATACTATATCACAATACAATTTGATTGTCTGTGAATGCCTTTATATTCCTGTTCATTTATTTCTATACATGTTTTTGCTTTTAATGCTTTTAACATGGTAGAAGTAAAAATCCCTCACATAATATTAGGTTAAATTGATGCCCTCCCAAATGCTGCACCATCCAAAGTTATGTATTTTAATGGTAGGTCTTGCCATAGCAGAATGCCATTAACAATCCTTGACTAGATGGGTTTGTGTCAGACACTTACATGCTAAGCATTGGTTTAACTTAACAAGGTTATCATAACAGTTGTGGACCTTGGGGCATAAGGGTTGGGTACCGAAGCATAAAGATGCTGCCCAACAACAAGAGTTATATAGAGATATGATTAGCAAAGGGTTGCTTACCATTTTCACTAGTCTTCTAGCAGTGATGCCATAGCTCAGTAGTAGATTAAATGATTATAGATCTTGAATCACTAAAATGTCATAAGAGGGATATGGAATTTAGTGGGAGTATCTTTGTTAAAATTATTTAATAGAAGTTATTTTTCTTGAACATATGTCTTAGTTTTGCATAATTTATGTTGTAGATCATGGCACCTACTGCTGTACCTACATCCAGTTTTGCTTTACGTTCGATACTTGAAAAGGAAAAACTGAATGGAACAAATTTTATGGATTGGTCCATAACCTAAGAATTGTTCTTAGGCAAGATAAAAAGGAACATGTTCTAGAGGAACCAATTCCAGATGTGCCTACAGAGAATGCTGCTGCTGCTCTTAAAACCGCCTATAAAAAGGCATGTGATGAGTCCGTTGATGTTAGCTGTCTCATGCTTGCTGCTATGAACTCAGACCTTCAGAAACAGTTTGAGAACATAGAGACCTACGATATGATCGTAGCGCTCAAAGGCATGTTTGAGACACAAGCAAGAACTGAGAGATTTGAGATCTCAAAGAACTTGTTTGGATGTAAGCTAGCTGAGGGTGGTCCGGTGAGCCCTCATGTAATCAAAATGGTTGGTTACACACAGATCTTGGAAAAACTTGGTTTTCCACATAAACCAAGAGTTGGCTACAGATTTGATTCTTGCTTCGCTTCCTAAAAGATATGGGCAGTTCATTTTGAACTTCCATATGAACGGCTTAGACAAGAATCTCACCGAACTGCATATGATGCTTAAGACAGCAGAGGGCAGCATTAAGAAAAGCAACAATCATGTGATGATGGTGCAAAAGAGTACAAGCTTCAAGAAGAAGGCTAAGACTTGGGTCAAGAAAAAGGGTAAGGCTAAAGTTTCAGATGAGATCAAAACTAATAAGCCTAAGCCCAAGACTAAGTCCGGCCCGACTCAAGAGAATGAATGCTTTTACTGCAAAGAGCTAGGCCATTGGAAGAGGAACTACAAGAAATACCTGGCTGATCAGAAAAAGAATAGTGGGACTAAAACTTCCACTACAGGTATTAATGTTATAGATGTTTTTCATTGACTCTTCGTTAACTCATGGGTATTTGATAACGGATCGGTTGCTCATATCTCGCAATTTGATGCAGAGTCTAACAAGGAGTAGGAGAATTACAAAGGGCGAGATGGATCTTCGCGTCGGGAATAAAGCAAAAGTTGCTGCATTAGCCGTCGGGACTTTGCCATTACTTTTGCCTTTAGGATTTATTATGGAATTAAATAATTGTTATTACGTTCCAGCCATTAGTAAAAACATTATCTCTGCCTCATGTTTGATGGCAGAGGGTTATAAATTCATTATTGAGAACCATGGTTGTTCTATATTTTTGAATAAAGTGTTTTATGGCTATGCACCTGTTTTGAATGGGTTGTTTACCTTAAATCTTGATGATGCGTCCATCTATAATATTAATGCGAAAAGGCTTCGGTCTAATGAAACGAATTCTACTTTTATTTGGCATTGCCGTTTAGGTCATATAAGTGAGAAACGCATGAAAAATCTCCATGATGATGGAATTCTAAACTCATTTGATTTGGAATCATTTGAAACATGCGAGTCTTGCCTGGTCGGAAAGATGACCAAGACACCTTTCACTGGTCGGAGTGAAAGGGCGTCCGACCAGTTGGCACTCATACATACTGATGTGTGTGGACCAATGAGTACGACAGCTAGAGGTGGTTTTCAGTACTTCATTACTTTCACCGATGACTATAGTAGATATGGATATATCTACTTAATGAGGCACAAGTCGGAATCCTTTGAAAAGTTTAAGGAGTTCCAGAATGAGGTACAGAATCAACTTGGCAAGACAATCAAATCTTTACGATCTGATCGTGGAGGTGAGTTTTTGAGCCATGAATTTGGCAATCATTTCAAAGAATGTGGAATTGTTCCACAACTTACACCACTAGGCACTCCACAATGGAATGGTGTGTCCGAGCGGCGTAATAGGATCTTGTTGGACATGGTTCGATCAATGATGAGCCAATCCGATCTGCTATTGTATTTTTGGGGTTATGCTCTAGAAACCGCCGCTTACATTTTGAATCAGGTACCATCGAAATCAGTAGATAAGACACCATATGAGATGTGGACTGGGAAGAGTCCTAGTTTGTCTTTTCTAAGGATTTGGGGATGTGATGTCTATGTTAAACGTTTGACGTCTGACAAACTCGCACCCAAATCAGATAAATGCTTCCTTATAGGATATCTTAGGGAAACCAAAGGATATTATTTCTACAACCGAAGAAGACAAAGTTTTTGTTGCTCGAAATGGTGTCTTTTGGAGAAAGAGTTTCTTTCAAAAGGAGTCGATGGGAGAAAGGTGCAACTCAAGAAATTCGGAAACATCTGAAAGTGTTTCAACTCCTACTGAACCTCTACTGGATGAACAAAATGTTGTTGAACCTATAGATGAGGCACCAGCCCTATGTAGATCTAAAAGACCACGTCAATTGCCTACAAGGTATGGGCATGACATATTATTATTGAATAATAATGAGCCTAAGACATATGAGGAAGCGATGATGGACCCAGACTCTGAGAAATGGCTTGGAGCCATGAAATCTGAGATAGACTCCATGAGAGAAAATCAGGTTTAGAATCTGGTCGATCCACTTGATGGTGTTAAAACCATTGAGTGCAAATGGATCTATAAGAAAAAGATTGATATGGATGGAAATGTTCACATTCATAAGGCTCGACTAGTCGCAAAAGGTTTTCGTCAAGTTCAAGGAGTTGACTACGATGAGACTTTCTCACCAGTAGCGATGCTTAAATATGTTCGGATCATTCTAGCAATTGCTGCATATTTCGACTATGAGATATGGCAAATGGATGTCAAAACAGCTTTCCTTAATGGAAACCTAGATGAGGATGTGTACATGACACAACCTAAAGGTTTTGTCGATCCAAAGAATGCAAGTAAAGTATGCAAACTTCAAAAGTCCATTTATGGGTTGAAGCAAGCATCTCGGAGTTAGAATATACGTTTTAATGAGGAGATCAAAAGGTTTGGTTTCGTCAAGAACAAAGAAGAACCTTGTGTTTACATGAAGGTTAGTGGGAGCGCACTTGTTATTCTGATCTTGTATGTAGATGACATACTACTGGTCGGAAATGACATTCCAATGCTTGAATCTATTAAAACTTCATTAAGAAATAGTTTCTCAATGAAAGATTTATGAGATGCAGCATATATCTTGGGAATAAAAATCTATAGAGATAGATCAAGAAGGCTAATTGGATTAAGCCAAAGTATGTACATAGACAAAGTGTTGAATCGGTTCAATATGCAAGATTCCAAGAGAGGATTCTTGCCCATGGCACATGGCATTAATCTTAGCAAGAATCAGTGTCCTACGACCACTGATGAGCGAGACAAAATGAGTAATATTCCATATGCTTCGGCCATTGGATCTATCATGTATGCCATGATATGTACACGATCAGATGTATCATATGCTCTAAGTGTTACGAGCAGATACCAAGCTGATCCCAGTGAAGGTCACTGGACAGCTGTGAAAAACATTCTTAAGTACTTAAGAAGGACTAAGGATGTGTTCCTAGTTTATGGCGGTGATGAAGAGCTCGTTGTAAATGGTTACACTGATGCAAGCTTTCAAACCGACAAAGATGATTATCGTTCGCAATCTGGTTTTGTATTCATTTTGAATGGAGGAGCAGTGAGTTGGAAAAGTTCCAAGCAAGAGACGGTTGCTGATTCCACGACAGAGGCTGAGTACATTGCGGCTTCTGAAGCCGCAAAAGAAGGTGTTTGGATAAGGAATTTCATTGCTGATTTGGGTATGGTTCCGAGTGCCTTGAGCCCAATGGATCTCTATTGTGACAACAATAGAGCCATTGTGCAGGCTAAGGAGCCTAGATCCCATCAGAAGTCCAAGCATATACTCAGACGCTATCATCTTATTCGCGAATTAGTGGATAGAGGAGATGTTAAGATATGCAAAGTGCATACGGATTTGAATGTTGCTGATACATTGACAAAGCCTCTCACACAGCCAAAGAATGAGGCACACACAAGAGCTATTGGTATTAGATACCTAAATGATTGACTCTAGTGCAAGTGGGAGACTGTTGGAAATATGCCCTAGAGGCAATCATAGAGATGATTATATTTCATTATATTCATGACATTGGATAATGTGTTATCTTGTTCCTAGAATAATATTGTTAATATTTATTATCAAGTATGTGACTTGGTTGTGAAACTATATATTTTTGCGATAGTTATTCTTATACGTTCCCTGGTCGGAAACATATGAGGACACATATGAATAGACTAGCATATGTATTGGTTGATGACTATGTTTCACGAGTCATAGATATGGAGATATCAAACCAATAATATGGACACATGTTAGAGAACATGATGTTGGATTAGACCCACCTTGAGACACTATTGAGATTGTTATGATTCTATGTGTCGTTAGTTGGTCTCAAGCAATGATGATGTATAATCCTTAGACCCGAGATCAAGATAGTTTCCTACATATGTAATAGCACTCTTAGGGGTTGCCAAACGCTACTCCGTGAATCGGGTAGTTATAAAGGTAGCTTTGGGTATGCTATGAAACATGGAGAGGAATGTGACTAGTCGGATATGGATTTGCCCTCCTAACATAACAGAGAGATGTCTCTGGGCCCTCGTTGTGATCGGATAAAGAAAGTGCATGGCCATGCCACTAGTAGTCAAGTGTTCACCACGTGAAGTTATCCGACACTTGATCGAGAAAGAATTGAGCAGATCCATGGATGACACAACATCTCACCGGAGTTCAACCACACATCGTGAGGCAAAGGGAGTATACACAGTAGGTCACTCGGTTTGATCGCCATGCATCGGTCGTATGGAGATACGAGCTGGTCGTGAGATCGGTCGAACGTAATCACAGAGTGGTCGTAACTCGTCGTAAGGAGTTACAAACTGGTCGTGACCACAAACGAACTGGTCGATAGAGTATAGACTGGTCGTAAGTGATGAGGACTGGTCGAGATCACATTGCATTAAGGTTCGTCCGATATAATTTGTGTGTATTCGGAATCGCTATGTTTCGCTAGGAGCCGCTTACGACTAGTGATCGGAAAGGGTTTCCGAGTCACAACCGACACGCATGAACCTCAGGTCACACACTTAACGGGTTGGAACAAACCAGTATGAATACGATTCGTAAACGTGTTCGGATAGGATCCGTCACGAGTACTATATAAGGAGATGCATGAGGCTGTTGGGATAAGCGCGAGAAAACACCACCGAAACCCTAGCCGCCATCTTCCTGAGAGCTCTGCCGTGCGAATTGGTGCTAGCACACCAGCGTATGGTTGTTCCTGCCCTGGACGTGTGGATACCGTAGAGGCGCTACTACAATTGTTGCGCTTGAGGACGATCCGCGATCTTCACGAGGAACTACAGAGGTTGCTGGAGGGGACGATCGACTACGACCACCGTATCGACTTGCTGGACGTTGGACGATCGACTACGACCACTACATCGACGCGCTCTTCATTGGACCAGGCTGCTCCAACCCTTCTTCCGCCGCTCATGGTTCGGTGGTAACGACCGTGATCATCTACTTGCTTGGCTTCCTGGTTTGCGTGGTAGAAATTTTGTTTGTAGCTATCGTAGCCTACCCCGCAACCCTTCATATAGATGAGAATGGAATAGATCGGAAGAGTATAGAAGCTAGACAAGATGAGATTAGCACATCATTAAGATTTTTTTTATTTGTAAAATAGGTTTTGAAATTTTCCTTAAAACGGCCATTCTAACTAAGGTCATGACCTACAGTCGATATGGCTCTGATACCACCTCTGTCGGGACCCAAAATATGCAATTCTGGACCCTCTGTGTATACCGTACTAGTCCAGGATCACGCTAGTGCACACAGTGGCAACATCAGTGAAATATCATTCCCATATACAAAGATAACTAATAAATAGGCAAGTAACGATAAACATCAGAGTAGAGACCTTATGGTCAAGCTTACGATTAATGCTTCAGAGGGCGAATAGCTCAATGAAGCCGCAGCGGAACGAAACAAAATAACTTTAGTGATGACCATCCATATGCCCACAGGCAATCGGCTGGGGTGCGCGACCTAGTTCTCCACGATCCTTGAAGTATACCTTGTTGACTGACGATTCCTTCACCTCTGCTTGATTTAATAAAGCAAGCATGAGTACACACCGTACTCGCAACTCATACCACAGAAATGCAATTATAGATGCAGGCTTATTCCAAAGGAATGACTTCTGTGGTTATTTTGCAGAAATGCAACATTTGCAATTGAATACAAATAATAGATTGAAAGCATAATTCGAAACAAATAGACAATAATAAGTTTTATCGTTTGTTTTCACAAAGACACATAGCCTAATCAAGTTATTCACACAGCTACATAAGTTATCTCACACAGTTGTCCCATCCCAAGTTTTTTTTTATGAAAATCTACCCCTCGTGTGAAATCCCCGAGCATGTCCATGACCGCGGATGCGGCTATTCGAATAGATTGTTTAACACTCTGCAGAGTTTGTACACTTTACCCACAAGATGCAATCAACTGGATCAAAGCTGATCACAACAAAACCTTTCGGAAACTTCATCTCAAGCATTGATACTCCCAGTGTGCTTACAAACCGTCAGACAACCCCACACAGGAAGTCAGTCCGACACACACCGCTGGACAGGGACACGGCGAACCGCCCTGTGATGCGACTACTTGGTAGCACACCTCCACCCATGCACACAACCTAATCTACTACCTGAGTAATCAATGTCAAGACTCCATAACTTACTAAGTTAGGCCCGTCCCATACCAGGCATGTGGTTGTACGAAAGGCTCAGTTCAATGGCGCACAAAGTTAAGTCCTTAATTGACCAAGACAAGACTTCCCATCAAACTACAAATCCCTATGCACACAGGTTATTAAGCCCACGCACATAGCTCCACCAAAATATCACACAGTATCCACCACTTGCCCCAGTCTAAATCCTTCCCCACCCTGTTGGTTAAGTGCAACATATGCCATCCACGAGTAATAGCACATAGCGCACACACAGTTTCTATCACATAGTTCCATAGTCACTTAGTCAAGTTTATATTTGCAACTACATGAGATGATGACTCGTAGCATGGCTAAGCAAACTAATCGCATCTAACCAACCCACATTGGTAATACCATAGCACCAACTAAATAAACCAAACTAGGGTGACAAAAGATTATGGCATACAATTAGACAAGGGAATCATAACAAATTGGACATTAACTAATCCCAAAGACATTGAATTAATTAATTAAAGTAAATGCAATAATTTAAATCAATATAACTTTTGAAAACTGGGTTCAACATGATCAAAGGTATAACTTGCCTTGCTATAGCAATGATAATCTTTATTTATCTTTAATCTTCTACTGTCTTGGTCTTCAGCTCCTTCTTGATCAGCACTTCTCGTAGTATCCACGTCTACTCGCAAATAAGCAAATAAACCAAAACAAATAAATAACAGAAAGCAAATAAACTCCAAAAATAAATGATAATCTCAGATAAATAGATATTGAATTGAGATGGATTTAAGAATTTAATGAACTCAATCGGAGTTCGGATTCAAAGGATATGAGCTGTGGAAGATCACATGAAATGATGAAATTAGAGAGAAAAGAATATTCAGAGAATATTCCTTCGGATTAGAATAAAATGAAATGGAGACTTACAAGTGGGGTCCACTGGTATGTGAGAGAGAGATAGAATCAATGGATGACATGTGGGGTCAAGGTGCTGGAGAGAAAAAGAATTAAAGAGAGAGGATGACAACTGGGACCCACTGATCATAGGCTTGGTGCACCACGGACTAAGTTCATGGAAGAGGTCTCGGGTTGAGTATTTGGATCTGCCATATGGCGCTGATACAGATGATGACGAGGGCGCCACATGGGATCAAAGTGGTGATGTGGCGGCTGACTGGCACGCTGAGGTGGAGTGCCACACCGGCAAGGAGGCAAAGCACAGAGGAGGCCGAGGCAGCCATGGCCGGCGACCAAAGCTTGCAGCGGCGAGGGCGAACCACGGCGAGATAGCTCCGGTGAACAACACACGTGGATGCGGGGGACACTCTGGAGGTGATGGTTCGGCAAAGGCGGCAGTGGCTCACCGGCGGCAACGACTTGGGCGAAGAGGGCGGCTTCGGTTCGTCTGGCAACGACGCTACAGAGCTCGCCGGCGATAGCGGATGGGCGTGCTGGACTCCTTGCGACCACGCGGAGCTGGTGACGGGGTTAGATGCTCCCAGCGGTGACCAAAAGCACGGCGGCACTCAAAATCGACGGCGGAGCGGCGCGGTCCAAGACGGCAAAAACGGCAAGGAAGGGGCGCCCAAAGACAACGGATGAGAGCACCGTGTAGACCTCGTCGATGCGAACTCGCAGGCGAAGACGGCACAGGCGGAGATGGACTGATGACGGCGAAATCCGACGATGAAGGATGGCGGCGGCGCTCGATTGTTCCAGCAAAATCTGACAAAATGAGACGAGATTGGAACCGGGCTTTTAGGGTTTTGGTGGAGATGAGGGATGCGAACAAATCAACACGGTTGGTTCGGTTTATAAAGCACCGGAGAGGGAGAGCTTGGATTGGGGCCGGCGGCTATGGCGTGCAAGACCTGGAGACCGTGGAGTCCACCAGACCGATTGGGATGAAGAGCACGTCGGGTCATTAACCACGGACCACCCGCAGTGAGACCAAGAAAAGGACATAGGCACGGCTCGGTTTGTTCGGGCTTCGTCGCGCCAATGAAAACCAGGGGTGGCTTGGGCCGAGAAAGATGGAAGCGCCCGCCGGGTGCTCACGTGGACAACGGAAAAGAGCAATGCCCAAGGTGCAAGGCTCGCTCGGTTGGTCAAGAAAAGCGGCATCGGTTTGACTAGCGTAACCAACGGACCAAAAGGATACGGTTATGAACACATGAATCGCCACAGACCATGCAATGAACAGATGGCGACGGGTGGCCGGGCGGCGCGGAAGCACGCGGCGGCAAAAAAGGGCAAACGGAAAGGAAACGACGAGCCGGACGTGATGGTGCGATCGGATTTAAAAAAAAAAACTCACCGAGGAAGCGAGCAACGCGACGAACGTGGTTCGGCTTTACGGCTTGACATGGCTCCGGCGATCTTCGGGCGAAGTGGATGGTACCATGATGTAGAGGAGGACGACGCGAAGCCAACGCCGTAGACGGTTCGGCCGGCGGACGTCGGATGAAGGCGCAACTCGCCGGCGAAGACTTTTGGGAGGAGCTTGGTATTCTGCAAATGGCGACGAAAATAGATTGGTTTGGAAGAAACCAAATCAGGGGATTGGAAGAAGAGATCAAGACGGACGCGTGAGCGTAAACGGTTCGCTTTTATATACACCGTAGAGGAAGATATGGAAATCTAAAATTTGAGTTTGGATACGAACAGGATACAGAGACTCGGCTCTACGGTTTGCAGTTCGGCTGGGTTACTGCATGAACAGAATTTCATGATTACTGTAGCACGGGATTCGGATGAACAGTACTCCGATGGGTACTGTAGCAGTGCGGCAGGAGAGAGAAAAAAAGGATTTTTCGGAATTAAAGAAAATCTCAAAAATCAAGGAGATCCAAATAAATAGCAAACAAATCCAGAAAAATCTCAGAAAATATCAGAAAATTTCTTGAAACACAAGGAAGCCAAATAACACTGGTTTTGATTTAATTGATGTTTAGATTAGTGAAATTAAATATTTTTAATTTAGGAAATTCCCAATTAAGATTTATTAAATCAAATAAAATTGGTGAAATTTTCCAGGGATCTAAACTACTTAAAAGATTCTTGAAAAGCCAAAATTTAGGACGTTACATTCTTCCAACAGTTTTTTAGTTCCTTTTACGTTCATTTTATTTCATGTTTCTATTTATTGTACTTATATACTACTACTTTATACCTGATGTACATTCAAATTCATATACTTATATGCTGCTAGATTTGCTCTTATTAGTATTAGACTTATGTGGAGAGGGTCAGATAACTAAATAGGGTCTTATCTACATAATTGCGCCTAACGATGTTCCACGCTGGTGCCTAAGGAAAAAAAATGTTCTATATGAGGACCTCACTCCACCATATAAAACAACATCATCCATGCCATTCCCCAGATAGTATTCTATAAATATCCCCACCTAAATGTTGTTCCCTGTTTATATCACCCCAATGAAAACTTTATTAGAATTTAGCGTCCTCACAGTTCACTTGCCGTATCGCAACTTTTTATACAACGCGAAGATTATTAGTTTATACCCTCTCTCTAAACACGTCCTCTTTTGCCTAATGTGTAGTTTCTATTGAATACAGCTCCCTTATCTTTGATTGCCATTCCCCCTGCTTTACAAATTTTCCTTCTCTACACTACAAACACGCGCTGCTTTACTGCTTTATTTAGCAATACCGTTTGTGCTTTATTTACATTTAGTTGACACGTTTTGAACATGTTGAACGCTTATTTACCATCTTATACCATAGCTGCTTCCACCAACCATGCTACTGTTTATTACATTTCCAATCTTGTTGTACTCATATGATTTAGACAACTGCCAAAAGATTCTAATTTGCCTTTTTATGTTACACATGCTCACATGCTCTTTCTTCAATACGTTTACCAACTTACACCTTATAAAAAGCAAAAATAACAAAGGCTAAACATTTATACCTAACACGTATCATCACTCATTTCAAAAAAAAAAATACAAAACATACATAAAAATACCTATTTTTATCTACGTCAACACTAATCGTAAACGCGCCACTGGCGCGGATGGCATTCTAGTTGGAGTAAGAGGCAAGGCATTTACTACACATACCGTATCACACTGGTCCGTACTCTTCTTATGGCACCATGGGCCTGCTGTGTATGTGTTCCCATTGGCAACGTACTCGAAGGACAAGGCCTTCAAAACTCCATCCTTCTCGTTGGCAACTGTCACGCTGACAAGGCTGCTGGGCACGTCGTCAACGTCCTGCGCTCTGCCCCTCGTCGCGTTACCAAATGCCCCAATCTTCAGTGGGTTCGCCTGGGTTATACATGCATGTCGATCCACCCATCCATTATTCGTTCTTCTTTTCTTTGCTCTAGGCGGTAATGCACGCACAATGCAAGGAATAGATGTCCTTTTTTTTTTACATACATTGCCATAATGAATGGCGCATCTATCTCTCTAACCTACCAATCATAAGACTATAAGAGTATGTAAAAAAATTCATACCAAACTAAACTCGCTAAAACTAGATCTATTTTAGACCACGGGAAGTAGAACGTACCATTAATAGCTCGATGTAAACGCAAACAAATTAGTAGAGTATGTGTATGCTTGTACTGGAGAGAGCACTAGGCTGATCGATGCCCAAGAACATGCCCCAAGCTAGGGTATCTACAGGGTATGCCATTTGAAATGACGACAAGGATCTCGTAAGTCTTTAAATCTTTTAATATTAAAATTTAGAAAAATCACCAATTCAAATAGCGACATGGATCCTACAAATCCCTAAATTTTTTAATATAAAAATTTAAGAAAAATGCCATTTGGAATGGCAACAAGGATCCCGCAACTCCTTGTCGCCACTTCAAATGGCAGCACAATCTACCATATAAAAAACTCCAAAATTCTGGCATAACTCACTTTTATTCACCAAAAAGAGAGAGGAGGGAAGGGAGAGGAGTAGAGAGCAATAGATTGCCCATCTAGTTGTCCAATTTTCAGGTGATTTTTTTAACCGAATGGATTACAAAGTTTTAGATGTACGGTTACGTAGTGTAGTATGTTGTACATAATCCTTTTCAGTGGGTAGTTTAGTTGTAGATATGTGGTTAATCGTAGAAATCATATTTACGGTGCAGTACGTCAAATATGTCAGATACCACCAATTTCAAAATTTACAACGGTCAGAGAACTATTCTTGAGGGTCCCGAGGGCATTGATTTGCGTTATTTTCTATCGACGACCGTGACCCTAACAAGACCAGAGCAGTGTACATAGGGCGCTGTGATGCAGTGGTTGTTCCACACATTCGATTTTGACCATGCTATGTATGATTTGAGACTGAGTTTTCTTGCCAACCGAGCACCACAGAGCACATATTGGGAATTAGTGCAGCTCAAGGGAACAAGGTCATGGCAGTTGTATGTACGCTGGGCGAGGGTGGAATGGTGGGATTTGGTCCTTTTGGCCCAGGCTTATGCCAAGCCCACTCCTACATCGGTGGCTGAATAAGAAGGGGGTGGTGATGCCGAAGAAGAAGTCGGGGACTCCAGCCACAGCGTGGCGCACACAATGAACGAAGGTCCGGGAGTTGCTGATGCTGTCGATGAAGACCATGTGGAAAGAGCTCCTTCAGTCAGGCAAGCTAGTGGGCTTGCTGACGAGAGTGAGGAGCTAGAAGCCCTAGTCCAAAGGATGTATTTCAAAGACCAGGATTGTGTGGCTTTGTCAGAAGATGAATGATCCGACGATGAGGATGCCATGGAATAGCAGGCAGTTCGATCCGAGTGGAACACATACCAGTTCGACAACCTCGTCATTAACGAAGACTACCATGTGCCGTGTGAGT
Organism: Phyllostachys edulis; assembly: GCA_036346405.1. Taxonomy (NCBI): domain Eukaryota; kingdom Viridiplantae; phylum Streptophyta; class Magnoliopsida; order Poales; family Poaceae; genus Phyllostachys; species Phyllostachys edulis. The sequence goes on along the minus strand of CM070547.1, from coordinate 50,837,100 downwards.
ACGAGCAGAGCAAGGTCAGGCAATGAGCTATGTACAAATGAAAGGAGGCCGTGTAGGAGGCGGTCAAATTCTAGGCTTTGTTGGTGCGGCGTACATTCACAGTCGTTAAGTCTAACCCAAGAAACTACGACATGAAATGCGACATAGAGGGATGCCCTTGGCGAGTGCACATATTTCAGCCTAAGTGGGACACATACTGGAAATGCTCTATAGTGGTCCCTCACACATGTGTCGTCACTGAGTCAGTGCAGTCCCACAAGAACCTGTCATCAGGCTTCATCGCAAACATCATTTATGGTGAGATCGTGGATAATCTCACTTACAGACATGCTCCCCTGCTTGAGGTCCCGAAACTCATTCTTTTTCATCTCAACCTTCCTATCCGGTACATGTGAGTGGTGAAATGCTGCTGAAAATTCGGCCCAGGTGATCCTCTGATGGTCTTTATGAGCAACACAAAAAGTGTCCCACCATTCTACGGCAGTGCCTTCCAGTTGATGTGAGGCGAACAAGACCTTCTCACGATCGCTACAGCGGGCAATATCAAGCTTCTTATCGGTTGCTCTCAGCCAAACATCTACATCTAGAGGCTCAGGGGAGCTTGAGAAAGTGGTTGGGCGAGTCTTCATGAACTCAGACAACCTTGACTGAGGATGAACATGGGGTGGGGGAGGTGGCACGGCTGCTGCTTGGCTACTCTGGTTCATCATGGCAAGCAAGGCAGTGGCGGTCTAACTTTGCTGAGCCATCATCTGGCTCATATTGTTCATCATAGCACTCATCATCTGAGCATGAGCTGCCATAAACTGTCCCAGTCCTTAGTCTGCCATGGATGCTGGAGGAGGTGGAGGTGGAGGTAACTGTTCTGCGGGCTCATCCTGGCTTACTGAGTGACGGGTTTGAACCATCTGCACAGAACTTCTCAGGTTTAATAGATGAGGAGCAGAAAGCATAATAGATAAGAAGGAATAGCACAAAAACGAGTTAGAGCTAGGGAGAAAGATAGACTGACCTATTTGGGGCAAAACGGTTTAACCCAGAAGACCAAAAAAAAACCAGAAAGCTAACAAGAGGCACAAAGACTCAGACAAGAGGTCCTACTGACCAGGCTACACGGTGCTGAAATAAAGAAAGGACCACTACCTGCCTAATCTTATTTAGCTGGCCCTGAAGAGGTTATTGGGATAAAGGGGGGTCAAATTAAAACTTTTGAAAACAAGATTTTGAAGAAGGTAAGATGCAGGAACTGGAGAAGGAGATAAGGAAAGAATAGAACAAAATGAGAAGAGAATAAAACAAGGTAAGATCAGAATAGATCAAGACAAGAGAAGAACCACTAAGCAAGTTATAAGGTTGGTTTGATTTAGAAAATAACCTTTTTGAGACTTGACTTAAAACGACCATGCTATCTAAGGTTACGTCCTACAGTAGACCTTGGCTCTGATACCACCTTTGTCAGGCCCCTCTCGGGATACACCCGGAGAGATGTCCCAAGCCCACCTAGGGAGGTCCGACAGGACCACCCGCAGGTCTGGGAGGTCCTCCGAGAGCACCCTAAGAGGAAGTCGTCCAGGACCACCCAGGAGATCTTAAAGACTTCCTGGAGGTCCTAGCCTCTACGCACTGAACTAGTCCCAGGATCACTAGCTAGCTCGCACAGATCAACACAGGTGTAATCACAACCACACGACAAGAAATAAGATGAAGCAAACAAATTAACTTATATTAAACAAGGACCTTATGGTCAAGGTTGGTTACAAAAGGCACCACCACGGGCTTACAAAATCTGACAACAGAACTTAACAGCGAAGCCACAAAAGTGCGAGGCCATCCGGCAAGCCCACAGGTTGTCGAGTGGAGGACGTCTCCTAGAAGGCTGGATCATCAAAGAACTCCTCCTCGAAGAGGTCTGAGCACCCTTGTCCTTGATCTTCTTCGGCCACTGCTTCAACACAGGGCTTAAAGCCATGAGTACGTTTGAATGTACTCAGCAAATCGCAGGGAACAAGTATGCACATATTATTCATGCAATGGCTTGGCCAATGATAGTTGTAGGGTTAGTTTGCAAAAAGCAATATTTGACAGTAAATAGCATAAGTAGATTAAAAAACTCAAGTTAAAAAGAGTAATTCATAAGTACATTTTGTTTTCAAAGGAGGTCGTGAGCACCAACTCACTCCCAAGACCACTTGTGGAAGACCTGGTCGCACCCACGACCAGGACCTCTCCCACGACCTCTCTGGAGCACCAACTCCAGAGCTCACACGATCACCCCAGAGCACCAACTCTGGAGCTCCCAAGACCACATACGAGGAAGCTACCCTTCATGCATTTGTTCCAGGCAGTGTCCATAACCAAGGAATTGGCTATTCGAATAGATTTTTCACTCTGCAAAGGTGTACAACTTTACCCACAATCCACGACCTCTCTAGCGGGTCGGTTCCTGTCGAAACCCTTACTCACTTCCGAAGGTGAGCAGTTTAGACAGCGCAGCAAGGCCGTTACAAAGCTTTGATTTGACTCGGAGCTGCCCGCTAAGGTTTCGCTTCTGTTGGGTTGCAAACCCCCTAGATTCGTGCCCCCTCTTGCGCCAGCGCCTCAGCACGCTCCACCACAACAGAACCGAGTCATTTCATTGCTAATTATTTGGCCTAGACCACCCCCATAAAGTGATCTTGTGGTTGCACGTTAAGGCCCAGTTCAACAGACACAAAGTAAAGTCCTTAATTGCTGCTCAGGCAAGACCTCCTCAACCCAGTGTGCATGAAGCACCCCCTTTACTGCACGATCACTTGCCTGAGCAAGAAAACCTTTTAGGTTCAACCCGGCCAAAGACCACCCTGGTCCTAGCACACCAATTTTAATCAAAGTGGCCTCGCACCACAATCAACATAGCTATGGCCTCAGCATCACAGCTGCTCAGGTGGCACCAACCACAGTTCCATAATTCATTAATCAAGTTATTGATAATGAAGCATGATTCTCAAGACCCACGGTTCTAGAGCAAGGCTAAGCATAAATGTACGGATCCCTGTTGGCAATAACAAACAAGACCAACTAAAGCACCCATCTTAAGGTGTCCAAGGAGTTCATGTCAACATGTCGAGTTCAAGTATACGAGGCATATTGTCAAGTAGGAGAATAGCTACTGCCCAAACCATTTTTATACAAATAGCCATGCATGATAGGGTAAAACAATATACTTTTGAAATGCTAGGTTCAACATGATCAAAGGTCTACGACTTGCCTTCATTGAAGAGTGGCGAGGCTTCGGTAGAGGCTGCTGGATCCAACTACTCCTCCACGAAGTCGGAATCTACGCGTTCGGAAAGAACCAAATAAGCAAAACAACTAAAACAAACAACTAAAAAGATCTTAAACCAAAACCAGAAAGCAGGAGGTCCCAACGAGAAGGGAGGTTCAAACAAAAGAAGGTGGTCCTTGCAAAAGAACCAAAAGGGTGGTAGGTGGTCAAGATCGGGAGGAAGGTCTTGACCTAGGAGAGAGATCTTGATAAAAGAAGTCCAAGCGAAACGAGAAATAGAATGAGGAATCTCACTAGAACAAGGTGAGGTGCTAGAGGAGGTCGCAAAAGAACTAAGACAGAGATCGAAGGCGGCACGAATCTCCAGCAGGGCCTTTCAACGGCGAGGAGGGCAAAGACGACGCAGACTCCAACTAGCTCCCTTGATGGCGAAGCTGTTGAAGACGACGCGGCTCCAATCGCTCAGGTGAAATCGAAGCACGGAGAAAAACGAGCCAGAGGAAGAAAGAGCAGTACAGGGAAGCTAAGGGAGGAACAAGAGGTCAAAAGGGACTCCCTGGAGCTTCATTTATAGGGGAAGGAAAGAGAAGATGGGCTACATGATGCAGCGCCGAAAGCAATGATGATGAACTGCTGAAAAGTGAGGAACGATCAGAGGGGCAGGTAGGAAAAGAGGCAAAAAGAGAAATGATTATAGTGGAAGCAGCATTTAATGCGACCCATCCACATTCAATGTGACATAGCAGCATTTAATGCGGTGTAGCCGCATTTAATGCGGACAGACTACGCCAGAGGGGTGGTGACGGGAAAAGGTCAGAAAATGACTGGCGGGTGGGACCAGTCAACCCAAGGGGTGGCCCTGAGAAGGAGGTCAAATGCACAAAGGTGGTTTCTGCAAAAAGACCAAGAGGTCCTGACCACAGGGTGGTCCGACCCGAAAAGGTGGTCTTTGTAAAAAGACCTCGAAGGGCGGTCTTGACCACAGGAGGTGGTCTTAACAAAAGACCACAGGGACGGGGAGGTCCAAATGAGGGGAAGTCTGGACCCTCATATCCAAATGAAAGGAGGTCTTCAACAGTCAAGATCTAGCAAGGGGAGGTCCGGACGGTTAAGATCTCCACAGGGGAGGTCCTAACGGTCAAATCTAACAAAGGGGAGGTCTGGACGGTTAAGATCTCCAAAGGGGGGGGGTCCTAACAGTCAGATCTAACAAAGAGGAGGTCTGAACGATTAAGATCTCTAAAGGGGAGGTCCTAACAGTTAGATCTAATAAAGGGGAGGTCTGAACGGTTAAGATCTCCAAAGAGGAGGTCCTAACGGTCAGATCTAACAAAGGGGAGGTCTGGACGGTTAAGATCTCCAAAGGGGAGGTCCTAACGGTCAGATCTAACAAAGGAGAGGTCAAAACCGAAGAAGGGTTCAAACAGAGAAGGAGATCTAGAGAGGACGAGGGAGGTCGAGAGAGGTCTGAGCGAACAAAAAGAGAAAAACAACGCCAGAGCTCAAACAATTCCAAATAAACCAAGACTTTCTCATTAGTTGAAGTTCGATTAATTCATGTTAAATCCCCAAGATTCCAAAATCTTCAAGTTAAGCTCAGGCGATTCAACAAAGCCGAATGGTTCCTTTTTGGTTTTGAAAACTTGCAAGAACTCTGGACAAACGAGACGTTACAATTCTTTTCTTTTCTATTCTCTTATCCTCCTTAGGTTCTTATATCTTATCTGTTCTAAAAACTCTATTTTCAAATTTAAATTGATCCTTCTCACCTCAGTAATCTCTATAGGATCGAGCTTTGCTTTAAGTTGATCATCCGTATAAGTTAGAATTAGGAGTGCCTCAGTACAGAGACCATTGTCAGTTTTAGTATCATTTAGTCCGATTAATAGGACATTCGGCTTGAGTTTTATTGCCTCTTAATAGCTTTCCAGCTATTTATTCGTTGGATTAAACCAACTTCCCCAGTTAGGATGTTCTATCTTTCTCCCTTGTTCTCGCTTGTCTTAGTGCTTTTCCCTCTCACTTATCGTGTTTTCTTCTTCTCGTCTATTAAACCTGGAAAGATTTGTGCAGATGGTTCAAACCCACAACTCGGCAAGGTAAGGTGGACCCATGGATCCCAACACCAGCGCTAATCTGGGCACAACACCCCCTGGTCAGGCCCCCGTCAAACTTGGAGCAAATAATGGCCATGCACCTGCAACTACTTCAGGCACTTGCTTAGAACCAGATTAATCAGCCTACACCAGCTCCAGCTCCAGCCTTTCCACCTCAGTCCAAACTGGGAGAGTTCATGAGAACTAGGCCGCCAACCTTTGCCGGCTCAGTCGATCCTTTAGAAGATGATGACTGGCTTGAGAAGAAACTGATCTTGGCTCAGTGCAATGACCAAGAAAAAATACTCTATACTGCTCACCAACTCAACGGAATCGCAGGAACTTGGTGGGAAAACTATTGTGCAGCTCACCAGAACGTTCAGTCCATTACTTGGCAGGAATTTTCTGCTACTTTTTGTACGGCACACATCCCTATGGGAATGATGGAGATGAATAAGAGGTAGTTCCACAAGCTGCAACAAGGCAACCTCAATATGTCAGAATATCTCAACAGATTCACTCAACTATTAAGGTATGCACCAGAGGATGTTGCAAATGAGGAAGCAAAGATTTGGCGCTTCATGGAAGGACTTGACCGTACCATTAAGGTGCAGTTAGTATCAGTTGACTACCCCAGCTTTCAACAGATGGTCAACAAGGCCCTCATGCAAGAGGATGCTCAACGTCAGCTTTATGAGTCTCATAAGAGAAATATGATGCAACATAACGCTCATCAAAGTCACCCACAGAGAGCCAGAATGAATGTACAGCACCCTGGCCGCTTTGCTCCTCCTGTTGCATCTAGGACCCCTACGACGGCACCTTGCCCAGCTGCTCCTGGACTTCGCAGCTTCGGCAATAGCAACACCAACAACCAGCAGCTCAAAAGCAAAAACCATGCCGTGGGAATCACCTATTACAACTGTCAGCAGTTGGGACACAATGTTAGTAACTGCCCATAGAAGCAAGGTCCATCACCTGTCAAATTCAACTTGGGAGCTACTTCGACCAGAACCCCATGCCAGGAGCAGGACGTGGAGCACCTCAAACTCTAGTTGCTCCAGCCAAGACCCCTCAATCTTTTGGGAGAGGCCGTGTGAACCATGTCACAGTGGAGAAAGCCAGACAGCCCTGAACGTCGTACTGGGTAAGTTCCTAGTAAATTCAGCATGTGCTACTGTTTTTTTTATTCTGGAGCTTCGCATTCATTTGTTTCTTGGAGTTTTGTTACAAAGCATCAGCTAAAGGTTTTGACTCTTAAAAATGCTTTGTTGGTTGAATTACCCAGTTTGGAGTTGAGTACGAACCAAGGTTGCCCTAAGGTTAAAGTAATCATAGAAGGGGTAGAATTTCTAGCCAACCACATAATCATAGATGTCAAGTCCTTAGATGTGATTTTGGGTATGGATTGGCTTGCTAATCACCAAGCAATTTTGGATTGTGGTGGTAGAAGCATCACTTTGGTCAATTCGGTTGGAACCAAAGTGAAATTTGAAGCCTCCGCGAAAAAGCGGGATGGAGCGCTAATCTGCAGTGTTAGTGCTGTATCTTTGGAAGATGTGCCAGTGGTTAGAGAATTTCCAGATGTCTTCCCTGATGACCTACCTGGAATGCCATCGGACAGGGACCTAGAGTTTGTCATCAACCTACTAGTCCGGGAACTGCATCCATTTCCAAGAGACCCTACCGTTTACCAGTTGATGATCTAGTCAAGCTGAAGAAGCAAATCAAGGAATGCAAGATAAAGGATTTGTCCAACCAAGTTCTTCGCCTTGGGGAGCCCTAGTGATCTTTGTTTCAAAGAAGGATGGTACCCAACGGATGTGTGTGGATTACCGCTCACTCAATGAAGTTACCATCAAGAACAAGTACCCTCTGTCTAGGATCGATGATTTGTTTGACCAGTAAAAGGGAGTCGGAGTGTTCTCCAAGATAGATTTGAGATCAGGATACCATCAGTTGAAGATTCACCAAGAGGATATACCCAAGACAATTTTCTCAACCCGTTATGGACTGGATGATTTCACGGTCATGTCTTTTGGATTGACCAACGCCCCTGCTTACTTTATGAACTTGATGAATAAAGTATTCATGGAGTATTTGGATAAATTTGTCATTATGTTTATTGACGATATTCTAGTATACTCCAAGACTTAAGAAGAGCATGAAGAGCACCTTCGCTTGATCTTGAATAAGCTTAGATATCACCAACTCTATGCTAAGTTCAACAAGTGTGAGTTTTGGATGAAGAAAGTGTAACATCTCAATTTTCTGAGCTTTAAAAATCTTTTGTTTAGTTAATAGTTGAAAATTCACCATTTGGATTTATTTGAATTTAATTCAAAAGTTTAACTTGGACTTTTAGTATCAAAACAATTTAATATGATTAAAGTCAACATCAATTATTATCAAAACTATTTTATTTGGATTCTATGTGCTGGATATAGTTTCTAGATTTTTCTAAAATTTTTCCAAGTTCATTTGCTATTTTCTAATTGCCAATTGGATTTTCTGGTATTTTTAAAATAGAGAACCTAAATTAAATCTCAGATAAAGGTTGGGCCAAAACCCAGTCCTATTTCATTCCGGCTCGGCACTATGCAGTCCATCCTCATGCGCACGTGCCGCTTTCCACTAACATGCCAAATCTTATCTCCTTCCTTTTTGCGACCGTTTCTGTTAAAATCAAATCCTAAATCGTATCCTATCTCCTAGAATCCCGAATTTGATTTCGTGCTCATCTCGGACTCGATTTGGGGATTCCTAATTTTGGCACACCGAAGCCCCTATAAATAGCCCCTAGAGTTCGCCCTATGCTCCTCATCTTGAAACCCTAAGCCATCGTGCCCCGAGAGCTCGAGCGTCGCCGTAATCTGAGTTCTAGGGTTTTGTCGCTGCCAGCCTTTTTCTTTGAATTGCGCTGCCACCATCGCCGCCTCGTCAACACCGACCGTGTCATCGTGATCAGCGTCATCGGAGCCTCCTCGCACACCCATCTCCACTGCCGGAGCATCATCGAAGCTGTCATCCGACAATAACCGAAGCTCTCCTCCGCTTGAAGCTCGCCGTCGGCCACCACCAACTCTCCCGACCACCAGTGAGCACTCCATCGAGTTCACAATAGCCTCAGCTACACGCTGGTACCATTTATCGCCAGCGAAGTGCCGCCGTTCGCCGGGGCCTTGGTTCCCGAGCCTTCACCGTCGTTGGCGCTAACATGTCTAGCCACATGGGCAGCCACGTCAGTGCCCATGCGTGCAGCTCGGCCACGTATGCACTGAATCAGCTGCCACGTACGTGTGCATGCCAAGTCAGCCTCTACCCAAATCTAATCGATTCGGTAGACTTAGTCCACCGTGAGCCGAGTCACTATCATGTGGGTCCCACATGTCAGGTTTTTCATTTTAATTCTTTTCCAGCCGTAAATCCTAGGGCTGACGTCAGCCTACGTCATATTCTGGTTTTTCAATAGAAAAATAATTCATAATATTCCAATAATTCTAATTAGGGTATTTTCTTTAGATTTAAACTTCAAAAGCCCATATCTTTTGCATCCGAACTCCGATTGAGCCCATTCAAATTTATAAATTCATCTAAAATCAAGATCTATTTATATAAGATTTTTATTTAATTTTTGGAGTTTATTTGCTCTCTATTATTTATTTGTTTTGTTTATTTGCTTCATTTGCGAGTAGACGTTGATACTTCGGGGAACTTTGAAGAAGAAGGAGTGCATCAAGAGCAAGACCAGTACCTAGACCTATTCCAAGGAAAGTTATACATTTGATCATATTGAACCCAGTTTTTAAAATACTTTGATTCAAATTATTGCATTTACTTTAAGTATTTATTTATATGCTTTTGGATGTAGTTATTAATCCAATTTGTTATATCCACATTGTCTATTATTATGTCATAATCTTTGGTCACCCTAGATTGGTTCATTATTTAGTTGGTAATATCGTAGCACCAATGTGGGTTGGTTAGATACAAGTAGATTGCTTAGCCATGCCACGAGTCATCATCTCACTGAGTTGCAAATATAAACCTGACTAAGTGATTACGGAACTTTGTGATAAAATTGTCTGTATTGTGTGCTATTACTCATTGATGGCATGTGTTGCATTTAACCAACTGGGTGGTAAAGGATTTAGACTGAGGCAAGTGGTGGATACTGTGTGACATGGTGGCTGTGTGAATGGGAATGTTAATCTGTGTGGTATAGTTAGAAATTGGAAGTCTTGCCTTGGTCAATTGAGGACTTAACTTTGTGCGCCATTGAACTGAGCCTTACTGTATGACCACATGCCTGGTATGGGATGGGCCTAACTTAGTAAGTTATGGATTCTTGACATTGATTACTCAGGTAGTAGGTTAGGCTGTGTGCATGGGTGGAGGTGTGAGCTACCAAGTAGTCGCATCGCGTGACGGTTCACCGCTTCCCTGTCTAATGGTGTGTGTTATGCCAAGGCACTGTGTTTGAATTGGTATGACGGTAAAGCACACTAGGAATGTCAATTGTTGAGATGAAATTTCTGAAACATTTTGTTATGATTAGTACTAGCTACACTATTTATATCGTGTGGGTAAAGTGTACAACCTCTGCAGAGTGTTAATTAATATATTTGAATAGCCGCGTCCGCAGTCATGGACATGCTCGGGGATTTCACTGTAATACCTCGGCCTACTCGTATGCGGCCCATGTGGCCCATGAGGAGTTGTGTGGTGGGATTAGTCCCACATTGCTTGTCTAAAGTGAGTTGTACTAGTATATAATGCCTGTTGGGTCCAAACATAGCACCTCCGGGTTAACCCTTTTACACGAAGCGAGGACGAAAGTGTAAGTGGGGTGCTATGTGTGAGCGGTCCGCCCCACGGTGAAATTTGGGCATTGAGCGGATTTTGGGCCAGGGTGTTACAGATGGTATCAGAGCATCAACCTTCGCTGCACGGACACGTGCGGGACAGGGGCGCGGGCATATGGCGCATGACGCGTGTGGTCCCGGAGTGGACACACGGCATGGCATATGTGCCGGCACTGGACGCACGGACGTGTACCGAGGGGTGGTTCTGGGCATTTGCCGCGTATGCGGTGTGCTGCCGAGGGCGTCAGCCCTTAAGGGGGGGTGAATGTAATACCTCGGCCTACTCGTATGCGGCCCATGTGGCCCATGAGGAGTTGTGTGGTGGGATTAGTCCCACATTGCTTGTCTAAAGTGAGTTGTACTAGTATATAATGCCTGTTGGGTCCAAACATAGCACCTCCGGGTTAACCCTTTTACACGAAGCGAGGACGAAAGTGTAAGTGGGGTGCTATGTGTGCACGGGTCCGCCCCACGGTGGGCTGGGCATTGAGCGGATTTTGGGCCAGGGTGTTACATTCACACGAGGGGTAGTTTTCATAAAATACTTGGGAAGGGAGCTGTGTGATCTAAGTCATATGGCTGTGTGAATAACTTGATTAGGCTATGTGTCTTTTTGAAATCAAATTGTTAAAATTAATATTGTTTATTTGTTTTACATTGTGTTTTAACCTATTATTCGTATTCAATTGTAAATATTGTATTTATGCAAAAGAACCACAGAAGCCATTCCTTTGGAATAAGCCATCATCTATAAATTGCATTCTGTGGTATGACTTACGAGTATGGTTGTGTACTCATGCTTGCCATAATCAATCAACATAAGTGGAGGAGTTTTTGCCTGCTTTTGAGGAGGAGTTCTACGAAGGTGCTGATCGTTAGGGTCTTGATCCTAGTTAGTTGCCTGTGGCGAATTGATGGGATCTCCGTTGGAGTTTAGTTTGTTCTGCTGCTACTTATTTCTCTATTGCCAGCCCTACGTGGCTTAATAAATGTAAACTCGACCATAAGGCCAAAATAGTTATTTGCTATACAAATTAATCGTTTATGCTATTATTTCGTCTTGTGTGGGTCGATATTCATCTATGTTGACATTGTGCGCACTAGCGTGATCCTGGACTAGTGCATCATACACAGAGGGTCCAAAATTGCATTTTTGGGTCCCGACAGGAAGTTACCTTTTTGGGACACGACATGTCTGCAGAAGGAGTCGCCGTCAACCCTAGCAAAGTCAATGATGTGCTCAATTGGGAGTCACCCAAGACAGTACCTCAGATAAGAAGTTTCCTTGGTATGGCAAGTTACTATCGCCGATTTATAGAAGGATTCTCCAAAATAGCAAGACTCCTCACTCAGTTGCTGAAGAAGGAAAAGAAATTTGCTTGGACGCCAGAATGTGACCAAAGTTTTCAAGAATTAAAGAAACGTTTGACCACCGCACCAGTGTTGATTCTGCCTGATGTTCAGAAGGATTTTAAGATTTTCTGTAATGCATCACGACAAGGGCTCGGTTGTGTCCTGATGTAAGAAAGGAAGGTAGTAGCATATGCTTCACGTTAGTTGAGGTCTCAAGAAGCAAATTACCCCACTCATAACTTAGAGTTAGCTGCCGTAGTGCATGCTTTGAAGATATGACATCATTACCTCATCGGTAATTGTTGTGAAGTTTATACTGGCCATAAGAGCTTGAAGTACATTTTCACTCAAGCTGATATTAATATGAGGTAAAGAAGATGGTTGGATTTGATTAAAGATTACAACTTGGGAATCCATTATCATCCAGACAAAGCTAATGTCGTAGCGGATGCTTTAAGTAGAAAGATCTACTGCAATACTCTAATGATCAAGGAAAGTCAGCCAGCACTGCATGAAGAATTTCAGAAGCTCAAGCTTGAATTGGTTGATGAAGGTTACTTATCTGTTCTAGAAGTGCAACCAACTCTTCAAGATCAGATCAAGAAAGCTCAGGTAGAACATGTAGATATCAAAGAGATCAAGAGTAACATGAAGAAGGGTAAAGCCCTAAGATTTTCAGAAGATGAGCAAGGCACCATGTGGTTTGATAAACGTATTTGTGTACCAGACCAGAAGGAGCTTAAGCAGATGATACTCAAGGAAGCTCATGAAACCTTGTACTCCGTTCACCCCGGGAGCACAAAGATGTATCAAGATCTCAAGGAGTTTTATTGGTGGCCTAGCATGAAGCGTGAGATTGTAGAATATGTAGCTTAGTGTGACGTTTGCCAGCGAGTTAAAGCTGAGCATTAGAGACTTGCTGGACTCTTACAACCTTTAAGTGTACCTGAATAGAAATGGGAAGAAATTGGCATGGACTTTATCACCGGTCTGCCAAGAACTAGAGCTAGCTATGATTCTATCTAGGTAATTGTAGATCGCCTAACAAAAGTTGCTCACTTCCTTCCAGTCAAGACTACCTACTTAGGAGATAGACTTGCATAATTGTACACGGCGAAGATAGTATGTTTGCATGGTGTACCAAAAAAGATCGTGTCAGGTCGAGGATACCAGTTCACCTCAAGATTCTGGCAAAAGCTACATAGCATTTTGGGCACTAATTTGAATTTCAGTACAGCCTACCATCCTCAGACAGATGGTCAAACAGAAAGAGTAAATCAAAACCTAGAAGATATGTTGAGAGCTTGCGCTCTGGCAAACCAGACCAATTGGGATCAAATGCTGCCTTATGCAGAATTTTCATACAACAACAGTTATCAATCAAGTTTGCAGATGTCCCCGTTCAAAACTCTTTATGGAAGAAAGTGTGGAACACCTTTGTATTGGACTGAATCAGGTGAAGGACATGTGCTTGGACTAGATATTCTAAAGAAGGCCGAAGATCAAATTAGGTCAATCAGAGAAAAGTTGAGAACCGCTCAGACTAGGCAGAAGAGTTATGCTGATAACCATCGCCGAGATCTAGCTTTTGCACACGGAGATCACGTGTACCTGAAGGTTTCACCTCTTAAAGGAATGCGTCGTTTCAGAGTAAGCGGGAAGCTTGCACCAAAATACATCAGACCTTTTCCAATCTTAATCAGAAAAAGAGAAGTTGCTTACAAATAGGAGCTCCCACCTCAGCTGTCAGATGTGCATGATGTCTTCCATGTGTCTCAGCTGAAGAAGTGCCTGCGTGTGCCAGAAGAACAAATGCCGTTGGAAGCAGTTGACCTACAGGAAGATCTCACCTACAAGGAGCAACCCATCAAGAGTTTGGAAGTAGCAGAGCGTGTGACAAGGAGCAAGATCATCCGTTTTTGTAAAGTTCAGTGGATCAATCACACTGAAGAGGAAGCCACCTGGGAGTGTGAAGAGCTGAAGGCCGAGTTTCCGCACCTATTCTCTAGTAAGCCCGAATTTCGAGGTCGAGATTCCGTTTAAGTGGGGTAGGTTTGTAACATCCCAATTTCCAGAGCTTTTTGAAAATTTTCAAAATTTAAAATTAACCATTTGATTTTATTAAGTTGCCAAAGTTTAATTTGAAATTTATAAATAAAAAACTATTTAATTTGAAATTTAGAAATAAAAAGCAGTTTAATTTGAATTAATCAAATTTCAATTAATTCAAAAGTTGGTTTATTTAAGTTTTTCGGATTTTACTTGGACTTACGATCAAAAGTAATATTTTAAGTATTTTCTTGGATTTTAAAAGGGTTTTCCTTTTGTCCGAAATTAAAAATAATTTATTTGCAAAATTTAAAGCTAAAGTTAAGTTAAAAGTATTTTTATTAAGTTTCAAATGGTTCAATAAATTTCTGTACTTTTTTCTAGAATTTTTGGACTATATTAACTATTTTCTAAAAATCCTTTAGCTTTTCTGGTATTTCCTTATTTCCTTAAATCGAAAATGCTTTTAAATTCTCCTTTGGCTTTAGGCCAAATCCTCCTACCGATTCCCTTTTTTTCCGCCAAGAAGGCCACCTTGTTGCCCACCTCCACACCGCTCTCCTCTCAGGCGCTGGCCCCCTTTGGTTAGCTCGTGCGCATTGTTCCCCTTTTCTTCCTCCCCGGTCCTTCTGCTGCGCCCGTGTCACACCTCCATTGATGGCCGTCGGCTCAAGCCGTCCAATCCCATGTTTCCTCCCCATTTTTCCGCCGACGCTGCCGTCCCGTCACCACCCCGCATCCCGTGCCTGGTTCCGTCCCGTCGCGCCACGGATTCCCGCTGACGCCGCCGTCCCGTCGCTGCCCTGGATTCTCGCGTCCCTACCCGGTGCTCGCCTCCCCCTCCTCGCGACAAAGCCCCTGCTCGGCTCCATTTTCCCCTTCCTTTCCTCTCCCGCCCTCTCCCTCTGCTCCACCTTTTCCCTCTCTCTCTCCTGGAGTTTTGCGCCACCACAAGCTTGCTTGCCCCCTCCCTTCGGCCGGGCGCCCCACTCCGGCCACCCTCGGTCGGCCTTCGCCACTCATCCCGGCCCCGCTCCTCGCCGCCCCTCTCTGCCTCACCGTGCTCGCCGGAGAGGCTCCGTCCGTGCACGCCGCCGCTATGTATCATCGTGGCGACACATCATGGCCACATCGGCATGGTTGCCTATGTGGCAGTCCAATGGCGCTGACGTGGCTTAATACCGGTTTTTCTTTTGAAAAACAAATCCGGCCGAAATATAATTCCTCAAACCGGCAACCTCTGGCGGTCAGACCGACTAAGGCTTTGGTCTAGTGGGTGGAGGTCTGACCGGCCAAAAGAGTCTTTCGAATTTGGAGTCGGGCCAAAAATAGAGGATGTTGGTAAGAGAAGGGATTCTTCTACACTTGGTCTCATAGTTTTTGGAGGTTCGAGTCAAAAGTTCTATTCGTCTAGCGGTCAGACCGACCATGGGTGGCGGTCTGACCAGTTTTGACTTGTTCGCCGGCCAACGTAGAGGTGATGTTTGTTGGTTAGGTCAAATTCATAGGTTTCAGTGCATATGTGTTGCATGATGCATGTTTTGACTAACATGAACCAAGTTGCAAAGAACTTGTTTCCGGAATCAATTTCTTTGTCTATTGTTGTGCAGGAAGCTTGGAGGTCAACGACGGTCAACGGCGAGGATGATCGGGACTAGGCTTGGAGAGCTGAGGTTCAGAACGATCGAGGATGCCGAGTGAAATCAGAAGACTCAAGCATATCGCAAAATGGACAAGGATGACTAGAAGGGAAGTTCGGTGCGATGGGTTGCATCAAGCGGCGCGGGGGTCAGTGCAAGTGCCATGGTGGCTTCGGTGGGAGCCAGATGGGAGAGGCTTGCCGACATGAAGAGAGCTGTTGATCAACCTACACGTGGCAAAGCATGGGATTGCTTCATGAAGATTGGACTTGGTCTTTGGAGAAAGATCAAGAAGGTGTATTTTGGTAATTTCACCTAAATATCGCCTTAATGGTATTTGGCTAAACCGCGGCCCACGGAGTAGTGGTTTAGATCAAGAGAAGATGAAGACGACATTTTGAAATACGTGCGTAAGTGAAACCCGTTTGTGTGTGGGCTTAACGAGTGCCCATTAGGGATATCCTTCTAGAAGCTAGCCTCCACTATAAATAGGGGAGGGTGCTGGTTGTGCACCCCTAACCCTTGTATTGAAAAACCCTAGTTTGTGTTTAGGGAGAGGATAGTGGAGAGGTTATGGTTCTAGGGAGTTGGATTAATTGTGTGCTCAAGTGTTGAGCTTTTGTCCTCCTGGATGGAGTGGCTGTAAACTAACATCAATCTCAAATTAATCCAAGCAAGATTCCTGAAGATGAGTCTCTTCTTGTTCTTGCTCTCTCTTTTGTGATTTTTGGGCTTTCTTTAATCTTTCGATTTTCCTTTCGTTTTTGGCTAGGATCTTGCTTGCTGTGACATGTGGGAAGGCATCTAGGATCATCTATTACCCACGAGCAAGTTTTTATATCATATTTTGGTTTTGACTCGTTTTTGAAGCAACCTTCACTCAAACGGAAAAAGGTCAGATCTTTGGCAATGATATTCATGATCGTTGATTGGAATAGGTTCCTGACATCCTAAAGAAGGTATGTTTCAAGTTTCGTGAAGTTTGGAGTTGTGAATGAAAAGTTAGACCAATTTGTGATTTTGAGTTCGGACTGATTTTACTGTTCATTGGGCTGGAGGTCAGACCGCCCCTTGGAGAGGTCAAACCTCCCTATGGAGAGGTCTAACCACCCAACTCTTTATAAATTGAGTTTTTGTTTGTTTTGCTTCGGGGTTTTGATTAGATTCAATACAAGTCTTCCGCTATGCTTGTACATTGATCTTTATAGCTCTCGTAGCTATTGGAGTGAAAATTGTGTTGAATCCGATCAAGGTAAAAAAGAGACAGTGCTCCTATTCACCCCCCCCCCTCTAGTTGGCTTTTCGGTCCAACAAGGTGTCTCCTCCAGGAGTAACTGCCACCTCTTTAGTGGTATTTAAGGGCGAAAGATGAACAACGAAAGGGGGACATGACAACAAGACCTGATCATTGGAGAACAGGTTGGATCAAGCCCAAGGCATCTGCATCAAGACAGTTAGATTCAAGCAATACACAGAGTGTAATTAGAGCTAGAGGGTGGCCTTATTCATGGCACCCCCTGTAAAGATTCAGTTTGTTGCAATAAAGAGCAGTCTCATTCTCATCGAAGAACTCTTAGCTATTTTTCTCTATTTATTTCGTAAGATCGGCAACTGGATCGTCAACAGCTGGCATCGTCCGTGGGGTAGAAGGCGTTGAGTTCTTGAAGATTACTTCGCTCAGCAATCCTCATTCACTTTCCTTCGCTCCATCGTCACTCATGCAATCATGGTAGGGACTTGGGATGAGAAAAACTAGTTCAATTTGGTGAACTACTCCAATCTCGACATGGGCGCATGAATCCGCGCCATGGAACATGACGCAATGTTGTCATCATCCTCTTTCGCCACCGGCTCGCCGCTCGCTGAGACCAGCAAGATCGACCGGATGGATTGTAAGTTCAAGCTCCGTTAGTTTAGTTTTGTTGATTAATGACAAATATATATGAGACTAACATGTTTATTGACTATGATATTATTTAGTCTCATTTGGTTGAAGAGGTGAAAATCATGGAGGTATGCATTCGACATCATATTCTTATATCTTGTTGCATTCCTCGGATCCACAATATAGGTTGAACTCCACTAAAAGTTTAAGTTGAATATGTGCATATATTTTTATTACACATTCGCGTATGCACACATTTAGGGGGAGTTCACTCTATGTTTTGTGGTTTCATTAGTATTGACCCATATTCTTTATCCACTTATATTAAGGATCTCTACTTTGAAACATATCCTTTGAGTATATAAAACTTGTGTAGTTCATATATACTCATATTGCTTTATATCCAACTATTTGCAATGTGTTAAGGGACTAACGTGTGTGCTAAGATATTTAAAGGCTTAGTCCCAGATTATGGATGACAACGTGGAAATGGCAACACAAAGACAATGGAGGAATCATGGCTAGTGGCTTAAAGTTTATTTTGTGCCATTTTGTTATGCATTGCATTGCATTTGTTTTGCTTCTGGAAAACGGTTCAGAAAAATCGGTATGACCGAAAGTGATCACCGGTATTACCGCAAGTCGGTAGTACCGAAATCTAGTTGGCGGTATGTATTTTTCAGAGTGCATGTTTTTGGAAGTTTTCTTGAAAACCCAAAATTGGTATGACCGCATTTGATGAGCGATATTACCGCAAGTCGGTAATACTGAAATCTAGTTGGCGGTATGTATTTTCCAATGAACATGTTTTTGGGAGATTTTCTTGAATTCCAAAATGGTATGACCGCAATTCTTGAGCGGTACTATCGGAATACAGTAGTACCGAGTTTTACATGGCAGTACGTTATTTCCAGAGAGGGTGTTTTCTTGAGTTTTTCAATCCTCTGAAAATCGATAATATCGCACCAATCTAGCCGAGCGGTATTACCGCTGTGTGCTAGAACCAATTTCTAGTTGGCGGTAGTACTGCACCTGGCAGTAATGGCTATATTTTGGTAATTAATGACAATCACATTGTGGGACTAATATTTTCCATGAGTTGGATGAAAAGGTTATGTTCTATGGTAATGGAGACTTTGGATAGCATCATGAGTTGATTGTCATCGAGTTAAGGTTCAAGAAGAGGATGCATCATGTGTTGATGCATGTCAAGATCTCGAAGAAGAGATGATCATGAATTGGTCATCAAGTCAAGAGAAGACCCATCATGTGTTGATGAAGGGCACATGAAGGATGCATCATGGGTTGATGCATATCAAGATAATGACCCAAATTTGAAGTGAAGATGTTTGTCATCAAGCTTCAAGAGGATGCTCAAGGCAATGGTATAACTAGCTAGGGCTGAGTATGTGTTCCTAGACATTTATTGGTCTTGATGTTTGGTCGGAAGACCGGATTGCTAGTATAGGTTGCCATACTATTAAGAGAGGTCTTGTCTAGTAGCTTGAGTCTCATCATGTGTTGATAGCTCAATCTCGCTTGCTCTAGCTCTCCGTGGTATGATGCTATTATTTGTGAATGTGTTTTGCAAATAGCTAAGGCTTATGCATTTAATCCTTGTAGCATGTGACTATACTTTGCAAATGTGTTTTGCAAATGGTTGAAGTTCGTGTAACTACTCCTTGTGGCATGATCAAAATTTGCAAATTTGTTTTGCAGATTGTTGGGATTCATGCATTTTCCTTCGCATGGTCTAAGATTGCTCGTTGCTATTTCCTTGGACATAGACCATGGTGTTGGCTCTTTGGAGTTTTGTGTTTTAATTTGATTAAATGTGTTTGAGATCAATCAAATAGGTGAGCTGTGTAGCCCTCTGAATAAGCTTTCCATAGAGTCCAAGATCACTTAATTCCAACATCGGAGTCAAAAGTTATGACCTTTTTTTTCTGAGTGTCGTCTGTGCTGAAAATTGGCCTGCGGTAATACCACATGAGATGAGTGGTATTACTGCCGAGCGGTAATACCGGGTTTGTACAGTGGTATTACCGCACCAAAACAAAAAATGACTAGTTTTTTGAGCATTTAATGCACTCTTTCCAACCGTTGAACAGTAACCGTGGTAGTACCAGTTTTCTACAGCGGTATTACGGCAAATCCTTATTTTTTGGGATTTCTGCTCCCAACGGCTAGTTTTTGTTGTGGGGGCTATAAATACCCCCTTGGCCGGTTGAGAGACAATCTTTGGCATCCCATTTCACTCACTTGAGCTAGTGTGAGTTTCTACTCTCAATTGTGCATGTGTTGTACCTTGTGAGCAAGGAGAGAGGTCTCTAGTTGCATGTGTTGCATCTAGAGTTTGATTTCGTATTCACTTGAGCTTGTGCATTCGTTGCACGTGATCAGAATCAAGCAAGGGGCTTGGCTTATTACTCTTGGTGTTTGCCGACACCTAGACGGTGTTGAGGCGTCATGGTCTTGTGATCTTCTCAAGAAGCTTGTGAGAAGGCCAGGCGTGTTGTGAAGGTTGGAGCTCACCTACCCGGAGTGGGAAAGAGCTACCACTAGTGGAATTGAGGACTTTTGGCTTAATTCGTGGAGCCGGTCCAGTTCGTTTGGGATTACCTCAACGTGCATTACGGGAGACCGGTAAGTCTCCGAACACCACGGTAAAAATGTCCTTGTGTCATTGTGGTTTTCTCTCTTGTAATTTACTTTGTGCAATTTATATTATTAGAATTAAATTGCTTACTTGTCCTTCTATGTTTGCTATCATTATCAATAGTATAATATTGTTGGTGCACTTAGTCAAGAATAGTTGATTTAGGTTTTAATTGAGCAAAACCGAATTGATTTACAATTCCGCAATAAAGTGGTATCAGAGCTTGGTCTCTCATTTTATTAGGCTTCACCGCCTAGAGAGTAAAGGATAACGACTAGTGATATAGTGCACCTTGGTGGCACTAATTATGATATTTCAAAAATCCGCTTGTCTTATTATTTTAAGGCCATGTCATATCCCGATTATTCAATATCGAATGCAATAAAGTTTAGAGATGGAATTAAGTTAAAAATTCAGAACTTCTTAGAGAATTTGGACCTTGGGCTCTCGGCCCAAGGCACAAAGGCCCAAGTGGGCCGGCCATAGTGGGCAAAAGGGGGGCGCCAACCCTAACCCTAGCCGCCCCTTGCTCCCCCTTTTGGCCGAACCCCTTCCACCCTCCACCCCTTTTGGCCGCCACCTCCCTGCCCTCTCCCTGGCGCCTCCATCCCCATCTCCATCTCTCAAGATTGAGCCCTCCATTGCTGCCAACTCCTGGAGGTTCCCCCGCAGTTGGTCGGCCACAAGGAAGAGGAAGGAGAGGGAAGAAGAGAGGAGCAGGGAGAGGAAGAAGAAGAAGGTGGGGGTGATCTTCACGAGGAGTTTCAGCAAAGTCTAGTGGTGTTCATGTGGGTAATTTCATATTCCCCATTAATTTTGGTAGATCTTTCATATGCGAATTGCATCCAATAGCTATTATGTGCATGCTATTGTAGATCAGTTAGCTCTATTGTTCTGTTGACACGTGCAATTGGGTTAGTTCTAGGCAGATTCAGTGTCTAGGATCTCCTGGAGATATATGGGGTTTCTCGTGGGCTTTTCAGAAAGTATTAATTCATAATTTTTGGATGAACGATGAATTAGTTATGAATTTTATAAGTCTAGGTGCTTATTCAGTCTCTCGATTCGGGTAGCGAGTTTAATTCTACGAATTAGGGGTTTGAGATGGACGAATTTGGTCATTTGATCTCTATGAGATATGTAGATATCTTTATAATTATTCTAGGAAGGTAACATTCATAATTTTTGGACGTTTAGAACGAAAGATATGAATTTTTGAAGTTAATACTGTAATCTGTCCTTATGATGTGGACAGTAGAGAAAGACTTGGCTATTTGCAACCTTTGTTGCATAGTGGGGATAATTGTGATAATTTTATTAAGAAAGCTAGTCTTCTATAGTTTCCAGAGAGTCTGAGATCAATGGGTTTGGATGCGCCAAACAAAAGTTATGAAATTCTCAAGTCAGAAATACCAAAGATGACAGAACGGTCTTCGGGGTTAAAAACAAAAGTCTAGATGAGATATTTTTATCTTTCGATCACCTGAGAAGTTGTACCTGTGACTGTGTAGCTTCCAGGAAAGTTGGATTCATGACTTTTAGAGTTTTGACTCAAAAGTTATGGATTTTCCTTTGATAGCTGCTGGTTTGGGCAGATTGGGTTTTGGGATTGTATTGATTAATTTTCGGTTTGCGATTAGGACCGATAGATTCCATTTTGTTCCAATGTTATGCTGAGCACTTTTGAACAGTACTCATAGTATACTTTTCGGATGTCAAGTGGTGGTGAGAACCGGGGTTAGAGCTCCCCTTGCATCGTCTTCCATCTTGCGGTTGAGGCTCGTAGTGCTCGATGCTCATGCTATGATTATATTATATGAACTGCGAGTAAATTCTAATAATTCTTGTTTCCTTCCATGGATGTAATCCATGCTTCTTGAAATTATATCTTTCATATTAATGTATTCATTCATTCGTTCGTTCATGTTTCACCCACGGGAGTGGGAAGTAAAGTCCCATCATTCCAATATGGGCAAGTAAAACCCATCATTTCAATATGGCCAATTTGGATCCTCGTTTTGAATGTTTCTTCAAACAGGCCTTGGATCCCCGTATTTTGGATAATGCGGGCATGAGTGAACACCGATGGGTGTTCACTGGCTATACCGGTATAAACAGAAGAGAAGAGCGTGCATTTCATTCTTGCGTAAGATTTCTGCCATTCTACTTTCGTATTCAGATATTGTGAATGTTATGTTCTTATTCCAGTATTTTCCATATTATTCTGTTGTACTTACTGAGTCATGGACTAATTCTTGCTAGTGTTCATTTGTTTTAGGTAAACACTGAAGATGGCATGTTGTGGGAGGGAGTAGGCACAAGGATACTTGCACTCATTTCACATATTTCACTTTATAGTTAATAAACCTGCTATTACCTTTCATTTGAAAGTTGGGATTGTAATAAATAGTGACATGATGATAGTTTCTGCCCATGATGATTTTTTCTGTCTGTCGTTATGTTATGGTTAAGCTAGCTAATGTTTGTGCTCATTAGTTTTATTCTTGATAGCAATTCTCTAGAATGGATTAAGATGATTGGACAATTTTGTTTAGTTAGTTTGCTGAAATTGGTTCAAATTTTATAGTCATTCTCTTGTGCGATGAACCTTAACTATCAGTAGTTGATAGATTGTTGAAATTAAAACTGTAATGTTGCCTTGTGTTGGAGTTTTAGATAAAATTTTGGCTTCTGCATAGCCAGGGTGTTACAGTTGGTATCAGAGCGGGCTTTAGGTCCGTGGTAATCGAAATATTAAATTGACACATTGTGCAGAGTAGGTGGAATTTGGGTAATCCATTGCATCTGCGATTCTGATAGTAAGTTTCATCATGTTGAACTATTATTGAATTGATTCTGTACTATTGTTATTGTTGTTGAGCTTATTGGTTAGCTATATATCCTTGGTGTTTAGAAATGTTGAGAAGTTGAGGTCGTGATTGTGGCCCTAGGCTTTGCCAGGCTACACCACCATTCGTGGTATGGGAATAGAAAAGTGCTTACCCAGTAACATAGTTATGTGTTGAGTGTGAGTTTCTTTAGAGAAGTTATTCTCTTCCTTGAGCTTGATCTAGGCCAATTTTGGGTTCAACAATCTAGTATGCTTGGTACCAGCAGTGGCTGGTGATGACAGGGAGAAGGCCAAGTGATACGGGGGTTACCCAATCTTCTCAGTGAGGCACCGTAGATACAAGATGTGAAGAAGATGAAGTCACTAGCTGAACACTCGCGCCAATGCACGAACCCTCAACTCTTTGGAGTACGCCCAAAACACACCGGATAGTTGATCGTCGCGAGACCCCAAACGATGATCGCTAAGCCCCCAATTCCCAATGGAACGACAACTTAACCTTGAAGTGCAGGATGAATCAATGGATCACCCAATTCTCTCTCAAAGTCCTCACATGAACTTTGGTTTGAAAGAACAAGCAATAGCTATGTTTAAATCTTATGCATAAACTGGTCTGCCTTACAATGGGCAATGCCCTGGCCTTATATTGGCACCTAAGGACGCGGCCATATTACACACGGCTTAATGCCGATTCTATCTCTAACTCTCATATCGTAAAGAGATTCTTCCCTAATACAATTATGGAAAGATTACAACCGATTCTTTCTTAAAGATATATACTATACTTATCGACAGTGCAATATCTCGGCCCCAAGAATCTTTCTCATGATTTAGTTCGGATCTCCCGGCCATAGACCTGGTCGTAGGCTATCTGGTCATGGGCCTGGTCGTAGGACTGGTCATAGACCTGGTTGTTGGATTGATCGTATATCTTCCGAGACTGGTCGTAGTTCTAGTACAGACAACTGAAAATGACTTCCCTTGATCTTCCACGAGTCTCCTCTATTGCTTTGCCTCCGAAGCCTTCACGGTGTTCGACCTAGTCGTGGACCTGGTCGTGGACCTGGTCATAGACCTGGTTGTAGGCTTCCTTCTTCCTTTGAGTCTCCCATGCAACTTCCCTATCAAACCTGAGAATGCACAAAGTTCTTGCATGAGGTAGTATCCAATTCTCATTATTGTTAATAGGAAACTTATTAAGAAACAAAACCACCTGTTTGTTCAGTAGCTTGGCTCTGGCTCGAGTCATTGGACCGGTCGTATGGATAACCGAACTGGTCGTAGGAATGTTTGAACTAGTCGTAGAGGTGTCCGAACAGGTCGGAGTCGTAGGAATGTCCTCATCAGCAAGGATGCCTGCATTACCAAGAGGTTCCGTAGGGGCCTCAACCAGGAGTATTGCCATGTTCTGGGGGCGACTGGTCTGTGTGACTTCAGCTCCGTGGTCGAGCAGGCCATGGGAATGGAGTTGGAGAGGAAGCTTACTTCGTAGAGTCAGGCTTCGAGTGGTTTTGTCCGTGCTGGTGGTTCTGGCGGTGGTCAGAAGCGGAGTTTTTGTGGGGAAGGCGGGTCTTCTCAGCAACCCGTTCCCAAGAGGTTCCATGGAAGTCAGCACACGCAGACTTTCTCTCATCCTGTTTAGCAGCGATAGCTTTCTACGTCAGTGCCATGTCCTTCCTCAGTTACGCCGCCAATGCGTCCTGCTCTAGGGCAAGGTATGATTTGTTTTAGGCATGGTGTCGGGCATCGTGCTTCGAAGTGTTCGTTCGCAGGGACTTGTCGTCAGTGTGGCCTGGAGGGCCATAAGATTTCTATTTGCAAGCAAAACCCTTCCAGTATCTTTAAGTAGCAACTGGCTCATGCGACTGCTACATATGCATCTTCTCGAGGCTCAGTTCACATACTTGTGGCCGCTCCAATACCGCAACATCCTCCAGTTTGGACTCCTCTTGCTATGTTTTCTTCACCACCCCCTATCGGATATTATTGGAACCAGGGAGTTTCTGCACCACCTCAGTTCACTACTCCACCAGCAGCTCCTATTCTTCCTTCACCGAGTGTTGGAGCGTCCTCGCACCGGTGCCACCTAGAGTTTATGCTATTCCTAAACCAGAGACAGTGGGCCGTCCTGATCTGGTGACAGGTACCTTATTTGTTGATTCTTTTGAGGCTTTTGTTCTTTTCGATTCAGAGGCTACTTATTCGTTCGTATCACTTGAGTTCACTAGGAGGGTGGATTTGAGTTTGTAGTATATTTTCTCAATCTGTTGTAGTCAGTTCCCCAAAGGGTTTTATTTCCAGTTCTACAGTCTGTTCGGGCTGTTCTATTACCCTCGATGATGAGGATTTCACAGCCAACTTGATGGTGATTCAACTATCTCCTTTTGATGTTATTCTTGGCATGGGTGGTTGTGCGATTCTAGTGCTAAGATATGTTGCTATTGGAAGACTGTGACCTTGCAAGCTCCGTCTGGTAAAGAGCCGGTCTTTCAAGGAAGTGCAATGTCTGATTATCTGTTTGTGTTGGCCAGTTTGTTCCCTAGCCGACAATCCTCACGAATTGCATTGCTTTGGTCTCTTGACGCAAAATCGAACTCTTCCCTGTTCATCGAGGATATTCCCGTGTTGAGTGAATACCCTGATGTTTTTCCTGCAGAGCTTCCAGGAAGGTCACCAGAACAGAATGTGGAGTTCCGAATTGATCTCATTCCTGGTACTTGTCCAATTTCTTTGTCTCCGTACCGTCTGGCTTGGCCCTTTCAGGATGAATTAAAGAAGCAGCTAGACGATTTGTTATCCAAAGGGATGATTCGGTGTAGTGTGTCGCCATGGGGAGCGTCTATCCTTTTTACCAAGAAGAAAGATGGGAGTTGGCGTATGTGCGTGGATTATCGCACTCTCAACCGGGCAACGATCAAGAACAAATACCCTTTGCCTCGTATTGAGGATCTTTTTTATCAAATGAAGGGAGCAAAGGTGTTCTCCAAGATTGACCTTCAGTCGGGGTGCAATCAGATCCGTGTTCGGTAGTAAGATATTAAGAAGACAGCTTTTTCCATGAGGTATGGGCATTATGAATACAAGGTTATGTCTTTTGGACTAACTAATGCTCTTGCTGTGTTTATGGAAGCAATGAACAGTATGCTACATTCATATCTTGACGACTTTGTAGTAGTGTTCATTGATAACATTCTGATCTATTCCAAGTCTGAAGAGGATCATGAGCAGCATTTGAGACTGGTTCTTGAGACCTTGAAGAAGAATCAATTCTATGCCAAGCTGAAGAAATGTGAATTCTAGATTTCAGAAATTGGGTTTTTGGGACACGTGATTAATCATGAAGGTATTTCTGTTGATCCTAGCAAGATCTCAACAGTGGTGGAATGGAAAAGACCAACTAATGTCAAAGAGGTGAGGAGTTTTCTGGGCTTAGCAAGATATTATCAGCGATTTGTAGAAGGTTTTTCCATCATTGCCAAACTTTTGTCTCAGCTAACGCGGAAAGATATTAAATTCCAGTGGTCAGAAGATTGTGAGCGCAGTTTCTGTACATTAAAGGATAAATTGGTGACTGCCCCTATTCTTACTCTTCCCAAGCCTAGGAAGCGGTTCACTATTTTTTTCAGATGCTTCTCGAGTGGGTCTTGGTTGTGTGCTCATGCAGGATGGCAAGGTGATTGCCTATGCGTCAAGGCAACTGAAGAAGCATGAGCAAAACTGTCCCACCCATGATTTAGAACTTGCTGCAGTGATTCTTGCTTTGAATATTTGGCGCCATTATCTGTATGACGAATATTGTGATATTTTCACAGATCACAAGAGCCTTAAGTATATTTTCACCCAGAAAGACTTGAACTTGAGGCAGATAAGGTGGTTAGAATTAATCAAAGATTATGATCTTACGATTCAGTACCACCTGGGCAAGGCAAATGTAGTGGCAGATGCTCTCAGTCGCAAGGCGACCCCTCCTACTCTCAGCTGTCTGATTGCTGATTTTGAGCGTATGGATATTTCTTTCTGTTTTGTGGGCACTGTCCAGGCCGAGACACGCTTATTTCTTGAGTACGCTATTCCAGAGCGTGTGCAGGAGGCACAACAGCAAGATCAATTACTTCAACGGGCAAAGAAATGATTGGACGAAGGCAAAGAAGAAAATTTCAGCATAAATGAGTTTGGTGCATTACGGTTCAAAGGCCACCTTTGTGTGCCACAGAAGTCTCAAGTCAAATATGATATTCTTAAGGAAGCTCATCGGACTCCGTATATTGTACATCCTGGTGAGACCAAGATGTATCAAGATTTGAAAAGGAGTTTCTAGTGGAAAAGGATGAGAGTGGATATTGTTCAGTTTGTGGTGTCCTGTGGTGTTTGCCAATGAGTCAAGGCCGAACGTAAGCGTTCAGCAGGGTTGTTGCAGCGTTTGGAGGTTCCAGTGTGGCCGTACGATGATATCTCCATGGATTTCGTGGTGGCTGTACCTCGCACTCAGCGAGGGAAGATGCTATTTGGGTGATCGTGAACCATTTCAGCAAGTCCGCGTATTTCATCCCTATTCGTACAACAAATACGGCGAGTGTTTTGGCTCCTATCTATGTACGAGAAGTAGTGCGACTACACGGTGTGCCTGAGACCATTGTTTCTGACTGTGACGCCAAGTTTGTCTCCAGGTTTTGGAAGGGCTTGTAGAGTGCCTTGGGCACGCAGGTTTGTCTTAGCACTGCATTTCATCCTCAAACAGATGGTCAGTCTGAGCGTATAATTCAGACACTTGAGGACATGCTCAGATCTTGTGTTATATCTTGGAAAGGAAGTTGGGAAGATCACCTAGCTTTGGCAGAGTTCGCCTACAACAATAGTTATCATGATAGTATTCGAGCTACACCTTTTGAGGTTCTTTATGGGTGAAGGTGTAGATCCCCGCTGTGCTGGGATGCGGTTGGAGAGTGTAACAGCCCAAAATCACTAAGTTGGATTAGTTAAGCATTTAATGTGCATTTGTAAAATTTTGGACTTTTTAAAACTTTTTGTTGAAGCAAATAGGTTTCAATTGTATGAATGTTTTAGTTGGATTCTATATTTTCTGTTATGCTTGTTTGGATTTTCTGGAATTTATTGGAGGTTATTTGGTTCCCAATTAATCTGCTTGTTAAATTTTGATTTTAAATTTAAAACACAAACCTAGTAGGTAAATAAAACAAGTGAAAATGAAAGTTGATAAATAAAAATCTAAACACAACATAATTGTTCTAAATATAATTTGAGAAATTAATTAATGCATGTTTGCAATTTTCTCACATCAAGTAATAAAAATTAATATTAAATCGAATTGTTTGAAGAACTGTGATAAAAAAATAATCACCATCATTTTGATTTTATGTTTTCACATGCATCACAAAAATCATGTCATCATACATGCATTAGTATCGCCGCTCTTTTCCAGATCAACCGACCGCGGGCGAAACGCCTGCAAGTCCTTTCTTTTCCTGTCGTCTCCCTTTTCCTTCCTTGCTAACCCCTTTCGCTTCTCTCCTTCAAATCTCATCCAAAAACTCAAAACCAAGCCATGCATGTCATACCACCATGATCGTCATCGCACGGCCAACCCAATTCTGTAATTCTTTTCCGTATGCATGGCAGTTTGAGCGAATTCGCAAAAGGAGGAAAAGAAGTAGCAGATTAAACATCTGTGTGTTCATTCTTTTTCCGAACTTCTCTCCTCGCAATCACAACCAAAAACCAAAAATCATGCAACACATGTTATACCGTTGCGATCGTTGTCTCGAGAGTGTTCCATTTTAGCAGTCAGTTCGCGCATGCGAGGTCGTTTGAGCGAGTTAGAGAAAAGGAGGAAGAACCGTACTGCTATTCATCTTCCAAGCAAATAGGAACTTCAAAGATTTTTAGAGAGCATCAAACTCTGGATAAATTCCTAAAAATTTTACGTAAGCTTCAACATTATGTCAGGTACCACCCCTAAAAATTTCATGATTTTTGGAATTAAACTTCTATGCCCAAAAATTCTTTAACTCTCTCTGCCAATTTCTTTATTGTTGTCCACTGTTCATTCGAATTTTTTTCTCCCAAACCGAACACATGCCCTGTCTATTTCTTGAAGCACATCCGAACTAGCACCAACCACATGCATGCCATTCATTTTCTATGCCCAGCCAAATCTCTCACAGCCACTCATCCTCTCAAGCACACAGCCACACCTCCCCATTCCTTTCTTCACAGCCAAGAGCCATCTCTCTTCTTCTCCCATCAACAGAGCTGCCTTTTTCTTTCTCCTCTCCAACAACAGCTCAAGTTCACACCTTTCTCTCCTCCCAATCCCACTCAAGAACTGAAAATCAGCCCATGCATGTTATACCGGGCTGATCCTCATCATCTAAGCTTTCCTTTCATCCAACTAGTTTTTGCATGCAAAGTATTTTGAGCACTTGCGAAGAAAGAGAGAAGAAGAGGCAGTGTGCTGCCATTGGCTTGCAGCAGCCAGCAAGAAGAAGGGAGAGTGCTTGAGCAGCGGCTTGGTGGAGTGGCGCGCTGCACAGCAGTGGTCATGGTCGGAGGCTCAAACGTTGTTGGATAGGCTCCAAACTTGGTGAGTTAGTTCTACACATAGAGCACTTCATTGTGATCAGTTGGTTTAAGGTTTTGTTTACATGTGCACCGGATTTGAGAGTGGGTTAGTTCGTTCTGTTTGCAGTGCAATCAGAGGTGCGCAATCTTGGAGCTTGATTCGTTTGAGGGGTCGTATGGTGTCGGATTCAGCTGAAATTTGGACAGCATGTTGAGGACTCATTGAGCTGCATTCCTGCCAAGTTTCACACAGTTTGAGTTATTGGTTTGAAAGTTATGCACTAAAGACCAAGGTGGACAGAAACAACGATTCTCTATTTGAACTGATTTTAGTTACCTCTTGTCAAAGGTGGTGGTTGTTGATGATGATGCCAAGATTATAACTTGATGATGTTGCTTCTAGAGAAGACGCCATTGTATCCACTGTTAATAAGAGTAGAATAGTGGACGCAGACGTGGGCGTGTGCGCGAACGAGTGGCCAAACGGACGAGATCGGCGACAACGACGGCAAAAGAGCACCGCGAAGGCGTCGTCCAGTGGTAGTCGCACGCCTAGCGTGTGCGACGGTAAAATCTTTAGTCCTATTGCGTTACCGTGTTCCAATATTTACTTATGCATGTTGCATCATCATATTAAGCATGGCATTTATTTTTCATGCATGTTAAGTGTACAAATGATAATTGAATTAGTGAGAAGATTAGATGGCAAAACAGTAAAATCTTTTGAGGAAATATGGAACAGAGAAGGTAAATTGAGAATTCTTTAGTATGACAATAGGCTAATGACATTTCTTAATGCAAGTACCTAGAAGGTTTATCAATTCAATTAAGTTTGGACTTTAAGCTAGCTGAGGCAAGCAAATCTAAATAAAAATAAGAATAAAATAAGCATTTGTATGAATAGCCATAACAAACTGAGAATGTTTTGGTTAGGTGAAGAATTAATATGTTGAGAAATATTTGAGATTAGGATTTTTGTTCAAGTTGATAACATCTAGGCTAAAAGAGGGAAACAACCTGAGGACCCATGCTGATAGGTGTTTATTCAAAATGAACTTTGGGTCTAGGGTCCAAATAATAGAGTGGTCTGTTAGTAGCATCTCAATTAGTCAAATTCTCCTTAATAAATCAATTAGTTACTGAGTTAGTAGTTAGAAGTTAATTAGAAATAATCTCTAAGTTGTTATCATTTTAGTGCAAGGGCAAATCATAAGCAGGACTGTTGGTAAATCAAATAGTAATAGATGATTAGTTAAGTTTAAGTTGGTTGTGCCTTCGGTATGTGATTAAAAGAGTAAAATTATCTAGTGGTGATAACCTTATGCCATGGTTATGACAGCAGTTTTAGTAGCACTAGGTCTTTGGGTTAGTTGATAAATATTGGTAAAGCAATTAGAATTTAAGAATCATTAGTACATACTTAGGATAAATTCATAACTAATTCGAATCAACTCCAAAACGAGTGAAACCAATTTTGTTGTTTTTCATTCTTGATGTACTTTAACTTGGAATAGGTTTGAATCATGTTATTGTCCCAGAAAATTTTGAAATTGGAATTAATTTCTGGAATGAACTATTTTTACACTAGAAATTGAATTAACTTCAAAAATTCGTAAGTAATTCATTTGAACTCCAAATGGGATGAATCCAATTGGATTGTTCATATAATTTCATCCTCTATCCATTTTTATAATCCTTATATCCACCACTATCCTGCAAAATTTCACTAAATAATTAAAATCGGATAAACAGTAACAGATGAGAATTAATTTGATTTTCCTGAAATCTGAGATTCAAACTACTATAACTCTTGCATACTAAATCAAAACGGAATAATTATTTCATATAAATTCATCTAAAATCATGATCTTCCTTCTGTGAATTTGTCATGATTTTTGGATGAATTTGAATTTTTAAGTATTCTCGGTGTTATTCGTTCTTATTTGTGCTTCTCGATTCTTTCGATAGGTTCTGACGATTATATTGAATTCGAGAGTGATCCTCTGCAGTAAGAAAGTTATCTCTAGTAAGGCAAGCAGTTTGATCATAAATGTCCTATTACTTTCAAAGTCTAATACTTTGTTTACAAATTGTTTGTATGCATGCTTTTGTGTCAAAGTTTATTTTCCCGATTAGAGGTAGCTATTCCTATTGCATGGTTGCCCTTAAATTGTTATCCCCTGCCACAAAACATAAGTTATTAATATCATTTGGTGAATTAGAGCCGGTGATTTAATTATGCTCTTTATTGTCTTTACTGATTGTCATGCTTAGAAATGCTTAGTTGGGTAGAATTAGGCGGTTATCGACTTAGTCGATAACTGTGATCACACAAAATTATTATTATGATTATGCTTAGCACCTTGTGCTTTGTTTCTTTGTAAAGTCAAAAACTGAAAACTGAAAATAAAATTGTTTCATGACTTGGGCACAATGGATGTTGGTGTGATCTGTTGGGTGTGAATGGAATGGTGCCTAAGTCCCCAAGGACCGAGTTACTTGTGTCACTAAGCCAAACGCTTATTGCATGCTAACCACATGAGAGGGATATGGGACCTCTCTTGACTTAGTACTTTAGCGTATGTTAGCTCCGAGTTGCATGGTGGGCTATTGGGTGAGCACTGGTGGAGGTTATCCACTGCAAGGAGCATTGTCCTTTATAAGGAGGTGATCATCTTTGATGACTCCGCATCAACGTATGGGGCTTCCTCCCATATGGGCGACTCGTAGTCAATGCACAATATTGGAAAGGTCTCGTTGGACTTAGCCGTGCCGACATACCAAAGGAAGTGTGCTAAATAGCTTGGCGAAAAGGCGGTCTGACATGTGGGTACATTGGTACACCCCTGCAGGGTTCAAACTATTCGAATAGCCTTGTCCTAGGTTATGGACATGCTTGGTAAGGTCGTGCAAGAACTAGACTACAACATTTAATTAAAACTTGATGTGGGTGGTATGAATGGGGAATTTATGCTATTGTTGTGGTGGCTATTGGGTTAGCCACTTCCAGGATGTCTTGTTATTATTGTTACTTGTATCTCGCTGTTTTTGTCAAATAAAAACAAATTATAAAACTGCTTTAAATATATTACATTATTGCAAATGAAAACTTGCTTTATGCTGAAAATGAGTCTAGAGCCTCCTCCACTTAAATAAGCTTGCATATAGCTATATATATAGGCCTGTTACTCTACATGTCAGTCTTGCGAGTATATTTTTGTACTAATTTGCTTTGCTTAATAAATTGTTGCAGAGAAGGAAGTTGATCCCCAAGGGATCGACTATTGTGAGACTGACTTCGTGCAGGATGACTAGTTTGGCGGCCCGGTCGGTTGCCTTGTGGGTAATGGCAAACCGTTTGGCTTTTGTTTATCGCCATCTTATGGCTTGTGTTTCCGCTGCTACTTTGGTTATTTACCTTGTTATTTGGCCGGTCGACCCTACTTTTGTAATATGATCTTGTATGTCCTTTAAGTTGTATACTTGTAATGACTTGTGTATGGAATGGATGCTTAATTTTTGTATGGGGCATGTGTACTGCAATTCTGGGAAGTACATATGCGCCGAGAGTCGGGATATTTGATTTGTAACGCTATGGCCAATTGGATGGTTAAGTATTACGAGTTAAATACCCCGGGTTCTCACAAAGAGCGGGCAGTTTTGGGTCCCAATTGGGTTCAGCAGACTGTGGCCAGAGTGGCAAAGATTACAAAAAATCTATTAGCTGCCCAGAGCCGACAGAAGAGCTATGCAGATGTGAGAATGCGGGATTTGGAATTTAGAGTGGGGGTCCAGATTCTTTTGAGAGTGTCTCCTACCAAAGGCATAGTGCGTTTTGGTACCAAAGGGAAGCTTAGCCGAGGTATGTTGGACCAATTCCAATTGTGGCACGAATTGGGAAATTGGCATATCGCTTGGATCTTCCTGAGTCCATGCGTGGCATGCATAATGTATTCCATGTATCAATGTTGAGGAAGTATTTGAGAGATCCAGAGCATGCTATTCCGTTAGAGCCGTTGAGTATTGAGTAAGATCTTACTTTCGAATTCTGGCCAGTATAAATTCTGGAAGAATCGGAACAAGTTCTGAGAAATAAAATGCTGAAGTATGTCAAGGTTCATTGGTCCCATCAGTCCGAGAGAGAGGCCACTTGGGAGCTAGAGTCTCGCATGCGCGAGCAATATCCGGACTTGTTCACGACTGGTACGTGTTAATAGTTGTTTCATTTCAGTAGCAGTTGTTCTTTTCTTTTCGACGGTTAGAATTCGAAGTCGAATTCTGTTAAGGGGGATAGAATGTAATATCCTGATTATTCAATATTGAATGCAATAAAGTTTTGAGATGGAATTAAGTTAAAAATTCAGAACTTCTTAGAGAATTTGGACCTTGGGCTCTCAGCCCAATGCACAAAGGCCCAAGTGGGCCAGCCATAGTGCGCAAAGGGGCGCCACCCCTAACCCTAGCCGCCCCTTGCTCCCCCCTTTTGGCCAAACCCCTGCCACCCTCCGCCCCTTTTGGCCGCCACCTCCCTGCCCTCTCCCTGGTGCCTCCATCCCCATCTCCATCTCTCAAGATCGGACCCTCCATTGCTGCCAACTCCTGGAGGTTCCCCCGCAGTTGGCCGGCCACAAGGAAGAGGAAGGAGAGGGAAGAAGGGAGAAGGAGACGAAGAAGAAGAAGGTGGGGGTGATCTTCACGAGGAGTTTCAGTGAAGCCCAGCAGCGTTCGTGTGGGCAATTTCATATTCCCCATTAATTTTGGTAGATCATTCATATGCGAATTGCATCCAATAGCTATTATGTGCATGATGTTGTAGATCGGTTAATTCTACTGTTCTGTTGACGCGCGGAATTGGGTTAGTTCTAGGGAGATTCATTGTTTAGGGACTCCTGTAGATATGTGGGGTTTCACGTGAGGTTTGTAGAAAGTATTAATTCATAAATTTTGGATGAACGATGAATTAGTTATGAATTTTACAAGTCTAGGTGCTTATTCAGTCTCTGGATTCGGGCAGCAAGTTTAATTCTACGACTTAGGGGTTTGAGATGGATGAATTTGGTCATTTGATCTCTATGAGACATGTA
Source organism: Phyllostachys edulis (assembly GCA_036346405.1). Taxonomy (NCBI): domain Eukaryota; kingdom Viridiplantae; phylum Streptophyta; class Magnoliopsida; order Poales; family Poaceae; genus Phyllostachys; species Phyllostachys edulis. Next base: position 50,802,774 of record CM070547.1, on the reverse strand, counting down.
GATATCTTTATAATGATTCCAGGAAGGTAACGTTTATAATTTTTGGACGTTTAGAACGAAAGATATGAATTTTTGAAGTTAATACTGTAATCTGTCTTTCTGATGTGGACAGTAGAGAAAGACTTGGCTGTTTGCAACCTTTGTTGCATAGTAGGGATAATTGTGATAATTTTATTAAGAAAGCTAGTTTTCTATAGTTTCCAGAGAGTCTGAGATCAATGGGTTTGGATGCGCCAAACAAAAGTTATGAAATTCTCAAGTCAGAAATAACGAAGATGACAGAACGGTCTTCAGGGTTAAAAACAAAAGTCTAGATGAGATATTTTTATCTTTCGATCACCTGAGAAGTTGTAGCTGTGCCTGTGTAGCTTCTAGGAAAGTTGGATTCATGACTTTTGGAGTTTTGACTCAAAAGTTATGGATTTTCCTTTGATAGCTACTGGTTTGGTTGGGTTTTGGGATTGTATTGATTAATTTTCGGTTTGCGATTTGGAGCGATAGATTCCATTTTGTTCCAATGTTATGCTGAGCACTTTTGAATAGTACTCTTAGTATACTTTTTGGATGTCAGGTGGTGGTGAGAACTGGGGTTAGAGCTCCCCTGGCATCATCTTCCGTCTTGCGGTTGAGGCAAGTACATTGTGCATTGTATTGACTGTTATTTGTTCATAGTGCTTGATGCTCATGCTATGATTAAATTCTATGAACTGCGAGTAAATTCCAATAATTCTTGTTTCCTTCCATGGATGTAATCCATGCTTCTTGAGATTATGTCTTTCATATCAATGTATTCATTCATTCATGTTTCACCCACGGGAGTGGGAAGTAAAGTCCCATCATTCCAATATAGGCAAGTAAGACCCGTCATTCTAATATGGGCAATTTGGATCTCCGTTTTGAATGTTTCTTCAAACGGGTCTTGGATCCCCGCATTTTAGATAATGCAGGCATGAGTGAACACCGACGGGTATTCACTGGCTATACCGGTATAAGCAGAAGAGAAGAGCATACATTTCATTCTTGCATAAGATTTCTGTCATTCTACTTTCGTATTCAGATATTGTGAATGTTATGTTCTTATTTCAGTATTTTTCATATTATTCTGTTGTACTTGCTGAGTCGTGGACTCATTCTTGCTAGTGTTTATTTATTTTAGGTAAACACTGAAGACGGCATACTGTGGGAGGGAGTAGGCACAAGGATACTTGCACTCATTTCACATATTTCACTTTATAGTTAATAAACCTGCTACTACATTTCATTTAAAAGTTGGGATTGTAATAAATAGTGACATGATGATAATTTCTACCCATGATGATTATTTCTGTCCATCGTTATGTTATGGTTGAGCTAGCTAATGTTTGTGCTCATTAGTTTTATTCTTGACACCAATTCTCTAGAATGGATTAAGATGATTGGACAATTTTGTTTAGTTAGTTTGCTGAAATTGATTCAAATTTTATAGTCATTCTCTTGTGCGATGAACCTTAACTGTCAGTAGTTGATAGATTGTTGAAATTAAAACTATATTGTTGCCTTGTGTTGGAGTTTTAGGTAACATTTTGGCTTCTACATAGCCAGGGTGTTACAGGCCATGAGCCCTAAACTTTGGCGGATTGTAGATGTGAGCTTTTCTCCTCCAAAGGATCCTCTTGCTCCAACTATTAAGGAAGAGAAATGCTCACATCTCGACACTCAAGCAACTATCGCTTTATTTAGTACTTTGAGTATAGAAATGTTCAATGAAGTATGCAATCTCAAGAGTGCTCATAAGATGTGGACCCATCTTCAAGATCATTATGAAAGGTCTACCTCCACTAATGATGATTGCATAAAGGAATGGACGTCGGGAGAAGAATGCTCAACTTCTAGCTTCGACAGTGAGAAGCCCTCAACCCCATCCACATCACCTCATTGCTTTATGGCTAAAGGTAATAAAAAGGTAAATGACGATGATGAACCTTCATATGATGAGTTGATGGATATACTTGAGGGGCTTAATGAGTATCTAGGGAAGGAGAAATCAAAATTCAATATTTTGAAGAAAGAGTATGTCTCACTTCAAAATAATTATGAGAAGCTAAAAGATGCTCATGAAAATATCCTTCTCAAGGATCTCATCAAGCCCAAGGTGGATATAGGCATTACATGTGATTTATTAGATGATATGCCATGTATAGCCCTAGTCCTTGCATTTCATCGAAGGTTAGCATATCCACCTCTTATGATGATTTGCTTGATATGCCTTATTGCTCAAAAATGGACGCTTCTATTAGGCATTGCTAAAAAATAGACACTTCTATTTCCTCTCTGTCTTGTGATACTAACCTTATAGAGGAAAATAAAGAGCTCAAGGCCCAAGTCACAAAATTAGAAAATAACTTGGAAAGAAGCTACAAAGGGAAAGTCACTCTCAATGATATATTGAGCAAGCAAAGAAGCTTACAAGACAAGAGTGGAATTGGCTTCACTCCCAAGAAGAAGGAGAATAGAAAAACAAGGAACAATGCAAGACACACAAAGAATATCAAGTGCTTTAGATGCAATGAGAAGGGTCACCTTGCCTCGGTGTGTCCAAACAAGATGAATGACAAGCAAATGTCATCAAAGAAGAGACAAGCCAGCAATAAGCAAGACAAGAAGACAAAAGATGGAAGATGGAAGAAAATGTCAAACTTACTACAATTACCGGGAAAAGAGACATTCTAGTAAGGATTGTCCCAAAGGTATCACCCCTAAGCCTATTATCTATAATGATCATTATTTACTTAGGAAGGCTAGAGATGGTAAGGTGATTGTTAGATGTGTTATTTCACCTAAGACTATTGCTAGGGCCATTTGGGTGCCCAAAATTATTGTGACTAACATTCATAGACCCAACCGAGTTTGGGTACAACAAAGTACAAAATGATAAATAGGTACTTGGAGAGGCATTGAAGATTTGGCTCACTCATGAAGAGGTGGATTCCACCATGAGAAAAATTGGAGTCAAGCTTGAGGATGATCATTTCATATCAAGAACCAATGCTATCTCGGTAACAAGTATTTACATTGAAGTATCTAGCTCCTAACCTTGTGTAGGTTGCATTGCATTCATGAAAATCCTTTTTTTAAAAAAAGAATTGTGTGTTCTTGCTCTTATTCAAAACTTCATTATTGCAATCTTGAGCAAGATGGCAGTGGCACATTAAGGGAGAGTGCTAAGTCATATTCATGTATATCACATCCCTAAGTGTGTCCAAATAAATTAAGTGCTAGTATTAATTTTCAAAATTGAGCCATTTTGCCAAAAGTCAATGTTTTTATTTGCAATCTCTTGAGAAACTAATTGCAAAATGTATACAAATGTTTTCCAATGGTTTCCCAAAGGGTTTGGCTCAAGAAAAAACTATTTTAAGAGAAAATGAGTTTCTAGCCAAAATTTTAGATTATAGTATCTTGTTTTTGACATAAACTAGATTTTTGTGTAAAATCTATTCTAAAAAAAATTTGAAAACCATCCCAAAAGGAATATCCTAAAGTTGGCTATTCTAAGCCTTTTTGGTATTCAAAATATTTCCAAAAGGCCAAGTTAGCAAAAGTTATTTGATTTCGAAACTCATCTAAAATACTATTTTTACCTAAGTAGTAACAATCTAGCACTTAAGTGAGTTTTGCCAATTGAGCCAAAATTATTAACATATATTGGCTCATAAGGGTATTTCAAACTCACACATGCAAATGGATGCTAAAAACACCCTCACAAGCTCATTTTGGCAATCTTGAAGAAATTTATTGAAAATGAGCTTGTTTTGAAAAATAAAGGTATAATTTGTTTAAAACTATCTTCAAAAGAGTTTTAACTTTGGCATATAGTTGAAAATGCTCTAAAAGTGGTTTATGTTTCTTTGTGAATAATTTTGGAGCAAACTACAACTTGATATCTAACTTCTCAAAATTTCAATCTTTGGCGTCTATTATGTTGCACCCCGGTACGACCAGTTCCCAGCGGTCTGATCGCATCTTTATCGCTAGTCTGATCAGACCTAGAAAGACTTGGCTGATTTGTCTAAAATTGTTGATTTTCAATTCGCTCAGCCATTCTCTTTGCTCCCCAAAACTCAAACTGATCATTGTTATCTTTGCTAGCTACCCTTAAGTACTTTCTTGAGTCCATACGCCATTTTGATCGTATTGTGATGTTTTTATCATAAAAATGGTATTCTGTCTAAAAGTGGTAGCACTTTTGATCATCTTGACCTCGGCATGAGATTCATCTTTGTCTTTACAAATGATATCATCTGTTTCCTTCAAGTGGTATCTAATTTCCTTCTTTGCTGAGCAAAATCTTTTCTTGACCAAGCTCTCTCCGATTTGTGGTATCTCCTCAAGTGATATCTCTTACAAGTGGAAAATAAGTGGTATCCCCTACTAGTGGTATCTCTTGGATTTGGTCACTTCCAAATGATTGTCTAATCTCAAGTGGCAATTACTGAAGATCTCTCAAGCAGTATTAAGTGGCTTACAAGTGAACTACATGTGATACCTTCATTATCCAAGTGGAATCTAAAATTGGTATTCATATGTGGATTTCAATCCTTCAAGAGAAGATCAATTACCCACATAAACTTTGTGTTTGGGATATTAGTTGTGCATACAAGTGGTATCAAGTATTTACAAATTGAATCAATTATTCTTGGTATCAATTATTATTACAAATGGTATCTAATATCATCATAAGTGGTATCAATTTTAAAGTGGCGTATGCTCTTTATGGAAAAGACAAAAGGACCACAAAAGGTTAAAAGCACCTATTATAGAGAAAAAAAAGAAATCTTTGATGTCTAAGTTTTCAGTGCTTAATGACAGAGGAAAAGAATCCTTTGTGTGTCAAAGAAGAAGAAAGAAATGTCAAGAGAAACCTTTGTGTAAGGGGGGTTTTTCTTCTTTGTGAAAAACTTATTAAATATTTTGGACTTACTTAAAAAGAGGTAAAGTATTAATATTGGGAAATTTATTTGACCTATTTGCCCAAAATGATTTATGAATGTTGTGAATGCATGTTTTTCATTCTCACTTGCTTCATTTGATATTTTTGGAGTGAAATTGTCAATGATATGCAAGTTTAGCCTTTTCAAAGAGCCTCTTTGGTCAAAAGTCAAATATCTTTTTAAAAGGCCAAAATTTATAAAAAAAAAATACTAGATAAAGTACTTAAATATATTTTTAAATGTTTTCTAAAAATTTTGGAGTAAAAAAGCCTAGTTTAGACACCAAATGGCAAATTTAGTCTCAAAATGATCTTGTACGATCTTGTTTTTGAATTAAATGACACATTTTCATAAATAAAAATTTATTGAGTTTTTGAAAAAGTTGTCAACACCAAACTCGTAGGGTTGGTCGTTTCAAACATTTATCTAGTTCAAATGTTTTACAAAAGAACAACCATTGAAAAGTTATATTCATTTGAAGTTCACCGAAAAACTAGTTTTGACCCAAAAATGACATATTCTTTCATATAGTGAGTTTGGTTATTTGAGCCAGATTTCTTTGTGTATCTTGGATTTGTTACTATTTATAACTCATAAAAGCCAAGAAAGTGAAAAACTTCATGAAATTTAAATTGGTTTGCATTTTGAACATTTAATGCAAAATCATTCTCTTTATGTGCCTACAGAGCGCATTTTGCCTTATCTTTTGAATGGAGACTCCTTTTTAAAAAAAAATTGGAAAAGATTTCTAGGAGTATAAAGTTTACTTATGCAAAATTTCAAAGCATATAGACTTTATTTGAAAAAGTTTTGACTTTTTCTCACTTTGATCAAAAGCTGAAAATTCAGACTTTTGCATGTTTTGAGCTGATTTGTGATTTTTGTATCTCCAAATGGGTTCATAATTTGCGGACTACATAATGATAAGATTTGATACCCTATAGTTGATCTTCTATGTAAAATTTTCTCAGATTTATTGGATCTCTTTTAACTAGTTTTTCAGCTATCCTTCGAAGCTCAAATGGAATGTAAAATCTGAAAAACCTGAAACTTTCAGTTTTATGAAACTTTGTGATTTTCATATCTTCAAAATAGTTGACATTTGGTTGAGCCTACCAAAATGAAAAATTGTGTGTATTTGTAAGGACTAGCTCCATGATTTATATCAGATTTTTCGGAGCTTGTTTCCACACATTTTCCAATGTTTTGGCTATATCTTTTGAGCTCAACATGATTTCAAATGCACGTCTGTTTGGTCGTTGAGAAAATGAGCATGGTATCTTCATGAAAAATGTTTCTTGGGAAGATTTCAAGAGTGAGCTTATTTGAATGTGTTTCAAATATCGTTTCCTTTAGTTAAACTCAAAATATGGTCTCATTTCAAGTTGTTTTGCTTTTTTCGGCCATAAAAAGGGAGTTTGTGACTCATTATGGTTTTGTTCGAAATTCTTGGAACAAAACCCCTAAAATTGGTCATATGTATCTATTTCATACTCTTTATGACCAAATTAATATGAATTCATTGTCAAGCTCATTGTTTTGCAAAGACTCTATTTTGGCTTAGATTTTGTTAGATTTTTGGTGATTAATGCCAAAAGGGGGAGAATATTTATATGATCAATATATTTTCACATTTGGATGTTTGATATATTCTCTTGTGATTTCACCCTATTTCATGCATGTCTTGAGGAGGAGCATCTCATTCACACACATAGCCTCCTATATACATCGTGTGCACAAGCATGTCATTATCATATGCATAATGCTTGAAGCTTTAAATTGCTTAGTGACATGCATGGATATAGTTAAATAGCTGAAATTCCTATCATATGTTAATTTATATCCAAATATTGTTATTGATGATGGATTTGTCATCAATCACCAAAAAGGGGGAGATTATACGTTCAAGCTCCATTAGTTTAGTTTTGGTGATTAATGATAAATATATGTGCGACTAACATGTTTGTTGACTATGATATTATTTAGTCTCATTTGGATGAAGAGGTGAAAATCATGGATGTATGCATTCAACATCATATTCTTATATCTTGTCGTATTCCTCGGATCTAAAATATAGGTTGAACTCCACAAAAAGTTTAACTTGAATATGTGCATATATTTTTATTACACATTCGTGTATGCACACATTTAGGGGGAGTTCACTCTATGTTTTGTGGTTTTATCAGTATTGATCCGTATTCTTTATTCACTTATATTAAGGATCTCTACTTTGAAACATATTCTTTAAGTATATAAAACTTGTGTAGTTCATATATATACTCATATTGCTTTATATCCAATTATTTGCAATGTGTTAAGGGACTAACGTGTGTGCTAAGATGTTTAAAGGCTTAGTCCCAGATTATGGATAACAACATGGAAATGGCAATGCAAAGACAATAGAGGAATCATGGCTAGTGGCTTGAAGTTTATTTTGTGCCATTTTTGTTATGCATTGCATTTGTTTTGCTTCTAGAAACTGTTCAGAAAATCGGTATGACCGCAAGTGATCAGCAGTATTACCGCAAGTCGGTAGTACCGAAATCTAGTATGCGGTATGTATTTTCTAGAGTGCATGTTTTTGGAAATTTTCTTGAAAACCCAAAATTGGTATGACCGCTTTTGATGAGCGATATTACCGCAAGTCGGTAATACCAAAATCTAGTTGGCGGTATGTATTTTCCAGTGAACATGTTTTTGGAAGATTTTCTTGAATTCCAAAACGGTATGACCGCAATTGTTGAGCGGTACTACCGGAATACGGTAGTACAGAGTTTTACATGGCGGTACGTTATTTCTAGAGAGGGTGTTTTCTTGAGTTTTTCAATCCTCTAGAAATCGGTAGTACCGATCTAGCTGAGCAGTATTACCGCTGTGGGGTAGTACCGGTTTCTAGTTGGCGGTAGTACCGCACCTGGCAGTAACGGCTATATTTTGGTAATTAATGATAATCACATGATGGGACTAACATTTTCAATGAGTTGGATGAATAGGTTATGCTCTATGGTAATGGAGACTTTGGATGGCATCATGAGTTGATCGTCATCAAGTCAAGGTTCAAGAAGAGGATGCATCATGTGTTGATGCATATCAAGATCCCGAAGAGGAGATGATCATGAGTTGGTCATCAAGTCAAGAGAAGACCCATCATGTGTTGATGAAGGGCACGTGAAAGATTGGGTTGATGCATATCAAGATAATGACCCGGACTTCAAGTGAAGATGTGCGTCATCAAGCTTCAAGAGGATGCTTAAGGCAAATGTATAACTAGCTAGGGCTAAGGATGGGTTCCTAGTCTTTTACCGGTCTTGGTGTTTGGTTGGAAGAACGGATTGCTAGTGTAGGTTGCCGTACTATTAAGAGGAGTCTTGTCTAGAAGCTTGAGTCTCATCATATGTTGATAGGTCAATCTCGCTTGCTCTAACTCTCCGTGGCATGATGCTATTATTTGAGAATGTGTTTTGCAAATAGCTGAGGCTCATGCATTTAATCCTTGTAGCATATGGCTATACTTTGTAAATGTGTTTTACAAATGGTTGAAGTCCGTGTACCCTATTCCTTGTGGCATGATCTAAATTTGCAAATGTGTTTTGCAAATTGTTGAGATTCATGCATTTTTCCCTTGGCATGGTCTAAGATTGCTTGTTACTATTTCCTTGAACTTAGACTATGGTGTTGGCTCTTTGGAGTTGTGTTTTTTGATTTTATAATATATGTTTGAGATCAATCAAATAGGTGGGTTGTATAGCCCTCTGAATAAGCTTTCCATAGAGTCCAAGATCATTCAATTCCGATATCGGAGTCAAAAGTTATAACCTTTTTCTCGAGTGTTGTCTGTGCTAAAAATTGGCCTGCGGTAATATCACATGAGATGAGTGGTATTACCGCCGAGCGTTAATACCAGGTTTGTACAGCGGTATTACCACACCAAAACAAAAAAAAGGCTAGTTTTTTAGCATTTAATGCACCCTTTCTGACCGTTGAACAGTAACCGCGAAAATACCGGGTTACTACAGCGGTATCACCGCAAATCCTGATTTTTGGGGATTTCTGCTCCCAACAGCTAGTTTTTGTTGTGTGGGATATAAATACCCCCTTGGCTGGTTGAGAGACAATCTTTGGCATCCTATTTCACTCACTTGAGCTAGTGTGAGTTTCTCCTCTCAATTGTGCATGTGTTGCACCTTGTGAGCAAGGAGAGAGGTCTCTCGTTGCATGCATTGTATCTAGAGTTGGATTTCGTATCCACTTGAGCTTGTGCATTCGTTGCACGTGGTGAGAGTCAAGCAAGGGGCTTGGCTTATTACTCTTGGTGTTTGTCGACACCTAGATAGCGTTGAGGCGTCGTGGTCCGGTGATCTTCTCAAGAATCTTGTGAGAAGGCCCGGCGTGTTGTGAAGGTTGAAGCTCACCTACCTGAAGCGGGAAAGAGCTACCACTAGTGGAATTGAGGTGTTTTGGCTTAATTCGTGGACCCGATCCTATTCATTTGGGCTTACCTCAACGTGGGTTAGGGGAGACCGGCTAGTCTCCGAACACCACGGTAAAAACGTCCTTGTGTCTGTGGTTGCTCTCTTGTAATTTACTTTATGCAATTTACATTCTTAGAATTAAACTGCTTACTTGTCTTTGTTTGTTTGCTATTATTATCAATAGTCTAATATTGTTGGTGCACTTAGTCAAAACTAGTCAAGACCGCCGGAGCTCCACCGCCGCCACGAGCCCGTTTGCGCCGCCGCCAAACTCCTCACCATGACGTTCCCTTCGCGCATGACTGTCACCGTGGTAAGCCCTAGAACCATCGCGTTCCCGTCTCTTCCTTGCCGCCTTCGCGGGAGCTCGCCGGAGTCCCTATCGCCGACAAGCCCGACGCCAAGCGCCGCCGCCGGTTTTTGCTCACGTGGCATCGCCACGTTAGAGCCACCGTGCGCCACATCAGCGTAGAGTCTGACGTGGCACCACGTCAACCCGTCCACACACCACCCCGCACCCGCGTTTACTGTTTGCGTGAACCGCGCTCATGGTAGACCTTTGACCACCGTGGACCGGGTCCATTGACCATGGGCCCCGTATGCCAGTGTCTCAGGAATTTTCGGTTTAAAGAAAAACTGGCCGAAATTCGGTTACTTCCCGGGCTGACGTCATCAGTGCACAGTATTTCGATTTTCCTATAGAAAAATAAATCAGGAAAATCTATAAAATCTGATTTTAGGTTTTCTTTAGGTTTTAATTCTCCCGGGGTTCGTTCTCCTTCATACGAACTCCGATTTCGTCGATTCAAATTTCTAAATTCATATAAATTCAAGATCTAGCTAACTAAACTAAAATTATTTAATTTGGAGTTCATTTGAATTTTGTTTCAATTTGGCTTATTTTCACGTATAGAATTCGACGACTTCGGAGAGTCAGATTTCGACGCCGTTTGAGAACAACCAATTGATCAAGGCAAGTTATACCATTGACCATATTGCCACTATTATTTTAAAGCTATTTGAATTCAGTTTTTAAATTATTAAATACATGCATATTTTTATTCAATTATTTTAAGTCCCTGTTTAAATAATTAGATATTCCAATTGTTATTGTGTGGCCAATTTTGAAAATTGAAATGGCATTCCCTTGTCACCAATAGGAAAATTAGTATGGACAATATTCACATGCTTAGCAAATGCTTATGCCATGATTATGATTTTCGGAGGATTTAGCCAACTCATTCAAATTTGCTTAAAATTGAATCTATGGTATTAGTTTACCATAGAAAGTTTGTAAAGGTGGTTTTATTTAAAATAAAATTGAAAATGGTTTGGACTTGGGCGAAACGGATGAATGGTGGGTGCAAGTTTATGCACGGGTTTAATCTGGTTAAGATTAAGACCCAGGGTTTGATTTTGAAAGACGCCCAAGTCAAATAAGGACCGGTCTTTGAGCGTATTTTGCTACGCCTTACCGTACTACCACATGTCTTGTATGGGCAAGACTTGGCTTAGTAATTTGTAATGCCTCATAGATATTTGTGCTATGTTGTATGCGTGGGTGTCGGGCAGACAGTAATCCCACCTGGCGCAAGAGGGGGCTTCCGGAGGACGGCCAGTCCAATGGAAGCGAAACCTTAGCGGGCACGGGTACTTTGAGGTAGAACATTGTAACGGCCTCGTTATGATATCTCAGTCGCACTCCTACGGAAGAGTGCATGCGACAGTATGAGTTATTCATATCGTGTGGGTAAAGCTGTACAAACTCTGCAGAGTAGAAACTATTCGAATAGCCGCGTCCGCGGTCATGGACATGCTAGCAAAGCCACTTATGAGTTAGATTTGTTTTTGGTTTTAAAAAAATGATTTCAACAGATGTTTTCAGGATGGGTAATCCTGTGGTAAAATTGGGCGGTTAGCCATTGTGTTAGGAGGGTATCCTTCTGTAGGACCGGAAAGGCGACTAGAGGGGGGGTGAATAGACGCTTTCTCTATTTTTCACCACGATCGAACTCAACACTACTTTCACTCCAATAGCTATAAAAGCTATGAAGATCTGTATACAGGCACAGCGGATGACCTGTGTTGAATCCGATCAAACCCCTAAGTAAAGGCCTAATAAACTCAAGGCTGTATCAAGCACAACAACAAGACAGCTAAATAAACAAAATAGTCAAACTCAAGGATTCAATTGCAACGATAAGCAGTCCAAGCACTAACCTGATGCAGCGAAATAAAAAGGATCTTGTAATTTCTGTTTACCTACAAAGCTACAAACAGCCGCCACCTATTGATCAGACAAGCAATAAAGAAGGCCAAAATTTAATGCAGAACAAAGTTAAGTCCTCACAAAGGTTAGAACACACACACGGCAATGAACACACGAGGCTCTGTGGCATCGCCACAAACACAAAGATGGGTGCAACCACCCTCAAAGAACAAAGATGCGCCGCCAGACAAAGACAATATACAAAGATCAGTCACAACAATAATTGCTACCACAGCAACTAACACCAAAAACTACAGCTCGGCATGCGCACAGAAAAACAGCAATCAAAGCTACAGCAACACATCAATTCACAGCTTCAAGCCGACAAGCACAGGCGCAACATTGAATAGCCCTCAAAACACAGTAAAAAAAACGATGGGACAAGAAAAAAAATTGGCAGCCAAACCATAAACACCAAAGCCGAATTTTTTTTCTTTCTTGGAGCTCTACCTACGGCAGCCGCACACTCCGGTTTCAGCAATCAGCAGGAGGACTGATTTCTGGTTTTTTCAATACGCTACAAGCTGAACACAGGCCGCCGGAGATCCAGAACCTTACACGCAAAAGGCAAGAAATGGCGATCCAAAAAACCAGCGCAAATCAATGGATATAAAAACTGAAGATCTGACAAGAGACCGGACGCCGCTGCTACTACTTTATCTCCCTGGGCAACAGGCCGGCCGCACAAGCACTCAAAGCAAAATCAGGATAAAAGCAGGGCTCTACAAGCCGCCTAGTGCTCCGTGATTTTAGCACAGGAAGGGCCGCCGCCGGCTTCGGTTTTCACGGAAGAACAAGCTGCCACACTACTAAAAACTACCGATCAAACAATAAAACACTGAAGCAGATTTGGTCAATTCAACAAAGCAGCCAAAGGATTCGCTTGCACAAATCGAAGGACAAGATGCAGCCATAAAAAATAAATAACTCAAAAAAACAGGGAATCGCCAGATCAGATAACAAAACCGCCGCCATCTAGTTCTATCTGCTCGGCCAAACTTTGGAATGATCAAGTCGTTGAAATATAAAGAACAAATAGATCTGGTCACATCAAGAAGGCAAAGAAGAATAAAGAAATCACAACTCTTTCTCGGGGCATTGGCCTCGCCGCGACTCCTCACAGCTCACCATTTTTCTATTCGGCTCACATCTGCTTAGGGCGATCACAAGACACCCAAAAGCTCGCCCCAATTTTTTTCTCTCGCAGCACACTTTTTAGCGACAAGAACAAGCCGCCTCTCTTTTTCTCATGGCTGCCCTATTCCACAGCAGCAGCCAGGGCTACTTTTTCCTAAGCAGCACCCTAGAATATTCATCTCAGCTCTTTTTATAGGGTAACCTCTAACCCTAAAAACCTTAGAGAATATTTACCCTAATGGGCTTCCGTTAGAGCCCAACATCAACGGAACACACACGCACGCATATTAAAGCGCCGTCTTCATCATCGATTGATCTAAACCGCTTCACCATGCGCCGACCCGCGCCGCGGCTTAGTCAAAAGGTCACCAAGATGGTATTTGGTAAAATTACCAAAATACCCCTTCTCGATCATTCTCCAAAAGTCGAGTCCACAGATCATGAAGCAATCGCCTACTTCGCCACGTGTAGGTTGATCAACGGCTCCATGTCGTCAAGTCTCTCCCGTCCGGATCCCACCGGCACCACTGAGCACTTGCAACGACTCCCGCGCCGCTTGATCCAACCAGTCACACCGAACCGCCCGTTCGGTCATCCTCGTCCATTCTGCGCTATGCTTGTGTCACCTGACCTCACCCGGCATCCATGATCGTTCTGGACCTCAGCTCTCCAAGCTTAGTCCCGATCCTCCTCGCCGTTGACCGTCATTGACCCGCAAGCCACCGCGACAAAGAATAGACAAGCAACACGAATCCGGAACAAGTTCTTCACAACTTGACCCACGTTAGCCAAAACATGCAATATGCAACACATATGCATTAACAAATATGGATATGACCTATCCCAAAATCAATCCATAACTTAAATCAACATTCAGCACAAAAGCTGGTCAGACCGCCGCTGACCTGACAGATCTGAAACTTTGTCGAAAACGCGTGAAACTTCAAACCAAAAGCACCATTGCCAATTGTTTCATCATCCTAAGATCATGGGCATATCCCCATGATATCCACAATCTCCCCCTTGATGAACACATTGGCAATCCCTCAGAAAATGTAAGTTTGTGGTTTGAAAAGTAAAAAACTCGCAGTTTTCGCACAAAGGCACAACTTGGTCCATTAGCAAGAAAAAGCAATGGAAATGACCAAGCTGGCTTCAGAATAGCATAAGCAAGTGAGATAAGGCAAAAAGAAGCAAGAAAGCTTCCAATTCCAAAGAATCGACAAAAATCTCACTTAAGGTCCATATGAAAGAAACAATTGTTCTATTTGACCTTAGATCATTGTGAGGCTTCAAGATTTACAATTCAAGTTCAGAAAAAGGCAATAAGACCAAAAGAATGCAATATGAATGCTCCCCCTCACTATGATCATCCTTTTCAATTTCTCCATTTCTCTCCCTTACAAAACTTCTCCCCCATAACCAAAAAGCTCTTTATTAACATTACATTTTCTCTATATCTTCTCCCCCTTTGACAATGGATTCATCAAGGAATCATTCCTTCCTCTCATCCAGAGATGACAAATGCACAAGAAAGGAAGAAGCAAAAAAAAGAGCATGCATGAAATGCAATGGGGTGGCTTCATTTTGTTTTGATTTTTCAATTTAGGTAAAAGAAGCTTTGGAGATTACTCAATTGAACAAAGCTAGCATTTCTACCATTACTCAAGATACAACAGCCCGACAAACCTAGCAAGATCATGTTAAGACATATATAGCAAAGCTAGGCTAATGAGCTCAATATATCACATGTTGTTTGATTAAATTAAGCAACGCTTCAAAATTAGCAAATTCAACAACAGGTATCCTAAAGTGATAATGGCCATATCAGAATGTCATTGTGAGATCCAGAAGCTAGCAAAGACCATCTTAAAGACAAAAAGTCCTGAAATGAATCATTTAGCTCAATTTTTGTCAAAAGCCCAAATTTTCAACTATTTTTCATTTGCAATGAATATTCAAGTTGATTAAAGGTCTATCTTAGTAAAGAAGATCCTGGACTAGGAGCCATCCACAATCTCTTCCTAAGCTTCAACCACATTTGACAAATTGCATTTTCAGCCATGTGCTAGATCTCAAGCCTCACTGCGACCATCCCAAGCAACAAAAGCTTAAAAGAGTGGTCTAGGTCATCCAAAACTCCCCCTGAGTTCATGCCTAGTACAATGGCAAGCAGTCTCAGGAGAAAGAATTGGTGAGATCAGTTTTTTCGCACAAAAAAGATCATTTTTCATTTTGCACAAGGGCTATTTTAGATTCTTTAATGAACTGAAAACTCAAAGATGTTCAATACTAGATTCTAGAACTAACAAAGCAATTTTGACAGGGCCAATGTCACAAAAAGATCACTAATTGTGCAACTAGCTAAAAGATCCACAAATTGCAATTTTCAGTTCAAGTTATATTAAATTTCTAGCTCATTTAGCAAAGACATTGCTGCACATGTAAAAGCATGATAATTCTAGCAAGTCAAAGAACTAGACACAATCTTGAGCAAGAATTTGAAATACCAAAGCTCAAGTGGGTAATAAGCAAAGCTTCATTAATTAAAAGATAGAAGCGGTAAAGCTTATATTACAAGTATCTTTTTGTGATTTTTCATTTGTATGTAATATGATACAATGAGATGCACAAAAGACTTAAAAGCCTAAAAAGATCACAAGGATCAAAAAGATCCAAAGAAGATACTACTTGAAAAAGGTATCAGAAAAGATCCACACAAGTTCAAATGAACAAGGAAAGTTCAGATGAACAGAAAAGGTTCAGAAAAGAACTAAAAAAGTTCCAAAAAGAACCAACTCCCCCTCAAACCAACCCATAGGGATAAATTATCCCTTACTCGCATCTCAAGGTGGCAAACCTTGTTAGGTCAAAAAGATTTGAGGGGAAATCTGCCAAAAAGCCTTGGACTCCACAAAAACTAGCACAAAGACCTCAACCACCACACGATCTCTAGGGACAACAACTCAAACAGCTAGGGAGCGAAACACCAACACTAAAAAGCTTACAGGCAACTCAAAAACCTGCTAACACTAGTGATTGGGAGACAAGCTCGACCTAGGCTGTGAGAAGAATGCAACCTAGAAAATCATGGGAAAAGAAAAGTGCTTAGAAAGGACACGTGCTAGAACAGAGCCTCCTATCTACCCTGAACCCAACAAACCCAAATGCTATGCAAGGTAGACTAGGGATACCATACACAAAAGTAAGGTATATAAGCTCGAACCTGAGTCACACTGCTTGGCAGTGAGATGTAGTCATGATGGATGAAGATCCAATCCTTGAAACTTCAGAAAGTAGTTGCACTCACCCATCATCCTCATCTCAAATTCCTTCATCTCCGAGAAGTAATAGTCATCATTGAAGGCACAAATGAAGAAGAACCAATAGCTGGAGTCTTTGACCACTTATTGGACCACATGTTCTTCTTCTCAACTGTAAAGACTACACAAAAAAGAGACAAAGAAAGTCTATGCCTTGGTACTGGGTTAGTGAAACATTGTCTAAAGAAACAGTACCAAGACACATGACTAGCAAGGATAGCAGTAAATGATCCAAAGCTCATTTAAGCATATAATCAACAGTTCAGGATATGAGCATGAATATAGACAAATCAATTTCAACACATGCTATCCAGGATATGATAAAGCTCAAACCATCCTTAATCCACAATAAGGCATAGGAGCAACCAAACAAGCACATAGCATATCACCCACCATATACACAGTCAAAAGCAAGCTAGTGAAAGCTATGGCAAGACCCATGTATCCACAATTAACAGTAAGGCACAATACCATTTAAGCATAAGGCAAGTTATAGAACAAATCATGGATAAAGTATGCTAACATGGATATCAAGTGAACATGTGGACACACAAGGCAAAAGTCAACAGGAGCAAGATAAATCATGTACAAATAGCACAGGCTCATGAAGACAAGACCAAGCTTATATAACCATGGCAATAAAGAGCAACAATAAGATACATGGATATACAAGCAAGATAAAAGAACAGGCATGATGAAGGATATCAAATGATTAACACATGTCAATAAGGTACAAGTGAGCACAAAGATAAGCACAACATGCCAATTATGAATAATCATGAATATAAGGGCATGAAGGTATAAGATAACTCACCAAACATGCGAAAGCACCAATCATGAAAGCACATGCCTCTTGGAGGCCATCGTTGAGGTGGAGAATCATCAAGTGTCCCGATCATGTGATGAAGCAAAAGATCAGAATCTTTTAAGTCCATGTTCTCCAACCCGCGTTCTCGGTACCTACACAAGAGAAAGGCAAGGTGTCCGAGTCTTGGGTCCCGAAGGGTTAGATAGCGAATGCTTGGGAACCCAAACCTTGGACACATCACCACCAGAGGCAGTCGAACCATTATGTGAGTTAGTATGATGCAAATGATGGTCCATGCAAGAAGATCCAATCTCATCCTTGGAGGCACGCCACGAGTGGACAGCTCGATGAGGAAAACTAGGTCCATCTCTAGAAAAGCGGTGATGTCCTTGCTTGAAAGCACCATGATGAGAACCAACAGAAACATCAAAAGAACTCACACAACCTCGCCGTGGGTGTGTACCTCGATGAACAAAACGAGGTCCACCTCTGGGAAAACGGCGGAAATCCTGCCTCGGGGCAACTCGTGGACCAAAACCAAAACTATGCAAACCATGTCCACGGTGCTGTCCGACACCACTAGAAAAGGTGTCAAAGAAGCCATCAACAAATCGAGTCTTCGTGCTTGGCTCTTTAGTGTGCATGTCATGAGAAAGACTATGCCCACTAGGAGAGTTAGAAGCATGAGCTTGACGCATCTGTTTTGCACGTCGAAAACAGAAATCCACATGATGTCCATTCTTCCCACAAAATGAGCAATGGTGTAAAGGTCTACTAGTAGACACGGTCCGAGAGGACGAAGCACCATTATGGCTCAAAGAAGAAGTCCTGGAAGAACTAGCATCATGACTCGTCCTCGTATCGACACTAGACGCACACATGCCATGAGAAAGGTTATGTGTGTTCCTAGAGGTACGATGACGCACTCGACGCTCATGTTTCAAACGGCGAAAGCAAAACCCAAAAGTGTGTCCATTCTTCTTACAAAATGTGCAATGGTACTTCTCTTTTGAAGATTTAGTACCAATTGAAAAAGAAGCACATTTGTCTTTTGAAATCCGTTGGACAACACAAGAAGAGTCCGAAAGAGTCGAACTCACCAAAGAAGAGCTATCCAAAGCGATGCCACAAAAACCAACATCAAGTGACTCACGTTTAGCACAAAAAGACTCCAACTCCGAATGCAAAGATGCAAGAGAAATCTTAAAAACATCAATCTCGGAGTGAAGGCAAATACAAGAGTCACATGACTTGGCGCTCATATCATCGCGCAAAGACTCAACCTCGCTCTTCAATGAAATGCAAGATGTGCAAGAAATTAACGATGTTTTTGAATTAAGCATGCAGTTCAAAGCATCAATTTCAGTTTCTAAACAAGCACAATTCTTGCAAGAGACTAAACCATCCTTAAGCAATTTTTCATATTCTAAGCACATGCTACAAGGCCTAGCTTCAATTTCAATAATCTCAGCCCTAGCATTTTCTAATTGCTCAAGATGCATGGAATTAGTCAATTTAAGCTTCTCAATTTCCACAAGCATGCCTACACAAGAATCACAATCATTTCTAGCCATAGAACTAAGATTGCCTATTTCTAACTTAGCATTGTCAAGTTCATGATGTAAGGCAATGCAAGAATCACAAGGCATAGAAACATTTGATTTCAAAATTTCATTTTCAGATTTTAGGCATGCAAGAGAGTTATTCATGTTCTCCATGTCTACAAGCAATGAATCATAAGCATTCATGGAGGTTTTCAATTCGGCAAGCTCATGAGACAAATCACCTTTCTCTTTTTCTAACAATTTGACTTTCTTCCTAAGAGCAAGTAGTTTAAGATCATATGAATATAAGACATTAATGAGTTTTTCTTTGCTCACCATGCTTAGCTCAAGTAGGGGATTGTCCTCATAAGAGTCATCACTATCATCAAAAAGCTCATCATCAGAATCCTCTCCATCATGTTCTTCCTCAAAAGCTGCTGTGCATATGTCACTGGGCTTCTTCTCCTCGGGTTCCAAAAGTGACTCATCCCTGAAACTAGAACAATCAAAACAAAAGGATTCGCCACAAATATCACAGGAGAAATCCTCCTCCATCGCCATTAGACTTATTATACATTCAAATATTTTGTTACGGCCAACACCATTGGTAAAAGAACCACGACAAGATGCAAGGAAACGCTCACAAGTCCTCACACTAGTCGCCATGCTCAAAGATCAATAAAGATCACAAAAGAGCAAACTTGGCTCGATACCAATTGTAGGACGGAAAGGCGACTAGAGGGGGTGAATAGACGCTTTCTCTTTTTTCACCCGGTCGAACTCAACACTACTTTCACTCCAATAGCTATAAAAGCTATGAAGATCTCAGATACAGCACAATGGATGACCTGTGTTGAATCCGATCAAACCCCTAAGTAAAGGCCTAATCAACTCAAGGCTGTATCAAGCACAACAACAAGACAGCTAAATAAACAAAACAGTCAAACTCAAGCATTCAATTATAACGATAAGCAGTCCAAGCACTAACCTGATGCAGCGAAATAAAAAGGATCTTGTAATTTCTGTTTACCTACAAAGCTACAAACAGCCGCCACCTATTGATCAGACAAGCAATAAAGAAGGCCAAAATTTAATGCAGGAACAGGTTAAGTCCTCACAGTGCCGAACACACACACTGGCAATGAACACACGAGGCTACAGGGCATCGCCACAAACACAGCATGGGCTGCAACCACCCTCAAAGAACAAAGATGCCGGCCGCCGCACAACACAATATACAAAGATCAGTCACAACAATAATTGCTACCACAGCAATTAACACCAAAAACTGCAGCTCGGCATGCATTTAAAAACAAAGAATCAAAGCTACAAAGAACACATCAATTCACAGCTTCAAGCCGACAAGCACAGGCGCAACATTGAATAGCCCTCAAAACACAGTAAAAAAAACGATGGGACAAGAAAAAAAATTGGCGTACCAAACCATAAACACCAAAGTCGAATTTTTTTTTCTTTCTTGAGCTCTACCTACGGCACAAGACACTCCGGTTTCAAAGAATCGCCAGGAGGATCGATTTGGTTTTTCAATACGCTACAAGCTGAACACAGGCCGACGGAGATCCAGAACCTTACACGCAAAAGGCAAGAAATGGCGATCCAAAAACCAACCAGCGCAAATCAATGGATATAAAAACTGAAGATCTGACAAGAGACCGGACGCCACAAGCATTACTTTATCTCCTCGGGCAACAGCCGCCGACAAGCACTCAAAGCAAAATCAGGATAAAAGCAGGGCTCTACAAGCCGCCTAGTGCTCCGTGATTTTAGCACAGGAAGGGCCGCCGCCGGCTTCGGTTTTCACGGAAGAACAAGCTGCCACACTACTAAAAACTGCCGATCAAACAATAAAACACTGAAGCAGATTTGGTCAATTCAACAAAGCAGCCAAAGGATTCACTTGCACAAATCGAAGGACAAGATGCAGCCATAAAAAATAAATAACTCAAAAAAACAGGGAATCGCCAGATCTGCATTAACAGCCGCCGCCATCTAGTTCTATCTGCTCGGCCAAACACTGGAATGATCAAGTCAGTGAAATATAAAGAACAAATAGATCTGGTCACATCAAGAAGGCAGCAGCAATAAAGAAATCACAACTCTTTCTCCAGGGCATTGGCCTTCGCCGCCAGCTCCTACAGGCTCACCATTTTTCTATTCGGCTCACATCTGTTTAGGGGCGACCGCCGCACACTCCAAAAGCTCGCCCCAATTTTTTTCTCTCGCAGCACACTTTTTAGCGACAAGAACAAGCCGCCTCTCTTTTTCTCATGGCTGCCCTATTCCACAGCAGCAGCCAGGGCTACTTTTTCCTAAGCAGCACCCTAGAATATTCATCTCAGCTCTTTTTATAGGGTAACCTCTAACCCTAAAAACCTTAGAGAATATTTACCCTAATGGGCTTCCGTTAGAGCCCAACATCAACGGAACACACACGCACGCATATTAAAGCGCCGTCTTCATCATCGATTGATCTAAACCGCTTCACCATGCGCCGACCCGCGCCGCGGCTTAGTCAAAAGGTCACCAAGATGGTATTTGGTAAAATTACCAAAATACCCCTTCTCGATCATTCTCCAAAAGTCGAGTCCACAGATCATGAAGCAATCGCCTACTTCGCCACGTGTAGGTTGATCAACGGCTCCATGTCGTCAAGTCTCTCCCGTCCGGATCCCACCGGCACCACTGAGCACTTGCAACGACTCCCGCGCCGCTTGATCCAACCAGTCACACCGAACCGCCCGTTCGGTCATCCTCGTCCATTCTGCGCTATGCTTGTGTCACCGACTCACCCGCATCCATGATCGTTTCGGACCTCGGCTCTCCAAGCTTAGTCCCGATCCTCCTCGCCGCTGACCGTCATTGACCGCAAGCCACCGACAAAGAATAGACAAGCAACACGAATCCGGAACAAGTTCTTCACAACTTGACCCACGTTAGCCAAAACATGCAATATGCAACACATATGCATTAACAAATATGGATATGACCTATCCCAAAATCAATCCATAACTTAAATCAACATTCAAGACAAAAGTCGGTCGACCGCCACGACCGACAGATCTCAAACTTTGTCGAAAACGCGTGAAACTTCAAACCAAAAGCACCATTGCCAATTGTTTCATCATCCTAAGATCATGGGCATATCCCCATGATATCCACAATCTCCCCCTTGATGAACACATTGGCAATCCCTCAGAAAATGTAAGTTTGTGGTTTGAAAAGTAAAAACTCATGATTTTAGACAAAGGCACAACTTGGTCCATTAGCAAGAAAAGCAATGGAAATGACCAAGCTGGCTTCGAATAGCATAAGCAAGTGAGATAAGGCAAAAGAAGCAAGAAAGCTTCCAATTCCAAAGAATCGACAAAAATCTCACTTAAGGTCCATATGAAAGAAACAATTGTTCTATTTGACCTTAGATCATTGTGAGGCTTCAAGATTTACAATTCAAGTTCGAAAAAGGCAATAAGACCAAAAGAATGCAATATGAATGCTCCCCCTCACTATGATCATCCTTTTCAATTTCTCCATTTCTCTCCCTTACAAAACTTCTCCCCCATAACCAAAAAGCTCTTTATTAACATTACATTTTCTCTATATCTTCTCCCCCTTTGACAATGGATTCATCAAGGAATCATTCCTTCCTCTCATCCAGAGATGACAAATGCACAAGAAAGGAAGAAGCAAAAAAAAGAGCATGCATGAAATGCAATGGGGTGGCTTCATTTTTGTTTTGATTTTTCAATTTAGGTAAAAGAAGCTTTGGAGATTACTCAATTGAACAGGCTAGCATTTCTACCATTACTCAAGATACAACAGGCCTGACAAACCTAGCAAGATCATGTTAAGACATATATAGCAAAGCTAGGCTAATGAGCTCAATATATCACATGTTGTTTGATTAAATTAAGCAACGCTTCAAAATTAGCAAATTCAACAACAGGTATCCTAAAGTGATAATGGCCATATCAGAATGTCATTGTGAGATCCAGAAGCTAGCAAAGACCATCTTAAAGACAAAAAGTCCTGAAATGAATCATTTAGCTCAATTTTTGTCAAAAGCCCAAATTTTCAACTATTTTTCATTTGCAATGAATATTCAAGTTGATTAAAGGTCTATCTTAGTAAAGAAGATCCTGGACTAGGAGCCATCCACAATCTCTTCCTAAGCTTCAACCACATTTGACAAATTGCATTTTCAGCCATGTGCTAGATCTCAAGCCTCACTGCGACCATCCCAAGCAACAAAAGCTTAAAAGAGTGGTCCACAGATCATGAAGCAATCGCCTGCTTCGCCACGTGTAGGTTGATCAACGGCTCCATGTCGTCAAGTCTCTCCCGTCCGGATCCCACCGGCACCACTGAGCACTTGCAACGACTCCCGCGCCGCTTGATCCAACCAGTCACACCGAACCGCCCGTTTGGTCATCCTCGTCCATTCTGCACCATGCTTGTGTCACCTGACCTCACCCGGCATCCATGATCGTTCTGGACCTCAGCTCTCCAAGCTTAGTCCCGATCCTCCTCGCCGTTGACCGTCATTGACCTGCAAGCCACCTGCACAGCAATAGACAAGCAAACACGAATCCGGGAATAAGTTCTTCACAACTTGACCCACGTTAGCCAAAACATGCAATATGCAACACATATGCATTAACAAATATGGATATGACCTATCCCAAAATCAATCCATAACTTAAATCAACATTCAGCACAAAAGCCGGTCAGACCGCCGCTGACCTGACAGATCTGAAACTTTGTCGAAAACGCGTGAAACTTCAAACCAAAAGCACCATTGCCAATTGTTTCATGATCCTAAGATCATGGGCATATCCCCATGATATCCACACCTTCACCTTTCATGGAGGTTATCCACATTATACAATTGTCATTTAAAAACTTGATTTTAGATATAGTATAAAAATGGCCTTGAAAACTAGTATGAATATTTAAACTGAAAATGCCGCTTTATGCAAATAAACCCTGCCAATATCATTTGTCTACTTTATGCATGCATTACGATTCAATATTGGGTGTAACTTGCGAGCACGGAAGTTGTGCTCATCCTTACTGAATATCTTTATTCAGGAGAAGACTACTACCAGGACGGTGAGGACACCGACGCTTAGGCTACGCCCCCAGTCGATTGCCTGTGGCGAATCGTTGGGTCTACTACTACTATTCTGCTTCCGCTATGTTTTACTTTATTTGGCCTCAGGCCCTTTGTAATAAACTCTGGATTATTATTAATAAATGTGTGATATGTTTGTGTTATCAATTTTTTGACTGTGTACACTAGAAATCCTAGACTAGTGTATGAACACAAAGAATCTGGGATCCTTCATTCCCGGGTTCGACAAAAGTGGTATCAGAGCCATATTGACTGTAGGTCGTAGCCTAGTTAGCATGGTCGTTAGTTGAAAACTTCAATACTTATTTTACTTGACAAGAAAAATAATATGTTCTCTCCTCATCTCGGTCATCTATCTATAGCTTCTTCATAGCAATTCTTTCTTACCTAATTCTTTCTTCACCATTTTATAAGTTAAATGGATCCTCTTTCCTTTATAAGTTTCTATAGATGGTCACCACGATTATCAACCCTTACTACAAGGCATGAAGCTGTCAAGAGACCATCGTCATACAAGGATCATCAAAGATCATGAGCAGAAGTTGCGATGTCAGCCAAGCCATATAGTTTAAGTCTGCCAAGACTCATTCTGTGTATTAAGTCGTTTCACCAGATTACGATAGAATGTTGTATAAAACTATTAAAGTTTCTCTGGAAAGCTTTTGAGTTGGTTCTTTCGTTTGGGAGTGTTGTTTCGCTCTATCCCCTTAGTTCTTATTTGTCTCTCCCCTATCCTTTGTCTCCTTTCCTAAATCTTTGGAATAACCATCAGATGGTGAACACTCGTCACTCTGGAAGTGGAACCAACACCAACAATGATGGAAGTGCCCCAATCAATGAACCAGAATGGCAACAGATGATGACCAATCAGAATCGTCTGATTGAACTACTCTCTCAGTCCATCAACAGCAGTCAAACCCGATAAGCTACAACTCTTCAAGCCCCACCAACACCACCTCAGAGGACCAGCATGTCAGAATTTATGAGGATGCGTCCACCAACTTTCTCAAGCAGCACAGAGCCCATGGATGCAGATGATTGGATCCGGGCAATTGGTAAGAAGTTGGACATTGCTCAGTGCACCGACTGTGAGAGAGTGTTGTTCGCTTCGCACCAGCTCAATGGTCCCACATCGGAATGGTGGGACAACTTCAACATCTCACATGCTAATGCTGAAGCCATCACCTGGAATGAATTTGTGCGAGCTTTTCACCATGCACATATTCCTTCCGGCATGATGACCCTCAAGAAGAAGGAGTTTCGCTCTCTACGCCAAGGCAACCTCTCAGTTAATGAGTACCTCCACAAGTTCAATCAACGGGCACGCTATGCACCGGACAATGTTGCGAAAGATGAAGACAAGCAAGAAAAATTCCTTGAAGGACTCAATGATGAACTGTCCGTACAGTTGATTTCCAAGGATTATTCTGATTTCCAGCAGTTGGTCAACAAGGCGGTCTGTCAAGAAGGCAAGCACCAAGAGATGGAGAACCGCAAGAGAAGAATGGCTGTACAGAAGTCCAACCCTGGAGGTTTTCCTAAAGCTAGAGGGACTTCATCGCACCAAGTCAGATCCCAGCCAGCAATTTCTACTGAAGCACCTGCAATAAGCAACCCAGACAGCTTGGAGTCTTCCAAAACACCTGAGGATGGTCAGCCACAGAAGGACCCATCCTATGTTGCAGGCATCACGTGCTTCCACTGCTATGAGATAGGACATTATGCCAATAATTGTCCAAAGAAGCAGCAGGCAGCAAATCCAGCCAACTCTGAAGTTCCAAAAGTCAACACCATGTAAGCAAACAGGAAGCCACACAATTCTGGAAAAGGACGTCTGTACAACATCATAGCTCAAGCCCCGTCCAATGAAGAGCAGGATGTAGACGACGACAATTCTAGTTGAAAACCTTGTATCCCTAGCTTTCTTTCTAGCCAATCCGAATCTCGAGGATGAGATTCCTTTTTAAGGGGGGTAGTTTGTAACATCCCAAAGTGCTGTTACCAAAATAAAATAAATAAAGTTATTATTTTATTGGACTTTCTGAAATTTGAAAGAGTTTATTTGCTTTATTTGAATTTCTAAAGTTTTAAAGGTCAAAAATAAAATTTATTAAAGTTTTATTTGAGTTAAAGTTGAAAAATAAAAATTAATTAATTTCTAGAATTTCGGAATTTTAAAAGCTTTTTCCTAATTATTTTAAAGCTAAAATAATTTATTTTCAAAATTAAAAGCCAACTTTAAGTTGGAAATAATTTTATTAAGTCCAAAATAACTCTAGGAATTTCTGTGAATTTTTCTAGAATTGTTTGGATTTTATTTACTATTTTCTAAAGCCTCTTTTAATTATTAGGATTAAATCAATTGTTAAATCAATAGAAATTCCAAATCGCTCTTGGGCTGAAACCATCTCCTTGGCCCATCCTCCTTCCGCGCATTCGGCCCATTTGGCCTGGTCCTTCCATGCACTCACAGTCGCCGGCCCCACTCGTCATTCTCCCTCCGTCCCCCTTCTCTCACTGCAGTGGGGCTCGCCAGCGTTTCTTCCTCCTCCCGTCTTCTTTCTCGCGCGGAGCCGCTCCCGACCGCCATTTGCGCCGCTTGACGCTTTCCAATCCCGCGTTTTCCCTCCCCTTTACTCCCCGGAATCGCGCGCATTCAAACCCCGCCATCACCGCGCCCGTCCGGCCCCATTTTCTTTCCTTTTCTCGCGCCAATCCCTCCATCGCCGTCGGCAATCCCGCTCGGCCTTCTTGCGTGCCACAATGAAACCGAGCAGCCCTCGCCCAATAAAGCAGCGCCTTGGCTCTGCCTCTGCTCGCCAACCCCGATGCCCCTCATCCCCTCACTTCTCCCTCTCCACAAGCCACGGATTTTAGAGTTCCTCCCCGCCGCCCGAAGCTTCGTTCTTCGTCTTCTCTGGCGCCGTCAAGACCTATCCGGTAACCCCGACCTCATCATCGGCATCGCGACGTCACCGCCCACCTGGTGCTTGCGCTCACCCGAGCCCAAGACCGCTGGAGCTCCACCGCCGCCACGAGCCCGTTTGCGCTGCCGCTAAACTCCTCACCACCGCCGTTCCCTTCGCGCATGATCGTCACCGTGGTATGCCCTAGAACCATCGCATTCCCCTCTCTCCCTTGCCGCCTTCGCCGGAGCTCGCCGGAGTCCCTATCGTCGGCAAGCCTGACGCCAAGCGCCGCCGTCGGTTTTTGCTCACGTGGCATCGCCACGTCAATGCCACCGTGTGCCACTTCAGCGTAGAGTCCGACGTGGCTACCTATGTGGCGCCACGTCAACCCGTCCACACACCACCCCGCACCCGCGTTTACTGTTGCGTGAACCGCGCTCATGGTAGACTTTTGACCATCGTGGACTGGGTCCATTGACCATGGATATGCCAGTGTCTCAAGAATTTTTGGTTTAAAGAAAAACTAGCCAAAATTCGGTTAATTCCCAGGCTGACGTCATCAGTGCGCAGTATTTCGATTTTCCTATAGAAAAATAAATCAAGAAAATCAAGAAAATCTGATTTTAGGTTTTCTTTAGGTTTTAATCTTCCCGGGGTTCGTTCTCCTTCATACGAACTCCGATTTCGTCGATTCAAATTTATAAATTCATATAAATTCAAGATCTAGCTAACTAAACTAAAATTACTTAATTTGGAGTTCATTTGTATCTTCATTTGAATTTTATTTGAATTTGGCTTATTTTCACGTATAGAATTCAACGACTTCGGAGAGTCAGATTTTGACGCCGTTTGAGAACAACCAATTGAGCAAGACAAGTTATACCATTGACCATATTGCCCCTATTATTTTAAAGCTATTTAAATTCAGTTTTTAAATTATTAAATGCATGCATATTTTTATCCAATTGTTTCAAGTCCCTATTTAAATAATTAGATATTCCAATTGTTATTGTATGGCCAATTTTGAAAATTGAAATGTCATTCCCTTGTCACCAATAGATAAATTAGTATGGAAAATATTCACATGCTTAGGAAATGCTTCGGCCATGATTATGATTTTGGGAGGATTTAGCCAACTCATTCAAATTTGCTTAAAATTGAATCTATGGTATTGGTTTACCATAGAAAGTTTGTAAAGGTGGTTTTATTTAAAATAAAATTAAAAATGGTTTGGACTTGGGCGAAACGGATGAATGGTGGGTGCAAGTTTATGCACGGGCTTAATCTGGTTAAGATTAAGACCTAGGGTTTGATTTTGAAAGACGCCCAAGTCAAATAAGGACCGGTCTTTGAGCGTATTTTGCTACGCCTTACCGTACTACCACATGTCTTGTATGGGCAAGACTTGGCTTAGTAATTTGTAATGCCTCATAGATATTTGTGCTATGTTGTATGTGTGGGTGTCGGGCAGACAGTAATCCCACCTGGCGCAAGAGGGGGCTTCCGGAGGATGGTCAGTCCAATGGAAGCGAAACCTTAGCGGGCACGAGTACTTTGAGATAGAACATTGTAACGGCCTCGTTATGATATCTCAGTCCCACTCCTACGAAAGAGTGCATGGCGACAGTACGAGTTATTCATATCGTGTGGGTAAAGCTGTACAAACTCTGCAGAGTAGAAACTATTCGAATAGCCGCGTCCGCGGTCATGGACATGCTAGCAAAGCCACTTATGAGTTAGATTTGTTTTTGGTTTTAAAAAAATGATTTCAACAGATGTTTTCAGGATGGGTAATCCTGTGGTAAAATTGGGCGGTTAGCCATTGTGTTAGGAGGGTATCCTTCACCTTTCATGGAGGTTATCCACATTATACAATTGTCATTTAAAAACTTGATTTTAGATATAGTATAAAAATGGCCTTGAAAACTAGTATGAATATTTAAACTGAAAATGCCACTTTATGCAAATAAACCCTGCCAATATCATTTGTCTACTTTATGCATGCATTACGATTCAATATTGGGTGTAACTTGCGAGCACGGAAGTTATGCTCATCCTTGCTGAATATCTTTATTCAGGAGAAGACTACTACCAGGACGGTGAGGACACCGACGCTTAGGCTACGCCCCCAGACGATTGCCTGTGACGAATCGTTGGGTCTACTACTACTATTCTGCTTTTGCTGTGTTTTACTTTATTTGGCCTCAGGCCCTTTGTAATAAACTCTGGATTATTATTAATAAATGCGTGATATGTTTATGTTATCACTTTTGTTTGACTGTGTACACTAGAAATCCTGGACTAGTGTATGAACACAGAGAATCCGGGATCCTTCGTTCCCGGGTTTGACAGGAATGATGACAGAAAAATTTCGCCATTTCAAATAGTGACAGTAGTCTAGTTTTGCCAAAAAAAAAATCTGCTATTTATTTTGGTAAATTTCTTTTAGAATAATATTATTTCAAAAAAAATTCCCTTGAAACATGCCTAGCATGCATGGTCGAGCCATGGCGGAATAACACAATGAAAGGTCCATGCAGGTACGGAGGAAAATTATGCTCGTATCGGTCCATGGTATGGACAAATCAAGCACAAATTTCTGCGTGATGCACAATAATGAGTTTGTTAGGAAATACTCCCTCCGTTTTAAAATATAAGGTATATGATTTTTTCGAAATATAAAACGTGCATGCGAATTTACGATGTTTTTATTGTTTGCCTTTATTTACCACATATTCTCTATTTATAAGTAATACTCACAACCTATTCTCCCTGACATTTCCAACGCATTTATAGAGAGATAGCACGGTCATTCTCCTGCGTTTCTCTAGTTTTGCATCCTCCTTAATCCCCGTGCTAAGCCAAAAAATGCCTTATAAAAAGAAATAGAGGGATTACTAGGTTTAATTCCATCAAAGTAATTGTTATTTTTCTTTCTGCAACGGAGACAAATTACTTTCTAGATGAAAAAAAGGGGCAATATATCAACACTATACCATCTAGGCCTCGACACCTACACTTGTACGGTTTAGTTTATAGCTTGCACTGCTATTTTTCAAAGAAAGCATTTGTTGACATGAAAGCAAGCACAGCTTGATTGGCCGGAGAGGTGGTAATAGCACCAGACATTTCGGTCTGGCATGTTCATGACGTTTTATAACGCGTATCCTGGTGAGCGCCATCCAAATTTTGTTAAACATTGATTTCTCTTTCCGTCTCATTCCTATTGAAATTTGAAAGTTGAGGTGCTTTGTTGCCCCCAAATAATCTTACCTTTTGACTTTTCAGATCTACACCTCTTAACTCTTATCACTTCATAGACTCTTACATTATCATCCCTAAGGCTAAAAAAAATATTTCCTGCAAGCCATCCAATTTACAAATTTTTATTCGTCACATTCTGCAGCATTGACATTAAGATTGGCGTTTCTTGTTTCGATACCCTAACTACATACTTGGGAGTTCGGACTATCTTGGTTCAAGTTCTGTGATCGTCACCTTATTGAATGATGGATTCGGTTTGTTTGAGCCCTCTGGTAGGTTATTAACACCATGATGGACTTGGTTTTCGTCATTCAACCTGAAGAGAAAAGCAGGCCTGGAAGGAGCAGGCAATGTAGTAGACTTTCCAACAAGCATCAGGATCACATTAGACATGCTGGGTCTGTCACTTGGATTTTCTTGGACACATAATAGTCCAATGTGTATGCACTTGAGAACCTCACTTTCAGGGCAGTTGTAACGCAATGATGGATCCACTGTCTCTGTTATTGTCCCCCTGGTCCAATTCTCCCATACCTGTGCACAAACAATGACTCATTACAAAGCTAATATATTACCAAATATTAGAATGGAAATCACTAAATAGTAATAAAATACTGACATAGCTTAAAAGATGCTCAGCCATCATTGTTTCAGATGAGATTGTGTTTCTCCTCCCAGTCACTATTTCCAGAATAATCACACCAAAGCTGAAGACATCTGACTTGGTCGAAACATGCCCAAGAACCGCATATTCAGGTGCCATATATCCACTGTGCATTAGAAAATTATAAAACATTGCTTCGTGAGAATGTGAAAGTTACGATACAGCATAGGTCAACTAGACATGACTTAATGGATAAGAGTAACTGAATCCATATAGACTTACTAGGTTCCAGCTACTCTTCTTGTGATATGCTTTGTGTGATCGCCCTCAAAAACACTTGCCAAACCAAAGTCAGAGATCTTTGGATTCATATCCATTTCTAGTAATATATTGCTTGGCTTCATATCTCTATGTATAACTTTCACACGGGACTCGTCATGTAGATACACCAAACCTCGAGCAATACCACAAATGATCTTGTACCGTGTATCCCAAGCCAATTGTCCGAGCTTTTCGTCATCTACATGCAGGTGTTGTAGGCTAAACAAATCATTGCATCCTCAAACAGTACAGGAAAACTTCTACATAAGACAAAGTAATTAAAAAATAAACTAATTCTAAAGGTCCATGGATGCATGTGGGTGAGAAACGTAGACATTTTGATTATTCTACCAACCAAAATAACAAGTTTCTTTTTTATCCACTATCATAGCACCTTTCAATTGCTCAGTTCCTGCTGACTTTAAATGCCAAAAACCAATGATGGAATAATCCAACTAGCTAAGCTTAGAGAAGCACCTTCCCAATTTCTACTTCTAAAAGAAAGCAAGGATGTCATGTCTCAGTTAACCTGAACACCGTTTTTCATAATTTTCGTGAATATGTTTGTATTTTCCTCTTGTTACCATGGTATTTGTGTTTACTTGTAATTTATACTAGCTTCATGAAGACTTTCATCATCATTTTTTCTTTTGTTTGCCTCCTTTCTTTCTTTAAAGAAAAAGTTAGAGATGAAGTCAGTACAACTAGTACTCGTGGAATTCAAAGATTGCTTGGAATAAGAAATGACATAGAAATTTCACTACCGAAAATAAAGGCGTCAAGACTTTTGTTTGGAACGTATTCATACACAAGCAACTTGTCCTCCCCATCTAGGCAGGCACCTATTAACTTCACCAGATTCCGGTGCTGAAGCTTGGAAACTAATAATAGCTCATTTTTTAGCTCACGCAGGCCTTGTTTTGATCCTTTTGCTAGTCTTTTTACTGCTATTTCCTGTCCATCTGGCATCAAACCCTGAAAAACAACAACTTACAGTAATAAGAAGTCATAAAATCCAACTGTGATTTTAATCGTCACTTGACATGTACGTGTAGATTATGGCGTTATGCTAGTATTAGGAGCGTAACAAGTAGAAACTAACTTTAAAATAGGATAGTGAGAACGTGTTTAATGTGACTCATCTAGATTCAATCAAAATGGCCAAGGTTGCTAGTTCTTATTATCCTAATTTATGGCTAGTTCTCATTTGTTGGTCAGAGAGAACAAGAGTCAACAAGAAGTCAGGGGAAACAATACTGTGACAATAGTAGGAAGCTGTAAAGAACTAATACCGAGTGTCCGAGTTTGTCCTTGGATTACCTTATAGACTTGTCCAAATCCTCCTTCCCCCAGTTTGTTTTCTTCAGCAAAATTACCTGTAGCTACTCTTATCACTGATGGGTCCAGTAGCACTGATTTAATATCTTCAATATCCTCTGAACAAACTGTATCTGTGTATAAAATACAAAGAACTGATTTTTTTTTCTTCTTTCTCAGAGAGCCGGTAGAACAGAAGTTACAAAACACATCTGTTTTTAATTTGGCGTGTTATCTATGCAATACTGATCGTCTGATCACATATTGTTCTTCTAATGAACTGATTACACTGAACTTTCATGAAAGTGTGCCGAGGGAGCAAGCTATAATGGATGCTTATGTAAGGGTGACATGGTAAGATTATGGGCTACTTAAGAAATAACAAAGCTACTGATACTGGCCAGTTCAACTGCATATTTCAATTTACTAAAGTTATCATGGTGCCAATTCATAGTACTGGAATGATACTTACATGACAATTTTTTCTTTAGACTTGATCTCTTCCTCCATATGCAAATCGATATAGCTGAGATTAAACCAAGTGCTGTTACCACAGGTAGGACAATTCGCAGGATTGCAGAACTGCTGCCATTTCCACTTGAGCTATTGTACTTTTCCTTGGGGTTGGTACCATTTCCTTTATCTGTGTACTAATAGAAATAATTAGATTGAAAAAAAGGACATCTGCGGATTCGTTGTGTGATCCACAATATTTTCTTTTGGAGGGAAGCGCAATCCACAACCTGGCTATAAGGGGAGAAAATAAAAATCAATAATTCAATTGTAAAAAGAACATTACACATTAACCATGACACAATGTGACTTATAATGCAAAGAGGGGGGGGGGGGTTTGAATCGAATTCAAGCACATATATGTATCACACGATGCACATGAAATCAGGCATGAGTTTGCTCTTTTGTATTAGTCACCGTATATCTGACAAACAACCGAACGAGTCTTGGATGAATGAATATCTAGAGCCCTTCCTGAAGGTAATATAGGCAAGTGGAAAAACTCAATGACTGGTTTTGATCCTGAACGTGGGACTTAATCCAACATCCCAACCGCGATAGAGGAGGAGGATCATACCAGGAACGAGCGGAGGAGTGCTGCCGGCTTGCTCGCAGGTCAAGTACGGGCGCTCGCCGGCGACATTGCCCGGAGGGTCGTAGTTGCAAGTGATGAACGTGCCCCCACCCGCACTGTCGTCGCAGGCCACGCTCGCGCAGCCAACCCTCGTCGAGTTGGCCCAGACGAGCTGGGTGTAGTCGCCGCATGCTTGCCCCTCGCAAGCGTTGCTGGCGCAGTTGTAGTACTTCTTCTCTCCGAGCCAGGAGAACAATGCGTCCGAGGCGGTCGAGCCGATGCCCGCTCCGCTCTGGAAGATGTTCTCGCCGTACGGGCCACCGGAACGGACTCTCTTGCAGTCGCTCTTCCTCTTCACCGCGTAGTTTTCGGCGTAGGCTGCCACAGTGCTGTCCCATGAGAGCATGCCAACACCGACGCCGGTCCGGGCCGCGTTCTGGAGGTTCAGGAAATCTTGCGGTGAATTCTGTGCTGCAACGCCCAAAGAAACGGAAGAACAACAGGAAACATCTATAATCATTTACAAGCATACTGACTGAAATGAAGTAATGGTCAGGCAGGTGTATCTTTCAGCCTAAAATTTATGTGTAATTACCTGTGTATTTTTTCTATTATATAAGGGGTTATCTGTACATATGTTATATCTGTACTTGTATATATATTGGCCTATTAGTCTCATGATGAATATAAGCGCTATTCATAACACGGTATAAGCGCGTAGCTAGGGTTTTCGTCAAGTGGGTTTTTCGTCGTCTGGTTCATCCTTTCTAGCTGCCGCCGCCTAGCTTTGCCTCCATTGCGCTCATCATCGTCGAGCTGTTGCCGTCGCTGGATTCTCTTCAGCCGCCGCTTGCTTTCCCACCGTGGTCGTCGTCTTCGTCACCAGGCGACGCCTCTCGCCTGATCCCCAGGAGGTCGCCGTCTTCTGCACGCCGGTCACTCTCGCTATCGAGGCGGGCAATCGGGAGTCGACGCCTCATCTTCTTCAACCCGTTGGCGTCGCCTCTCTTCGCTTTCACCAGTGTCGCTTCGCTTTCATCCCGTCGGCGTTGCTTCGTCTTCATCTCGTCGGGCAACCGAGCCGCCACCGTCCCTCGCCGCCGCCGAGGGGGAACCCTAGTTCCCTTGCACGTTTTTTGGTTTATAGGCCGAGCGAACAAACTTCGGTTGTTTTTAAGTGAGCTAGCCTGGTAAGAAAAGAAAAAAGAAAGAAAAAAAAAGAAAATGTCTTCAGGCACTGTTTCCATTCCTCGCTGCCCAGTGATCTTCGATGGTCTCAATTATCGGGACTAGTTTCAGTACATGCGTCTCCACATGTGTGGTCAGCACCTTTAAGAGTTTCTTACCAGCGAGTTGCCTTGCCCACCTCGCCCTGCTCCACCTGCTGAGCCTGTACTCCCGAAGACTGCTTCCAAAGACGCCCGTAAGGAGGCATCTGATGCTTTTGAGGATGCTATGGAGACTTTTCAGACTCAGTATGCTGCCTACAAGACATGGATTGATGAGGATACTCGTGCCTCTGCTATTCTGGTTACTAGTATAGAAGTGCATCTCACTAGGGATGTGGTTGGTTTGGCTTCAGCATAGTTGATGTGAACGCATCTGCGCAACCGCTATGAGCTATCTGGTGATTCCTTGTATCTTGTTGTTGTGCGTCAAGAGTAGTCCTTGCAGTAGAAAAATGCCACTGTAGACGAGTTCTATACACAGTTGTTCGCGGTATGGCATTAGATTGACTCTTTGGGACCAGATGTTTGCCACACTTATCACAAGGTGTCAGCGTCAGCAGTCTCATCTGGAGTTTCGTCGCATCTACGACTTCTTGACATGTCTTCGAGCTGAGTATGAGAAGACTCGTACTTAGTTGCTAGCACGCACCCTCGGGTGACTTTATTAGAGGCCCTTGCATCTGTTCGTGCTAAGGAAATTCATCTTCGTGCTGTGGGTATACTGCCATCACTATCGTTTCCTTTGATTCTAGCAGTTTCTCCAGCTTCTACACTAGCTACTCCTTCACCACTGATAGCTGCTGTTGGTAGGGGCATACACCGCACCTATTGCAACAAGGATGGACATGTGGAGTAGTTCTGCTACAAGAAAAAGAAGGATTTACGTCGTGGTGGCCGTCCTCCAAAGGGCACCGGTGGTTCCTCCTCTTAGGGGAGCTCTGGTGCTTCTAATTCTTAGAAGTTTCTCACACTGCTGCGTCGCATGGCTGCTTTTGTACCGTCAGGTTCTGCTGCACAGTCTTCTAGTGAGAGACCATCCTCTACTCCTTCTTTCTCAAGTATATCACCTTGGATTCTTAAGCCTGGTGCTTCCTTTCATATGGCATCTGATTCCACCAGTCTCATTTCCATTGGTCATTTAGCTGCTCCTATAATTGTTCAGACAACAGATGGTACCTCTCTTTCTGTCGCAGGATGAGTCACTCTTTTGAATTCATCTTTTCATGTTCCTGTTGTTTCTTATGTTCCCAAACTAACCATGCAGCTCATATCTACCGGTCAGCTCACCGATCATGGTTGTCGTGTTATCCTAAATTCTGATTCTTGTTCTGTTCAGGATCGACGTACGGGGACTCTAGTTGGTACTAGCCCTCGCCGCCGTAACTCACGGCGTCTTTAGGAGTTTGAATAGCTTTATCTTCCTTCCGCTGCCCCTACCAGTCTTGTCGCCTCCACCACTGCCTCCGCTGCATCATCCACTACGTCTTTTGCTCAGTGGCATCATCGTTGGGACATCTTTGTGGGTCGCATATATCTTCTTTACTTCATCGTGGTCTTTTAGAGTCTGTGTCTGGTGATGCTTCTCTAAATTGTCAGGGTCGTAAGCTTGGTAAACAGCTTCAACATCATAGCATTGCATTTGAAAAGGGGTGTTCGAATAAGGTGTTAGAATAGGAACTCCACTTTTGTCTGACAATATAGGTGCTATTAGTATTGCTAAAGATCTGGTGAAGCATGAGCTTACCAGGCATATCGGTATTGATGTTTCCTACATGCGAACACAAGTGCAGGATCAGGTTATTGCTCTTTAATATGTACCTTCAGAGTTTCAGTTGGCAGACTTTTTTACAAAGGCGCAGACTAGAGCTTAGCATTGCTTCTATCTCTCCAAACTTCGTGTTATTGATCCACCATAAGTTTAAGGGGAGGTGTTAAATGTATTATTACCTGTGTATTTTTCCCGTTGTATAAGATGTTATCTACATATATGTTATACATGTACTTGTATATATATTGGCTTATTGGTCTCATGATGAATATAAAGGCTATTCATAACAAAATTTAGGCAACAAACTTCGTGTTATTGATCCACCATAAGTTTAAGGGGAGGTGTTAAATGTATTATTACTTGTGTATTTTTCCCGTTGTATAAGATGTTATCTACATATATATTATACATGTACTTGTATATATATTGGCTTATTGGTCTCATGATGAATATAAATGCTATTCATAACAAAATTTAGGCAACTAAGCTCAAAAGGAAAATAAGGAATACAGGAAAGCTTTCAGATGTAGTCGTGGACTCGTGGGTGTTGACTTTACCCATCATATGGTTCAAATCCTGTTGCTCACAAACATGAATGCGTTTCAATAGAAATTTTATAGGTTTACGGATTTATCTTCGGCCTTCGTCTGTTTAGACGTGTACTAAGAACACGTACTCAAGTGTGTGTTCGTGCACGATGGTATATGTGCGTGTGCGTCTACGCTGTAATTGCAAAAAAAATAAAAATAGAAATATGCAATAGTCTTCTTGTAATCGCAAAAAATTAAAAATTAAAATCTGCAGTAACATTTACTGATATGTTACTGATTCTCTTCCGTCGAAAGTCACGAGTCATGACTACTTCTGGAATAATATAGAAAATGAGTAGTCAGGCTACTCGGCTATTGAACAAATGTTTACTTGTTCCAGTGTTTCCAGTTCCTCTAATTTTCAAGTATCATGAAGGGATCGCAAGGAGTGAAAAGAGGAAATATCCAGTGTGAACTCCTCTTTCAGCGTAAATTCTGGTGTACTTCGCATGAAAGTAGCTTTGTTGCATCAAGAATTACCTGAGCGGTTGAACTGCGCGCACCCGGCGTACGGCCGGGCACCCGGCGCGTTCCCCGGGGGGTCGTACTCGCAGACGATGAACGTGCCGCCGCGGCCGTCGCAAGTGACAGTGGCGCACCCGACCCGGGTGGTGGTCGCCCACACCACCTGCGTGTAGTGCTTGCACACCATCCCTCCCGACGCGGCGCACAAGCCATCGCTGCAGTTGTAGTACTGCTTCTCCGCGACCCACGAAGCCACCGCGTCGGAGGCCGTCCAGTTCGCGCCCCAGCTGCCCCAGAACAGGTTTTCCCCGTAGGACCCGTGGGAATGCACGAGATCGCAGTCGCCTTTCCTCTCGCCGGCGTACCTCGTGGCGTAGGCCGCCACCGTGTCGTCCCACGTGATCGGGGCGACGCCGACGTCGGCGCGGGCCGCGTTCTGGAGATCCACGAAGGTCTGGACCGAATCTTGGGTGTCGACGGAGGCGGCGCCGGCGAGCACGGTGGCCACGCACGGCAGTAGTAGAAGCGCGGCGGTGGCTGCAGCCATCAGCGACCGCCGCTTGTTGCTTGACGGGTTAACCCGACATACACTTTCTCTGACAAAATGGTGTACTTGTTCGAGAAAGGTCGCGATGCCACGCTGGAGATGATGGAGACGCCGCAGTTGACCGTGCCCAAGGGGCAGGTCTGGTGGCTGGCAAGGCATGGTCTTGGCTACAGTGCTTGACTGACAACAGCGGCCGTCTTAAAAAATGCGACGTGACGATGGTTCAAAATGCGGGTGGAAAGGGCCAGCGCCGGTTGGTACAAGTCGCCCTCAAAACGCGGGTGGAAAGGGCCAGCGCCGGGTGGTACGAGTCGCCCTCAAAACGCCCGCCGTAAGATCGTCTCGGGTTGGCCTCGGGCCGTCCGATCGGATCTACTGCCCTAGGGACAGCGGCCAGGGCTCGAGGAGCTAGCGCGTTACTCCACGCGTGGGAAGGAAATTCTACGGGGCACCGCCCCACGTGAGGTCCCGTCCCCGAGCCCTTGGATCAAGGGTGGATTGAGATGAACGGTGATGGGGCGGGGCCTCACGGTGAGGCCCCGTCCCATAGCATTTTCTTCTCCGCGCGCGTTCCCACTGCCCGGTTTTGGCCTTCGTTCCCCAGTGCGTCGTCTTCGCTTCGTCCTCTTTCCCATGCGTCTGTGCTCGGTTTTCTCCCGTGCGCCTCTGCCCGCCTTGCTTCACGCCGCCCGCTTCGGTTTTCTCTCGTGTGCCTCTGCCCGCCTTGCTTCACGCCGCCCGCTTCCGGCCTGCTTCTCCGTCTCTCCTTTCCCACGCGCGTCCGGCTGCCTCGCCGCGCCTCGCTCGCCTCCTTCACGTCTTTTCCCCCGCGGGCCCCCGCCCGCCTTGCCTCACAGCAGTTCGCCTCCGGGCTCCTCCGCGTAGCATGCTCATTGCTGTTGTCTTCTTCCCGTCGACGCCGCCGCAGCAGGCCTCCATCGCCACCGTCGTTTCGTGTCCTCACGCCGCTTGGATTTTTGGCCGATTTGATTTTGGGGACGCGTATCCCCGGAATCCTCCACAGCTCCTCTTTTTCTTACGCGGGTTCTTCTCTCCGCTTGCCTCTGGGCTCCTCCGCGCCGCAGTCATCTGTCGACAGCTCTGACGACGTTCGAGTCATCAATCTTACGAAATAAATAGAGAAAAATGGCAAAGAGTTCTGAGAAGAGAATGAAATTGCTCTTTTATTGCTATGAACTTGTTATTACAGGTGCCTTAGACTAGTCCTAATTATATTGAGCGTAATGCTTACTATGGTTGAATCAGACTTGAAACATGAATCTAATGTCGATTGTCTTGTTTCAATCCGATGTGTTCTCCTCTCCTCGTTCCTCTGTGCTTTATCTTTAAATAATCGTCGAAGAGGTGGCAGTTACTCCTTGAAAGGACACCTGTTGGAAGTATCACGACTGGTTGGAGTGAGGCTGCGGTTGATAAAGTACCAATCGTTCGACGGTTGGGCATCTGTGAGACACCCAACTGTAGGGTGGTTCTTGTCAGTATCTTAGGACTATGAAACGTTGCATGGTATGGAACAAATAGGACATGTGTTCCATTCATCATACGATAAGGAATATATTTGGAGGTAGATCCGGTTGCCAGTTCATTACTTCTACGAGCAGTTATTTGGTCGGGGATTAGGTACAGAACCTCATCCGACCATGATACTTATTATGTAACCTCTGAAATCCTTACGACCACAGGGATCGTTAGCCTTAGGGGTTAGGACCATGAAGACATATGGTCTTTTATTATGTATTAAAGTAATATATATATATATTTTAATCCTCGTCAGCCACCTTCCTCTTGCTCCCTTGCACCTCTTTTGTTCTCGAAGTGCCGCCACCTTCCTCTCGCTTCTTTACGCCACTTTTGTTTTGGGAGGTCCTCGCGTCACTTGGATTTTGGGCGGATTTGATTTTGGGGACGCGTCGTCACCGGAATCCTCCGCATCTCCTCTTTTTCTTACACGCCTTCTTCTATGCGTGCCCCCAGCCACCTCGTGATGGCTCGCCTCCGGGCTCCTACGCGTCACAGTTGTTTGTCGCCACCGCCTTCCTCTCGCTCCCTTGCGCCTCTTTTGTTCTCGGAGCGTCGCCACCTTCCTCTCGCTTCCTTGCGCCTATTTTGTTCTCGGAGCGCATAGCCCCCCGAGTAGCCTCTCCACCTTTTCAAGCGCTCTCTTCTTCTCTGCGCGCCCCTAGTCATTTCGCGTTGCGACTAGGGATGGAAACGAGTCGAGCCGAGCCGGGCTCGTTTTGGCTCAGGTGAACGGTAGGCTCGGCTAGGCTCGTTTCGAAAAAGAGCCAGTGAGGAGGCTCGGCTCATGATCAGGCTCGAACCAGCTCGCAAGACAACACAACAAACCACCCAGAAACTAGCTCGCGGTGGATCTTCTCGTTGATCTTTTCCAGAACTAACTACCGACGAGGATCAACATACAAAAATCAATACAACTACACAAACATTACGTTTCAAAAAACAATTCAAAGCATGAACCAACATCGATCTGAGGAAACAAAGGCAAATCATGAACGCGCTTGCGGTGGTCCAGGACTCCAGGGCTCTAGGCTAGAGCCCCCGATGATGGCCTGGAGGCGCTGCTGTAGCCTGCAGCGTGTCCTGGACTCCTGGTTGAAGGCCGAGACGGGAGGCGGCGACGGGGAGGAGGCCCCTGCTGCCCCCCATGGGAAGGCGGGGAGGTTGGCGGAGGGCCGGAGGCCATGAAGGGGAGGATGAGTAGACGACGATGACGCCACGCCGTGCGCACTCGACGAGGTTGATGTGGTCAACGCCGATGCCGGTGGTGATGACGCAGCCAAGGGTCAGAACGGCGTCGAGGAAGGCCCTATCCACACGAACTAGGCCACCGTCGACGACGAGCGCAGCATGCGGCGGGTCGGGCCCCGTGTATGCCGCAGCGAGCCGAAGGCGTGCACACAATGCCGCAGGCCCTCGGCGAATGACGGGTCGAAGCGGCGGAAGAGGAGGACGATAGGTTGATGGCTAGAGTTGTAGCCGGTGGGTTGCTGGTCGGGTGGTTGGAGCTGGCGGGGTGAACGATGAGAGGAAGGGGAAGGGGAAGGGGATTGGATAGGGACGGGAGGAAGGGGAAGGGGATGGAGATTGGAGATATTGAGGACCAGGCGTGGGTGTGTGGCGTCTTAGGCAGGTGCAGGCGCGGGCCTTTGGGCCTTCGTTGCTTCGTGGGTCGTACGAGCCATTTGGATCGTGAGCGGCTCGGGCTCGGCTCGTTTGTTCACTGAGCTGAAAACTGGGCTCAGCTCAAAAAATAACAAGCTCGAGCTGAGACGGCTTTGCTCACAATGAGTTCGAGCAGGCTCACGAGCCTCGAGCTATTTTTCCAGCCCTAGTTGCGATGGCTCGCCTCCGACCTCCTCCGCTTGTCCTCCTTCTTTCCAATGTCTTCTTTGCCCCACCGCCGCCGCCGCGGTCCTCCACCACCACCACCGTTCCCCCGCCTCCTCGCCGCTTATGTTTTACGACCACCTCGTCATAGGAATTAAATCCTTCGTGCCTCCTGTTTTCCTCCGGTATCTTCTTCTATCTGTCTCCGCCATGTCATCCTCAGGTACGGTCGACATCTCCTCACCTCGCGACGCTTCCGTTCTTCCAGTATTTCTCGGTTTCTCTCAGCCTACGCCTGCAGCCGCCTTGGACCGTTTGAGCTGACCTTGATCCTTT
Source organism: Phyllostachys edulis (assembly GCA_036346405.1). NCBI lineage: Eukaryota > Viridiplantae > Streptophyta > Magnoliopsida > Poales > Poaceae > Phyllostachys > Phyllostachys edulis. Next base: position 50,761,293 of record CM070547.1, on the reverse strand, counting down.
TTTTGTTCGTTCGATCGGATCTGCCGATACGCCTGTAGCCGCCTTGGACCGTCCGAGCTGACCTTGATCCATTTCTGTTCATTCGATCGGATCTGCTGTTTAGCCTCGCCTGGTTTGCCTATGTTTCATCACCGTTCATTGTTTTCCTCTCTGTCACTTCTTATGGGCCTCACGTTCGCTGAGGCCCGTTCTCAGTGGGTTCTTCCTACTTGTACTCTCGGTCGGGTTACCTCATCGTCGAGCCGAGTGAGCTCGCCTGACCTCCTGTTTCCATCATCTTCCTCAAACACTGCGGTCACCATACTTACGTGCCTCCTAGTTCTTTGTTCCTAGGTACAGAGCTATAGCAATGGAGTTGCCTCCGTTTAGGCACGGTTCGTCCCTGTTCGTCCTCGAGCAGCGCTCCAAATGTACCCCCGTGTCTGCCCATGGTTCGCTCGAAGGTACGAAGTTATAGCTCTACGATGTGGGGATGGCTTCATCTAGACGGAATGTATCGCCATTAATAGTCGCCATTATAGAGACTTTTTCCTTCCAAGCTCTTACTAATTCTTCTTCATTTTCTCCATCCGCTTTTCTTGCTTATGTTTCTAATCTTTCGCTGCTTACTTCCTTCTGTGCTTCACCGCCTTCACGTGGTTGTATCTGCCATGCTTTGTTTTCATCTTTATTCAACATGTTGTCGGAGATCCTCCTAATGGATTTTGGTTGAGGTGAGATGCAAACATACTTTGTTGTTGCTGCTATTTACAGGTTTTGTGTCGTCGTGTGCTGCTTTCTTGCAGCTATTTTTTTGTCATATTCTAGTGCTTTTCTATTATTTAGCTCCATGCTAGTGTGCTCTCTCTTCTTGCGTGTGTTTGACAGGTAGCTTAGCGTCGCACAATCTTTCCCCGTCCATCGTTCGTTTTTACTCCTTACATCATTTGCCTGCTCCTGATGGTCGTTGTTATTTATTATTGATCCCTTTATTGATGTTGTTTCAGGTCGGCTGTTCACCTTTCTAGGAGGTGTTAGTCAAGTTTGACCTCCACTATCTCTATTATTGCTACTTACCGTGCTGGATTTTGTGCTTCCATCTATGGATCTGTCTTATTACCGGAACGCTTCTATGTGTGTGCTCTATAGGTCGCTTTCTTTTGGCCCCTTCTCGGTTACTGCTCAGCCTCACATTGTCCGTTGTGCGCCTCGCTGCTTAGGTTTGTACCCTTTCCAGCATTGCTTAATGTACCATGTTATGTTCTACCGTTCTATGTGCATGTCATTGTTAGTGCCTGTTTCTTAACGTGCCTACCACCTGTCGCTACCTATTCTTTTGACGAGCTTAGTCCATTCGTCTTGCTGCAGATCGGTTGTCCAGCCTTCGTGAAAAAATAGTAAGCGAGGTTTGCATCTTGCTTTCTTCGTTACTATCTCCGAAACGGTGCTTCCATGTGGATCGGTTTCTTACTATCTGGTTTCTGTTGTTGGTACACTCTGTAGATTATTTTCTTTACCTTTGGCTCGGTTCGTCGTTGAGCTCAGCCTACTTAGATAACCTTCCACACAGTGCTACTCTGGTTTGTGTCCTTTCCTGCTTTGTTTAACATGGTCGTCTATGTTCGTGCGCTCAATGTACATGCTTTTGCTAGGCTGCTATGTATCTGTGTGTACGATTCAGCATGCGGTCTTCACGTCCTTTTAGGTCGTTGCATTACCGTTGTCTTTATGCATTTGTTCCTTCGTCGTGATTACTGTAACGCAATCGTTTATGTGTGCTCATTCTGTTCGTTGTGTGCTGTCTAAAAATATCCAACTGCTTTGCGCTATTTGCGAACCCTAGGTTAGTCGTATGCGAGGCTGCCTACCTATCCATTGTGTGTCAGCCATGCTATCGGGCCTCTCTTTAGGTAACCTATTTTGCTTCCTTTCTTACAACTGTCTCCTTGTGCGCCATACGTTCCTTGCAGAGCAAGCAAAAAAAACATTTTGGATTTTTCCTTCTCGTTGTCTTCTTGCCTAACTTTCAGTTGTGTTGTTCATGATTAATTATGTCCTCTGATTAAGGTGACACCACGTTAAAAGGTAGCATTGTGCTTGCATGCAGGACAATCGATACGCTTTCATTGCTTCCACGTGTTATGTCGTAAACCTACTCACCATCCTTCATATGCTCTTTTGTTTGCGTTAACAGGCAATGGTTACTTCCCTATTGTGAATCCTCCTATTGTAGCCCAAAATCATAAGAAACGTAGGCTTATACTTACGCATCATCGCTTTTGACACCTAGGTCGTTGTCTGCTTATATTTATTTACTGGACAAGTTTATGTTTGCGTACAAGTTCTTTTGCTTAGCTAAGGATCACTTAGACTTTGCTGATATGTTGTCCCTCCTTTCCTATTTAATATGCCTAGTTGTTCTCCTACCGGTCCTTTTTTTCCCTCCCTTTAGACCCTACTGCTGACTTTACTCTGACTGTCGCTTGGTCGCACTTCCCAGCTGAATATGTCTAGTCACTTAAAGGTGTGTCCCATGACTAGGTCCTATTTTTTTGGTTGCTCATGACAGTTTCTTCCATTGTTTCATTCCCTGTATTTATGGAAGTTATTTCCCCTTCGTTGCTTCACACCCGGGGAAATCATACTATGTTCATTGAAATATGGGTGTACAAACTGTCGTGCTACCTTTTGGTTCCAAGAACGGGTTAGAGGCCAGTCTTCCGTAAGAGAGAGACACGTAGTTTATAATCTTTGTCGCAAGGGTGATAAGGTTCAGATTCTATCGTTCAGAAAGCCACTGGTTTTTAGCTAGCTTACTGAACTTCGATGGTGATCGGTGATCCAAGACGTTCATATGTAAAATCCAACAATACAATTGTCTTTTTGCATTCACTTCCATGGGAGCATCCATAGATTGATCGTCTAATACAGGTCGTGGACCCCCTATTTTCAAAATTAATGGCCAGATCCATCATCGTATAGGATCTCTGTTACCGAGTCCAAGCGACCCTCCTAAATTTGTTGAGCTTTATATCTATGATACCAACAATGAGGTCGCTTACAGAATCCATGCTTTAGATCCAAATGATAGCATTGACGGGATCTAGATCCAGATATAGTAGCTGGACCTATAGATATGCTTGATCAGTATAATCCTTTGGTTAGACAGTTTAGGATTTCTAGAGATCGTTTGCTAGGTTACGAAGATGAGCGACTAGCTATTCGCATTGTTGCCCCTACTGACAGTGATAGTTCTCAGTTTAGTTTACCATCGATTGACCAACTTGCTGGCTTGCAGGTAGGTGACTTTTTTATACGGACCCCATCGCGTGATATAATCGTGCATGACAAGTCATGTGGCTTACGTCAAATTTCTTCGTTGCATCATGTTTTTACGGCGTTACAGTATCCTCTTTTGTTCCCATATGGTGAGCGTGGATTCCAATTGGGTATTCCTTATAGTGGCATCGATCTAAGCCGTTCAAATGCCCATAAAAAATGACTATGCAGGACTACTACTATTACTTCTGCCATTACAGAAAGAACGAGTACAACCCATAATTATGTTGTGACCTGTTATCCGCCCAGATTAAGGTTGATGCTCGAGCGTGTATTGATGAGTGCAGGCTGACATTCATTATGAAGTGCCAAGACCAGTTTAGAGCCGAACATTTCCAAGGTATCACGGATGCCGTCAACTCAGGTTGCTTAGATGGCAATATTGTAGGTAAAAGGAATGTGTTACCTTCGAGCTTTACTGGTGGCCATCGTTACATGCAAGAGAATTACCAAGATGTGGCGATGATTTGTCATGTCCATGGTCTGCCTGACCTATTTATGGTTTTTACATGCATTCCTAAATGGCCTAAAATGGACGAAGCCCTATTGTTTGAACCTGGACAGACATCAGTTGATAGACCCGACATCGTGGTTAGGTTATATAACATGAAACTAAACGAGTACCTTGATGACATAACCGATGGCCGTGCCTTTGGCCCTGTAAAAGCAGGTAAACAATTTGTTGTCCTCTTGCTCTTGCCTTCCTCCTTCCCCTGCATGTTTCGTCCGCTTCTTTTTTTGTGCTATGTCCTTCATTTTTTCCCTATTTTCCCTCTTCCAGTTCTGCACACCGTAGAGTTCCAGAAAAGAGGTTTACCACACGCTCGCATCCTCGCATGGTTGGCGGGTCGTAGTAGAGAAGCTAGCCTAGCTCTTATTGATTCTTTTATAAGGGCTGAGATACTAGACCCTGTTGCAGATCCTTTGGGTTATACTTTAGTTAGCTAATTTATGGTGCATGGCCTGTGTGGAAATCTCAATGAAAGGTCTATTTGTATGAAAAAGGTGCATGCTTTAAACATTACCCAAAATCATTCCAGAATGAGACCACCATCGATAGCAACGGTTTTCCGATCTATAGGCGTTCTGACAATAGTCGTTATATCATAAAGAATAGATGTCGCCTTGACAATAGATGGATTGTACCTTACAACATGGCTCTCCTTAAGAAATATCAAGCACACATTAACGTAGAATGGTGCAATAAGACAAAGGTTCTAAAATACTTATTTGAATATGTGGATATCATGGAGATATGCTCACGATCTTAGGATGATGCTACAATTAGCAATCGCGTTGAAGGTTTGTCGAAACACGTGTTTTCGGCGAAGTTCAAAATGCTGTTAAGTCTCAAGCGGTTAGACCGACCATTGTGTGGCGGTCAGACCGGCCACATTGGCGGTCAGACCGGCTAGGCCTCAACTCAGGCTCAGGCTAAGTGGCTGGCGGTCAGACCGGCCATTGGGTGGCGGTCTAACCAGTCAAAATAGACATTTGATTTTGGAGCTGGGCCAAAAATAGAGGGTGTAAGCAAGAGAGTGGATTCTCCTACACTTGGTCTTAGAATTTTTGGAGCTTTGAGTCAAAAGTTCTATTCGTTGGAAATTTCTAGAAGGTTTCGGATTTCCAGGGAGGAAATTGGCTAAGTCCCGGTGGCGGTTAAACTGCCAACAGTGGCGATCGATCGCCAAGGGGCGGTCGAGACCAGCTTAAAGTGTGATCGACCAGTTTTCACTTGTTCATCGGCCAACTCGGTGGCGATGATTGTTTGGTTAGGTCATATTCATGGGTTTCAGTGCATATGTGTTGCGTGATGTATGTTTTGACTAACGTGGGTCAAGTTGCGAAGAACTTATTCCCAGAAACGATTTCTTGGTCTATTGTTGTGCAGGTTGCTTAGAGCTCAACGACGGTCAACGGCGAGGATGATTGGGACTAGGCTTGGAGAGCTGAGGTCTAGAACGATCGAGGATGCCGGGTGAGGTCAATGGATTCAAGTATGGCGCAAAATGGACAAGGATGACCAAACGGGCAGTTCGGTGCGACGGGTTGGATCAAGCGGTGCGGGGGTCGGTGCAAGTGCCATGGTGGTTTCGACATGAGCCGCATGGGAGAGACTTGCTGACATGAAGAGAGCCGTTGATCAACCTACACGTGGCGAAGCATGAGGAGTGCTTCATGAAGATTGGACTCGGTCTTTGGAAAAGGATCGAGAAGGGGTATTTTGGTAACTTCACCTAAATACCGTCTTGGTGACCTTTTGCTAACCCGCGGCGCAAGACGGCGCAAGGAGAAGCGGATTAGGTCAAGAGGAGATGAAGACGGCGCTTTATAATGCGTGCGTGAGTGAAACCCGTTTGTGTGTGGGCTTAACGGGTGCCCATTAAGGAAACTCTTCTAGAAGGTTAGCCGCCACTATAAATAGAGAAGGGAGGTGGCTGCACCCCCTGAACTCTTTTGCTTATTGTAAACCCTAGTTTGTGTTTAGGGCTTAGGGAGAAAGGTGGAGAGGTTAGGGTTCTAGAGAGTTGGATTGATAGTGTGCTCATGAGTTGAGTTTTTGTCCTCTAGGATGGAGTGGCTATAAACCATCAACAATCACAAATCAATCTATGCATGATTCCTCAAAGATGAGTCTCTTTGTGTTCTTGCTCTCTATTTTGTGATTTTGGGGCTTTCTTTGATCCTTCGGTTTTTCTTTATTTTCTGCCCCTAATCTAGCTTGCTGTGACATGTGGGAATACATCTAGGATCATCTTGATCATCAATCACACACGAGCAAGTTTCTAGATCATCTTTTGGTTTTAACTTGGTTTTGGAGCATCCTTCACTCAAACGGAAAAAGGTCAGAACTTTGACATGGATCTACACGATCCTTGATTGGAATAGGTTCCTGACATCCTTAAGAAGGTGTGTCTCAAGTTTGGTCAAGTTTAGAGCCGTAGATCAAAAGTTAGACCAATTTGTGTTTCGGGCTTCGGGCTGTTTGTCCCTGTTCATCGTCAGGAGCGGTCAGACCGCACTTTCAACGCTGGTCAGACCGCCGAGCAGTCAGACCACCAGATGCACGCTGGTCAGACCACTCAGCTCTTCGTGGTGTGAGCTTTTGGTTGTTTTGCTTTGGGGTGTTGATTGGATTCAGCACAAGTCATTCGTTGTGCTTGTACTTTGATCTTCATAGCTTTCATAGCTATTGGAGTGAAAACGTATTGAATCCAATTTAGGAGAAAAAGTGATCATGCTCCTATTCACCCTCCTCTAGTCGCCTTTTCGGTCCTACAAGTGGTATCAGAGCCCGGTTAGCTCTTCTCATAGATCTTAACGGGTCTTAGGAGCCATGGCGTCTGACAAGTATTTCACCAAATCACCTGTGTTTGATGGAATCGATTTTTCATACTGGAAGGCTCGCATGCATGCCTACATCGAGGCTCAAGGGCACTCAATTTGGCTTAAAGTCAAAAATCCTTATGTAGTGCCAGCCAATGACGATGTAATCTCACCCGATGTGGAGGCAAATAGCAAGGCTCGGAACTTCTTGATTCAAGGGCTTAGTCGATCTGAGTTTGAGTGTGTCGCTCACTTGAGGTCTGCTCACGAGATCTGGAAGACCCTCGCTGACTACCATGAGGGCTCTACCGCGATCAAGGAAGTGAGACAGAACCAACTTAAGAAAGAATATTCAAAGAACGAACAAAAGCCTGGTAAATCTTTGGATGAGTTGTTGGGAAGGTTTACCAAGATCATTCATGACTTGCGTGCTGTGGATCTTGTGTTTACTGAATCTGAGAATGCACATCAGTTCTTGATTGCACTTGACGTGAGAGTTTAGGGGATGAAGATCACTTTCATCAATGACAACACTGTCATGAGTGAGCTTACCATGGATAAGCTCTACTTGAGGTTGAAGACGCATGAGATTGACTTCATCTCATATCTTCCCAAGACAGAGTCGATGGCTCTAGTGGTTGACCCTTCTAAGGGTAGCTCTTCTGATTCTTTGGATTTTGATCATCTGGTTTTTCATTGTCCGCCTTGCACACAGTGAGCGATGAGTAGCTAGAGAAGCTACCTGAGGATGACTTAGCCCTCCTATCCACAAAATTCACGAAAGCCTACAACAAAGTCAAGAGCAAAAGAAGAAGTGGCCCTATTACCTACTTTGAGTGTGGTGAGCCAAACCACATTCGGGCTAAGTGCCCCAAGCTGAAGGGCAAGGAGGAGAAGGACTTCCGGAGGCGTCCTCAAGCTCGATATGCAAAAGCCAAGAAGCCCAACTACCGGAAGTTCGTCAACCGGGTCATTGCCGCTCTTGAGAATGTTGATATGAGCGATGTAGACTCGGGGACGGAGGACGACGAGGATGATTTGTATGGCAAGAAGAAGGCCCAGGACTTCACCGGTATGTGCTTTATGGCCAAGGACAGCCACGACGTCGATTCCTCTAACGATGACGATCCCTTTAGTGATCCGGACGAGGTATGCCCCTCACTCAATCAGATGAAACACGCTTTGGTTGCTGCTGAACGACATCTGAAAAAGCAAGCTAAAATGATTAAGAGGCAGGATATCATGATTGACAACTTGAACCTAGAAGTGGTTAGACTCAAATCCATTAATCCTGCTGATGATTGTGATTCTTGCTCTAACTTGCATGATGAATTGACCAATCTGAAATCTGCTTATTCTTCCATTGTAAGGCAACTTAAAGATGCTCTAGATGAACTAGAATCTCTTAAATCTAGTCCTGGTCATGCTTGCTTGGATGCTATTGCTTTAGATGTGACTTCTGTAGAAGCTATTCCTTCACCTTGCTCAAATTGTGCATTGCTCGAATTGAAATTGGATAGTGCTACTAAAGAATTACTGAAATTTAGTGCTAGTCACACTTGGTCTCCTTGTGAGGATAGTAAGATTAAAATAAAGGAAATGACTGAAATAGTTCTTCATTCCAAGACTGCCTCATGTGAAAACTATCATAAACTCACAATTGAGAATGATGCTCTAAACAAGACTCTAGAGGAGAAATCTAAAATTGAACAATCCATATCCATAACTGCATCCAAGAAAGTAGTTGATTCTAATTCTTGTGCCTTTTGTACTGAAGTTGGGCATAATGTAGATGAGATACAAGAGGCGTTTAGAGTCAAGTTCAAAGAGTAGTTGGGTAGGATTAGGAATGCCTCTTATGTGTCTTGTGAGGCCTTGAAGGTTGAGGTAGCTCATCATAAGGAAAGATATGATAGGGCAATCAAGTCAAATAAGTGTGCCTCATGTAAGGACCTAGCCAAAGAAAATGACTACCTCAAAAAGACTCTTGAGAGATTCTCTAGTAGGAAGAAGAACCTTAACATGAGCTTCGATCAATCTAAGGTAAGTGTAAAGAAAAGTGGCCTAGGATTTAATTCTCTAGAGTATTCCAAGAACCACCTACCTAAGGTTGTGAGAGCTGTTGAGAGTGGCAAGTTTGAGGTAGAACCCCCTGAGCCATATAAGTTAGTCTTTAGATCTGCAGGTTTTGCTCAAACCCCTTTTAGCAAGATAGATGCTTCTATTTCAGCAGGTCAGGCCTCTCAAAAGGTCAATTATCATTGCATCTTCTGCAAGAAGAATGGCCAGATAGTTGAGTTCTGCTTCCGTAGAGCTAAGAGTGAGAGGAAGGAGAGAGTGCGCGCTTGAGGTCCATTAGAGGAGTTCCTTCACCTATGACTATCTCTAGAGCCAAGCAGCCTATCTTTCCTACTGGACATAGGTCTAGGTTCGTAGATGACTTCTTTGACTCTTTTGGTGGCTCTTGGCAGCATTTTGGGTTAGGATATCGTGAGGAGAGACCACAGATAGCATCTAGATAGGGGGAGTACTGATCTTTTGGTAGGTCGATTCGGAGAGGTCTAGGTGTTGCACGTGTGCATTCTTATGATTATCCCTCTAACCATTTTATTGCTACTTCTACTGGTGTTCCTAAGCATCGTGTGGCTCAATACTGGATTCCCAAGTCTTTTATCACTAACCCCAGTACTGAGGCACAGATGTTCCCTGCTTGTGCCCTATAGGTCCGTCGTGCGAGGAAGGAGGACATATGGCTTATTGACTCTGGGTGTTCTCGACACATGACTGGAGATCTAGATGGTTCTTGTAACATCCCAATTTTCCTGAGTTATTGAAAATTTCAAAATTTTAAAAGTAACCCTTTGGTTTTATTGAATTGCTAAAGCTTAACTTGAAATTTAGAAATCAAAAACCATTTAATTTGAATTAATCAAACTTTAATTAAATTAAAATTGGTTTATTGGAGTTTTCTGGAATTTAGAAATGGTTTTTCCTTTGCCCCGAAATTAAAATCTATTTTATTTGCAAAATTAAAAGCTAAAGTATAATTGAAAGTATTTTTATTAAGTTCCATTTAATTCAAGGGACTTCTGTGAATTTTCCTAGAATTTTTGGATGGCTTTAACTATTTTCTAAAAATCTTTTTCGTTTTCTGGTATTCTGTTTAATCAAAAACCTATTTAAATCTCCCTAAAACTTTTGTGCCGAATTCATTCGGCTCGTTCTCCTTTTTCTTCTTGCTGCCCAAAGACGCCTCGTCCCTTCTCTCTTATGCTGCCCAACAAGCCCTGGCCTTCGCGCCTCTCGCCGCTCTCTCTACCATGTGGGGCTACCCTGTCAGCCGCCTTGCCCACTTGGTCGTCTTCTTCGCCGAGCCGGTACAGCGCTGTGCCAAGTGGGAGCGGCGTCCACGCCAGCGCCACGTCTTCCACTGACTCCCTGCCCTACCCCCTCGTGCACATTAAAGGCGGCATCCTCCCCCACGACCACCGCCCACTTGCGCGCACCCCCCTGACCCCGGCCTTTGGACCCGAAGCTCCGCCGCCGAACCGCTAACACCCATACCGCCACCCTCTCCCTCAGCCCTCCCCGCGCCCTATAAATGCGAGCACCGGACGCGCCTCTTGCTCCTCTCTATTTCCCCTCTACCCCCTCTCTCTCCCTCGCCCTAGCCTGGCTGTGATTCGAGTTTTCGCCGCCGCCATCGAGCTTCGCTCCACCGCCCCTAGCACCACCACCTGACTTCCTCCGCCACCTTCGACCTCACCTCTGGGTTCACAAGACCCGGGGCCACCCCGTGCGCGCTTCCTCATCCCCAAGAGCCGGCCGGAGCACCAAGTTCGCCTTCACCCGCCGCCGCCGCCGCTTCTTCCTCCCCGCCGACGACTTTTCCGTGACGCCGCGTCATCGAGGCCCAGTGCACTAAGCTCACCGTGAGCTCCTCTTCCTCTGGGTGCCCTCACCACGGGCCAAGACCCGGCCATTCGCCGGCGAGCCCTCAGCTCTAGTGCGCCGCCGCTTCGGTGCGCAGGCAATGCTTAGGTGGCACCACATCAGCGCCATGTGGCACCACATCACCGTTTTGCCCGCGTGGCAATTAAACCGATTCTCTTACAAAAATAATTCAGAAAATTGGAAAAAAAAAACCCTAATTCTATTATTTCTTGTGTTTTTCCCACTTCCAGAGGCCATAACTTCCTCATTCGAACTCCGATTCGAGTGATTCAAAATTCTAAAATTATCTAAATTTTTTATATTCCTAGTAGTATTTATTTGGTAATTATTTGAAATTTATTTGGAGTTGTTTTATTTATTTAGCTTTGTTTGCATGTATAGATTCCAGTGTTTCGGACGAATTTGTGGACTCGATGACCGAAGCACATCAACTCTTCAACGAAGGCAAGTCGTAGGCCTTTGATCATGTTGAACCCAATTTATAAAATATATTGTTTGCTATGAACATGCATTGCTAAGTTTATAATAAATGGTTCCGAAAATAATTAATTACCTAATTTTCATTATGCCTCATTGATAAATTGTGAACGACATGTATCCTTGAATAACATAAATCCTTGGACACCCTAAGATGGTTAATTATTAGTTGGACAGGATTGTACTGCCAACATTGGTATCGTATTATGCTTAGCCAATGCTTTAGTTATATGTTAGATTCACGATCACATACTCAAAGAATGATTGAATTTAACTAAAGGAAATATGGAACCGTGGCGAAGCCACTATTGATAAAAGATGTTGTGCCATGACTAGGGTGGTCATTTGGCCGGGTTGAACCGAAATGATTTATGCTTGGACGAGTGGGTGGTGGAAAAGGTGGGTGCGAAAAGCACATTTGGAATGCGGAAAGTCTCGTCTGAGTAGCCAACTAAGGACTTAACCTTGAACCATTGATCTGGGCCATATCATACAACCATATGTCTAGACTGGGATAGACCTGGTCGACTAATTAGCAATGTTTTGGTTCGGTTCTATCAAGGGTTGATAAGCGGCGCAAGAGGGGGCCCAGAATGGCGAAACCTTAGCGGGTAGATCCGAGTTAAAATAGAGCTTTATAAAAGTCTTATCACGTACTCTAGACTGCTTACCTAAGGTAGTGAGCGGTGGCATAGATATATGTCGAGCAAACGAGAGAATTCGTGTCTTGTGGGTTAAGCTGTACAACCTCTGCAGAGTGTAAAACTATTCGAATAGCCGTGTCCCTGGTTATGAACATGCTTGGTGATTTCACGCAAGGGGTAGACTTTTATCAAAATGTTGGAATGGGTTGGTCGAATCTAGTAGATGGTTGTGGTTGATGGTTGGGAAGTGAACGGGGTGTTCACTAGTCGTCTCAAGGAAAATTGATTACTTATGTATTAATCTTTTAGATTGTGCTTTTCAATCTAATTACTATCAATATTGCTTTCTGCAAAATAGCCATAAAGCTATCCTTGGCAAGCTTTGCATGAATATTACTTGCATACATTTCTGTGCGACTTGCTGAGTACATTCAAAGTACTTACGACTTTATGCCCTCTGGTTGATCAGTCACTGAAGAAGAACCAGGAAGCACCGAGTTCTACGAAGAAGACTACTTTGAAGACTATGTGAATTAGGTCGCGTCCTCCACTCGATTGTCTGTGGGCATATTGGGTGACCTCCACTAGATGTTTGATTTCCGTTGCAAGCTACCTTTTGTTGTTAAGCCCTGCGTAGCAAACGTTGTAAGACTTGACCATAAGGTCTTTTCGCTAAATAATGTTAATTTGTCTGCTTCATCTATAGTATGTTGTATGGATATGATTACACTAATGTTGCAACTGTGTGAGCTAGCTACTGATCATGGGACTAGTTTAGAATACACAAAGGGTCCTGAGGTTGCTTACTCGGGGTGCCGACAGTTCTCCTCCCTTACACGTGCATCCAGCAACGAGTTGATCACGTTTGGGGATGCTTCTACTGAGACCGTGATAGCCAAGGGCACAGTGCGCGTCAACAACAACTTCAAGCTTAAGGACATCGCTTTGGTAAGTAAGCTGATGTATAATCTGCTATCTGTCTCTCAGCTTCCTAATGAGGGTCTAGAAGTTAGGTTCAAGATTGGTGAGTGTAGAGTTCTAGACTCCTCGGATGAGCATGTCTTTGGGATCTCTAGGTTTGAGAGGATCTTTAGTGCTAATTTCAGTATCTTTTCTGCGTCCAGCCCTAGGTGTATTGTGGCTTCTGACTCTCACGACTTAGTGTTGTGGCATCATAGGCTTGGACATATATGTTGGGTCGCGGGTAGGCTACGATAGCTACAAACAAAAATTTCTACCACGCAAAACAGGATGCCAAGCAAGTAGATGATCATAGATCGTTACCACCAGACGCGCAGAGCAGCGGAAGAAGGGTTGGAGCAGCCTGGTCCAACGAAGAGCACGTCGATGTAGTGGTCGTAGTCGATCGTCCAACGCCCGAGAAGTCGATCACGATGGTCGTAGTCGATCGTCTCCTCCAAAGAACCTCTCAGATTCCTTGTGAAGATCGCGGATCGTCCTCAAGCGCAACAATCGTAGTAGCGCCTCTACGGTATCCACACGTCCAGGGAAGGAACAACCGAACGCCGGTGTACTAGCACCAAGTCGCACGGTGGAGCTCTCAGGAAGATGGCGGCTAGGGTTTCGGTGGTGTTTCACGCATACCCAAACAGCCTCATGCATCTCCTTATATAGTGCTCGTGACGGATCCTATCCGGACACGCCATTTAATCGTATTCGATCTTGGTTTGTTCCAACCCGTTAAGTGTGTGACCCTGTAGGTTCATGTGTAGTTCGGTTGTGACTCAGAAACCGTTTCCGATCACGAGTCGTAGCGGCTCCTAGCAGAGCATATCGATTCCCGAATACACACAAGTTATATCGGACGAACCTTAATGCAATATGATCTCGACCAGGTCCTCATCACTTACGACCAGGTCCTATCTCTATCGACACATTGCGTTTGTGGTCACGACGGTTCAGTAACTCCCACGACGTGTTACAACCACTCTGTGATTACATTCGACCGATCTACGACCAGATCGTATCTCCACGACCCGAGAATCGATCAAACCGAGTGACCTACGTGTATACTCCCTTTGCCTCACGATGTCCGGTTGAACTTGGTGAGATGTTGTGTCATCCATGGACTATTCAATTCTTTCTCGATCGAGTGTTGGATAACTTTACGTAGTCGAACACTTCGACTACTAGTGGCATGGCCATGCACTTTCTTTATCCGATCACAACGAGGGCCGAGAGACATCTCTCCAGTTATGTTAGGAGGGCAAATCCATATCCGACCGGTCACATTCCTCTCCATGTTTCATGGCATACCCAAAGCTACCTTTATAACTACCCGATTCATTGTGTAGCGTTTGGCAACCCCTGAGAGTGCTATTACACATGTAGGAAACCATGCTGATCTCAGGTCTAAGGATTATACATCATCATTGCTTGAGACCAACTAACGACACATAGAATCATAACAATCTCAATAGTGTCTCAATATGGGTCTTATCCAACATCATGTTCTCTAACATGTGTCCATATTATTGGTTTGATATCTCCATATCTATGACTCGTGAAACATAGTCATCAACCAATACATATGCTAGTCTATTCATATGTGTCCTCATATGTTTCTGACCAGGGATCGTATAAGAATAATTATCGCAGAAATATAGAGTTCCACAACCAAGTCACATACTTGATAATAAATATTAACAATATTATTCTAGGAACAAGATAACACATTATCCAATGTCATGAACATAATGAAATATAATCATCTCTATGATTGCCTCTAGGGCATATTTCCAACAATATAGGCTTCGACCATTTGACCAGAATCAGTAGCAAGGACTTGATTAGAGGTTTGCCTAGGCTTAAGATTGTTAGAGACCTAGTGTGCACACCCTGTAGACTGATGGACCTAGTCAGCTCTTGCACTTAGACACGGTTGGCCCTTCTATATTACAGTCTGTAGGAAGGAAGTGGTATGTGCTTGTCATTGTGGATGATTTCTCCAGGTATTCATGGATATATTTTCTGGTTTCTAAGGATGAGACATTTGGCTGTTTTAGAGAGTTGGTCCTTAGATTAGAAGTTGACCTCCCTGGAGCTTTGAGAACCATTAGGAGTGACAATGGCACAGAATTCAAGAACTCTTCTTTTGCCACATTCTGCTCTGAGAGAGGACTTGAGCACCAGTTCTTCTCACCTAGAGTTCCCCAGCAGAATGGGGTTATAGAAAGGAAGAACAGAACTCTTGTAGAGATGGCTAGGACCATGCTAGATGAGCATAGCACACCTAGGAGGTTTTGGGCTGAGGCGATCTCTACTACTTGCTATATGTCCAATAGGGTGTTTTTGAGATCTGTCATAGGCAAGACTTCCTTTGAGCTTAGATTTGATCATAGGCCTAAAGTCTCTCATTTCAAGATTTTTGGTTGCAAGTGCTTCATTCTTAAACATGGCAACTTGGATAAATTTGAATAAATGGTATTTTCCTTGGATATCCTGCTCATTCTCGTGGCTATCGTGTATTTAATTTGGATACTAACAAAATTGTTGAGACTTGTGAAGTCACTTTTGATGAGGCTAGTCCTGGTATTAGACCCGATGGTGCAAGTACACAAGTCCTTGGTGATCGAGAGAGCATCTTCGTCGACGACGACTCTAACATAGAGGATGCGGACCCAATACATCCTCTAGTCACTTCTAAGATGGTTGGAGAGCCTGCTTCTACTTCTCCAGCTTCAGCAGAGCAGCCTCTTCCCATCTTCACCGGCGCTTCGAGTGGCTCTGCTCCTACCTCCTCAGCCCATGAGGTAGAGGCCACATCTGCACCAGGACCTCCTCTTCATATTCAGCAACAACACCCATCTGAGCAGATGATTGGGGATCTTCATGAGCGAGTTACTCGCTCCACTCCAGATTCTCATGCCCATTCTGCTTTTGTTACGTCTTTTGAACCCCGAGATGTCACCCATGCTTTATCTGACTTCTCTTGGGTAAATGCCATGCATGAAGAGCTTGAAAATTTTGAAAGAAACAAAGTCTGGACCTTAGTTGAACCTCCACCTAATCACCATGTAATTGGAACAAAATGGATTTTAAAAAATAAGCAAAGTGAGGATGGGTTGGTAGTTCGCAACAAGGCTAGGCTTGTAGCTCAAGGTTATTCCCAGGTAGAAGGCTTAGACTTTGAAGAGACCTTTGCTCCTGTAGCTAGATTAGAATCCATTCGCATATTGCTAGCTTTCGCGACGTCTAGAAGCTTTTTCAAATGGATGTCAAGAGTGCTTTCCTTAATGGTTTCATAGAAGAAGAAGTCTATGTCAAGCAACCTCCTGATTTTGAAAATTCACAAGTTCTCAAACCATGTGTTTAAGCTCTCTAAAGCCTTGTATGGATTGAAGCAAGCATCTAGAGCTTGGTATGATAGGCTTAAGAGTTTCTTGCTTGAGAATGAGTTCAAAATGGGAATGGTAGATAAAATCTTGTTCACTCTTAGGCATGGCAGTGATTTTTTACTGGTTCAGATTTATGTGGATGACATCATATTCGGTGGTTCTTCTCATGCTTTGGTATCCATATTTTCAGACTCTATGAGCAGGGAATTCGAAATGAGTATGATGGGCGAGCTGACTTTTTTCCTTGGTCTTCAAGTCAAGCAACTGAAAGAAGGTACCTTCATTCATCAAAGCAAGTGCACAAAGGACCTTCTTTGGCGCTTCGACATGGGAAGCAGCAAGCCAATGTCTACTCCCATTGCCACTTCTACCGTGCTAGATCCTGATGAGGATGGAGAGCCCGTGGACTAGAAGGAGTACCGCAGCATGATCGGCTCCCTCTTCTACCTCGTGGTGTCGAGGCTGGACATACAGTTTGCTGTGTATCTGTGCGCTTGATTTCAGGCTTCCCCTCATGCCTCACATCGTCAAGCAGTACGTTGCATCTTCAGGTACCTTCAGGACACTCTTGATTTTGGACTCTGGTATTCTTCTGATTCTGCTCTCTCCATTCGAGCTTTTTCTGATGCTGATTTTGCAGGGTGTAGAGTGGATAGGAAGAGTACTTCTGGCACTTATCATTTTTTAGGCACCTCTCTTATCTCTTGGTCTTCTAGGAAGCAGTCCTCTATTGCACAATCCACTGCTGAGGCAGAGTATGTAGCTGCAGCCAGTAGTTGCTCTCAGGTTCTCTGGATCTTATCTACTTTGCGGGATTATGGGTTATTCTTAGATAGTGTTCCTCTTTTCTATGACAACACTAGTGCCATAAATATTGCCAAAAACCCAGTGCAACACTCTAGGACCAAGCACATTGACATTAGATATCATTTCCTTAGAGACCATGTAGAAAAGGGTGATGTTGTGCTTCACTTTATAGAGTCTAAGCAACAGGTTGCAGATATTTTCACTAAAGCTCTTGATTTTTCTTGTTTTGCTTCTTTGCGGGGAGAGTTAGGGGTTATTAGTCCTCTTGGCCTATTTTGAGGGGGATTTTGATCTTTTTATCCATTGTATCACATTGCATTCATACGAAAATCCAAAAAGATGCTTTGTAATATAAGCTTTACTTCTTGTCTTTTAAAATTTGATGAAGCTTTGCTTATTACCCTTTTGAGCTTTAGTATTTCAATTCTTGCTCAATATCGTATCTAGTTCTTTGACTTGCTAGAATTATCATGCTTTCACATGTGTATCCAAGTCTTTGCTAAATGAGATAGAACTTTAAGACAACTTGAACTAAAAATTGCATTTTGTGGATCTTTTAGTTAGTTGTGCAATTAGTGATCCTTTTGTGGCATTGGCCCTGTCAAAATTGCTCTATTAGCTCTTGAATCTAGAATTGATCATTACTTGAGCTTCTTGTTCTTTTGAGAATCTAAAACTGCTTTTGTGCAAAATGAAAAATCAACTTTCAAGATTGTCTTGCGGTTAAATTGTGCCAAACTACTCTCACGAGATTGCATGTCAAAGACATGAACTTAGAGATAGTTTGATGATCCAGACAATCTCATGGGGACTGCTTGTCAAGATTGAGATGAACCTCAAGATTTGTCGCCCTGGTTGAAGCTTAGGAAAAGTTTGTGGATGGCTCCTAGTCCAAGATCTTCTTCACTAAGATAGACCTTTAATCAACTTCTGGCTGAAGCTTAGGAAGAGTTTGTGGATAGCTCCTAGTCCAGGATCTTCTTCTCTAAGATAGGCCTTTTATCAACTTCAATATTCATTGCAAATGAAAACTGTTGAAAAATGGGCGTTTGAGATAATTTGAGTAAAATGATTCAATTCAGGACATGTTTGTCTCTTAAGTGGTCATTGTTAGCTTTTTAATCTTACATTGACATTTTGACATGACCATTATCACTTTAGGATCCCTGTTGATGAACTGGCTAAGTTTGAAGCTTTGCTTAAATTGTTACAAATTCATTGCTTTATCTTGAGTCTTCTAGCTTATCTTTGATATATATATATCTTAACATGATCTTGCTAGCGCCTCTAGGCTTGATATGTATTGAATAAGATTAGAAAAGCTAGCTTGTTCTTTTGGGTAATCTCCAAAGCTTCTTGTACTCAAAAATTGAAAAATAAAAAAATGAAGCCACTCCATTGCATTTCATGCATGCTCCTTCTTATGCTTTTTTCCTCATCTCTACATTTGTCATCTCTGGATGAAAGGAAGGCGTGATTCCTTGATGACTCTATTGTCAAAGGGGGAGAAAAAGTATCAAAAATGTTAAAAAGGGGAGCCTTTTGGAGAAAAATGGATAAATTGAAATTTTCTTTAAAAAATGATGATCATAGTGAGGGGGAGCATTTCATTTGCATTCTTATGATCTTATTGTCTTTTCTGAACTAGAATTGTAATTATTGGATCCTCACAATGATCAAATGTCAATTTGAACAATTGTTCTTTCACATGGACCTTAAGTGAGAATTTTGACTCCTTTCTAGAATTTAAAGCTTTCTTGCTTTCTTTGACTCGATCTCACTTGCCTATGCTATTATGAAGCCAACTTGGTCATTTCCATTGCTTTCTCTTGCATTTAGACCAAGTTGTGTCTTTGCGCGAAAACGTTGAGTATTTTCATTTTCAAACATCAAAACTTACATTTTTGGGAAATTGCCAATGTGTTCATCAAGGGGGAGATTGTGGATATCATAGAAATATGCTCACGATCTTATGATGATGATACAATTAGCAATGGCGTTGAAGGTTTGTCGAAACACGCGTTTTCAGTGAAGTTCAAAATGCTGTTAGGTCTCAGGCGATTAGACCGGCCATTGTGTGGTGGTCAGACCTGCCACATTGGTGGTCAAACTGGCCAGGCCTCAACTCAGGCTCAGGCTAAGTGGCAGGTGGTCAGACCGGCCATTGGGTGGCGGTCTGACCGATCAAAATAGATTTTTGATTTTGGAGCTGGGCCAAAAATAGAGGGTGTAGGCAAGAGAGGGGATTCTCCTACATTTGGTCTCATAATTTTTGGGGCTTCGAGTCAAAAGTTCTATTCGTTTGAAATTTCCAGAAGGTTTCGGATTTCTAGGGAGGAAAATTGGCTAAGTCCCAGCTGGGCGGTTAGACCGGACAAAGTGGCGGTCTGACCAGTTTTCACTTGTTTATCGGCCAACTCGGTGGCGATGATTATTTGGCTAGGTCATATTCATGTGTTTCAGTGCATATGTGTTGCATGATGCATGTTTTAACTAACGTGGGTCAAGTTGCGAAGAAGTTGTTCTCGAAAATGATTTCTTGATCTATTGTTATGTAGGTTGCTTGGAGGTCAACGACGGTCAACGACGAGGATGATCGGGACTAGGCTTGGAGAGCTGATGTCCAGAACGACCGAGGATGCTGGGTGAGGTCAATGAATTCAAGCATGGCGCAAAATGGACAAGGATGACCGAACGGGCAGTTCGGTGCACCGGGTTAGATCAAGCGATGCGAGGGTCGGTGCAAGTGCCATGGTGGTTTCGGTGGGAGCCGAATGGGAGAGACTTGCCAACATGAAGAGAGTCGTTGATCAACCTACACGTGGCGAAGCATGAGGAGTGCTTCATGAAGATTGGACTCGGTCTTTGGAAAAGGATCGAGAAGGGGTATTTTGGTAATTTCACCTAAATAACGCCTTGGTGACCTTTTGCTAACCCGCGGCGCAAGACGGTGCAAGGAGAAGCGGATTAGGTCAAGAGGAGATGAAGACGACGCTTTTATAATGCGTGCGTGAGTGAAACCCGTTTGTGTGTGGGCTTAACGGGTGCCCGTTAAGGAAACTCTTCTAGAAGGTTAGCCTCCACTATAAATAGAGAAGGGAGGTGGCTGCACCCCCTGAACTCTTTTGCTTATTGTAAACCCTAGTTTGTGTTTAGGGCTTAGAGAGAAAGGTGGAGAGGTTAGGGTTCTAGAGAGTTGGATTGATAGTGTGCTCATGAGTTGAGTTTTTGTCCTCTAGGATGGAGTGGCTATAAACCATCAACAATCACAAATCAATCTATGCATGATTCCTCAAAGATGAGTCTCTTTGTGTTCTTGCTCTCTATTTTGTGATTTTGGGGCTTTCATTAATCCTTCGGTTTTTCTTTGGTTTCTGCCCCTAATCTAGCTTGCTGTGACATGTGGGAATACATCTAGGGTCATCTTGATCATCAATCACCCACGAGCAAGTTTCTATATCATCTGTTGATTTTGACTTGGTTTTGGAGCATCCTTTACTCAAACAGAAAAAGGATAGAACTTTGACATAGATCTACACGATCCTTGATTGGAATAGGTTCCTGACATCCTTAAGAAGGTGTGTCTCAAGTTTGGTCAAGTTTAGAGTCGTAGATCAAAAGTTAGACCAATTTGTGTTTCGAGCTGCGGGCTGTTTGTCCCTATTCATCGTCAGGAGCGGTCAGACCGCACTTTCAACGCCGGTCAGACCACCGAGCAGTCAGACCACCAGATGCACGCCAGTCAGACCACTCAGCTCTTCGTGGTGTGAACTTTTGATTGTTTTGCTTCGGGGTGTTGATCGGATTCAGCACAAGTCATCCGCTATGCTTGTACTTTGATCTTCATAGCTTTCATAGCTATTGGAGTGAAAAGTGTTGAATCCAATTTAGCAGAAAAGGTGATCGTGCTCCTATTCACCCCCCTCTAGTCGCATTTTCGGTCCTACAAAATATGTAACTAAAGGGCCTGACCGAGCAAAGATGTTCTTCAACGAAATCCATTCAATCGCTACCACTGCTGATGATGGTAGTGCTCCTTTCATAGATGAGATCAAAGAGTATCTAGAATGTTGATACATATGTGAGCAGGACGTGCTTTGGAGAATATACAGTTATGACATCCATAGTAAAATCCCATCGGTAGAGCTCCTCCCAGTCCATATGCCAAACATGAATTTTATTCAGTTTCGCTCTGCTTCAAATTTAGCAAATATCGTGTCTAGCGCCTTCCTTAAATGAACAATGCTTACTGAGTGGTTCGTAACTAACCAGATAAATCCAAAAGCTCAGTTATTGACCTACTGCGAGTTTCTGACTGAATGGTCATGGGATGCCTGTTCTAGATCATGGAATGTCCCAAAAAAAGGTCCGAAGCTAGGGCGCCTTTGTTATGTCCATCCTGCAAGCGGTGAACTATATTACCTAAGAATGCTTCTAATGATCGTTAGAGGTGCTACATGATATGCCGATGTTAGCACACACAAAGGCATGATTTTTGATACTTTCAAAGAAGCATGTGCTGCGCGAGGATTACTTGGCAACGATAATGAGTGGTACCACGCATTTGACGAAGCCTTATCTTTAGTTATCTGCCCACAACTTAGACAACTTTTTGTTGCTATGCTTATCTTCTGTCATGTTAGAGATAAAAAAAAATTCTTTGAAAGATACTGGAATGAACTTGCCGATGATTTCCAATACCATACTAGAGTCGCTTTACACAATCCTGATTATGTGATCCCTCTCCTAATCCTTTAGAATATGCTTCTCGAATAACTCAAAACTGTCTTCAACAAAAATGGTGCAAGAATAACAGACTATAATCTGCCAAAGAAAAATTGTGCCACACAAAGTTTATGTGGAAATAAACTCATACATGAAGAACGGTCTTATGATGTCATTAAGCTTGCACGTGAAGCATCTTCTTTGTTTGCTAAACTTAATATCGATCAGACAACTGCTTACGCATCTATTATTGATTGTGTTCGTAGTAGTTCACTAGGATTCTTTTTCGTATTAGGATTTGGTGGGACTAGAAAAACATTTCTTTGGAACGCAATTGTAGCCTTCTTAAGAGCCCAACAAAAAATTGTTCTTGCTATTGCATCTTCTGGTGTTGCATCTCTCCTCTTACTGGGAGGAAGGACCGCTCATTCACGTTTCAAAATACCTATAGAACTCAATGAAAATGCTATCTGCGACATCAAGAGAGGTACAATGCTTGTTGATCTCATTACAAAAACTTCTTTGGTTATTTGGGACGAGGCTTTGATGACACATAGGAGATGTTTGGAAGCTCTAGATAGAAATTTTCGCGACCTTTTATCAATTGATGATCCTTCCATTGCCTATCTCCCGTTCGATGGTAAGGTTATTATGCTAGGTGGTGATCTCAAACAGATATTGCCAGTTATCAAGGGAGGGACGCGGACACAGATTATCGATGCAACGATAATAAATTCACCGCTTTGGCGTTGTCACAGTCTTAAAACTAACGATAAATATGTGCCTCTCTACTAAGCTCGGCCAAATAGATCAATAGGATGACATATCATTATTTTGTAAAGGGATCCTAGATCTTGGAGATGGCAAGCTGCCAGCCGCTGCACGCGAAGGTGAGACTGACGGTACTTGGATTGAAGTTCCAAGTGACCTTCTCATCCACACTGATGGTGACAAAATAGCCGCAATCGTTTCGTCTGTCTATAGGGATTTCCAAGTATCTTATCGTGATCCTACGTATTTATGGGAATGTGCTATCCTGACACCTAGAAATGAGATGGCCGACGAAATTAATTGTTTTGTTATTTCTATGGCTCCAGGCACTATCTTCAAGTATCTTAGTTGTGATTCCATATCTACTTCAGCAGATACAAATAATGAAGTAGACATGTTCTACGTAGTTGAATTCCTTAATATGATATGTGTTAACAATTTCCCCCAGCATAGATTGGTTCTCAAACAAGGCTCTCCTATTATACATCTTAGAAACCTCACTAACGGCCTATGTAACGGTACCCGACTAATTATGAGGAACCTTGCCCAACATATTATTGAAGCTGTCATTATCACCGGTTCACATATTGGAGATGACGAGGATATAACAATCCTCATTTAATCATTTATCCATAATTCATATTATGAGGTAATAATGACGTCACATAACTCTTGAGTATACCCCTTAAATATTAATAAGGGAGAAGCTGGAGGTCGTAAGTTCTTCTACGACCACCCTATAGTCGTGGGTCTTCCTATGACTACCCCATAGTCGTAAGTCCTTATACGACTATCCCATGATCGTAAGCTCTACTACGATCAGTATGCAGTCGTAAGCTTTCCTATGACCATCCCCTAGTCGTAAGACCTTCTACGACCAGGCCCTAGTCGACAAAGCTCACAGACATGTGGGCCTAGTCGATAAAGGAATCTTCCGCACCGTATTCAAAATACGGGCAGTAAACTACGCCATTATTTCCTAAGATAATGGCACGATTTTAACTCCCTTTTATGATGATAATTGCCTGGCGACGTGGGAACGTTTTAACTCCTGCAGTAACCTCCAGTAACGACGCCACGATCTGGATGATTAAGTGACCTTTTATTAGAGGTCCAACGACGTACATTCTGGGGACGGTATAAAAGGCAAGGATCATCAGAGCAAGGGAGGGAGCCCGAATTCTGAGAAACACAATACTCTGGTTTTCTGGCTTGATCTTGTAATCCAGTATACTCAATACATACACACAGGAGTAGGGTTGTTATTCTCCCAGAAGGCCCGAACCTGTAGAAAATTCCTGTATCTCCATCTTTGTGTGATTTTGAGCCTAGAGGAACCCCCGAATCAAACAATCTTGACGTAAGTTCAGTCCTAAAACACCGACAGTTGGCGCCGTCCGTAGGGATCTTCGAGTCATCAGTTTTTCCCTCCGTCCTTCCAATTCTCATGCTCTCATGGCAAGAGAGTGGAACGAGGAGAACTGGTTCGACTTGGCCGATTATGCAGACATTGACATGGATGGCGGTTTCAACTACGAGCCGAGTGATGCATCCTCCGATGGTGATGTCGCCCTTGGAGATCTTTCTCCAAGAGACTTTGCCAGCGATGGAGTTGAGGAGGGATCCATATCCCCCACAACTATACGCTCAGACGGGGAACCAGCTTCCTCGGAGGGCAAGGGTCAATTCGACCTCAATGAGGATTATCCCAAGGCATACTTAGGGCATGGCGAGGGTTCCCTCTCCAAATGTCCAAGTCCACCTAAGACAGTCCGACCTGGCGCGACAACTCTTGGAAGCCATAATTCTAGGTCTTCATCAGCATCTGGTGATTCTTTCTCTCCGGCTAACCCAGCCAAGGATGCGATCGAACATGCTCTTCCTGCATGTCCGACCATCCCAACACAGGATTCACTTGCCGATGGAGACGATTATAACCCGGAATTCCCCTTCCTGGAGGGGTTTGCTCCAAGTCGCTAGATGGTGTCATTCGATGACTCCTCAAGCGAGGAGGCCTCTAGCGCAAGTGGAGATCATCAACAGGAGGTCTTCGTCCTGCCCTCAGGTAGCAATAACTCTCCTGGAAACAGGGCTGAGGATGCTCCCCGAAGATCACACCCTACGACCGCTCGTGGCGATGACGAGTACGCCTCCAGCGACGAATAAAGTCAACACTCTGATGAACGCACGGGAAATTCTCGGGATCATCACACTCCGCTAAAGCAAGGTCAAAGGTCAGGTATGGATGATTCTGAAACAGTCCGATGGAAATGAGTCGCAACTCAGAGAAAATTGCCTGGGCGCGCTCAATACCAGTCGGAGGAAGCTCAGGAACTTCAGCACATTAACGACCTGCTCGAGAACCCCTCTCGAGAACTTGCCCGAGCACCCGGCTACGACCTTTTCACTAAAGAGATCGCACAAAAGCTGCAGAATACGATGAGCAAGCTCGAACGACCCCGCCGACATCATTCTGGAAGTCGTGGTAGTACGACTCCATCAGCTTCCAGTCGTTCGAATAATTCACCGCATAGAGATCGCCGCAAGGTACATCGCTCCCCAATCCAGAAAAGAGTTCCTTGAATGTTTGAAGAACATAAAGCTCCTAGGAGAGGTGATCATTCACTGCTCCGACCCAAAGGTCTGCAATAGTAGACAAGATACGAGGAGTATTACCCTCGTAGGATCGAGACTTACCATAAGTCAGATTCACCAATGGCTGGGTATCATCGAGTACGATCACCTGGCGACGTCAACCCCTCTTTTATGCAAAAAAGGCGTTACGACGTAATTACCGGATGTCGGGTATTCTCGCCTGACCTTCGATCAGTTCACTGGCCACCGCGGTTTCGACCAGGGAACATGGAGAAATTTGATGGGTCTCAAAATCCCATCGAATTCCTTCAGATCTACACGACTGCTGTTCGAGCAGCAGGAGGAGGAGAGCGCGTCATGACGAATTACCTTCCAACTGTGCTCGAAGGGTCTACTCGATCATGGTTATTAAACCAACCAGTCGAGTCGATCTACTCGTGGTAACATCTCTGCGATCTATTGCTGGCCAATTTCCAGGGCACCTACCATCGCCCCGGAAAGGAGGACGACCTACATCGGATGCGACAAAAAGACGACGAAACACTACGTCAATTCATCAGGCATTTCAGTCAGGTTCGCAATTCGATTCCTGAAGTTTCCGACTCATCTGTTATCAGAGCCTTCAAGCAGGGAGTCCACAGCAGAAGGATCACAGAGGACATCACTTTAAACCCTCCCGCTACTGTAGCCGAACTCTTCGAGATGGCTGGTTGGTACGCTACTGCTGATGAAGCAGTCAAGTGGATCAAAATCATCGATCGAGATGACCAGCACCCTCAGGAGACGGGCGAAGGTAACAAAAAGAGAGATAAAAAGACCAAGAAATCCAAGAACAAGGCAAAGGGCCAAAAGCCTCAAGCCAATACTTCTAAGGAGGTCTTGGCCGTAAGTGATAAGGAGCCACGAACTACCAAACAATACCCCGACCGAGGCAAAGGTAAGCGCCCCGAACGAAAGAATGACAAGCCTAGGTGGTGCCCTTTTCATAAAAAGGAAGGGCATGACCTCCACAATTGCCGAGTTTTCCAACGAAAACTAGAAGACTACTACAACGGCAAAGGGCCACTCCCTACCCTCGAAGAAGTAGGGCAAGCCAGTGGTCGTACGTAGTCGGACGACAACGAGGACATGCCGTTTCAGGATCCCGAGCACACCATCGAGCACATCTTTGGGGGATCATCGGCGTACGAGTCAAGGCAACAGCGTAAGGCCATCGAACGTGAGGTACACTCCATTGACTCCCCTCTTGTCAATAAAGTACCGAAGTGGTCGGAAGTCACCATCTCTTTTGAGAAGGGTGACTGCCCGATCCCTTCGATCCGACCAGCTCGTTACCCAATCGTGGTCGAACCCACCATCAACAACTGTCGAGTGAATCAAGTGTTGATTGATGGTGGTAGTTCGTTAAATATTTTGTTGACGAACACCCTGGATGAGATGCAAAAGTACTCAGGACCAAGGTAAGGCCGGTAAGATATTCATTTTATGGTATTATACCGGGATCTTCGGCCAAACCTATTGGTTAAGTTTCCCTTCCTATTACATTTTGGTTCACCAAGTAATTTCAGGA
Organism: Phyllostachys edulis; assembly: GCA_036346405.1. Lineage (NCBI taxonomy): Eukaryota > Viridiplantae > Streptophyta > Magnoliopsida > Poales > Poaceae > Phyllostachys > Phyllostachys edulis. The sequence continues at coordinate 50,734,747 of CM070547.1, read as the reverse complement.
CAGAGAAGATCTCCTTTGATGTGGTCGATTTCGATACAGCATATAATGCCATACTCGGACGACTAGCTTTGGCAAAATTCTTAATGGCCACTCATTATGAGTATCAATGTCTTAAGATGCCAGGTCCCAAAGGAGTAATCACAATTCATTGTGATAAGAAGATAGCACACACGTGTGACCGTCGATCCCTCGAGATGGTAGGTCAGATACCAACTCGAGAAGAAAAAGGGCAGCCTTCGACCAAGTGCTCGAAGCCTAAAGCTACGCCAAAGCTGAACGGCCAAGTCAAAGAGGTTCCCTTGGATCAGGAGGAACCTTCGAAGACTGTTCGCATCGGGGATACTTCCGACCCCAAGTAGGAAGACGCCCTCATCACTTTCCTCCAAGCAAACGCAAATGTCTTCGCGTGGCAAGCATCCGACATGCCCGGAGTCCCCAGGGAAGTGATTGAGCACAGGCTAGCTTTACGGCCTGACAAAATACCCGTAAAACAAAAATTACAGAGATTTTCCCCTGATCGACGAGACGCTATAAGGTCAGAATTGGACAAGCTACTTAAAGCAGGCCTTATAAGAGAAGTCGACCACCCAGAGTGGTTGGCCAACCCTGTAATGATTAGGAAGTCGAACGACAAGTGGCGAATGTGCGTTGACTTCACTGATCTTAATAAAGCTTGTCCAAAAGATGATTTCCCTTTACCTCGTATCGATTAGTTGGTTGACTCTACTACTGGTTGCGAAACATTAAGTTTTCTAGATGCATATTCTGGCTACCATCAGATTAATATGCGTCTAGAAGATGAAGAAAAGACCGTATTTATTACTCCATTTGGTATATTTTGCTATGTCAAAATGCTATTTGGTCTAAAAAATGCTGGCGCTTCTTTTCAACGTTTGATACAATCGACTTTTTCACCTCAGCTAGGCTGAAATTTGGAAGCCTATGTTGACGATCTAGTCGTAAAAAGCATCAAACGGCTTGATCATGTTTCAGACTTGCAGGTGACGTTCGACAACCTCAGAAAGCACCGCTTGAAACTCAATCCTGAGAAGTGTGTGTGGGAAAGTAGACTGACCTGCAGTCCTGAGTTCAAACCCTTCAAGAGACGACTCTGGAGAGACTTGTCAGTAGCGACATCTTCTGGAGCATAGCGAGCTAGCTGAGAAAACTTATTTAGGTAGTCAGTCACTGACATAGCTCCTTGCTTCAAGGCACAGAATTCATCCTTCTTCAGATCCATAATACCTTCAGGCACATGATACTGACGGAATGCTGCGGCAAATTCTTCCCAAGTGATATTTTGCGGCGCCTCATGCGCTGCGCTGAAATTCTCCCACCATTCGGCAGCTATGCCTTCCATCTGATGAGTAGCATACAGAACCTTCTCATGGTCGCTGCATTGAGTGATTAGTAGCTTCCTCTCAATAACCCGAAGCCAATCATCAGCTTCAATTGGTGTAACATTACCAGAAAAGGTTGGAGGACGAGTCCTCATGAATTCAGCAAGCTTGGATGGTCCTTGGTGTCCATGAGTGACTGGGGCTCCAGGGTGATGATTGTTGTTGTTGTTGTTCTGATTACTCATGTTCTGCAAGTGGTTCATCATAGCATACATCATCTGTGTCTATGCTGCCATGAAGGCTCCAAAGTTCTGCAAGTTAAGAGGGGGTGCTTGTGGTGGTACTGCTCCCACAGGGGTCTACTCGTTGCCTTCCGATCCTTGGGTTCCGGATCCACTTGCGGCGGCATGGCGAGTCTGAACCATCTCGTGAAGCTCCATGGGTTAGATAAGGTAGAAAGTATAAGATGAGTCAAGAACTAATCTAGGGGTAGGTTAAGCCCAACAAACACAGTTCAAGAAGCTCAAATGAAACACCTTTATTTATTAAGGGTCTTAGTATGGCTTGCAACAATGCCTAAGGGCTTTTGCAGCTCATACCTGCACACAAGGAAAAGACGAACCTAAGCACACAAACTACCGCCTAAAGGGTGACTCGAAAAGCGGCTAAGCGACGAAACTAAGACTCTAGCGATCTCAGTCGCTAAGGTAGCCTCCACAACCACGACGATGCTCCCGCCGGCTGTAGACTTGGAAGTGAGCTAGCATCTTCGTGAACTGGTCCTGATGTCCTGGGACTGGCGCAGGTGCAGCTGGTTCTTCCGGCTCTGTGGCCTCTGCTGGCTCCTCTAGGACCTCCTCGGGGTCTTCCTCGGGATCTTCTTCAGGGTCCTCCTCCGGTTCTTCTGGCTCTTCTGGATCTTCTTCTTCTTGTTCCTCCTCATGGTCGTGCTGACCATAGAGGGCTTCCTCCAACATGGCGATCCTTTCTTCAGCTCTTTGCAGGGTCTCATAAGCGTGCTCCAGCTCAGTGGTGACTAACTCCAGCGACTCCTCTTGAGCAGCTGCGAACTAGGCGAGGTGCACCACTGTGGCATCGTCTTCTCCATCCGTAGACGGGTAGCGTGCTGGTCGATCCACGGCGGCAGCTCGAGGATGGTAGCGGAAAACGGTATTCTGCAGCTCTCGTGCGTAGATGTGGCAAATTCTGAGGATGGCCAGGCGTGATGACTCTTGAATTCCTTGTGCGAAGGTGATCCTTCTAACGGAGATGTTCAACGGCTGGTGGGCTTTAGTGCTCTTCCTGGCATAGACTGTCAGACGGCAGATTACTCCACGATCTCGGCCGTTCACCACCCATTGGTTGCCACGATACATGGGACGATCAAAGCCTCCAAGTACCTGCAACAGCTTCCACAGCTCTGCGGCAAGTCCGCCTTTGCACTCACCGTAGGTATGAAGCGTCTGTAAAGACAGACAAGAGGGTGGGAACCAAGTTAAAACAGCGGGGAGGGAAAAGATTTTAGCAATAGTTGAGTTGAGAGAGATATGAGGGGAGTTAAGCAATTCATTTAATCTTGTAAGTTAATTTTTCTTTAAAAAATAATTTAGACTCTCTAAGACGGCCGATCTAAGGGTAAGACCTACAGTCAGTATGGCTCTGATACCACCTCTGTCGGGACCCAAAATATGCAATTCTGGACCCTCTGTGTAAAATGCACTAGCCCAGGATCACGCTAGTGCACACAGTGTCAACATAGGTAAATATCGATCCACACAAGCGATTAATAACATAAACGAGTAATTTGATAACAAATAGTTGTTTTGACCTTATGGTCGAGTTACAATTATTAAGCCATGCAGGGCTAGCAAGAAATAAAATAACAGCGGAATGAAGAAACTTCAGCGGAATCCCATCAATTCACCACAGGCAACTGACTGGAATCAAAACCATACGATCAAGCACCTTCGACAAACTCCTCCTCGAAAACAGGCGAAGACTCCCCCTCTTCTGTTGCATGTTTTACAACAAGCATGAGTACACACCGTACTCACAAGTCATACCACAGAAATGCAATTATAGATGCAGGCTTATTCCAAAGGAATGACTTCTGTGGTTCTTTTGCAGAAATGCAACATTTGTAATTTGAATACAACTAATAGATCGGAAGCATAAGTAAAAAAAATAGACAATAATAATTTGACAATTTTATTTCACAAAGGCACATAGCCTAAACAAGTTATTCACATAGCCATATGACTTAGGTCACACAGCTCCCTTCCCAAGGTTTTTATGAAAATCTACCCCTCGTGTGAAATCCCCGAGCATGTCCATGACCGCGGACGCGGCTATTCGAATAGATTGTTTAACACTCTGCAGAGTTTGTACACTTCACCCATAAGATACAACTAGTGTAGCTAGCACTAGCCGTAACAAAACAGTTCAGAAACTTCATCTTAACATTGACACTCACAGTGTGCTTACAAACTATCAGACAACCCCACATAGGAAGTCAGTCCAACACACACGGTTGGATAGGGACACGGCGAACCGCCCCGTGATGTGACTACCTGGTAGCACACCTCCACCCGCACCCACAGCCTAACCTACAACCTGAGTAATCAATGTCAAGACTCCATAACTTACTATGTTAGGCCCGTCCCATACCAGGCATGTGGTTGTACGAGAGACTCAGTTCAATGGCGCACAAAGTTAAGTCCTTAATTGATCAAGGCAAGACTTCCAATTAAACTACCAATCCCTATGCACACAGGTTATTAAGCCCACGCACATAGCTCCACCAAAATATCACACAGTCCACTTGCCTCCGTCTAAATCCTTTCCCACCCTGTTGGTTAAGTGCAACATATGCCATCAACGAGTAATAGCACATAGCGCACACAGTTTTTATCACATAGTTCCATAGTCACTTAGTCAAGTTTATATTTGCAACTTACATGAGATGATGACTCGTAGCATGGCTAAGCAATCTAATCGCATCTAACCATCCAACGTTGGTAATACAATAGCACCAACTAAATAAACCAAGCTAGGGTGACAAAAGATTATGGCATACAATTAGACAAGGGAGTCATAACAGATTGGACATTAACTAAACCCAAAAGCATTGAAATAACTAATTAAAGTAAATGCAATAATTTAATTCAATATAACTTTTGAAAACTGGGTTCAATATGATCAAAGGTATAACTTGCCTTGGAATAGGTCTAAGTACTGATCTTGCTCTTGACGTGCTCCTTCTTCTTCAAATCTTCCCGAAGTATCGACGTCTACTCGTAAACATAACAAACAAACAAACAAACAAAATAAATAAAAACAGAGGCAAAACAAACTCCAAAAATTAAATAAAAATCTTAGATAGATAGATCTTGAATTTAGATGAATTTAAAAATTTGAATGGACTCAATCGGAGTTCGGATGCAAAAGATATGAGCTTGGGAAGATTGAAAATCTAAAGAAAACCCTAAAACTGATTATTCCGAATTTCCAAATTATTTCTTAAAAGAAAAATCGGATTATTGCGCAATGATGACGTCAGCGCTCGGAATTAAAGAATAAAAAAAAATCTGACATGTGGGGCCCACACGTCAGTGAGATGGCCCACGGTGAACAAATTTCACCGAGCCAATTGGGTCTAGGATCGCCGGGGCACGCTTGCAAGACACGCAGTCGACGCGCCACCCACAGACATACACGCACGCAGTCTTTGAGGTGGATCTTCGACGCGGCCGCCACGTCGCCAGCGGCGGCGACAACTCGGGAACCAAAACACGGCGAGCAGCGGCGCTTCTGGCGAGTGTGGATGGTACGGTAGCAGAAGTCGAGGCTATGCGCACCTCTTGGTGTACTCCCGGGTGGTTGAGGTGGACGGAGATGGCCGGCGGCGAGGTTCAAGCGGCAATGAGGTACGGGTGTTGTCGGATGAGCTCCCCGTCGAGGCTCCGGCGGAGTGGGTGGTCCCTGGAGGTAGCCCACGCGATGCTGAACACAGCGGTGTGCTCGAGGTTGACGCGGCGGCGAAGACAGCGGCGCAATTCGAGTTTTCACCGGTGGTGGCAAAAACCCTAAACCGCGAATTGCGGCGGCGCTAGGGCGATTGGAGCTCAACGGGTGGTGGCTTTGGGTTGAGGACGGCGAGGCGACCCTCGAGGACCTATTTATAGGGCTGGGGCGGCACGGGATAGGGAATCCCCAAATCGTGTCCGAGATGAACACAAGAGGGAATCCCGGAATTCTTGGAGATAGAGACCGATACGGGGTTTGATCTTACCAAATTCGGGCGCGGGAGAGATAAGAGATAAGATGCGGCGCGTTTTCTAGAAGAAATCAGTTGGAAAACCCCATTGTCGTATCGAGCTCGGAGACTTAACAATGGCGGACGACGAGCGCGGCCTCGCGAGGATGAAGCCGAAACGGAGACGACGACCTCGGTGGGCCCACACAGCAATGACAGGCGAGGACGCTTGTGGGCAGCGGACGTTGATCTCGACCGTCGTGATCCAACGGCGGGGAACAAACGGGCGATTAGGCATGGCAAGGAAGGGGCTGGTAGGGGAGATTCGGCCCGCACTGTTCAACTGAGATTTTAATCCTTTTTCTTTTTAGGAAAATACCAGAAATCCAAATAAGCAATAGAAAATAGCAAATGAACTTGGAAAAAATCCAGAAAAATCTGGAAAATATATCCAAGCCCAAAGAACCCAAATAAAATAGTTTTGACCATTGTTCATGTTGACTTTAATCATATTAAATTATTTTGGTGTACAAAGTCCATATTATGCTTTTGAATTACATTCAAATGAAGTCCAAATGGTGAATTTTATCCTATTACTCTTTAAAATATTTTAAAGCTCAAAAAATTGGGATGTTATACCAACCATGAAGAAAGAAGTCCAAAAACTCACAAGGTGAATAGCGGCTTTAAGTCGTTTCATAGCACGACTGGGAGAAAAAGGACTACCTTTCTTGAAACTTCTAAGGAAGCACGAGGGTTTCGAGTAGTCGGAAGAGGCAAACGCTGCCTTCAAGGATGTCAAGAGATATCTTACGAGTGCTCCTGTTTTGGTTTCCCCGAAACCAGAAGAGACACTCTTGATTTATGTAGCTGCCATGCCACAGGCAATGAGCGCAGTACTAGTCGTAGAACGTGAACACGTTCAACGACCAGTGTACTACGTAAGTGAAGTTTTGCATGGACCTAAGGAGCGTTACCTTCAGGTCCAAAAGCTTCTCTATGCCCTCCTCATGTCTTCGAGGAAACTACGGCATTATTTTCGGGCGCACAAGTTAATTGTGCCGTCTGAGTTTCCCTTGGGAGTAATCCTCCGGAATAGGGAAGCAGCGGGACGCATGTCTAAATGGTCAGTAGAACTTGGGGAGTTTGACCTCCATTTCATGTCCCGAATGGCCATTAAATCCCAGATCTTGGCAAACTTTGTCGCCGAATGGACAAATCCTGAACCTGTTCAGGATCCCCAGTATGATACCCACGACAAGTGGACAATGTACTTTGACGGGTCATTTACTTTAAATGGCTCGGGGGCTGGGGTGGTCCTAGAATCTCCTAACGGAGAGACCTTAAAGTATGCTATACAGCTAAACTTTTAGGCTACTAACAACGTGGCAGAGTACGAAGGTTTACTAGTCGGTATACGAGCTGCGAAAGCGCTCGCGGTTCGACGACTACTCGTGAGAGGAGACTCTCAACTAGTCGTGAATTAGGTCAGAAAAGAGTACCAGTGCTCTAACCCGACCATGTCTCGGTACTTATCGGAAGTTCGAAAGCTTGAAAAGTATTTTTTCGGTTTCGAGGTACAATTCATCCCTCAAAAGGATAATTTCCTCGCAGACCAGCTTGCTCGAATAGCTTCTTCCCGATCACCAGTACCAAAAGGAGTCTTATTGGAGCAACTCCAAAAGCCGTCTCTAGTGGAAACACTAGAGATATCTCCTATTGAGACAGCCTCTTTAGAATACGAGGATACTTGGATGGATCCCATTTACAAGTATCTTCAGACGGGTTCCGTGCCCGATGACGATCTCGAAGCAGATCGTTTATCCCGAAAGGCCAAAATGTATACTTTGGTCGAAGGAGTCCTCTATAAAAGAGGTACTCAAGGGGTACTCATGCGATGCATACCGCAAAGAGAAGGACTAAACCTCCTTCATGACATACACGGGGGCATCTGTGGAACTCATGCTTCCTACAGAACGTTGGTTGGTAAAGCCTTTCGACAAGGATTTTACTAACCAACAGCCCTCTATGATGCCAAAGAGATGGTTAAAAAATGTGTACAATGCCAGTTTCATAACAGGCAAATACATCAACCAACTCAGGCATTACAAACAATTCCTCTATCATGGCCTTTTGCGACCTGGGGTCTCGATATCCTAGGACCGTTCCCAAGGGCTCCAAGAGGTTTCGAGTTCCTTTTTGTGGCTATTGATACGTTCACAAAATGGATCGGGCCGAACACTGTGGATCGCGATAACAACTAAGCCGCAAAAGCGGTTCATGATGAGAAGCGTAATTACTCGATTTGGAGTCCCAAGTCAAATAATCATAGACAATGGTAAACAATTTTCGAGTGCAAAATTTCAGGAATTTTGCGACGAGTTGGGTATAAGCTCTGTTATGCCTCTGTCGCCCATCCCCAAAGCAATGGGGGGTCGAGCGAGCGAATGGCCAAATAATGCGAGGAATTAAAACTCGTGTCTTGACCCGACTTGTTAAGCGCTCGGGGGCTTGGGTACAAGAATTACCCTCAGTATTATGGGCAGTTCGCACGACCGCTAGTCGGGCAACAGGCGAAACACCTTTTTTTCTAGTATTTGGTGCGGAAGCTATGCTTCCGCTAGAACTAAAGATTAGGTCTACAAGGGTCGAAAGTTTCAATGACTCAGCCCAAGAACAACTTCGAGCGGATGACATTAACCTGCTCGAAGAGAAGAGAAATCAGGCCTTAATCCGTTCAGCAGTATACCAACAAGCCCTGCGCAAATACTACGATCGTAAGGTCCAACCTCGTAGCCTTGCTGTAGGTGACTTGGTATTGAGGAAGATTCAATCCCGGTCTAATCGGAACAAACTTTCTCCTAAGTGGGAAGGTCCTTACGATGGTCGAGTTATGCGTCGGGCTCGGTATGACTAGCAATGGAAGACGGCCGGGTTCTCTCTGATTCTTAGAATATCGACCAGTTACGCAAATTCTACGTGTAAACGACCAACTATTCAATAAAGCATAAGGTTCTTTCTATCTTTATTGTTTTACTTTGAGTAGTGCTTTGATAATTCTTTCAACCATAACTTGGTCGAAGGTCGCCTCGACCGGTTCTAGTCGTGAGCTTTCTCACGACAACACCTTAGTCATAAGACATCCTCGACCGATTACCAGTTCATCTTTACACTGGTCGAAAGGATGGTAACGCCACCTAGTCGAAGCCTTTCCTTTCTACACGTGGTCTTGCCCACTAGAAGGAACTTCCTAGAGTTGACTTGTTCCTCCCTTTTTTACCAACACAATGAGCTTTGGTTCAAAACATGGTCGAAATAATAACAAGCCAACTCTTAGTACCTTAGTTTATTTCTTCATTCATCTTTTTTGGAAAATAAACTAAGCAGAGTACACTTTCAAATTTGCTCAACTACTCTTGATAAACTCGATTTGTTTTAACTGGTCGGAGGAAGTTGCAACACCTAGTCGAAGACTTTTCTCTCTGCACGTGGTCTTGCCCACTAGAAGGAACTTCCTAGCGTCGTTCTGTTTCTAACTCTTGCTACCATAGTGAACATATTGAGTGCATTGAAAGAAGTTGGACAAATTTTATAAAGGGACTCCAAAAGTTTATCTAACTCAAGTTGACCGTTCTTGATTTGATTAATCTGATCGGAGATGGTAACATCACCTGGTCGAAGCATTTCCTCTCTGCATGTGGTCCTGCCCACTAGAAGGAACTTCCTAGTGTCGACCTGTTCCTACTCTTTTGACCAGTGCGAGATAATCGTGATCGAAAAACTACAAGTTAGCTAAATCGCTCTCTTTTTCAGAAAACCCATTTAGTACTATTTACTCGATTTATCTAAATAAACCAAGCAAATAGTCGGGGGCTAGGATAAAGTTATTAACTTAACTTCAATTCTTAGTCTTGCTCTTTTTTCCCATCCATTATCTTAAGAGTTGCTAACTACTCGACAAGATGATTTTTCAGGAAAAAGGAAGGATTATATATCAACATCAACAAAAAAACTTGTCTTTACAGGACTCCAGTACAAACTACTCTGGCGACGGGGGTTTTATTTCCATACCCCGCGTGACTAACTCGGCGATCGGATGCATTGACGCTATCAACTGCTCTGCTTTTGCTTCAGGACAGGTAAAGTCGTCTATGACAGGCTATAGACTCAGATTGGGATCATGAGATTTAAGTTTTGCTAAAGCAAATCTTATTCCCTCCTGAGTCGCATCCTTTATCGAGTCGAATTGGTTAGCCCTCAGAATAGTCACCAGCTCTTGCAAAGTCTCGACTTGTTCACCAATAGTACTCGAGTGGGCAGGCAAGGTGTCGTCACGAGGAGTAATCTCCTCCGCATGAAGCCCACCGAGTACTTTGTTCAGAAGAGAAACATTGTCTTGAAGAATGATCTTCAAAGCCTTCATTTCCTCCTGATTGTGAGTCGAAGCCTCATGGAGTCGTTTTACTTGCACTACTTGCTCTGAAAAGAATAAGGCCAGTCAAATAAAACAATCTCGAGAAGAAAACACAACCTATTACAGGTAAAGATTTGCTTACCAACAAGTTGAGAATTCAACCTCTTAACTTCTTCAGCGTGGGCTGCAGTGTCCTTAAGGTAACGCTGCTCCAACCCCTCGACCTCTTGGTCTTTATCTGAAAGGAAATAAGATTCAGAAAAACAAGAAGCAGTCGAAAGCGGTCTTAAGTTCAGCACTTACTGCTTAGTTGTCCCTGCAACTTTCGGTTTGCAGAGTCTGCCTCCTGAAGTTTCTTTCGGAGGTCTTCTTTCTCCTCCCTTAGCTTTTTCATCTCGGCTTTTTCGTAGTTAAGAGAATCAGCTAGGGACTTCTCATTACTCTTAAGCCTGCAAAGGAAAAGGGTAGTTGTAAGTATAGAACCTGGTCGTAAGTTTCTTCTACGATCAGTTCCTAGTCGTAAGTTCTTCTACAATAAAAACCCTAGTCGTAAGTTCTTCTACGATCAGTACTTAGTCGTAAGATCTTCTACGACAAACTTTACAAGTACTGTGAAAGTGGTCGGAACATATAAAGACTACGAGAAGCAGTTACTTACAACCTCTCTGCCTGTTCGCAGAGTAGCGTTTTGTCTTGTCGTAGTTGGACAAGTTGCCTGCGATATTCGACAATAGTGACAATTTGTTCCAACGTATTCTGCATAGAGAAAGGCAGTAAGGAGCGCGAAAAGACATATATGTAAAATACCAAGCTTAGGATACTTACATTCATGGCGGACCGAGCAAACGAAGATACCACCTTCGTGGGGTCCCTCAGTTCATCGATCTCATCGACTCGTTTCCACCATACCCTTTTGAGATGCTCGTCATCGAAAACATCCCATCTGTTGGGAATGTCATTAGGGTGAGGAACGCGATCACGAGATCTGAGCGTCGAGGAGCCCTAGCAGTGGCAGAGGCGAAGAACCCTAAGGAGTGATCGAAGAGCTCGAACCCTTCTCCTCCTTCGGAGGTAACGGCATCAGTAGCTTGACCTCGGAGGCTGGGAGGATCATCCACAACAACTTTCTTCCCAGAGCGCTGAATGGATGTTTCACCCCCATGGCCGAGTGTCTCCGCAGCTACCATCTTCACCCCTGGTTCTACGACCACTCCTATGGTCGTAGCCACTTCTGACCCTACGACTGTTCCGCTGGTCGTAGCCACATCGGCTACAATGGCATCCTCCACCATTTGGACAGTGATCGACCCTTCGATCACCGCCGCTATTGTTCCTTCGCCTGCCGAAGAAACTACAGTAGGTTCCTTAAAAAGAACATCCTTGATGATGAGGGGAGCCGCGCTAAGACCATGAAAAGGAAAACACGATCAGGTGATAAAAACAAAAGGTAAATGCTATCCTTGCAATTTTGTCTCTTTTACATACCTCTGAGTGCCGGACGAGATCTTAAGTTTGGAAACAACCCTCCCTATGAGAGGTTTCTTCGACTTTTTCTCAACCACGTATGGTTGAGACTTAAGTTGAGGATCAACCACGACCAGGTCTAGTCGTGGGTCTTGATCGAGCACCATCGCTTCTTGGGCCCCTTGGCTCTTTGGGCAGTCGAGATCAGCCTCGATCACCTCAAGGGCAGCATCACCCTCAACCACGGGCACTGCTGGTGCAGTAGTTTCCTTCACAAAAGACATGAAACTCTTCCAGTTCTCCTTCTCAAGTCGCTTGATAAAACCAGGGGAGGTAGAAACTGCGAAGGTTTTATTGTCATAATAGAAGAGTACCTTGGCCTTGGGGGCTTTAGGTTTGAACACTTCAGCTATTCCTGCCGCAATTATTTTCTCTACAGTGATTATTTCAGCGGCAAGATTAGCCGAAGGTGCAAACGGAGTAGCGGAACTTGAGCTCGCACCGCCCTTGTCAGCAACTTGCGTGGGCTTTCTCTTCCTGGTCTGAGGAGCATCTGCTTGCTCAACAGTAGGACTCGAGCTTGAGCATCCCTTGTTTGCGACTTTAACTAATAGCGCCTCTTGGAAGGGGAGAAACAAGTCGCTGCTCTCGGTGGCCACTCCAACGACCATCAGTTCTACCTCCTCCTCGTCCCGATGGTTTTCCTTGCCTACTTTCTGCAGAAGTCGGAAAGAGAGACATTATAAAGTGATCGTAAGTTCTTCTACGACCAATTACCATGTCGTAAGTTTTTTCTACGACAAATCTCTAGTCGTAAGTTCTTCTACGACTATAACCTGATCGTAAGCTTGTTTACGATCAGCACTCGGTCATAAGTTCTCCTATGACTATAAAGTCCTAAAGACGAAATCAACTATCGATTACCTTTAGGCGCTCAAGCTTGTCCTCTGGGCAGTCAACCAGATTGGGCGCCACGACATGCGAGGGCTTCTCGCGAGATAAGCTTGACTCAAGGCGTCAATCTTCTCTTGCGAGAGGTCTCTGAAACAAGAGAACCTTAAATAAAGCCAATTCTGAAATCAACGAGAAAGAAGGCTAAAGCTTAAGGTTTACTTACCTCCAAGATAGTCCTCGTCGGGTCCGATGAACCCGAGTACCTCCACATCTGGTGAGCCCTCTTCTTCAGAGGGCTGATGCGGCGCATGATGAAATCCTTCACCACGTGCCATCCAGTAAGCCCCTCTTCCTTCAAGTCTGCGATGGCTTGGATGAAGGGGGCAATCCGGCGAAGGTCCTTAGGAATCGCATCCCATGAAGGAACCTTCTCTGCCGGCTTTCCAATGAAGGAGAGGCTGTCCTCATTGGTGATCTCCCAATAGAACCACCTCTTCTTCCACCCCGGCCACGATGACCGGGTAAACATCTGAATATACTCCCTCGACTTCCCGTCGTGGAGCTTCAGACTACAGCCACCGGCAATTCCGCCTAACCGAGTCATTCCGTAGTAATACCGGAACAACTCCAGGTCAACCGGGATCCCCAAGTAGGCTTCGCAAAGGTACACGAATACTCCCAACATAGTGATAGAATTGGGAACGAGGTTCACCAACTCTACTTAGAAGTATTCAAGTACAAATGTAAGAAAAAGATGAGCAGGTAATCAAAGACCGCACTCACATAATGCTTGGAAGATAGGGATTTGCCCCATCTCCCTTGACGGCCAATGCTTCCTGGCGGCTTCGATCCATCTAACGAATTCAGCCTTCGGGATCTTCTCGAAGTCGACCAAAGCTTGAATCTTGGCCGCATCCATCTCCGATTCAGCCCACTGGGAAGCGGCTCCGGCCATTTCTCCCGAAAGCTAAGAGATTGGATGTGGAAGGGTTGGAGAAGAAAGCTCGATTTGGTCGACGGCGAAGAACTCGAAAGTTTTGAACAGCAAGAACAAATTGGGGGAAGGTAAAAGACCTTACCCTCATCTGCGGTGAAACTTTATAACCACACACCCGAAGATGAAAAGACGTGGCTACTTGATTTATAGCGCTTTGGGAGCTGCTCGGCGAGACAACGACAAGGAGTCGATTGGGATTCTTAAAATTTATGTCTTTCGAGGAAGTCGGTCTGTTTTACACCTCAAGCGAAATTACCTTTTTGACCAAGTCTTTTCTGGTCAAAAGTAACAACGGTTGGAAAGTTTCTACTTCCAACCACAGTACTGCGACCACTCGGGGACCGTTAGATCTTCTACGATCACCTTGTGACCCGCAAGGTTATCCTACAACTTTCTTGACTAAGTAAATTTCTAGTCAAATGAAACATTAGTCGAAGAGTTTTTCCTTCGACCACCCTTTCCACGCCCATCTACTGGTCGTAAGATCATCTACTGCTCCTTTCTCAAGCAAGCTATTTTTCACTTAAGCTGGGGGGCTAGATGACGAGGATATAACAATCCTCATTTAATCATTTATCTATAATTCATATTATGAGGTAATAATGACGTCACATAACTCCTGAGTATACCCCTTAAATATTAATAAGGGAGAAGCTGGAGGTCGTAAGTTCTTCTACGACCACCCTGTAGTCGTGGGTCTTCCTACGACTACCCCATAGTCGTAAGTCCTTATACGACTATCCCATAATCGTAAGCTTTACTACGATCAGTATGCAGTCGTAAGCTTTCCTACGACCATCCCCTGGTCGTAAGACCTTCTACGACCAGGCCCTAGTCGACAAAGCTCACAGACATGTGGGCCTAGTCGATAAAGGAATCTTCCGCACCGTATTCAAAATACGGGCAGTAAACTACGCCATTATTTCCTAAGATAATGGCACGATTTTAACTCCCTTTTATGATGGTAATTGCCTGGTGACGTGGGAACGTTTTAACTCCTGCAGTAACCTCCAGTAACGACGCCACGATCTGGATGATTAAGTGACCTTTTATTAGAGGTCTAATGGCGTACATTCTGGGGACGGTATAAAAGGCAAGGATCATCAGAGCAAGGGAGGGAGCCCGAATTCTGAGAAGCACAATACTCTAGTTTTCTGGCTTGATCTTGTAATCCAGTATACTCAATACATACACACAGGAGTAGGGTTGTTATTCTCCCAGGAGAAGGCCTAAATCTGTATAAAATTCCCGTGTCTCCATCTCTGTGTGATTTTGAGCCTAGAGGAACCCCCGAATCAAACAATCTTTACGTAAGTTCGGTCCTAAAACACTGACAGTATGGATTAGGATGTGTGTTAATGCAAGATGAGAAAGTCATCGCATATGCTTCTAGACAATTGAGACCCCATGAGATGAATTATCCCACCCATGATCTAAACTTGGGAGCCATAGTCTTTGCCTTAAAAATCTGGAGACACTATCTCTATGGATCTAAGTGCACATTGTTCAGCACTCACAAAAGCCTCAAATACATATTTACCCAGAAAGAGCTGAACATGAGGCAAAGAATATGGCTAGAATTAATCAAAGACTATGATCTAACCATAAATTACCATCCCGGAAAAGCCAATGTGGTAGCGGATGCCCTAAGCCGCAAAGTTCACTGCAATCACCTTTCTGCTGAAAGTCACGCCTTGGACCTAATTCAAGCCTTGGCCAAAATGAAGATAGAAGTAAAAACTACCACCTCCGAGGCTACTATCGCAGCCATGGTATTTCATCCTACCCTCTATGACCAAATACAAGAACAACAACTCTTAGATCCCTTCATTACAGAAGAAATCCAAAGGATTAAATCAGGCCAACCGTCGGAATTCAACATAGATGATTCCAGAATCCTATGGCGACAATCAAGGATTTGCATTCCCGACCATCCTCAAATTAAAGAGACCATACTCCGTGAGGCCCATGATACCTAGTACACTATGCATCCGGGCAGCACGAAGATGTATAGAGATTTAAGGGAAAACTTTTGGTGGGCAAATATGAAGAGAAACATAGCAGAGTACGTAGGTCAATGTGACACCTGTAAAAAGGTTAAGCCTAAGCACCAACGCCCAGCAGGGTTTCTAAAGCCATTAGAAATGCCTGAATGGATATGAGAGGATATCTGTATAGATTTCATAACAGGCCTTCCCCTAATAGCCAAAAAGAAAGATGTGATTTGGGCTATCGTGGACTGCCTTACCAAATCGCCCCACTTCATTGCCACCAACCAGAAATATTCGATCAATAAACTAGCTGAACTCTATGTAGAAAGGGTAGTCACTCTACACGGGGTGCCAAAGACCATCACATCAGATAAAGGATCAGTATTTACTTCTGGTTTTTGGAAAAGCTTGCACACCGCGTTGGGCACCAAATTTAATTTCAACATAGCCTATCACCCACAAAATGTTGGCCAAACCAAAATAGTAAATAAGATTTTGGAGGACATGCTACGAGTCTGTGTGTTGAATTT
Organism: Phyllostachys edulis; assembly: GCA_036346405.1. Taxonomy (NCBI): domain Eukaryota; kingdom Viridiplantae; phylum Streptophyta; class Magnoliopsida; order Poales; family Poaceae; genus Phyllostachys; species Phyllostachys edulis. The sequence goes on along the minus strand of CM070547.1, from coordinate 50,718,862 downwards.
TGGGGACTCCTCGGAAAAACACTTAGCTTTGGCAGAATCCGCATACAATAATAGCCACCAATCTAGTATTCAAATGGCACCGTACGAAGCTCTCTATGGTAGAAAATACAGATCACCCATTCGTTGGTATGAAGTAGGAGAAAGACTATTACTAGGCCCTGAACTTGTACGAGAAAACGACGAGAAAATACAGGTAATTCGAGAGCGTCTCAAGATCGCTCAAAGTAGGCAAAAGAGCTACGCAGACCAACATAGAAGAGACCTACAGTTCGAAGTTGGGAATTACGTGTATTTAAAGGTATCACCTATGCGTGGGGTGCGCCGATTCGGATTAAAAGGAAAACTAAGTCCAAGTAAGTCAAACCATTTTAGACTCTAGAGTGTAAAGGCACCATAGCGTATAAACTGGAATTACCGATTCGCTATCAAGGATTCACGATGTATTCTGTGAGGACCCTCGGGTTATCTCTGTAAGACCGAGACTAAGCATGGTCTTATGGACATAACTCTGGACCTCAAGTAAATGGATTCTAACTTAACTTCATCTAAGTGAGAGGCTTAACTGAAAACTAGAGTCCCGACAATCATGCGCGCTGCTCCTCTACGAGCACTACATGATTGTTGGTTCTCCAACAATCCAAGCACTACACTTAGTGAGTTAAATAGGAAGCCACGAATAGCGAGCATGAACTCATATTGGCTCCCAAGATCAGCGACCAATATGCTCATACTCTCATACAACGTTGATCACATCCATACAACAAGCATACATTAATAGTTCAAAAGACATACAACATAATAGTTTAAGTCTACAACTATTACAAACGGCCGACCGGCCAAATTCAAATAAGAGTGTAAAGTAGCAGCGGAAGTAAGTAAATAAACCAAAAGACCAGCAGTGGTATGCCTCATAACCCATCGGCAACCGACTGGGAGTTAAAAATAGCATTACTCGTCAATGTCGCCTAAATTGACACTGACGAGCTCAACCAGCTCAAAGTCTTCCTCACCTGAAATTGCAGCAACCGAATTGAGTACAAAGTTGTACTCGCAAGTCTTACACAAATAAAAATTAGTTATGCTAGAGGTTGTTCCAAAGGATGGCTCATATTGGCTTAGTTTTGCGAAAAGACGCAATAATTTAACAACATACACATACTAGTTTTCAATTGCCATTTTGTAAACAGATTTGAAGTAGAAGTAAAGCATGTGATAGAGTAATAAATTGAATAACAAATGAATCATACAAATAGCAAAGTGGCTGTCCACTTTGATACAACAAAATGCATGAACATCCCATTCATGACGAATACCAAGTTATAACCACAAATTTTAATTCCAAGTCTAACAATAGCAACCATGTAACTCAAGTGGTCATCCATAGCCGCAGACACAGCTATTCGAATAGATTTATACCCTGCAGGGGTGTTCTACTTTACCCACACGACTTGGTCAGCCTGTAAGCCTCCGGATAATAGAACACTATCGTAGGTATGCTGGCCAGGTAAACCAAGACTCGGTATTTTTCAGCAAGTTGATATTATTGAGTTGAATCACCCATGCACGACGTAATCCCGCTTAGGTGTAGGTTATACCGCCTACTAACCAAATGGGCATGCAAGTTGTGCTGGGAATACTGACCCAATTAATAAGGGTTAAATAGTGCTCACCCGCACATTATATAATTGCAATCGGCACCCTACGAAACATATATGCGATGGAACACATATACGTCCTCACACCACCAGTCATCAACTCAACAACACCAACCCCTTACTTAACCAAGCAGTGCCCATACACCACGTGTGGAAGCACGAGTTTTACTTGAATCAAAGATATTACCAAAGTTCGGTCCTTAATTGTCCAGACAAGTCAAACACTTACCCAAGCTCGTGCACAAAGACACCATCACTTGTCCAGAACGAAAGCTCATTTAAAATGACAAAATTTAACTCATAAAACAGATACGAAGATCTAAAACAAAAGCATACAAAGATAGTTGTGTTTATCCCATAATTGTTGGGTTATTCCCGACAATCAGCTACCATTTCTAGACTTGCATGGCTAAGCAAACCCGAACAATATATTTCAACCATCCTAACTCAAGCATGTGGTACTGGAATAATTCAAGGATAACCTCAATGAATAGGAGATAACTAATCTACACATCACAAAAATAGCGACATTATCAAAATAGCATGCAAGCAATTATCATTGCACTATCTTAACAAAACTGGGATCAAATATGATGCAAAAGAAAGTTCAAATGATACTTGCCTTGCTGGAAGCTTAGTTTCTCTCCCTCAGTAGCGTATAGGTCAATATCGATAGGCTCGGAATCTATATAAATATAATACTGAATAAACATCGAGAAATACCTCAAAATTCAAAATGCTCAAAAATGCATGATTTTTATATAGTAGCTAAGTCATGATTTTAGATGAATTTATATGAAATAATTATTCTAATTGGATTTAGTATGTGAGAGTTATGATGGTTTGAATTTCAGTTTGCTGGAAAATCCAATTTAATTGCAATCTGTTACTATTCACCAAATTTAATTATTTGGGTAAATTTTGTAGGATAGTAGTGGAACAAAGGATTATATGGATAAATAGGAAATATTTATACAAGACTAAAACAGTTGAGTTTACCTCATTTGGAGTTTTCATGCATTAGTTATGAATTTTCTAAGTTATTAACATTTTCTTTTGTAAAAATAATGGTGTTAATGGATCAATCTCCAAAATAATACTCTCTGCTATAGAGAAAAGTTTGAAACCAATTTTAATATAAATTTCATTACAAATGAAAATTATCAGAAGTGGTTTCATCCATTTTAGAGTTGAGATGAATTAGTTATGCATTTGTGAAGTTATACATATTTTATAGTGTGCAAATAATTCATTTTCGGATTTTCTAAGCCGTTTATTACTTTTCTTACCGGGAGCTACTCTACCCGCGGTCACTAACCAGCGGGACCCTAGGTCAACCGTTGACTCGGTCCAAATTGACCCAGCCCAGCTGTGAATGAAGACGTATTCTAGAAAATGCGTTTTCCTACTACCAATACATACCTCCTATTTACGCTTATAAGGAATACGTTTTCATTTTCCTTAAAGGAAAACGCATCGCACAACTCTACACTAACTCTAAACCGGCCATGGGCCCACATGTCATACGCACTAGGCTAGCCATTACTCAAATTAAACCTGATTTCCGACAGTGATTGAGTCATTAATAATTAATCATTGCATTTAACTCTAATGACGCCGCCGCTTTCGTTGTTGGACGATCCGACAAGCAGAGCTCGGCTTGACCGGATCCTTGCCGGCGTTCTTGGCCACAGCAGTGAGATCCAATGAAATGGATGGATTCCACTTAGGCTTGCGCATCCACTGGTGGCAGTGACGGCGACTGAGATGGCCTAAGTCGCTGGTTAGCCGGAGTGGAGCGGCGTGAACCGCATGGCCAAAATGTATGCAACGGCACAGCGCATTTTCGAGCTAACCTAAGCATGCTTGAGCTACAAGGAGAATCACTGATACTTACTGGTGGGGATAAAAGGCCAGAGGTGGTTGGAGGTGAGGTGTCCACAACAATGGTGACGACGGCGGCAAGCCTCACGTGGGGAAGACACTAGGTGCAAAACGAAAGTAAATGTGGGTGTCGAAACGATTAAGTATGCTAAAGAGACGGTGCCATTTCAAGGAATCGGCAAAAGACTTACCCGATTGACAAAGGAGTGAAAAGGGGATCTTGTCGGCCGAAAAGGAATAACCTCAAAATTGAGGAACTCATGTGAATAATCCGACAATGAAGTTGAGGGAAAAGCAACATTGTGTATGGAGGCACAATGTGACGCGAAAGAGTTGGAGAGGAGCTCACCAGAGACGAAAATGGCAACAAGGGTTAGTCCCGGGCGCGCTCTGAGGTCGCCGAGAGCACGATGGTGTTCCAAGAGCTACAAGCGAAGACAAATGCTCGGGTTAGCTCAAATGGACACAGCAACGAGATAGGAGAAGAAAGGCGTGGTTGCAGTGGTGCTTACCAGAGGAACGAGCTCAAGGGAGCTTCCCTCTCCTTGGCAGCCAGGGGAGAGGTGAAAGGAGACAAGGGGGATGGAGTGAGTTTTATCCCGAGACGAAGATGGGAATGGACACGGCGTCAACTAGTGAAGCAATGCGATAGGCTGGGGAGGGCGGTGTGTCACGGAGGCGACGGAGCAGCGTAGAGCTCGCGCGGCGAGTGGCGCCCGCACTCTGAAGCGCAACTGCCTGAGGTTGAAGATGGTGAGCGAAGGGCGGGCCCACCGGCAGCGACTAAGAAATGACTAGGTGCGGCTGGATCATGCGATGAAGAATGGGCGGTGAGATTTGGTCTTTGCTCAGCTGGTCGACGGCCACTCAAATCAAGCTGTTGGTTCCAAATCCAACCGCCCATCGCTAGCTGGTTGGGTCAAGCAGGTTGGTGCATCGGGCTCGAGCAGTGTGAGACCCGACATTTATTAGGCTCATAATACTTAGTCATCCAATTGACCTAGTATTATCAACCAAATAAACCGGTCTCGAGAAATGTATACTCCCGAATGCGGTATACATACCTCACAACAAAAGAGTATATCAATTCCATACAACACATAGTACATAAGCAACAAACCGAAGTTAATATTAAAAATGGAATAGCTATTACAAAAAGAGGCCCTTAGGCCAAATAGCAACAAATAAAAAGATAACAATGAAGCAAAAGTGCCATAAAGATGGCTATAACACAAAGCCAATCGGTGTGCCTTAACCCTAGGCATCGTGGGACCGCCAAGCTAGTCGTCGAAGAAAGCGCAACACGTAGCACAAAGAGAGGCTCTTGGAGCTCTCCTTCTTCCTCTGCAACAAAAGCCACAAAAAAATTGCCACAACCACGGCGGATGAGTACATAAAGTACTCCATAAGACTTACGTGTGAGATAACAGAACTATAAATAGCTACATGCAAGCTTTATTTAAGTGGATGAGGCTTTGGACTCATTTTAGCATAAGCGACATTTATTTGCAATAACATAATAGATTGAAGGCAATTTGGCAAAGCATTTTTAAATGTTGAAGTAACAACGAGATAATAACATAGTAACAACAATAAGAACAAACACGGAAGTGACTAACCCTTAGTCACCACAACAATAGCATGAACTCCCGTTCATACCAACCCATCAAGTTTTAATTAAAAGGTTGAGACTAGTCTTGAACGACCTTACCAAGCATGTCCATAACCTGGGGCGAGGCTATTGAATAGTTTTATCCTGCGGGGGTGTACCAATGTACCCACACGTCGAGACCGCCTTTCCTTTAGGCACACGACCTTTGGTGTGTGCAAACGCAGCTAAGTCCTACGAGACATTTCCAATGGGCGATGCTAATTACGAGCGCAACCCACGAGGACAAGACACATTAGGCAGACCTAACGGTGCCAATGCTCCCTCCCAACACCACACACACAGATTTTATTAAAACATACCCACCAACCAGCTCATAATTAACACCTCCCAAAGTACTTAGTCAAGAGGTCCCATATCCCCTCGTGTGGTTAGCACGTAAAAGCGCTTGGCTTAGTGACCCAAGTACTCGGTCCTTAGGGACCCGGGCATACCACCACATTCCAAAAACCGCACCATCCATCCAATATGCCCAAGTCTAAATCAACATTTTATTTTCAGTTTTTGATCTTACAAATTAATCAAAGCACAAGTGCTGGACATATAGGAGGAATAATTATACTTGTGTGATCAAGACCATCGACTATGTCGATGATGCCCAATACTACCGATAGCTAAGCATGTCTAAGCAGTATTAAACGCAACTACTAAGTGATAAGAGCTCATCCAACGAGCTCAAACCACAGCGAATAACCTAGGCTCATTGGTAGTAGAGGATAACAATTCCTACAGATTATGCAACTATAGGAAAGCTAGCGACATTTAACACAAAGTAGCATGCATACATAGAAGTAAAACAAAGTAGTAAGCTTTAAAGTAATGGGACAATAATGGAAATGATCAAACTGCTTGCCTTGCTGCTGGTCACTTTGTTGCGGAGGGTCGTTCGCGGGATCACCACAAATGTCGAACCCTAACGGAAAAAGCAATAAAGAACCGATAAGAACGACGAAAAGCAACAAAGACAACACAGCAACCGAACTCCAAATCCTCTGAAATTTCTACTGCAGCAAGAGGAGGATTTTTAGGGAATTTAGCAACAAGAACCAATGGATTTGGATTCTCAATGCAAAAGTTATGAGCAAAACAACTCTGCTCAGCCCTAAAAATACCAAACTGCACTATTCACTAATTTAATTATGAGACAACATTTTCTAGAAAAGTGGTGAGGCTGAGATTTTTACTGTGAAACCAGCACCTCATGAGATGAATAACACAATTGAGTTCATCCCATTTGGAGCTATATTGCACTTTCTATAATTTTTCAAAAACAAGAACTTGAACAAAATTATAATGCACAAGTCCTTATTTCTATAACAGCAATATGCTCAAAACTAATTTTTACAGTGAGTTCATTAATAGAGGAAGCTAACAAAGTTGGTCTCACTCAAAAAGAATCTACAGAGCATTAGTTATGAGTTTCACAAGTTAAGCATTAATTTGAATGTATATTTAAAGTTAGTTTTAAAACCTAGTGGCTAACTGTGCTCTGGGACTGAACTCAACTTGCAATCATTTTTGGATTAAAGTCAAGTTCAAGATAGAGCTAACACAATTTGAATGACCTCATTTGGAATTAAAATGAAAGAGATATGAAATTCTAAAGTTTATACCTTATTTCAGTTCATACTTAGAATTTCTTGACATTTCTAAAACTCACAGAGACATGGGAGGTCGTGAGCCACAGATCACAGATCTAACGGCTCAGACCTCCCAGAGGACAACACACACGCACATGGGAGGTCCAGAGGTCTGGACCTCCTAACCACGCACATCTTGAGGTGAGGGAGGTCGTGGCCGAGATTGAGGATCAGCGAACCTAGCGATGATGGGGAGGTCGGGCGGACCGGACCAAGGGAGGTTCTCATGGTGAGATGACCTCGAGGAGGTCCCGGAGGAGGTCCTCAACGCCACCAGACCTCCGGGGAGGTGCAGGGCGGCCAAGATTGCGCCAAGGAGGTCGTGGGCGCTCGGATCTCCTCGGAGGAGGTGCGGGCGTCGAGCTTCGCGCGCATGCGTGCTTGGACATGAGATAAATCTTGGCGGGACCACGATGAGGTCCGCGGCGAAAAATAATGGCGGCGCAATAAATGGTGGATTTAAGGACAGGTAAGACACGCTATTGATTGCAATAATTTGGGCAAATGATGGCGCAATAACTCGGCGAATCTTTGTCCAAAAACGACAATGACACGCTCGGGGCGTCAGACAAAATCGGCGTGAAGAAAGGATCTCGCCGGCGATGTAGAGCTCGCCGTTGAGGTCAATGATACCACCGAGTGCACAATAACGTTGCGCGCACCCGGTGGACCTCCTCTCGGCAGCGACGGCGGCTTTGAAGCGCCGGCGAGCGGAGAGGGCCAAGGTGACCCGCACGGGCAAAATCTGAAAAGCAAAAAAAGCTCGCGCGACATACAAGCGTGTGCCAAATAAAACTCATGACAACATCCCGAGTGCGGCACTAAGGACTATCGGGAGGTACAGGAGGTCCTTAAGATCTTTGGGAGGTCGTGGAGGTGGTGGCGGAGTTGGGGAAGAGGGTGCTCCACGGCCAAAGCTCCGGCTCAACTTTGTCCACCTCTGTAAAAGTTCAAACCAAAGCAGTGAGGTCTTGGTCCCGGAGGAAAGCTGGCAAGGAAGCAAGGAGAAAAGGTGGAAACCCAGTGACCCTTGTCCACCGAGGAACTTCAAGTCCAACAATGGCGGCCAAGGAGACTTTGGTGTTTTAGAGCTCACAAACACATGGTGTGAGCAAAGTGAGCGATAATGTGCAAAGGAAGCCAAAGGACCGGTGGGGGTGGTTTTATCCTAGGGCAATTGAGGTCTTAGACCATGGCTAAGCTCATGGTGAGCTTGGCCCATGGCATGGTCTATGGAGTGGACAAGACATGGGGATGACAAGAGGCGGGCTCGGGTGACCATTGAGGCGGAAAAGTCGACTGCATTAAATCTTGGTCGACAAAAGTCTGATGAGCAGTACCTCTGCTCGGACTGCATTAAATGCCTGCTTTCGAAGCTCCCACGCGCCGGAGGAAGGAGAAAGAAGGGGGAGGTCCTAGTGGCCATTGGATGAGACCTTGAGGAGGTCTGGCCATCGGATCCCATTTTGAACCGTTATGTTTTTAAGTGGTGGGAGGAGGTCCGGCCACACGATCAAACGTGGGGAGGTCTTGGCCTCACGATTTCACTTAGCGTGAAAAGCATACGTGAGAAATGGACGGGGAGGTCCAAAGCGTTGGATCTCCATCCAGCAGTGCGGACCTCGGTTGGGACTTAACGCACGTGAACATAAGAGGCGAGGGGAGGTCATGGCCTTTGGATGTAAATCCAAGGGCAGCGACTGATGGGGAGGTCTAATCGCACAAAGTGAATAAGGGAGGTCGAGAGGACTGCGGCGTGGCGCAAAGGAGTCTTAGCCCTCCGATTTGGATCTAAGGAGCTCCGCGATGGTCGAAGCGCCCATTTGTTAGCGGCATCGTGAGATGTAAATCAATGGTCAATATTGGGTGGTCGAGCGGCTCATTGATCTCGTGCGTTGAGCAGAGATCCAAAAGCGAAGAAAGACAAGGAGGTCATGGCCTTAGATTTTTAATCCAAGGGCTATGACCTCACGTGAAATGGGATGTCTAAGTGGTTTTAACGAGGAGGGAGGTCGAGGGCGTGGATCTTGAATCAAGGGCCAAGACCTCACGCAGTGGGAGGACTGTTGAGTATGTTGAGGAGGAGGTCGTGGCGGTTGGATTTGATCCAGCAGCTCGACCTCAACAAATGGGATGACCTCGCTGCGATGGTTTAACAGCTCGAGGAGGTCTTTGAGGTTTCACACGGGGAGGTCGTGGCCGTGGATCTTTGATCCGGTGGCTATGACCTCATGAGGTGGGAAGGTCTTTCGGTGTTAGCAGAGGAGGAGGTCGTGGGTGTTGGATGTGAATCCAATGGCTGCGACTGATTAAATGGAGAGGAGGTCTGCTGGGGTGCAGACACTGGTTGAAGGTCCAAAGGGGTTGAAATTTGGACCAGTTTTGAACATAGCTAGCCCAAGGAGCAGTCTTGAGGTTTTTGAATTTGAACTTTTAAGCAATTGAGACTTTGCAGAATTGTTTGGGCTAGCAAATGAGCTCCAAATTTGATGAAATTTTAACTGGAGCTTGCTGACAACATGATTAACCTTACAGAAATTTTCCAGAGGTTATTATGCAATGCATTTTTCTCAGGAAATTTACTAAGGTTGTTTAAAGGATTGTTTTACCTCCAAAATTTATCAAACTAGTTTTACAACTTGTGATATTTTTCAGAGGGTCCCACATCAGTTTTTGGACCAAGGAAAATATTTCCAATTGATTGGCACAAGATTTTAGATAAATGGAAAATGAATTTGACTTTTGGTCAACAAGAGCTTTGTGTTTTTAGATTACACAACTCTTGGACACGAATCACATGAGATTTTAGGGTTTTCCAAGATGTGAGAAAAAGTTTTAATTTCTACACATATAATTATACTTGAATAATCCTAATTATACACTTGGGATGTTACACAGGGTCAGGTTCGAGTTGGTGCAACAGTGCAAGGGATTTGAATTCCAAAATCACTTTGACCAATTATCAGTAAGTTTGACCGAGGCTCTAAAAATAGGAATAAAATTCCTAAAATTCTAAAATAAATCAGAGGTGCTCCTGGGAAGGTCTAGTGTCCAAAACAATTATTGAACCCTACTTTTGAAGACATAATTTGAGAAATTTTAAATTCAAACTTAGTGTAAGTCATTAAATTGTGTTTGAATTTTCTTAGGGTTTAACCCAGTCCCAAAAATTTGGAAAAATTATATTAATTCATTATAATTAATATAGTATTTGAATAAATTATTTCCCAGGGATGAACATAAGTTTTTGTTACTGACTTCTTTTGGAGTTAAATTTTGAAGTGTAGGTTTAATCCCTTTTAGAGATTTTCCAAGTGCAATATATAATGCAAATGCTAGAAAACAATGATGCATGCTCATGAGATGCATAGTAATTCTCTTTATTAATTTGGGGGTGTGACATATTCCATATCTCACAACTCAGGAAATGCCTGAGGAAGCCCTCACATCACTTAACCAATCTTGACATACCACTACAAGATGACCTGACATACAAAGAGCATCTTGTAAAAATCCTAGTGACAGAAGACCGGCAGATAAGAAACAAGATGATCCGTTCTTGCAAAGTACAGTGGAAGAACAACCCCGTCAAAGAAGCTACGTGGGAGAAAGAGGAAGCACTACGTGAAGCCTACCCCAACCTATTCAAGTGAGAATTCGATTTCGGGGACAAAATGTTCCTATGGGGGGATGTGAGAACCCTAAAAACTTAAATTAGACTAAACAACGACAAGCGACAATTAGCAGTAAATTAAATTCATCTGAGCAATAACACAACTTAAGCTCAGACTAATATTTAACGTGTGGAAAATCATCAACATACATCATTTCATTATCGAAAGTTTACAACAAGATTTATAAGGCAATAATAAAACAACATTGAAAGCTCAAGAGCAATTACAATATTTCATTACCAAAAAATGTAATACAAAAATCCATCTCCAGAAATTACAATATGAATTTTAAAGTAATAATACAACATTATGACACTCTCCAATTAATTACAAAATTATTTACAACACATCAGAATATAAACATTACAGCTTTGAGTACATTACAAAAGAAAATAATAAAATCTTGCATATCGTCAAAGCCTTGCATCTTTTGTCCGTATGTCGCCAGCCAGTCGAACCTATTCCTCTGCCAATCCAAAACCCTGTCCATATTTCCATCATCCGCCAACAACCAAAAGACCAGTCGCAAACCAAAACTATAAAGTGAAGTTGGAAGTAAAGAAGGACGGCCTTCAGATCGCATGAAGATCATCGAGGTTCCCAGGCTGACTTTGGTCAGTTGGCACCATCTCACTTCAGTGGGTTTCATCACCTGGCAGTTATAGAAAATCCGACACCCACTTTCCTCGACTTACCTCAACTGCAGAAAATTCGATAAATAGTGCCCTTTGGACCATTGGTCCATAAGTATTAACCAGCCAAATAGCCCCCACAGAAAGAGATGGGGATAGGGCAAGGGCAAAACAAGAAGGAAACAATAGCCAGCCAGTCGAAGCCCCACATAAAAAACCAACTCACTGCCAATGCACATAGCATTCGTCCATAACCAACCGAAAGCCAAAGACAATAACCAGCACCCACTATCAACCAAGACAAGAACTAGAGCAAGCCGAAGCAGCTCTAGCTCACATCATAGCCCACAAAGAAGGGAAGTCAGGGAGGAGATGTCGAAGGCAAGGAGGTAGAGGAAGGCAAGGTGAAACCGCAGCAACCAGTGAGCGCCCATGACCAACTAGAAGCCAGTGGACCACGAGCATTCGACAAGAACACTTCAAGCCAAACAACATTACCACATCCAGCCCTGCCATCCCCCAAATTGACCAATCCAGACAAGGTAGCCCACAAATCTTCCCCCTCCCACTTTAATTTTTGTCCCATTCGAACCCCACCATATGCACTCAACATTTCACAAAGAGCATGCCACCAACGCCGTAGCATCCACCAAAGGCATCACAGAGCAAGGGAGGGAATGGGTAGAGAGAGTAGAGGGGAGTAGTATACCTCGACAACGAGGCAAGACACCACGCAAGACTGACCACACGACAAGCGACCTCTCGACGCCCTACGTGCGGGAGGCCTCGAGCCCTACCATAGCTCACCCAGGGTAGCCTACCTCCGTCACCTTCATCATGCATGAGCAGGAATCAACACAAATCAAAAATGAATCAAGCCTAAGCATAAAAACCGAAATATCAGAGAGGGGCATTTCCCATTGACCAGAGAACCAGCAAGCCTCCACCATCATCCATCTCCTCTTTCTACAACTCCATTTTCCCCATTGCCAAACCATTCGGCCACAGCTAGAGGAGCAAGGCAAGGAGACAAGCCATAAACACAAGATCAGCAAGCAAGCATCAGGAAAAGGAGGAGCAGCACCACAAGTGGGCGAGCCAAGTCGGGCAAAGCGGTGGTAGCCTTGGTAAGCCGAGCCACAGAGGCGATGGGCAAGTGGCGTGGTCGCACGATGGCTAGGCAAAGACAGGCCGAGGCAGTGGGAGCAGCCGGAGGTGGCGCCATGCGCAAGACCAAGTCGACCAAAGAACTCACTAGTAGAAAGGAAGGAGGAAATGGGGAAGCGAGGGAATGAGAAGAAGAGGGAAAGGGGGAAGAGGTTTCAGTCGAATGGATAAGAAGGTGAGAGAGAGAGAGTGAGTGATTAAAAGATTAAAGAAAAGGGGAAGAAATTAGGAAAGGGGTAACAGGTAAAATTTTAGTGGGGAGAAGTAGTAATAGATTTAGCAGTAGAAATGAGCGCCACTAATAATAAGTGTCAATGTTGTGTAGTTGTTGGACCAAACAATTTTATAAGCCACGTGAGGATAAATGGCAGTCGACAAACCGGTCAAAAATAAAAATGGGAAAAAGTGTAAAATTAATCTGAGACTATATAAATAAATTAATCACCAATAAAACTCCCTAAATTAGACAAATAATCTGATGTGTTAGAAATAATTTAATTGTGATAGAATAATTGAATTAAACAACACCCGGTAAATATCACCCCTAAAACGGACTGCCAGAATCCGTTAGTAACGAATGCGTACCTCAAATTTATTTAAAGAATTAATTAAATACATACACACCTGAGTAAAATTGATTAGGCTTATTGGCATGAGTAAAATTGAATAGACCTAGTTGCTTGCGAGTAAGTGTAGTATTTTGTGTTCGTACGATAAAACGAGAGTATAGGCAACCTCGATGCTAGAGCTGACAGACTAGAACAACCGTAGTTGGGGAATGTTGACCTAGCGGGGATCTGAAAAATATTATTAAATTAAAATTTGCTAAAAAAGAATATCAACTGACTAATGTACGCCTAGTAGCACCAAAAACAACTAAGTATTTATTTATTTTTTGCACCGCTGTATAATTGCAGAGACGAACCAACACAGGCAGGAGCATCTGATCCAGGTTTTGTTGACGCCGACCTTTTCTACGACTACAAAGGCAAGATTATCTCTTGAACATCAACCTAGTTATCTTAAATGTAAACGTTACTTTGGTGTATCCATAAATATATGTGTATTAAAACTATATCTCAAAATCAAATCGGATAAAAGAAAGAAGAGAAAATAAAATAGATGAGAAAGAGAAAAGAGCAGTCTAGCTGAGAGGAGCAGCTGGGCTGTAAGAGTTAATATTAGGATGGTAAAGGGGGCCCGTGGTAGGAAAGAGATGAGGGAAGAGGTGAGACCCTAGCTTTACATATGGATAATATATAAGGATCAACAAAACTCTCACCCAAATAAGGGGTCGTATTTAAATGTCAACCATTTTCCCGTTTTAACGGGCAGAAAATGCTACCTCGTTACGTTATTAAACTCTCCACATTGAGTAAGTAATATTGCATATGTGAGTTATGGAGGAACCCAGGACCGGTTGGAAGAGTCCGGAAGTAGGGGATCCAAGGCGCTATAGTACCGCAAGATGGAGTGTTGGGTGCGGGGATGACCGGTCCAACCAACATTATTGGAACTCGGTGGAGGACTGGGTGAGCACCCCAGGACACCGACAAAAAATAATGGGTGAAGACTTAATCACGTAACTTGGAAAACGTTCTGTATTCTGAATTCGATATTGCACCAAAGAAAATACGGGAGACCTAGCTTAAGAGAGCTCAGAGTAGCTATGGGTAAAGTAGTACAAAGCTTGCATAGTGCTAAATAAAATCATAAATTCATGCTTGTCTCCTGGATTGGAGTCTACAGTGACCGCTAGGGCTTTATCTTCTTACCGAGTGATAAGTTGTCTTTTCAGAATTAAAACTGCCACTTAAATCTTGGTAAATTATTTTCTAGAAAAGAGATGAGTTAGAAAATATGATAACGAACAAAGAGTTATACAGTGCATCTTTGTTAATAAATGCTTGCTGAGTACACTAGTACTCATTCTTACTATTATTCTCCTATGTTAGATCCTAGTCCGACTGGGAACTACCCCCAGTGGGATGAAAGATACACAAGTGCCGAGGAGGCCGCAGGAGGCGAGAGCGCTTACTATAAGGACTAGGGTGAGGTGGACCCCTTATTCGGCGAGTGGGATGAGTAGATGACCGGCGGAGCAGGACAGGCAAGCGAGGGGAATTCTTTCCCATTGTAATTAAACAATTGTATTAAAGACTATAGTCTTGCTTGGCTAACTGTTGTAATAAAGTACAGTTTCTATCTTATTGTTTTGTTGCGTTAACTTTGGTAAGGCTTACTATTCATCGAAGCAAGTCCTACCGGACAGATGAATAGTAATCCATTAGCACTAGAGCAGCTATATGGGCCATGGGAGGAGAGTTTCCAATCTTTGTACAGTTTCAAGGCAGAGCTTGAAAGAATAATGCTAGGTAGCATGATTGAGATAGACACCAAGGTGTACAGTGGGAAGACACATTTCCACAAGATGTTTGTTGCGCTAAAGCCTTGCATTGATGGATTTCTTAATGGCTGTAGACCGTACTTGGGCATCGACTCTACCTTTCTCACTGGTAGGTACAATGGCCAGTTGGCATCTGCTACGGCCATAGATGGCCACAACTGGATGTATCTAGTTGCATATGGTATTTTTGACTCAGAGTCTGCAGAGAATTGGACTTGGTTTATGCAGCAGCTACGTAAGGCAATCAGCAAACCACATGGGTTGACTTTGCATACAGATGCTGGGAATGGGGTATGTGCAGGTGTCAAGAGGGTTTTCCCGGATGTTAGGCATAGAGAGTGTTTCAGGCATCTTTGGGGGAACATGCAGAAGAAGTTTCATGGTCCTGTGGTCTCTAGTAACATGTGGGCAGCGGCACGATCTTACAAATACGAGGATTTGCAGGAGCACATTCAAGTAATTCAAGAAAATTGTCCAGCAGCCATTGAGTACCTCGACCAGTACCACCCTCACATCTGGAGTAGGGCATTGTTCAATACAATTGAGAAGTGTGACTACATGCACAACAATATTGCAGAAACGTACAACTCCTGGATCATGAATGTTAAGGATCTTCCGGTGGTTGAACTCATGGACACCATCCGGAACTTGATTATTTAGCGTTGTGATAAGAGGAGGAGGATTGGAGACAGACTGTAGGGTATAATACTTCCAACTGTTATTCATGAACTCAATGCGAGCACTAAAGGTCTTGGACACTTGAAGGAGACCCCGGGAGCAAATACAAGTGCTGAGGTAGTGAACATACTTGACAATAGAAGGCATATGGTCCATCTTCTCAGTAGGGAATGCACATGTAGAGAATGGCAAGTATCTGGGAAACCATGCCAGCATGCCTTGCAATTCATCTGTAGCAATCGACAAGCTAATATGGAGGACTATGTTGATGATTTCTTCTCCTTAGCTAAATTTAAAGCTGCATATGCTGGGATTGTGCAACCGATGACAGACAAGTCCCAATGGTGAAAGGTTGATCCTAGCTTCAAGCTGCACCCACCTCAGCTCAAAAGGTCAGTGGGAAGACCAAAGACACAAAGGTTTAAGGCTGCCAATGAGGTGCCAAAGAAAAAAAGGCAGCAAAGTAAACAGAAGTGCAAGACCTATGCAGAACTAGGACATCAAAGCAGGGGAGCATGCCCTCTAAAAGCCCCTAAGAAAAGGTAAATATGTGTTAAAATACATGCTTACATTTTATTATAATGCACTAACCAATTTCATGTATGTGTTATAGGAAAAGAAACCCTCCAAGGAAGAAGAGTAAGAAGGATAGGAAAGAGCCATTTGAGGTTGCTGCAGCACCTACTCCTTCCACAGGGGATGGTCTTGCAATTGCTCCACAACTGACTATGATGAGGCAGCAATTGGATCTCACAACTGCTCATGGTCTTGGAGGTGAACCATCTGCTTCTACCCCACAAAAGATGAGATCACCAGTTAAGAAGATTGCCACAAAGAAGCTAACCCCTAAGAAGAAGTAGGTCGTTCCTATGTAATGTGATGCTTTTGTAATGACAGACTTGTTGCATCTTCCTTTATTTTGCTTTATGGTTAAGACTTGATGTTAGACTTGTGTTCAGACTTGATCTCACTGATACTCTTATGTATGGTTGGAAGATTACTATTACATGCAATGGATGAACTGTTATTTTGGCTTTACACTTCTTTGTTTTTGTAAATGGGTATATCTTGATGACAGGATTGGTTGGAAGATTATGAATTTCTGCTGTGAGCTTGGATTTTACATGTATATGATGTCATTTCTACATTAATCTTCCTCCTGGAGCATCAGTGACATGGTTGGAGTTTTGTCCTCTGTATGTTGTATGCGGCCTGTAGTACAGTACATATTCTCAGTTACATGAATATGATTTGCTTTCTGTCCTCTTCATATCAATGATGTGCATACAGGAGTTATTATATACTGATGTTATGATGATGCATTCGTGCTCGAGTAAAGCCCCTTGCATATGTAAAAACTTTGTCAATGGAGAATAACTTATGAACAGATCTTGCAAAATGCAACCGTTTGGTGATCCACAATTTTACTGCTTCATTGTTACCATTCTCATGTTGTTGATATAGCTTATGCTTTGGTTGCAACCTGCAGCCATTGGTACTGAATTAGGCGATGCTAGAGCATGGTGGCATAAGGGACTGATGGAGTTCCAAGAAACCTTGCACACTCCAGATTCTTGTACAATGGACATCACAATTCACCATGCTTTTCAATTGGAGCATCACACTATTGGACATCACAATATTGTCAACATTCAGATATTCTCTAATTCAGTATATTATCAACATTCGATATCAGATATCACATTCCAGATTCTTGTACAATGGACATCACAATTCACAATATTGTCTGATTCACAATTCACAATATACAAATGAGATTTCACAATATACAATGTACAAATGAGATTCTTGTACAATGGACATCACAATTCACAATGTACAAATGAGATTTCACGATATTGTCAAGAAATGCACAAGAACTTGAATATGCTACTGCTTGTGCAAAGGAACTGAGTGGCGAGCCCAGAGACACTTGACTCTTTGGGCTCGGGCTGAAGGGAGCTCAGGCGGCGGCGACGGCTCTTGGAGGTCGGCCTCGAAGGAGCTCGGGAAAGCACCACCAGAGGCTCGGGAAGGCGGGCCGGCAGGTGCTTGGGGAGGCGTGGCTCGGACTTGGCGGTGACGAGGTGGTGGCGGCGTGGGGGCTCGAGGAAGGTGGTGGCGGGGTGGTCGAGAAGGCGGCCGGCAGTCGCTCGGAGGAGGCGCGACTCAAGCTGTGACCGACACAAAGGCGGCAGTGCCGACGGGAACTCTTCGGTGAGGCGCAGACCGACGGCTATGCCCTAGCTAGTTCATGGCTCAGTTCTTTGTTCACTAATGAAATGACTCACGGGCAGAGAAGATGGAGGGGATGGATTCATTCTGAATAGAGGGGCAAAACCGGAAGTTTACCATTGGAATATATGGAAAATCATATAATAGAAAATAAAATAGGAGAAAATGAGTGATAATGACATATTTCAAAAGACAGAAACTGGAGTGGTAAATGTCCAATTTCAAGAAACTGAGTGGCAAATTTCGAAGTGGCAACATTCTCAGTGGCATATATCAAATTTTGCCATTTAACAATGAGGGTCATTTAGCACTTACTATTTAGTGGATGTCTGTGTAAAATGGTTTGCAAAATCAGCAACTTTCTATTTGTCAGAAGAATTGCAGAATCATCAGCTTTGCAGCTTTCAATTTTCGGCCGAATTTTGTCAAAATTTAAATTTTAGTTTGAAAATTTTGGCCGAAACTGGCCGAAAAAAACCGAAAATCGGTTCGATCGGCCTTATCGGTCCCCCGTTAAAAAATTATTGCCGGTAGCCGAAACCCTGGGCTAGCGTTACTCCTGAAAACATCCTCTTTTATTTTATATATGCTCTGCTGGTTAAGGACGCCATAGCTTTCTACGCCATTTTTCCGATTCTGCAGCTTTTGCTCTTCTCCGCTAAAAATTCTCAAACTTTCTCCTCTTTTCGGATCGTTATTGGTTTTCGTTCATCTAAATTCCATGACATGCTTCGCACATGCTATACAGTTCGACACTCCATCTTACAGCATGATCTCTTCTGACAACATTGCTTCTCCTTATTTCAGTTTTAGAGTTGCTGCTTTTACGTTGTGCGAACAAAAAAAAAAAGATTCACGTACCGTGTTTTTGCATGACACAGATGTTTTGTGTTCATTTTGTTTTCATACTTAGAACGTATAAAAAACAAACTTGACAGAAATAGTTGTTCTACACAGAAAATCAATCGATAAAACTCATGATCGACTGCAGGCACATAAAAATACCGCAAACTCCTCAGCCTTACTAGCCGTTTCTCGTATCCACGCCATTGACGCGGGTTGCCTTCTAGTCTAAACAAAAACTGAATTAGTCTATGCCACACCACATGCCGTTTTGATGATTGTATGGACTTGTGTTGATCTGAGGAAACTGCATCGAATCCTTTTCATGTGCATCGTTCCTCTAACTACATGTTCAAGCACTTGTGTGTTTTCAGGCATGCAAGCTGCGACACTTTTAACCACATCAAGCAAATGAAAAAGAAAACTTTACATTTTTCAGAAAAACTATGTCCTGCCCTCCCAGTGGACTTGGGGTCAACTTTGGCCGAACCGGTCGGCCTCGGAAGATGCATGACCTGATCTAGCCGTCCCCAGTCGTGCTGGTCTTGTTTTCTCCACTAGATCCCATCTGATAAGTATCGCCGTTTGGATTAATCTGGTTTACGTCGCTCTCAGTCCTCAATCTTCCTGTGGCCTGCTGCTGCTCAACTTTTATCACTGGCATGACCATGTGGACCCCTTGCATCTCCCGCTGAATTAATTAGTCTCTGTTCGCCGTGTGTTTTTCCATCTTGATCCCTTGACGTATGACGTATCCATAGTTCCATATATCTTTAAAGACTGCCTTAGTCGGAATCCACAGTGGCAAGCAATACGAATCTTTTAGGCACTTTGTGCAGCCCAGGATTGATTTGGCAATTCGGAACCTTCGGTGCAACTGCAGACAAAGCTGTGGGAGGAAGGGAAAATAAATTCGACGGGGAGGGCCTTTGGAGGAGCCCCTCCTCTTATCTCTACATATTTCAACCCCTGCGATCCAAGGGCCTGGGGAGGGGATAATTCGTTTCCGGGAGGAAGGTGTCGCTCGCTCTTAGCCAAGCCTAAAGCCCTAAACTGTTGTTGTACTGGTCCAAAATGGTACCCTTCAGCTTGGTGATGATTCGTGTTGGGCGACTGATGTGTCAATCTAAGCCAAACTTCTGAAGGTGGCCTGAGACACTTATCACAAGAAAAGGGTTGGAGAAAGAAGATAGAAAGCTACTTCTGCCGGCCGCAGCATCATGTAAAAAATGATACTGTTTCACGGTGTATTAGTGAATGTGGTTGTAACATCTTAATTTTCTAAAGTTTAAAAATCCTTTTGAATAGTTTAGCCCTTTGAAAAATTCACCCAAGACTTTATTTGAATTTCAATAAAACTTAATATGGACTTTCAGTAGCAAAATAATTTAATGTGAATAATCTAAACATCAATTAATGTCAAAACTATTTTATTTGGGCTCTCTGTGCTTGCGAATATTTTCCAGATTTTTCTGGAATTTTTCCGAGTTCATTTGCTATTTTCCTTTTGCTATTTCGATTTATTGGTATTTCTAAAATAGAAAGTCTATTTAAAATCTCAGGAAATGCTTTTGGGCCGAAACCCATTCCACTTCTACCCGCCCAAAGATGCCTTTGCGACCACCGCCACACCGCGCCCGTGCTTCCCATCGACATGCGGCCCCGCATATCGGCAATCTCCTCTTTCCTTCGCACCTCGCTTGGTCCCACTAGTCAACCGCGGCAGCGTAGTTTGTCACACGATCCTCACCTAGCTGCGCTCGCTGATGTGTGGGTCCCACTAGAGGCACTGTTCATCATCTCCGAATCGTGCACGCTCTAGACTTCACCGTCGCATTGCACGCGGACTCCTTCGTGGCCCCGCCGCTATAGCCTATTTAAGGCCTCGGCGTGCGCGTCACGAGCATCGTCCCAAACCCCGCCGCCTTTTCCCTGAAGCCCGGAACCCTAGGCCGCCGCATTTTCGTCAGAATCGGAGTTTCAACCCTAGCACCGCCAAAGCTTTCTCCGCCGAATTCAGCCGCCATCGGTGAGCTTCTACCCCCATCGAGTACACTGTTAGCTTGCCGTGCCACGTTCTATACCACACGCACAAGTTTATCTTTGGAGGAGCCTTGAATCACCGTCGCCGCCTCTAGCTGCGCCGCTCTGTCGCTCAACTCGTTGCCGCCGTCGATGTCGTCATCTCTGGAGAGAAGTGACCGCGTCACCATGTTCCCCGAGTCGCGTTTGCCCAGATGCGCACCTTCGCCGCCGTCGAGGAGCCTCCATTCGTCGGAGCCTTTGGAACCCAAGCCTCGTCGACGTTTAGCCGTCGTGGCATGCCACGTCGCCGACCACGTCATCACCTGCGCCTACTTGTTGCCCTCGTGGCATCCCCGTCAGCGCCACATTTGCGCGTGCATGTCAAACCCAAACCCTAAACCAAATCCAAACCTAGGTAGATCAAGTCCACCGTGAGCCATCTCTCTAATCTGTGGGTCCCACTTGTCCGGAGCACTGTTCCGTAGATGCAATCCCTAGTAGACCTAGTCTCCGACTTGTAGGTCCCACTTGTGAGGTTACTGTTCCATGAGACCATAAGCTATAGAACCATGAACCAGATTCGTGGACCGGGTCTATAGACCCTAGGCCCACTTGTCAGCCTCTGATGCTATTTTTGGAATTTATTTTTAATTCTGATTTTATGTGTTGATGTCATGCTGGCGCATTAAATCGGAATTATCAGTAGAAAGGTAATTCGGGAAAATCAGAAACAATATCCTTCTTCTTTTTCCTTAGGGTTAGATTCCCCAAAAGCTTGTTTTTCCTCGTACAAACTCCGATTGAGCTCATTCAAATTTCTAAATTTATATAAATTCAAGATCTATTTTCTTGATATTTTTATTTATTTATTGGAGTTTTTTCTCTGTGTTTTGTATTTATTTTGTTTATTTGCTTCATTTGCGAGTAGACGTTGATACTTCAGGGAATTTCGAGGAAGGAGGAGTTGATCAAGACCAAGACCAGTATCAAGATTTGTTCCAAGGTAAGTTGTATCTTTGACCATGTTGAACACAGTTTTCAAAAATACTTTGATTCCATTATTGCAATTACTTTAAGTATTTATTTAAATGCGTTGGGATTAGTTATTCATCCAAATTGTTTATACCCACCTTGTCTATTGTGATATCGTGATCTTTTGTCACCCTAGCTTAGTTAATTATTAGTTGGTTTTATTATGACACCAACGTGGATTGGTTAGATACGAGTAATTTGTCTAGCCATGCAACGAGTCATTCATTCAATTGAGTTGTAAATATAAACTTGACTAAGTGATTATGGAACTTTGGGTAAAACTGTGTGTTGTGTACTATTACTCATTGATTGCACGTGTTGCACTTAACTAACAGGGTGGGAAAAGATTTAGACTGAGGCGAGTGGATGAACTGTGTGATATGGTGGAGCTTTGTGATTGGGAAATATGAATCTTCGTGACTTAGTTAGAAATTGGCAGTCTCGCCTTGGTCAATTAAGGACTTAACTTTGTGCGCCATTGAACTGAGCCACAACTATATGACCACATGCCTGGTATGGGACGAGCCTAACTTGATAAGTTACGGAATCTCAACATTGATTACTCAGGTAGTAGGTTAAGTGCTCAGTGATGGGTGGAGGTGTGGACTACTCTGAAAGTCACATCGATGGACGGTTCGCCACTTCCAGGTCCAACGATGTGTGTCATATCAAAGCGTTGTATTGGGGTTGGTACGACGATAAAACACGTCGGGAGTGTCAATTGTTGAGATAAAGTTTCGAAAAAGTTTTGTTATGATTAGTGCTAACTACATTGATTATATCATGTGGGTAAAGTGTACAACCTCTGCAGAGTATCAATCAATCTATTCGAATAGCCGCATCCACAGTCATGGGCATGCTCGAGAATTTCACACAAGGGGTAGATTTTCATAAAAATAATTGGGAAGGGACAGCTGTATGGTTAAAACTCATATGGCTGTGTGAAAGAATTGATTAGGCTTTGTGTCTTTTGTGAAAATAATTGTTAAATTATTAGTTTATTTGTTTTGAATTACGCTTTTAATCTATTAATTGTATTCAATCGCAAATGTTGCTTTCTTGCAAAATATCCATATAAGCCATTTACTTTGTAATAAGCCATCATCTATAATTGCATTCTATGGTATAATTGTTGGGATACGGGTAGACTACGATAGCAACAATTCAAAATTTCTACCACGCAAACCAGGAAGCCAAGCAAGAAGATGATCACAGATCGTTACCACTAGACGCGCAGAGCAGCGGAAGAAGTGTCGAAGCAGCCTAGTCCGACGAATAGCGCGTCGATGTACTGGTCGTAGTCGATCGTCCGGCGTCCTCGTGAGTTGATCGTCTCCTCCAGCACCTCTGCAGTTCCTTGCGAAGATCGCGGATCGTCCTTAAGCGCAACAACGTAGAAGCGCCTCTATGGTATCCACACGTCCAGGGAAGGAACAACCGTACGCCGGTGTGCTAGCACCAAATCGCACGGGGAGGCACTCAAGAAGATGGCGGCTAGGGTTTCGGTAGGGCAACTTGCGTCAACTCACTCCTCCCAATGACCTCATGCATCTCCTTATATAGGCCGTGGCGGATCCTATCCAAACACTCTTCTGAATCGTATTCGTACTAGTTTATTCAACCCGTTAAGTGTGTGACCCGTTAGGTTCATGTGTAGTTCAGATTGTGACTCGGAAACCCTTTCCGCCACGAGTAAATAGCGGTTCCTAGCGGGACATAACGATTCCGAATACACACAAATTATATCGGACGAACCTTAATGCAATATGATCTCGACCAGGTCCTCATCACTTACGACCAGGTCCTATCTCTATCTGACCGATTCGTATTTGATCACGACCAACTCGTAACTCCTTACGACTTGGTTTCGACCACTCTGTGATTACGTTCGACCGATCTCGACTTGCTTGTATCTCCATACGACCGATCCGTAGGTGGTCGAACTAAGCATTTCTCATGTATTCTCCCTTTGCCTCACGATATCTGGTTGAACTCGGGTGAGATGTTGTGTCATCCATGGATTGTTCAATGTTTTCTCGATCGAGTATCGGATAACCTTATGTGGTGAACTTTTCGACCACCGATGTATGGCCATGCACTTTCTTTATCCGACCACTTGAGGGCAGAGATATCTCTCTGTTATGTTAGGAGGGCAAATCCATATCCCACCGATCACATCCCTCTGCATGTTTCATAGCATACCCAAAGCTACCTTTATAACCACCTAATTACGAGTAGCGTTTGGCGACCCCTAAGAGTGCTATTACACATGTAGGAAACTATCTTGATCTCGGTCTAAGGATTATACATCATCATTGCTTAAGACCAACTAACGACACATAGAATCATAACAATCTCAATAGTGTCTCAAGGTGGGTCTTATCCAACACCATGTTCTCTAACACGTGTCCACATTATTGATTCGATATCCCTATATCCATGACCGGTGAAACATGGTCATCAATCAATACATGTCTTTGGTCAATAGAGTCACTAGTGTTCAGACCGGTGACTTTCGACCGAGGATACTTTTAGAACGACATCATCATAAGTTAAAAGAGTTTCACCAACAAGTCACATACTCGTTAATCTTTATGGTGATGATTCATTCAAGGAACAAGATAACATATTATCAAATATTGTGAATATAATGAAATATAATCATCTCTATGATTGCCTCTAGGGCATATTTCCAACAATAATCTGTTGAGTACTCGGAGTACTCATTCTTGTTGCAATCATTTAGCCGAAGTGGAGGAATCGCCACTTGCCTTCGAGGAGGAGTTCTGCAAGGTTGCTGATCGTTAGGTCTTGATCCCAGTCGGTTGCCTGTGGCGAGTCGATGGGTTTCTGTTGGAGTTACTTTTGTTCCGCTGCTACTTATTTAATTACTGTCATCCCTGAGTGGCTTAATAAGTGTAAACTCGACCATAAGTTCAAAACTGTTATTTGCTATACAAGTTAATCGTTTATTCTATTGTTCATCTTGTGTGGATCGATATTCATCTATGTTGACACTATGTGCACAAGCGTGATTCTGGAGTAGTGCGTTATACACATAGGGTACAGAATTGCATTTTTGGGTCCTGACAGAGGTGATATCAGAGCCATACTGATTGTGTGTCTTGACCTTAGTTATATCGGCCATTCTTATAGTGTCCAAACTATTTTCTAAAGCAAAATTAACTTGCGAGATTAATGAATTGCTTAACTTCTCTCATATCTCTCTTGACTCAACTATTGCTAAAATTTTTCTTGTCCCCGCAGATTTTAAGTTGGTTCTTACCTCTTGCATGTCTTGACAGACGGCTCATCTTCAGACTTATGGTGAGCGTAAGGGAGCCCTTGATGCTGAGTTTTGGAAGCTTTTGCAAGTGCTTGGAGGATTTGATCGATCGATGTAGCAATGCACCTACTGGGTGGTGAACGATCGGAGTCGTGGAGTGCTCTGCGATTGACCATCTATGCTTGGAGGGATACTAGAGCTAGTCACCCCCTGAACATCTCAGACCAAAGGATTGTCTTCGCCGAAGGGATCCAAGAGTCCTCTCGCCTTGCCATCCTGAGGGTGTGCAACATCTACGCCCATGAGCTACAGGGTACAGTCTTTCATTTCCATCCTCGTGCCGCCGCCATGGAACTCCCAGCTCGCAACCCATCCACCGATGAAGAACACAATGCTATCGTGGTCCACCTTGCTCAGTTTGCCGCCACCTGGAGGAGGCCTTGGTGACTACTGCTACGGAGCTGGAGTGTGCCTACGAGATGCTATAGATGGCAGTGGATAGGATTGCAGCACTAGAAGAAGCCCTATACATGCAGGAGGATCTAGAGGAGCCAAAAGAGCCCGAGGAGCCTGAAGAGCCCGAAGAGCCTAAAGAGCCAGAAGAGGTCAAAGAGCCAAAGGAGCCAGAAGAGCCTGAGGAGCTAGAGGAGCCAGTCATGCCTGCACCCGAACCACCTATTCCTGTTGCGCCAGTTCCGAGACATGAGGACCAGTTTGTTAGGATGCCTGCATATTTCCAAGTCTACCACAGGCGGGAGCACCGTCGGGGTTGTGGAGGTTACCTCAGCGACTGAGTCTGTCGAGGTTTAGGCTTAGCCAGTTGTGGCTCAGTGTGTGAGAGCCACGTCAGTTAAAGATTAGGAGTGTCGTCCTTTAGACGATAATTTGTATGTTAGGTTCGCTCTTGTTTTCTTGTGTGCAGTATGAGCTACAAAAGCCCTTAGGCATTTGTTGCAGCCATGCTAAGACCCTAATTAATAAATAAGTATTTTAGTTGATTTCATTGTGTCGTGTTTGTTGGGTTTAACCTTCCCCCTGCCTAGTTCCTAACTTTCTTTGTGCTTGCTACCTTATCTAACCCTTGGAGTTTTCGCTAGATGATTCAGACTCGCAACGCTGCTACCAGTGGATCTGGAACCAATGGGTCAGAAGGATGAACAGACACCTACAGGAGCAGTTCCACCTCAAGCACCCCCAATTGATATGCAGAACTTTTGAGCATTCATGGCTACTCAGACACATATGATGTACACAATGATAAACCAGATGCAAAACATGAACAACAATCAGGCCAACACTAACAACAACAACGTAGCACCAGCTGCTCATGGTCACCATGGACCATCCAAGTTAGCTGAGTTCATGAGGACTCACCCGCCGACTTTCTCTGGGAATGCCTCACCAGCGGAAGCTGATGATTGGCTTCGCGTCATTGAAAGAAAGCTGCTGATCACCCAATACAATGATCACGAGAAGGTTCTCTATGCTACCGATCAGATGGAAGGGATTGCTGCTGAATGGTAGGAGAATGTTTGCGCCGCACATGAGACACCGTAGAACATTACTTAGGAAGAGTTCTCTATAGCTTTTCGCTAGTTCCATGTGCTAGAAGGAATTATAGACCTGAAAAGGGATAAGTTTCGTGTGTTCAAACAAGGAGGTATGACAGTGACTGATTACCTCAACAAGTTCTCTCAGCTTGTACGTTATGCAGTAGAAGATGTCGCAATGAAGAATCTAGACCAAACATTATGCGTTAATAGAGTATTTTGGTTATTAATGACAAATCTATTTGTGAGACTAACAATTCTATTGCTATACATATTGTTTAGTCTCAATTGGATATAAAGGTAAAAATCAAAGAGGTATGCATTCGACATCATATTCCTATATCTTGTTGCATTCCTCGGATCCAAAATATAGGTTGAACTCCACCAAAAGTTTAACTTGAATATGTGCATATGTTCTTATTACACATTTGTGTATGCACACATTTAGGGGGAGTTCACTCTATATTTTGTGGTTTCAATAGTATTGATCCATATTCCTTTTCCACAAATATTTGGGATCTTTACGTTGAAACAAATCCTTGAGTATATACAACTTGTGTAGTTCATATACACTCATGCTTATCTACATTCAATTATTTGCAATTGAAGTGGTTATCATCAATTACCAAAGGGGGAAAGATTGTGGTATCTTGTCCCACCATTATGAGTTAATGATATGTCGTGGTAATTAATGATAATCATATTGTGAAACTAACATTTTTCATGAGTTGGTAAAATAGGTTATGTTCCATGAGGATGAAGACTTTGGATGACATCACGAGTTGATCGTCATCAAGTCAAGAGCTTGGAGTAAAGGATACATCATGTGTTGATGTGTATCAAGTTCAAGAAGAGGAGATGATCATGAGTTAATCATCATGTCAAGAGAAGACCCATCATGTGTTGATGGAGATCAAGTGAAGGATGCATCATATGTTGATGCATATCAAGACTCAGGATAAAGGATGTCATCATGTGTTGATGATTATCAAGTCAAGAACCCGGACTTGAAGCGAAGATGTGCATCATCAAGCTTCAAGTGCTTGTGCAAAGCAAGGGTATGACTAGCTAGGAATAAGGATTTGTTCCTAGGCTTTTACTGGTCTTGGTGTTTGGTTGGAAGACCGGATTGCTAGTATAGGTTGTCGTACTATTAAGAGGGGTATTGATTAGTAGCTTGAGTTAGTCATGTGTTGATAGCTCATTGTGCTTGCTCTAGCTCTCGTTAGCATGTTGCCGATATTTACTAATTTGTTTTGCAAAAGGTCGTGGCTCATGCGTAATCCTTGTAGCATGTGACTTTAGTTTGCGAATGTGTTTTGTAAATGGTTTAAGTCCTTGTACCTTATTCCTTGTGGTGTGATTCTAAAAGTTGGCAAATGTGTTTTGCAACTTGTTGATAATCTCACTTGAATCCTTGTTTGCATTGTGCATCAATTGTACAAATGTGTTTTGCAAGTTGAGTTGAAGCGGATTTCAATTTGGGCCTTTCTCAGGAAAATCGGTAGTACCGGAGTGTACCGTGCTACGGTAGTACAGACATTCCTTCGGCGGTACGTATTTTCCAAAGAGACACCTTCTCAGCATGTGTTGTTGTCTTGAGGTGCGGTAGTACCGGAAGTTGTTTGGCGGAACTACCACGTCACGGTATGTTCGCAAGTTCTTTGGCGGTACTACCGTATGACGTTCGGACCGTCCAAACATTGCTCGGATCGTGTAGTTAAAACACGCAGTCTGAACGGCCCTTTTGATCTGAGCCGTCCACGTAATCAGTCCGATCATGCAAGGCTGGTTTGGTCGCATTCGTGGAGTGGTAGTACCGCATTTCCTTGGTGGAACTACCACAGCCCGATATATCTGATTTACCGTGTGGTACGTTATTTCCAGAGAATGCCATGTGTTGGACTCAAGTGGAAGCGGTCGTACCACCCTTGTGGATCGGAACTACCGGAGATCGAAACAACCGCATGTTGCTTGGCGGTAGTACTGCGCCTTGTTTGCAATGGCTAGTTCAGAGCATGTGTTGCTGCTGAATCCGACCGTTGAGGTGAGGGTGGTAGTACCGACCGTTGAACAGTGGTAGTTTCGATTATCCTGATTTGTTCTGGAGTTTGCTTTCAACGGCTAGTTTTTGTATGTGGGCTATATATACCCACCTTGGCCGGTTGAGGGAAGGTTGCTGTTGTTGTTATACATTCTCTTGAGCTAGTGCAAGCCCTCTCATCTCTTTTGTGCATGTGTTGCACTTAGTGAGTTTGGAGAGCAAACCCTAAGTGCATGTGTTGCCTTAGGTAGTGGATTGTGTATCCATTAAGCTAAGACACTTGATTAGTTCAAGTGAGAGTCTTAGACTTGTTACTCTTGGTGTTTGCTGACACCTAGACAGCGTGGAGGCGTCGTGGTCCGGTGATCTTCTCAAAGAAGCTTGTGAGAAGGCCCGGCAGTTGTAAGTGGCTTGGTGCTCGCCATCTCCGGAGTAGAGGAAGAGCAACCTTAGTGGAGCGAGGTGTTGATTCGCTTTGAAACCGGTCCAAGTGGTTGGACTTACCTCGGAGGTGTTGGCTTAATTTGTGGAGCTGGTCCAATTGGTTTGGGCTTACCTCAACGTAGATTACGGGAGACCAGCAAGTCTCCGATCACCACGGTAAAACATCGTCGTGTCATTGTGGTTTGCATTCTTGTGTTTTACTCTATTGCAATTTACATTCCTAGAATTAAATTGCTTACTTGTATTTATATGAATGCTTTCATTATCAATAGTCGTTGATTGTCGGTGCACTTAGTCAAGACTAGTTGATTTAGGCTTTAATTGTGCAAAACCTTATTGTTATTAGCTTCCGCATTAGAAATCGGTTTTAGCCAAAAAAGAATTTTTAAAACCACATATTCACCCCCCCCCCCTCTAGTCGGCCTCCTCGATCTTACAAGTGGTATCAGAGTTTGGTCTCTCATTTATTAGACTTAACCGTCTAGAGAGTAAAGGATGGCTAGTAAGGGTTTCTCCTTTGGTAGAGCACCACACTTTGATGGTTCCAATTATACACATTGGAAAATTAGAATGACCATCTTTATTAAGGCCATGAGCCCTAACCTATGGAGAATTGTTAATGCGGGTTTTGCTACTCCAATTGATCCACAAAATCCCACTCAAAGGGAAGTGCAAAACTTGCAACTCGATGCTCAAGCTTTAAATGATCTATATAGCGCTTTGAGTGTAGAGGAGTTCAATAGAGTGAGTAATCTTGAAAATGCTCATGATGTTTGGACAACTCTCATGGAAATTCATGAGGGAACCTCTACAGTTAAAGAAGCTAAATTGCATAGGTTAAAGCTCAAATATGAGTCATTTACTATGTTGCCTCATGAGAGCATCAATGAGATGTATTCTAGAATGATCAACATAGTAAATGAGCTCAAAGACCTATCTTGCGATTTAACCGATCTTGATATTGTGCGCAAGATGCTTAGGACTCTACCGGAGATATATGAGACCTTGGTGACATTATTCCTTAATTCATCCGAATTGCCAAGGATGACCCCTACCGCTCTCTTGGGAAATCTACTCACTAATGAAATGTACAAGAAGGACAAAGATGAGCTCAAGGAGATGGCCTCAACTTCAAGCAAAAGAATTCACACTTTCAAAGCTAAATATGATTCAAGTGAAGATGAGGATCAAGATGAGGAAGATGATGACACCAAAAAGGAATTGGTCACTCTCATGAACAAAATGGAAGATCTCATGAAGAGATGTGACTCACATAAACAATCAAGCACATCTTCAAGTACAAAGCACCACAAGACTCTAAGGTGTTACAACTGTCAAAAATTGGGGCACATTGCTTCTAGGTGTCCTTATGATGGGGAAGACGAAGAAGAGCCTAAGTCATCATCAAAAAAGAAGAAGGATGACAAAGGAAGACATTTTATCGGGCTAGCCATAAAGGAAGATTCATCAAACCCCTCAAATGCAAATGAGGCTCCACCACTATTTGACATGTCTACTTGCTTCATGGTAAAAGGTAATAATGAGGTAAATATTGATGATGAGCCCTCTTATGATGATTTGATGGATATTCTAGAGGATTTAATGAATATCTTAGAAAAGAGAAAATGAGATTTAAGGTTTTAAATAAAAAATCATATCTCTCTTCAAAATGATTATGATATGCTAAAAGAAGAACATGAATCTCTACTTCTCAAGGAGTACACTAGCTCCAAAGTGGATATAAGCATTACATGTGATTTATTAAATGATATGCCATGTGTAGTTGCTAACCCTTGCATTGCATCTAAGGTTAGTATATCCACTTCTTGTGATGATTTACTTGATATGCCTTATTGTTCAAAGTTAGATGCTTCTATTCCCTCTATATCTTATGAGACTAATCTTGTAGAGGAAAATAATGAGCTCAAGGCCCAAGTCACAAAATTAAAAATTGACTTGGATAGAAGCTACAAAGGGAAAGCCTCTCTTGACAATATCATGAGCAAGCAACGAAGCTTGAATGATAAGAGAGGAATTGGCTTTGTCTCCAAGAAGGAAAATAGCAAGACAAGGCACAATGCAAGACATACGAAGAAATATGTCAAGTGCTTTGGACGCAATGAAAAGGGCCACAAAGCCTCGGTGTGCCTATATCAAAAGGATGTCAAGCCAAGATATTCAAAGAAGATGCAAGTCGACAATGAGCAAGATAAGAAGACAAGTAGGGGAGCAAAAGTCCAACTTGCTACAATTGCTGAGAAAAGGGACACATTGGTAAACAATGTCCCAAAGGTATCTCTCATATGCCTATTATCTATAATGATCATTATTTGTTTAGGAAGGATAAAAATGGCAATGTGTTTGCTAGGATTGTTGGTTCACCAAAGATTATTGCTAGGGCCATATGGGTGCCCAAATCTATTGTGACTAACATTCATGGACCCAACTTAGTATTGGGTACCAAAATACGCTTAAATGCTTAATAGGTACTTGGAGAGGCATTAGAGGTTTGGCTCACATGAAGAGGTGGAATCCACCATATGCAAAATTGGAGCCAAGTTTGAGGATGACCATGTCATATCATAAGCCAATGTCATTTCGGTAACAAGTACTCACATTGAAGTATCTAGCTCTTTATGCCTTGTGTAGGTTGCATTTTATGAAAATATTTCAAAAGGGTGTTCTTGCTCTTGCTCATAATTGTCATTATTAAATTCTTGAGCAAGATGGTAGTGGCACATTAAGGGGGAGTGCTAAGTCATATTCATGTATATCACATCCCTAAGTGTGCCCAAATAAATTAAGTGCTAGTAATATTTATCAAAATTGAGCCTTTTAGCCAAAAGTCAAAAATTTCATAATTATTAGTAATCCTTTGAGAAACTAGTTGCAAAATGTATACAAATACTTTTCAAAGGTTTCTCAAGGTTTTAGTTCAAGAAAAACCTATTTCAAATGAAGATGAGTTTCTAGTCAAAATTCTAGATCATAGTATCTTGTTTTTGACCTAAACTAGATTCTTGTGTAAAATCTATTCTAAAAGGAATTTGAAATTTGTCCCAAAAGGAAAATCCTAGAGTTGGCTATTCTAAACCTTTTTGGTATTCAAAAGATTTTCAAAAGGCCACCCTAGCAAAAGTTATTCGATTTCGTAACTCGTACAAAATCCTAGTTTGACCTAAGTGGTCACTTTCTAGCACTTAAGTGAGATTTGCCATATGAGCCCAAATTATTTACATGAATAGGTCCATAATGGTATTTATGACTCAAACATAAAATTGGATGCTCAAAATTTCTTCATTTTCTCAATTTGAATCTTTTGAAGAAATTTCATGAAAACAAGATTTCATTTGCAAAAACAAAAGTCTAATTCATAAAAACTATATTCATTGAAGTTTTTATCTTCTATCTCATGCATAATGATCCTAGAAATATTTATTTGAGTGCTAAACTAAGGATCATTTGCATATCTCTCAATTCCTTGATCTATCCCTGATGTTCCAAGAATATCGGAACTACCAGCGTTGATACCGCAATACGACTGCTTTGCGGTACGACCGGCATTTGAGCTGCGATAGTACCGATTTTGCTGACAATGCAGTCAATTCATTCTATTCAATTCTAAACCTTTTTGGGCTGCATTGTTTGATCCATTTGATACTTGTTATATCCAATAGCTACCCTCAAGTGCTTTTCTTGGTTAGAAATGCATTTTTGTTCCTCAAGTGGTATTCTTTCAAGTGGTAGCTCATTTTGATCATCTTCACCTCGGTATGAGATTAATCCTTGTCTTTACAAGTGTTATTCCTTCAAATGATATCATATTATTCCTTCAAGTGGTATCTAATTTCATTCCTTGCCAATCTTACCCCTCTTGACCAAGCTCATGTACTCTCCGTAGTATACGAGCGGATTCTCTCTTTCTTCTCTATAGATGCTTTCTTTGAAGATCTTTGTGAAGAGAAGCTCAAGCACCTTGCAAATTCAAGTCTTGTCAACGCTTTATATTTACAAGTGGTATCTACAAGTGATTCTTAAAGTCTATCCTTCAAGGTTGATCCACATAGAGACATCTTTGGTGCTTAATGGCAAAGGAGGAGAATTTGGTTGTAAATTATGGTCAAATGAGAGACTTTGAAGTCATCATGAGTCTTGGATGGACATATTTCAAAGAGATGACAAAGAAGGAGATTTTGATTGGATGAAGAAAGCTTTTGTGTGTCAAAAGCAAAGAAAAGATTGTCAAGAAGAACCTTTGTGTAAGGGGGAGTTTTCCTAAAAAGTTTTTTAAAAAAATGAAAAAAGTTTTAAGCTTTGTTTAAAATGGGTAAACTATTATATGGGAAAACTAATTTCTAAAGACTCCCTTTGGCTTCGTTTTATTTTGGATTTTTTGGTGCTTAATGCCAAAAGGGGGAGAATGTTTTGGGAGATCATTTGGCTGATTTCACCTTATTTCATGTATAGTTAGCATTGTGTCATGCATGCAAATAGTCAAATAGCTTAAATTCCTATCTTATGTTGATTTATATCCAAATGTTGTTATTGATAAAAGATTTGTCATCAATCACCAAAAAGGGGGAGATTAAAGAATCTAGACCTGCCATTATGTGTTAATGGAGTATTTTGGTTATTAATGACAAATCTATTTGTCAGACTAACACTTCTATTGTTATACATATTGTTTAGTCTCAATTGGATATAAAGGTGAAAATCAAATAGGTATGTATTCGACATCATATTCCTATATCTTGTTGCTTTCGTCGGATCCAAAATATAGGTTGAACACCACCAAAAGTTTAACTTGAATATGTGCATATGTTCTTATTACACATTTGTGTATGCACACATTTAGGGGGAGTTCACTCTATGTTTTGTGGTTTCATTAGTATTGATCCATATTCCTTTTCCACATATATTTGGGATCTTTACGTTGAAACAAATCCTTGAGTATATACAACTTGTGTAGTTCATATACACTCATGCTTATCTACATTCAATTATTTGCAATTGAAGTGGTTATCATCAATTACCAAAGGGGGAAAGATTGTGGTATCTTGTCCCACCATTATGAGTTAATGGTATATCGTGATAATTAATGATAATCATATTGTGGAACTAATATTTTTCATGAGTTGGTGAAATAGGTTATGTTCCATGAGGATGAAGACTTTGGATGACATCATGAGTTAATCGTCATCAAGTCAAGAGCTTAGAGTAAAGGATGCGTCATGTGTTGATGTGTATCAAGTTCAAGAAGAGGAGATGATCATGAGTTGATCATCATGTCAAGAGAAGACCCATCATGTGTTGATGGAGATCAAGTGAAGGATGCATCATATGTTGATGCATATCAAGATTCGGGATGAAGGATGTCATCATGTGTTGATGAGCATCAAGTCAAGTTCCCGAAGTAAAGGAAATCATCATGTGTTGATGATTATCAAGTCAAGAACCCGGACTTGAAGCAAAGTTGTGCGTCATCAAGTTTCAAGTGCTTGTGCAAGGCAAAGGTATGACTAGCTAGGGCTAAGGATTTGTTCCTAGGCTTTTAACAGTCTTGGTGTTTGGTGGAAGACCGGATTGCTAGTATGGGTTGCCGTACTATTAAGAGGGGACTTAATTAGTAGTTTGAATTAGTCATGTGTTGATAGCTCATTGTGCTTGCTCTAGCTCTTGTTAGCATGTTGCCGATATTTGCGAATGTGTTTTGCAAAAGGTCGCGGCTCATGCGTAATCCTTGTAGCATGTGACTTTAGTTTGCGAATGTGTGATGCAAATGGTTTAAGTCCATGTACCTTATTCCTTGTGGTGTGATTCTAAAAGTCGGCAAATGTGTTTTGCAACTTGTTGAGAATCTCACTTGAACCCTTGTTTGGATCGCGCATCAATTGTGCAAATGTGTTTTGCAAGTTGAGTTGAAGCGGATTGCAATTTGGGCCATTCTCAAGAAAATCGGTAGTACCGGAGTGTACTGCGCAGAACTACCGC
Source organism: Phyllostachys edulis (assembly GCA_036346405.1). Taxonomy (NCBI): domain Eukaryota; kingdom Viridiplantae; phylum Streptophyta; class Magnoliopsida; order Poales; family Poaceae; genus Phyllostachys; species Phyllostachys edulis. The sequence continues at coordinate 50,684,006 of CM070547.1, read as the reverse complement.
GCTGCGGTAGTACCGGCGTTCCTTTGGCGGTACGTATTTTCCAGAGAGACATTCTTAGCATGTCTTGCGGTGCGGTTGTACCGGAGGTTATTTGGCGGAACTACCGCGTCGCGGTATGTCCGCAAGTTCTTTGGCGATACTACCGTATGACATTCGGACCGTCCGAACGTTGCTCGGATCGGGCGATTAAAACACGCGGTCCAAACGGCCCTTTCGATCTGAGCCGTCCACGTAATCTGTCCGATCATGCAAGGCTAGTTTGGTCGGTTTCGTGGAACGGTAGTACCGCATTTCCTTGGCAGAACTACCGCAGCCCGGTATATCCGATTTAGTGTGCGGTACGTTATTTCCAGAGAGTGCCATGTGTTGGACTGAAGTGGAAGTGGTCGTACCGCCATTGTGGATCGGAACTACCGGAGATCGGAACAACCGCGTGTTGCTTGGCGGTAGTACCGCGCCTCATTTGCAACGGCTAGTTCAGAGCATGTGTTGCTGCTAAATCCGACTGTTGAGCTGAGGGCAGTAGTACCGGCCTTTGAACGGCGGTAGTTTCGATTATCCTGATTTGTTCGGGAGTTTGCTTCCAACGGCTAGTTTTTGTGTGTGGGCTACATATACCCACCTTGGCCGGTTGAGGGAAGGTTGCTGGTGTTGTTATACATTCTCTTGAGCTAGTGTAAGTCCTCTCATCTCTTTTGTGCATGTGTTGCACTTAGTGAGCTTGGAGAGCAAACCCTAAGTGCATGTGTTGCCTTTGGTAGTGGATTGTGTATTCATTGAGCTAAGACACTTGATTAGTTCAAGTGAGTGTCTTAGACTTGTTACTCTTGGTGTTTGCTGACACCTAGACGGCATGGAGGCGTTGTGGTCCGGTGATCTTCTCAAAGAAGCTTGTGAGAAGGCCCGGCGGTTGTGAGTGGCTTAGTGCTCGCCATCTCCGAAATGGAGGAAGAGCAACCCTAGTGGAGCGAGGTGTTGGTTCGGTTTGGAACCGGTCCAAGTGGTTGGACTTACCGCGGAGGTGTTGGCTTAATTTGTGGAGCCGGTCCAATTGGTTTGGGCTTACCTCAACGTGGATTAGGGAAGACCGGCAATTCTCCGATCACCACGGTAAAACATCGTCGTGTCATTGTGGTTTGCATTCGTGTGCTTTACTTTCTTGCAATTTACATTCCTAGAATTAAATTGCTTACTTGTATTTGTATGAATGCTTTCATTATCAATAGTCTTTGATTGTCGGTGCACTTAGTCAAGACTAGTTGATTTAGGCTTTAATTGTGCAAAACCTTATTGTTATTAGCTTCCGCATTAGAAATCGGTTTTAGCCCAAAAGAATTTTTAAAACCGCCTATTCACCCCCCCCCCTCCAGTCGGCCTCCTCGATCTTACAACGGACAAGGCTCATTAGAGTCGTTGCTCGAAGGGACTAAATACCAGACTTCAAGTGAGTCTGATTGCGCACACTTTTCCAGACTTTCAAGAGTTGGTCAATAAATCTTTGATCCTTGAAGATAAACGCAGAGAGTTGGATGACAACCACAAGTGCAAAATGGCTCAGCAAGGAAGCCACCAATCTCAGCAAAAAGCAAGAACAGGTTCATAATGACTCACTCATTTTCTATCGCGAGAACTTCGTCAGGGGCCTTTGCACCGCTTCTTCATCTTGTCCGATCGCGTAATTTTTATAATCCTAATACAGTCAACCCTAATCCAGGAGGTCATCAGCAGAACACCCTAGGAGTTTGTTACACCTGCCGAGAGCCGGGACACTTCGCGAACAATTGTCCTCAGAAGGGAACGATGACTCCAGTGTGTAACGTCCCGTTTCTCTTAAGTTCTTGCCAAGTTTTCAAAACAAAAGTAACCATTTGGCTTTATTAAGAATCCAAAGCTTAACCTAATATTTTGAAAATTGGGAGAGTTTAACTTGAACTAATCAAACCTTAACTAAGCTCCTTGTTGGTGCTCTTTGCCGGTTGTGGCTCTCTGTTGTGTCTTTGCTGCTCTTGGGCTGTTGGTCCTCCGAAGCCTCTCTGTGTGCCCCTGGTTTATCTCTTCTCTTCTAACTTCCTTTGTTGGCTTGAATCTCTTTGAGATCTAGATCTCTCTCTTATCTCCCCCTCTGTTCGGACCTCTCCCTTACTTCGGGTTTTTACTGTTAAGGACCCAACTTGGGTTTGTGTTTCAAACCCTTTTGATTCCCCTATGCCCTCTCGGACCTTCCCTGTGGACCTCCCACCTCTCTTTGAACCCCCCCTGAGTTCACTTGGGCGCTCCAGAGTTCCTCTGGACCTCCCAGTGCCCTTTTGGAACCTCCCTTGAATTCCCTTCCGGCCCCATCGGACCTCCTTGAGTCCCTACGGGCCTTCCTTTGCCCTACGGACCTCCTCAGCGTCCTTTAGGACCTCCCCTGCCCGCTCAGACCTCCCCCTTGTTAAGATCTGGCCGTTAGGACCTCCTCTCTGGAGATCTTAACCGCTCAGACCTCCCCCCTTGTTGAGATCTGGCCGTTAGGACCTCCTCTCTGGAGATCTTAACCGCTCAGACCTCCCCCTTGTTAAGATCTGGCCGTTAGGACCTCCTCTCTAGAGATCTTAACCGCTCAGACCTCCCCCCTTGTTGAGATCGGCCGTTAGGACCTCCTCTCTAGAGATCTTAACCGCTCGAGACCTCCCTCTTGTTAAGATCTCGCCGTTAGGACCTCCTCTCGAGATCTTAACCGCTCGAGACCTCCCCTTGTTGAGATCTGGCCGTTAGGACCTCCTCTCTGGAGATCTTAACCTTTCAGACCTCCCCCTTGTTGAGATCTAGCCGTTAGGACCTCCTCTCTGGAGATCTTAACCGCTCAGACCTCCCCCTTGTTGAGATCTGGCCGTTAGGACCTCCTCTCTGGAGATCTTAGCCGCTCAGACCTCCCATTGGTTAGATCTGCCCACTAGGACCTCCCTCTTGGAGATCTTAGTCGTCTAGGTCCTTCCTTCGTTGGATCTAAAAGTTCCGACCTCTTTAGGTCCAAGACCTCCTTAGCACTTGGACCCCTCTTTGGCTCCTGTGGCTGTATCGCTTGAGGCTTTGCCTTCATCACCTTAGGACCGTTCGATGCTGTTCGGATGGCCCGATCCTAAGGGCATGTTCGCTTGGTCCGAACGTTCCTTTCCTTTTTGGACCGCCCGATTCCAATCGAACGGCTCTACCTTGCTGCGTGTTTTCCTTTGTTCCCAGGACCTCTTCCTGGCTGTTTTGCAAGGACCACCTCCTCGATCCTTACTGGTCTTTTGTAAAGACCACCCTCCTAACCCAGAGTATCCCTGTTGGTCAGGACCTCCCTGTACCTTTTGATCTGGACCGTTAAGGTCCTCCTCTTTGAGATCTTGACCGTTAGATCTCCCTTTTGGAGATCTACTTGTCAGGACCTCCTTGTACCCTTTGCTCTGGACCGTTGAGGTCCTCCCCTTTGAGATCTTGACCCTTAGACCTCCCTTGTGAAGATCTGAGTGTCCAGGACCTCCTGTCCAGGACCTCCTCTTGAGTCCTTGGACCTCCTATCCAGGACCTCCCCCTTGAGCGTTTTGGACCTCCTATCCAGGACCTCCCTGTGGTTGTTCACAGGGACGACCCTTGCGGTGGGGCCACCTCTTTGACCAGTGGTGCACCCTTTTGACTGGCCCCACTCGTCAGCCTCTCTCAACCTTGTAATTATTGCTCTTGCCTCAGAACTCTGTGCACATTTAATAGGTGTCGGGTCACATTAAATGCAGTCACATCTGAGGTACCTTATTTTAATTCTTTTAGGGCAAGCCCTGCCCAAGCTGCCCCGATTGCCAACATGTCTCCAAACTTCTTTCCTGGTGCACTCCACCAACTCCGGCTATATATAGCCTGGGTGGGCAAACTTTTGTAACCTTTTGCTCATTTGCCCACCTTGCTCCTGCCTTGCTCGCTCCTGGCTTGTGCTTGGAGCTTCACCAAGAGTGAGCCGCAAGTGTTGGCATCTTCTCTGGAAAACCTCCTCATGATTTTCTTTGGTCTTTTGCTTAAAGACCACCCTCTCTTGCCTTGGACCTCCTTGTTGTTACGGGCACTTTGTTTGTCCGGTTTTGGTTAAGTGTTGTTTGAGTTCTTTTAGTCTTCTTTTGAAGTTCTTTGGCCTAGTGTGGTTTTGCTTATTTGGTTTTCTTATGACGTGTAGATCACGAGTTTGAGGAGATCTTGGACCCGACTCTCTCTCATGAAGGCTCTCCACTGCTTGACCAAGGCAAGCCACAGACTTCCTTTTGATCATTTTGAACCTAGTCTTGTAAATGTATTTTGGTTTTACTTTATCATGCATGGCTATGTTTATAAGAAAAGGTTTGGGCTGTAGTTACTTTCCTACTTGCTGTTATGTCTCCTTTGTTCTTTGCCCCTAACATGTTGCTATGTTCACCTTGTGAGCCCTAGGACGGTTATTTAGTTGGTATTTCTTGCTATGTGCCAACATGGGGCCGTAGGTTATGTTTTGCTTCGCTCTAGAAAGCGTGGGTCTGTGAATCATGTTTCATTCCTAATAATCTTGACTAATGAACTATGGAACTTGTGGTTGGTGCCATTTGTTAGCGACTATGGCAGGATGCCTAAGTTGTGTTGATGTGGTGAGAGGCCACTTTGTTAAACTTGTTGTGCCAAGACTAGGTGGTCTTTTGGCATGGGTAATTACAAAAGGTTTTGCTAAGGCAAGAAGGCAGGAGTGAGTAGTGGGTGCTATGCACATCTAGGTTTGTGGAAGTCTTGCCTTAGCACGATTAAGGACTTTACTTTGTGTCTCATTGATCTAGGCCAAGCAATTGCAACCACAAGATCATTTTATGGGAATGGTGCAGGCTGAATAATTAGCAATGAGGTGGCTTGGGGTCTGTTGTGGTTGGCGTGTGATTCGTTGGCGCAAGAGGGCACCCCATAACCTGCGCTGGATTTCTAGACCACGGGAGGATTGCGAAATCTTAGCGGGTAGCCCAAGTCGATTCAAAGCTTTGTAAAGGCCTTGCGCGCTCTCTAGACTCCGCTCACCTTAGGAAGTGAGCAAGGGTGACCGAACCCGCCCCGCTAGAGAGATCGTGGATTGTAGGTAAAGTTGTACACCTCAGAGAGTGTAAGATCTATTCGAATAGCCAAGTCCTTGGTCATGGACATGCTCAGTGAAAATGGTGCAAGGGGTAGTTGTTTTGAAAAGTTGGAGCCACTGGACACTTTAGCGAGAAGCCTTGGCTTTGCCTCGAAAAGACCTTGGCCGGCTCCAGAGGGGTCAAGGTTGGCTCGGGTGGTGGTCGAGGTGGTTCGGACCTCTGGAGTGGGTGCTCTAGAGTGGTTTTGGGTGAGGACACAGCGTGTGGTGTGACGGACCTCCCCATTTTGTTGTGGATGTGAGTTGGTGCTCCCTCCATTTTTTCAATCATCAAATCTATTATGTATTATTGTTTTACCTTGCTGCTTTTCAATCTATTATTGTTATTATTGTCAAAACTTGGCTTTGCGCAAACTAACCTTCTGACTCTCAATTGGTAAGCCCTTGCATGAATATTATTGCATAATTGCTCCTCGTGACTTCTTGAGTACATTCAAAGTACTCATGGCTTAAGCCCATGTCAAAGCAGATTATGAAGATGATCAAGTCTTGAGCGGTCTGCACCTCTTTGAGGAGGAGTTCTTCGATGATCTAGCTGCCTAGGACGTCCTCCACCCGACAGCCTGTGGTGCTTGTTGGCTGGCTTTTGCGTGCTTTTGGTGTTGGAGCCCTAGAGATCCTTGTTGCCAGTTGTAAGTCCTTGTTGGTTTTGTAAGCCCTCAGTGGCAGACCTCTTGTTAACAAGCTTGACCATAAGGTCCTGTTATATTAAGTAATTTGTGCCTTCATCTTTGTTTGACCTCGTGGTTATGATATTAGCTTGTGTTCTTGTGTGAGCTAGCTTCATTGTCCGGGACTAGCTCGGATGCAGGCGGGACCTCCAGGAGGTCCTCTGGGACTTAACACAGGAGGTCCTGTCGGACCTCTCTAGTGATATACTGGAGGTGCTACTGGTGAGGCGGTGAGCAAAGACCTCCAGAGGTCCTAAAGACCTCTGGGAGGTCGGATTCTTGATCCAAGACCTCCAGAGGTCTGAAGACCTCTGGGAGGTCTGGCGCACCTCCTCGGGAATGCACCGAGCGGTGCTACCACACCTCTCTGTGGTGGTACCGCAGCGCAAAAAAAAATAGTCCTCCCGGACCTCTTGCGGTATATCATAGGTTGGGTCGTCACACAGTGCTTTTCAACCTTGAAGCTACACCAGCCAAGACGCCAGTGCCAAGCAACAACCGAGGAGCACCGCAAGTCGCCGGTCAAGCCGGAGGAGTACCGCAGTCTGTGGTCAGAGGCTGTGTCAACCACGTCACCTTAGAAGGAGCCCAAGAAGCACCCAACGTCGTACTAGGTAAGTTTATGGTTAAATTAGTACCTGCATTGGTTTTGTTTTATTCTGGAGCTTTGCATTCGTTTGTTTCTCGAGTTTTTGCAACTAAGAACAATTTGGAAGTTATGCATCTTAAACATACTCTGTTAGTCGAGTTGCTTGGAGCAAAATTAAGCTCTAAAGTGGGATGTTTACGAGCTAAGTTACTCATAACTGGAGTTGAGTTTCTAGCCAACTTCATCATCTTAGACACCCAAACTTTAGATGTCATACTTGGTATGGATTGGTTATCGAAGCAAAAAGCCGTGTTAGATTGTGGCCGAAGGGCCGTAACAATCGAAGGTACCAATAGAAATAAAGTGAAGTTTCTAACTACCATAGTGCGTGATGGACATCTAATAATTAATAGTCTAAAGACCGTTTCTTTGGAGGATGTATCTATTGTTAGAGAATATCCAGATGTTTTCCCAGAAGATTTGCCGAGAATGCCACCAGACCGGGATATTGTGTTCGTTATTGATTTAGTGCTAGGAACAACACCAATTTCTTAGAGACCCTATCGGATGTCAACCTATGAGTTAGTGGAAATAAAGAAGAAGATTGGAGAACTTCTTGAGAAAGTTTTTGTGAGACTTAGTTCGTCGCCGTGGGGAGCGCCAGTCTTGTTTGCCAGAAAGAAAGATGGAAGCATGAGGATGTGTATTGATTATCATGATCTTAATGAAGTTACTATCAAGAACAAGTATCCACTACCCCGAATTGATGATTTATTTGATCAGATGAAAGGAGTCAGAGTGTTCTCAAAGATCGACCTGCGATCAGGATACCATCAATTGAAAATTTGTCCGAAGGATATACCAAAGACTGCTTTTCTACACAGTACGGACATTATGAGTTCTTAGTCATGTCCTTTTGTCTGACTAATACTCCTGCATATTTCATAAACATGATGAATAAGGTATTCATGGAATATTTGGATAAGTTTGTAATTGTGTTCATTGATGACATTTTAGTTTATTCCAAGATAGAAGAAGAACATGCTGAGCACCTGAGGCTAATACTGGAGAAACTTAGAGAGCATCTGTTGTATGCTAACTTTAGCAAGTGTGATTTTTGGAAACAAGAAGTCGATTTTCTCGGTCATGTGATGACAGCTCTGTAGGGATACGGGTAGGCTACGATAGCAACAATTCAAAATTTCTACCACATAAACTAGGAAGCCAAGCAAGAAGATGATCACAGATCGTTACCACTAGACGCGTAGAGCAGCGGAAGAAGCGTCGGAGTAGCCTGGTCCAACGAAGATCGCGTCGATGTACTGGTCGTAGTCGATCGTCCAACGTCAAGCACGTTGATGCAGTGGTCGTAGTCGATCGTCCAGCGTCCTCGCGAGTCGATCGTCTCCTCCAGCACCTCTGCAGTTCTTTGCGAAGATCGCGGATCGTCCTCAAGCGCAACAACATAGAAGCGCCTCTATGGTATCTACACGTCTAGGGAAGGAACAACCATACGCCGGTGTCCTAGCACCAAGTCGCACGACAAGGCTCTCAAGAAGATGGCGGCTAAGGTTTCGGGAGAGCAACTCACGTCAACTCATCTAACGCCCAACAGCCTCATGCATCTCCTTATATAGTGCCCGTGACGGATCCTATCCGAACACGCTTTACGAATCGTATCCGTACTGGTTTGTTCCAACCCGTTAAGTGTGTGACCCGTTAGGTTCATGCGTAGTTCGGTTGTGACTCGGAAACCCTTTCCGACCACTTCTAGTCGTAGCGGTTCCTAGCAGACATAACGATTCCGAATACACACAAATTATATCGGACGAACCTTAATGCAATATGATCTATGACTAGGTTCTCATCACTTACGACCAGGTCCTATCTCTATACGACCAGTTCGCATGTGGCCATGATCAGTTCGTAACTCATTACGACCAGGTTACGACCACTCTGTGATTACGTTCGACCAGTCTACGACTTGCTTGTATCTCCATACGACCAGTCCGTAACTGGTCGAACTAAGCAACCTACTCATGTATTCTCCCTTTGCCTCACGATATCTGGTTCAACTCGGGTGAGATGTTGTGTCATCCATGGGTATTCAATACTTTCTCGATCGAGTATCGGATAACCTTATGTGGTCGAACTCTTGACCACAAATGCTATGGCCATGTACTTTCTTTATCCGACCACTTGAGGGCCCGAGATATCTCTCTGTTATGTTAGGAGGGGCAAATCCCATATCCGACCAGTCACATCCCTCTACATGTTTCATAGCATACCCGAAAGCTAACTTTATAACTACCCAGTTACGAGTAGCGTTTGGCAATCCCTAAGAGTGCTATTACACATGTAGGAAACCATGCTGATCTCAGGTCTAAGGATTATACATCATCATTGCTTAAGACCAACTAACGACACATAGAATCCTAACAATCTCAATAGTGTCTCAAGGTGGGTCTTGTCCAACACCATGTTCTCTAACATGTGTCCATATTATCGATTCGATATCCCTATATCCATGACCGGTGAAACATGGCCATCAATCAATACATGGGCTGGTCGTAGAGTCACTAGTGTTCCAACTAGTGACATTCGACTAGGGATACATTTAGAATGACATCATCATAAGTTAAAAGAGCTTCACCAACAAGTCACATACTCATTTAATCTTCATAACTGATGATTTATTCATGGAACAGAATAACATTTATCCAATATTATGAACATAAAGAAATATAATCATCTCTATGACTGCCTCTAGGGCATATTTCCAAAAAGCTCAAGGAGTAGCAGTCGACCCTAGTAAGGTTAAAGTAGTGTTGCATTGGGAGCCACTAAAGATAGTAAATCAGATTCGTAGTTTCTTAAGAATGGCAGGATATTATCGCCGTTTCATTAAAGGATTTTCGATGATTGCTAAGCCTCTTACGCAATTGTTGAACAAGGAGAAGAAGTTCAGTTGGACTCCAGCTTGTGAGAAAAGTTTTCAAGAGTTAAAGAAATGTTTGACATCAGCCCTAGTGCTAATTCTGCCAAGTATTCGAAAGGACTTCGATATCTATTGTGATGCTTTGCGTCAAGGATTAGGTTGTGTCCTAATGCAAGAAGAAAGAGTTGTTGCTTATGCATCAAGACTATTGAAACATCATGAGGAGAATTACCCTACCTATGATTTGGAATTAGTTGTCGTTGTGCATGCTTTAACATTTTGGCGTCATTATCTCATTGATAATCGATGTGAGATATACACAAATCATAAGAGTTTGAAATATATTTTCACTCAGTCTGATTTGAACATGAGGCAGAGAAGATGGTTGGAGTTAATAAATGATTATAACCTCGGAATCCACTACCATCCTGGAAAAGCCAATATTGTTGTAGATGCTTTAAGCGTTAAGAGCTACTGCCATGCTTTGGAGGTAAAAGAAAATTGCCCAAAACTTCATGAGGAGTTTCAGAAGCTAAAGTTGGAAGTGGTAGCTGAAGGATACGTGACCAGTCTGGAAGTACAGTCTACTTTGGAAAAACAGATTCGTGCTGCCCAACCAAATGATCATGTGATTTCGGACATCAAGCTCAAGATGGAAGAAGGAAAATTCAAGGACTTCACCAAGGATGATCAAGATACGTTTTGGATTAATGGACATATCTGTGTGCCGGATGTCAACAGTTTGAGATAGCTAATCTTAAAGGAGGCTCATGACTTGAAGTATTCTATTCACCCTGAAAGCACTAAGATGTATCAGGATGCTAAGAATAAATTTTGGTGGACAAATTTAAAGTAAGAAGTCGTAGAGTTTATTGCCTTGTGCAACGTATGTTAGAAAGTAAAAGCAGAACATCAGAGACCAGCATGCCTGTTGCAACCTCTGAACATTCCAGAGTGGAAATGGGAAGAGATCGGAATGGATTTGATTACTGGTTTGCCCAGGACTCAATCGGGTTACAATTCAATTTGGGGAATAGTTGATCGTTTGACGAAAGTTGCCCATTTCTTACCAGTCAAAACCACTTACTCAGGAGATTGCCTTGCAGAATTATATATGTTAGTTTGCATGGTGTGCCTAAGAAGATAGTGTTAGATCGAGGATCTCAGTTCACCTCTCGTTTTTTGCTGTGCCTGCATGAAGCTTTGGGGACTCATCTAAATTCCAGTACTGCTTATCACCCTCAGATAGATGGGCAAACTAAAAGAGTAAATCAAGTATTAGAGGATATGTTGAGAGCTTGTGCTCTAGCTCATGCTACTAGTTGGGATAAGAGAGTGTCGTATGCTGAATTCTCATACAATAATAGTTACCAAGCTAGTCTGCAGATGTCACCTTTTGAAGCTTTGTATGGTCGTGCATGCAGAACCCCTCTAAATTGGTCAGAAACAGCCGAACATTTGGTATTCGGACCAGATATTATTCAGGAAGCAGAAGACTAAGTGTCTATGATCAGAGAAAGATCAAAAATAGCTCAGTCTAGATAGAAGAGTTATGCGGACAATCGTCGTCATGATCTCAGCTTTGAACCAGAGGATTTCGTTTATCTTTGAGTTACTCCGCTAAAATGTGTCAAAAGGTTTCATACCAAAGGGAAGCTTGCCCCTAGGTATGTTGGTCCTTTCAGGATTGTGAGTCGCCGAGGAGACGTTGCTTACCAACTTGAACTGTTGCAGTCGCTAGCAGGAGTATATGATGTCTTCCATATCTCGCAGTTGAAGAAATGTCTCCGTGTGCAGGAGTATATGATGTCTTCCATATCTCGCAGTTGAAGAAATGTCTCCGTGTGCTGACAGAACAAACTCCTTTGGATTCAATCAAGCTGAAGAGGAACTCACTTACAAAGAATAGCCAGTCAAGATATTGGATGTGGCAGAGCGTCAGACCAGAAGTAAGATCGTTCGTTTTAACAAAGTTCTGTAAAACAACCACTCAAAAGGAGAAACAACGTGGGAGCATGAATAAGAGCTGAAAGCCGAGTTTCCTAGCCTATTCTCTAGCTAGCCTGAATCTCGGGGTCGAGATTCCTTAAAGGGGGGAGGTTTTTAACATCCCAATTTTCTGAAGTTTAAAAATCCTTTTGAGTAGTTTAGCCCTTTGGAAAATTCACCCAATATTTTATTTGAATTTTAATAAAGTTTAATATGGACTTTTAGTAGCAAAATAATTTAATGTGAATAATCTAAACATCAATTAATGTCAAAACTATTTTATTTGGGTTCTCTCTATTTGGGAATATTTTTCAGATTTTTCTAGAATTTTTCCAAGTTCATTTGCTATTTGGATTTATTGGTATTTTCTAAAATAGAAAGACTATTTAAAATCTCAGGAAATGCTTTTGGGTCGAAACCCATTCCTATTCTACCGGCCCGATCTTGTGCGGCCCGGCATTGTGTCGTGCCTATTTCCCATTGACACGCGGGCCCCACATGTCAGCGTCTCCCTCTCTCCCGCTCGCACCCTTGCTTAGTCTCACCAGTTAGCTGCGGCAACATCGTTTGTCACACGATCCTCATCTAGCTACGCTCACTGACGTGTGGGTCCCACCAGAGGCACTACTCATCGTCTCCAAATCGTGCGCGCTCTAGACTTCGCCGCCGCATCGCGCGCTGACTCCTTCATGGCCCCACCACTATAGCCTATTTAAGGCCACGGCATGCACGTCACGAGCATCGCCCCAAACCCTGCCGCCTTTTCCCTAAAGCCTGGAACCCTAGGTCGCCTCATCTTCGTCGGAATCAGAGTTTCAACCCTAGCACCACTGAAGCTTTCTCCGCCGAATTCCGCCGCTTTCGGTGAGCCCCTACCCCCATCGAGTACACCGTCAGCTTCGCCGTGCCACATTCTATACGATGCGCACACGTTCATCTTCGGAGGAGCCTCGAATCGCCATCGCTGCCTCTAGCCGCGCCACACCACCGCTCAACTCGTCACAGTCGTCGATGTGGTCATCTCAGGCGAGAAGTGACCGCGTCACCATGTTCCTCAAGTCGCGTTTGCCCAAATGTGCACCTTCGCCGCCTTCGAGGAGCCGTCATTTGTCGGAGCCTTTGGAACGAGAGCCTCGCCAATGTTTAGCCATCGTGGCGTGCCACGTCGCTGGTCACATCATCACCTGTGCCTATGTGTCGCCCTCGTGGCATCCCCGTCAGCGCCACGTGTGCGTGTCAAACCCAAACCCTAAACTAGATCCAAACCTAGGTAGATCTAGTCCACCGTGAGCCATCTCTCTGATCTGTGGGTCCCACTTGCCAAGAGCATTGTTCCAGATATCTAATCCACGGTAGACCAAGTCTCTAACTTGTAGGTCCCACTTGTCAGGTTACTGTTCCATGAACCCGTAAGCCATAGACCCATGAACCAGATTCGTGGATCGGGTCTATAGACCCTAGGCCCACTTGTCAGCCTCTGAGGCTATTTTCGGAATTTCTTTTTAATTCTGATTTTACGTGCTGATGTCATGCTAGCACATTAAATTGGAATTATCAGTAGAAAGGTACTTTAGGAAAATTAGAAACAATATCCTTCTTCTTTTTCTTTAGGGTTAGATCTTACAAAAGCTTGTTCTTCCTCATACGAACTCCGAACTCCGATTGAGCTCATTCAAATTTCTAAATTTATCTAAATTAAAGCTCTATTTTTCTGATATTTTTATTTAATTTTTCGAGTTTGTTTTTTCTCTATTTTGTATTTATTTTGTTTATTTGCTTCATTTGCGAGTAAACGTTGATACTTCAGGGAATTTCGAGGAAGGAGGAGTTGGTCAAGACTAAGACCAGTATCAAGATTTGTTCTAAGGCAAGTTACACATTTGACCATGTTGAACCCAATTTCCAAAATTACTTTGATTCAATTTTTGCAATTACTTTAAGTATTTATTTAAATGCTTTGGGATTAGTTATTCATCCAAATTGTTTATACCCACCTTGCCTATTGTAATATCGTGATCTTTTGTCACCCTAGCTTTGTTAATTATTAGTTAGTTTTATCATAACACCAACGTGGGTTGGTTAGACACGAGTAGTTTGCTTAGCCATGCAACGAGTCATTCATTCAATTGAGTTGTAAATATAAACTTGACTAAGTGATTATGGAACTTTGGGTAAAACTGTGTGTTGTGTACTATTACTCATTGATTGCACGTGTTGCACTTAACTAACAGGGTGGGAAAAGATTTAGACTGAGGCGAGTGGATGAACTGTGTGATACGGTGAAGCTTTGTGATTGGAAAATATGAATCTTCGTGACTTAGTTAGAAATTGGCAGTCCTGCCTTGGTCAATTAAGGACTTAACTTTGTGCACTATTGAACTGAGCCACAACTGTATGACCACATGCCTGGTATAGGACGGGCCTAACTTAGTAAGTTACAAAATCTCAACATTGATTACTCAGGTAGTAGGTTAAGTGCTCAGTGATGGGTGGAGGTGTGGACTACTCTGAAAGTCACATCGATGGACGATTCGCCACTTTCAGGTTCAACGGTGTGTGTCATATCAAAGCATTGTGTTGGGGTTGGTACGACAATAAAATACGTCGGGAGTGTCAATTGTTGAGATAAAGTTTCGAAAATTTTTTGTTATGATTAGTGCTAACTAAACTTATTATATCATGTGGGTAAAGTGTATAACATCTGCAGAGTGCCAATCAATTTATTCGAATAGCTGCATCCACAGTCATGGACATGCTCGGGGATTTCACATGAGGGGTAGATTTTCATAAAAATAATTGGGAAGAGACAACTATGTGGTTAAAACTCATATGGCTGTGTAGAAGAATTGATTAGGCTTTGTGTCTTTTGTGAAAACAATTGTTAAATTATTAGTTTATTTGTTTTGAATTACGCTTTTAATCTATTAATTGTATTCAATCGCAAATGTTGTTTTCTTGCAAAATATCCACAGAAGCCATTTACTTTATAATAAGCCATCATCTATAATTGCATTCTGTGGTACAACTTGTTGAGTACTCGGGGCGCTCATTCTTGTTGCAATCATTCAACTGAAATGGAGGAATCATCACTTGCCTTCGAGGAGGAGTTCTACGAGGTTGCTGATCGTTAGGTCTTGATCCCAGTCGATTGCTTGTGGCGAGTCGATGGGTTTCCGCTAGAGTTGCTTTTGTTCCGCTGCTACTTATTTAATTACTGCCAGCCCTGCGTGGCTTAATGAGTGTAAACTCAGTCATAAGGTCAAAACTGTTATTTGCTATTCAAGTTAATCGTTTATTTTGTTATTTGCCTTGTGTGGATCAATATTCATCTATGCTGACACTGTGTGCACTAGCGTGATTCTGAACTAGTGCGTTACACACAGAGGGTCTAGAATTGCATTTTTAGGTCCCAACAGTGGCTCTCGTTGTGTCGCATTTGTAAAAATGGTAGCCCGGACGAGCCTTAGGCCGCCATGTGTGCAATTCCACGCGGCCACCGGCCGGATTCCTCTCGTCTGCATGGCCACCGCCCGGATTCCCCTCCTCCGCGCAACCATCGCCGCGTCCACCCACGCGCACTGTCACCTCGAAAACGGGTGGTGGCTGTGCAGACTCGAAAACGGGTGGTGGCCGTGCGGACTCAAAAACGGGTGGGGTGGTGGTCGTGTGGACACAAAAACGGATAGTGGCCGTGCGGACGCAGCCTCGTCCGAGCGGTAGCTGTGCGGACGTGGGTACGTGTTGGCATGCCGCGTGTCCAGGCCATAGACGTACGGCTGAGTTGTCATTTTTATAAATACAGCACAAGAAGAGACATATTCGCTAATACCCCGGAGAACAGTGCTATTTAAGCCAAAACCTCGATGATAGACACCTAGATGAGACCCAGTCAGGCCTTGAAAGGCTTACAGCAGAAAGCTCCATTGGGTAGAAAGGTGCATATGGCCGATTGCCGATTAGCGAGAGGCTCACTGTCAGATCAAGGAAGGCCTAGAGATTAGTGGACGCGGATACAGGCTTAATGGCTTATGGAATGGCACTACCGTCTTGGACACGCCAACTGTGGGATGGAAGAAACGACGAGTCCTGCCTGCCTTTGAACGGGAGCAGCAGACTGGGGAGGGGGCTACCTGGGGATGCTCCGCCGCGAGCGCTTTGGCGTGAAAGGCCAAGAACTCAAGAAACCTCACTCTACCAAGTCACCATCATTTTCTGCAGGTGGTGCCTTGACTGCTCTTTGGGTGCCCGGTACAGAGGGTGAGAGGGATGATATCATGATAGCATCTCATTTAAGAAAACTATAATCGAGCACATGTTTTGGAACACAAATTTGCTGGGATAAAATAGAATACTATTCCACAGTTCTGGTAGCAATGCGGTGGAATGTCATGTTAAAACAAAAGGGTGTGGTGAGCATTCTTACATTAGGCAAAAGATGTCACTCCGGCAGCAAATGAACTGACTTGAGAGCATTGGAAGGGAAAATTGTCAGCGACCAGGTTTACATCGTATTTTCGTAACGGAAGGCAGCATGCACCATCTAGATATTTGCTACTCCAACTTCGTATGCATTCCAAGCGTCTCCTTGATTGAAATGCCGCAATTCTTCGTACTTCACATCACGGTCAGCGTTATATTCCTTGGCATTTCCAGTGGATTGGGTATTTGGCATCTCCCTGATCCAGACGTGGATGCATTTAAATCCAGCTTCCTCCAAGCAGTCCTTGATTTCTGGTATCGGCCACCTGCAAAAGAGCAAAAGGAATTACAATTTTGAAGATATTCTTCCATTCTCTGCACAGAAGAACCAAGATGTTTTGCCATTGTAATGCGTAGTGTCCAAAGATAACATGGTGAGGAAGCTTTGCTTGCATTGCAGAAGTGTACCACCGACAACAACTGAACAACATCCCAAAGTTCATGCTCTTATCTATGAAAAATACAAAGATATGACATAGGAAAAAGCATCCTGTCACAGAAATAACTACAACTCCCTGACATCAATTGCATCACAGAGATGCCACAGGTCAATCTCATGGCATTGCCTTTGGTTTTTCCCTTCACTGCATAGAACATCAACCCAATTTCCCCCACAACCAGGACTTCAGTTTTTGTGC
The DNA here is from genome assembly GCA_036346405.1 of Phyllostachys edulis. Classification (NCBI taxonomy): domain Eukaryota; kingdom Viridiplantae; phylum Streptophyta; class Magnoliopsida; order Poales; family Poaceae; genus Phyllostachys; species Phyllostachys edulis. The sequence continues at coordinate 50,667,541 of CM070547.1, read as the reverse complement.
AACCAGAACTCCAGGAGACTGGACTAGGGAGTAGGAGCACTATAGTGATCACAGAGGGCAAAGTGTCAAGGCAAAATGTTGTCAACTTTTACCTATAAGTTTCTATGTGAATTATAGTTCTTGGAAGAGTAGCAAACTTGCAGATTTTCCATAACAATCCACCAAGTGAATGGAAAAATAAGAAATAATTCTGAACTAAAGTGTTGCCAAGTAAGCAACTTACAGGCGCCAATGGTATGTGAAAGCATGCCGCAGCATTTGCTTCTTTCCAGCTTGAAAATGGAAGCTAATCCTTGGTTGGCGACTTATGATATCAAACTCTTCTTGCTCTCAGAAATACTGCATGCATAGTTGTATATGAGAACAAAAAATTCTAGAGCTAATATTACTCTACAAGGTTACGAGCTCTTGCTAATCGAACAACTGCAGACTGCAGTTCATATCAACTTGCAGATACTATACAAGGCCACAAATTATATGATTGATAAGTGTGAAGGATGTTAGAGTCACAAAATGAAATGGAGATAGTATAATGCTTATGTACTACCGCATATCCAAGCTAAATTTCATCAAACCCGACAAGAGCGTTATTTAAGAAAGAAACTAGTATAACACGGATAATTACCATGTAACCCATGAAAGATAAATTCTTTCTGCATTGCTAAGTTCAAGCTGTCTTAAATTTAGCTAACCACATGACGATATAATAGTAGGTCAAATAAAATATGTAGCTACAAAAAAAAATGGTTTGGTATGTCAATTGTATTGCTTAGATAGTGAAATGATACACTTGAACATTTGTTGTGTCACATATTATACACTTGAACATTTGTTGTGTCACATAATACTACTACCACATGTTTCTATTATTTTTTTATAATGCTAGATTTATTAAACTGTTGTAAATTTTTCCTACAATTTGTGGCCTTGTATACTCTCTGCAAGTTGATAATTTGTGGCCTTGTATAGTCTTGTATACAACTTGCAGATTGCCTAGGCGCTAGACGCTAATCGGACGGCAGACCAGCGCCTAATCGCCGCCTAGGTAGACCTAGGCCGGGCTAGGCAGGGCTAGGCAGGATAAATCGGCTAGGAGGCCTAGGCGGGAGGGTCGCGCCTAGCGTCTAGGCAGTCTAGGCGGGCGCCTAGGAGAACACTGACATTTTGTCAGAAAGAATGCAACCTCATCCTAAAACATACTAATCTTAGGACATTCTGTGTCTACCAAGTTTCTAACTACTTTACAAGATAGGCCTCAACGCATTGTAACTACTATTCAGTATTCAATGCTATAACTCAGACTCACAGTGAAGCTGGGGAATCTCCTCTGGAGATGAAGCTTGCGTTCAGATGATGTGCCACCATATACATCCATTACAAATATACCACCTCTTTTTGAGAGTGCACTGAAAGTATGCCTGAAATACAAAACCAAGTCCTTTCGCCTGTGGATGCAACAGCAACTGTAGTTGAATGCACAAATAATGTCTCTTCCAGGCAAAGCTGCATCAGACATGGTCGAATTGGCTAAAAGCATTTTGGAGTAGCAGGATCCGATTGCTCGCAGCTGATAGTTTCTGTAGAGCCATTATCATTGGTTGCATGTAGACCTTGCACAAGATCACTGACCTTTCGCTTGGCAAGGTGAGCTTCCTTTGGCTGCACAACATTTCCATGGAAAAGCTCAAAAGCAACATTCTTGAATACCCATCAGCTCCAATCTTGCTCAGGTTTGTTTTCAAGACACCACTCAAGTGCTTCAAGGTCCAAATCTAAGCTGATAGCTGTTCGTCTTGCATCAGTGCGAAGCCACTCAGTACTGCCAACAGGAAAACAATAGATCATGAGCAACACATGATACACTGATGCACCTCACACTAAAGCTAAATAATCTCTTTGTTGTTGAACACCATTGATCAAAGTTCTCCAAAGAGTAGCCATTCAGACACTTAACATGACAGCTTCTAAAAACATGTGCGTCAAATGCAATATCAGGGCCATCATTTCTTGCTAATGGGACCCCTAAAATCCTCAACGATAGACCCACAGCGCACACAAGGTGTCTGTGAAAATGATAGACAGGAAGTTCATGTAAAAGGCTATGCTTAGTGCTTTGACCTGAGGAGGGCCGTGCCACAGAAATCCTCCTGTAGGTGCAGAGGGACGCGTCCACCTACGTACATCAGGAAGAACTTCTGCAGGTAGCTGATGTCCCCTTTGGCGACTGAACACAAACACATGCCACACATTGGCATTTCGTCGAACAAGTTGTGAGCACGGAGACTTACACAGATCTAAGCTACAACAGAAGCTAGCGACGTTACCTGCACGGAGATCTGGTATAGGTGGAACTTGGAAGGCATGGAACCTACTTGCCACTGGTCCTGATCGCCTGCTTCTGCGTCTCCTTGTTCGTCTTCCGCTGATGCTTCTTCGTTGGAACATTCATCGTCGGAGCCCTCATGGTGGGGCGTCATAGGCATACGAAGGCAGGTCGTCAACGTCTTCGCCGCCGAAATGTTAGGCACGGCGGGCGCGGTCATGCCGGTGCGACTCCTTCGTCTTCTTCCCGCAGTTACCCATCGTGTGTGTTTAGCGGAGAGGGATTTTAACGTTTTAACGAAGACTCTTTTAGATGGTTTTTACTCTCTTTTTTTTCTTAAGTTTTTAGCCTCTTTTCGACGCAAAAATAGTTCATGCACTAATGAAATGAGAAAAATAGCATCCTTATCATGCCATCACCGTACGGTAGGGCGACTGCTGCCGAATGGGAGGCTGCCACGGGACCTACCACGCGGTGAGAGTACAGTAGACCTCCTGCCGTGTATTTTGAACGCGGCACGAGTGTCATTCGGGAGGAGGGTTATTTTAGCTATTTCGGATCAAAATCGCACTAAATGAGCTAAAAGCTCACTTTGTTTCATACAAGTACTTAGTAGGGCTCGTTTATCACATCCCACATAGCAGTGGTCACTGGGCCGCGTCGAGTGAGTGTGTTCCAGGCCTGCGAGGACGGGCAGGCCTAGCCAAACGTGTGTGTGTGTGTGCGCGCAAGCTAGATTGGATCGCGCATAACCAGTGCGATCGAAATAGGGAACTCCTTAAGTCGTCCGATTAAGCTTCCGCGGCCCGGATCACGTCGGAGCTAGTAGCGAGGATGTTTTACATCAAAGGCCTGCGTCAACATACTAGATCTCTAGTTTCAGCTCTACCCGATTAGATCGCGCAGAGGAAGTGCGATCCAAATGAGGGACTCCTTAAGCGGTCCGATTAAGGGCTGATTATATGACCGCTTTTTTACGGCGACTTTCAACTTGGTGAAGAAATTCAACTGTTGAGGAACCGTCGCTAGCGAGTCCAGTCCGAACGATTACCTCGTAGACAAACTCAGAATCGTAAGAACGATGCAAGAACGTAAGAACAAAATAATATATTGAACACAGAGATATGAGGGGACTTTAGGCTTCTCATTATTGCCCTTCCAAAATCGTGTTTACAATGAGGGGTCCTCTCTCCTTTATATAGGCTATGGATGGATGAGGTGTCCACCTAGGCCAGGACTCTCCGGTCCTGGGCCCGGTTTCTTAACACTCCCCCTTGGACATTCATCTGATATGTTCATGGCTTGTCAAAACTCCATAAAAACCCAATGGAAAAAAATTGGAGAAAGATTACATGACATGTGTTCCGTTGTGTTGCACGAATTGCCTCATTAAAAACCTTAGCCGAGAAACTTTAGGAAAACTCGTCAAGGGAAAAAGAGTACAATCCACACAATTTCATTTAATCTCCTGGATTTATTCTTTGGGTACTCGGTCTTCATGATCAAGCTTTAACAAAGAGCTCGTGAAGTTTCTCCCCCCTGAATTATGCACTTCTCTAAGTCTTATCATTCCAATTCCACGTATGCATCTTTCAAAGCTAGATGCTGGAAGTGACTTAGTGAATAAATCTGTAAGATTTTCACATGACTTAGTATGCAGTATTTTAATTTCGTCCATCTTTTGCAGTTCATGAGCATAGAAGAACTTGGGGTTGATATGCTTAGTGAGACGACTCTTCACATAACTCATCTACACTTGTGCAACACAAGCTATATTATCTTCATAGATAATAGTGGGGGATTGTGCGGCATTCAATCCACACGACTACTGGATGTGGTGAATCATCCGTTGAAGCCAAACACATTCTTGTAAGGCCTCGTATAATGCTATGATTTTCGCGTGGTTCGTCGAAGTCGATACAAGACTCTGCTCATACGATTTCCATGGAATTGCAGTTCCACCACATAGGAATACATAGACTGTTTGTGACTTGGATGTAAGCGAGTTCTACAGGTACCCAGCATCTGCATAGCCAGCCATTCATATTCAGATCTTGGTTCTTTCTGTAGAACAGACCAAGATCTTTATTTCCTTGGAGGTATCGGAAGATGTCCTTTATTCCCTGCCAATGTCTTTTGGTAGGTTCTGCACTATACCTTGCAAGAAGGTTCACTGCAAATGCAATGTCCGGTCTAGTACAGTTTGCTAAATACATGAGTGCTTCTACTACGCTCAAGTATAGGAATTTCAATCCCAGAACTTCCTCCCCCTCTTCTTTAGGTCTGTACGGGTATTTGTCTTGCTGCAAAGATCTCCCGACCATTAGCACTTTCGAAGGTATGCCTTTTCAAAGTCAAACATTTCTAACACCTTTTGAGTGTAGGTTGACTTATGCACTAAAATCCTTTTAGGGGCATGCTCAAGTTACAAGCCTAGACAATATTTGGTTTTACCCAATTCTTTCATTTCGAACTCCGACTCCAGGTAAGAGCCTGCTTTCTTAATATCTTACAGGGTTCCAATGATATTCAGATTATCTTCATACACTGAGATTATACAAAATCCATTCTGGGATCGTCGTATAAATACACAGGGATTATTCTCATTGTTCATGTAGCCTTTCTTGCATAGAAAGTCACTTTAAGCGATTATATCACATCTTGCCTGATTGCTTAACCGTGCAAAGTGACTTTCTCGAGTTTCACTGTACATATTTCTATTTGCTATGTCTTGGTTCGAGATAGGGATCAGAATGTGACCGGCCTAGGGCACCCGGGAGGTCCTCGGGACCTCTGGGAGGTCGATGAGCCCCCAGGGGCGTCGAGAGGTCCTCGGGACCTCCTAGGAGGTCTAGGAGGTCCAGAAGGACTTCAGGGGCGTCGAGAGGACATCCGGTGGGACCGCCTGCAGACCTCCCAAGAGGTCGAGAGGACCACTCGGAGGTGCGGGAGGTCTGACTGCAGAGGTCGCTGGACCTCGAGACCTCCCAAAACTCCACGTCTCCACTCGAGGGAGGTCCGAAGGGAACCACCCCGAGGAGGTCGTGGGGCTTGGGGCAAGCCTAAAGTCCTCTGTGATCCAAACCAGCCCCCAGAGATCATCGACTGGTTCTCACAGCAACAAGTGATAACATAAACATCCACAAGACTTAATTAACAGCAAAAGAAGGTTTGTTACAAAGGTTGCTTACAAGCTCCAGCAACAGGGAGCACACAAACGTAGCGGAAAACCCAAAAGATAATGTCCACCCATTACACCACAGGTAACTGGCTGGAGGGCGCGGCCTAATTGAGCTGGTCATCTTCATCATCATAGGAGTCTTCATCTGCTCAATATATGAATCAAGCAAGAGTGAGCACAACAACCGTGCTCGCAAGTTACACCCGTCAATTAACAGAATGACATGCATAGGGATATATCAAAGGACAGCATACTAGGGTTGATTTGCATAAAGCCAATTTTATTTCAAATACAAGTATTAAGTTTCAAGGCAGGCTATCATAATTAAAATTCATTCTTGTGAAAACCATTTTCAGTTGGATAGCATTCAACATACCAATGGTGAAGGATACCCTCCTGCACAAGGCTTCCAGCCCACACCCATTTTGGTTAAACCACCAAAACCATTTTCATAACCTTTTGAAAACCAAAACCAAAGCTAACTTTGAGTGACATTGCCAGCATATCCATGACCGTGGACACGGCTATTCGAATAGATTTACACTCTGCAGAGGTTGCACACTTTACCCACATGACATGAATTCTCTAGTTTGCTTGACATCCGTCGATGCCACCTCACACTTCCTTTGGTGAGAGGTCTAGAGCACATGACAAGGCCGTTACAATGCATTGCTCCACCGTAGCCCACCCCCATTAAGGTTTCGCAACCCCCCCCTTTGGGTAGAAACACCGCCGGGTCAATGGGGTGCCCCTCTTATGCCAGGTGGGACTACAACTAGTCATAACATGACAAACCCACCGCGTCCGCGGGATGAACCACGATAGAGCTTTGCAAATTAGTTAGCCAGATCCCACGCCCCATACTGGAGACATGTGGTTGCACAATTTTGGCATAGCCCATTATAGGCTTAGCAAGTGGTGTCTCAAAGACCGTTCCTTAACCGACTTGGGCGATAAACCTCAACCCTAGGGCATCGGATCACACGACCCCCGTGCATAGACATGCACCAACCATACAACCAACTTCGCCCAAGTCAAAACCATTTTCATTTACTTTGCTTTACAATTCTCCATGGCACACCAATGCCAAGGTCACAAGTAAAACATCCATGACACACCAATGTCATGGTTTAAAGCTCCATGGCACACCAATGCCATGGCTCAAAACATTTGATCATTTGATGTTTTTGGTCAAAGCTCCCCAAATCAAGATTTTGGTCTAAACATTACTAAGCATGTCATTTTTAAAGAGCTTCGGGTCCTTACTATTGCAAGAACCAGTTTTTATCTAAGGTGGCAATGAGGTTGGTTCAATCACGGATAGAGGTCATACCAAGCAGTAGGTTTTAACTATGGATTGAAAGATAGGCATTGAAATACTTAGTAAAGTAATCATGCATACATCTTTTGAAAACAGCATAAATAATTTGAAGTATTGGGTGCAACATGTTCAAGAATGTAACTTGCCTTGCTCAAGATCTCGAGCTGCTTCCTCTCCCTCACTGAACTCAGGCTCCCTACGGTCTTGACAATCTACACGTGAAGAACCAAATATTCAAACAAAGCTCAAACAAGAATCCAAAGAACTCCAAATGAACTTAAAGACAAAACCAACAGAGAATTTGGGAGGTCAAGAGGAGGTCCAAGGAGCTTGGTGGAGAGGTCTGGAGCTCAGAGAGAATGTCAAGCTCGAGTTGGAGGAGGTCTAGAGACTTGAGAGAGGAGGGCTATGGTGGCTCGGTTGAGGCAGAGAGCGAAATGAGGAAGAAAGTGATAAAGGAGGGCTCTCCCAAAATATATATAGGGAAAGCTATGCACATGACCCGGGATGAGTCAACAAGAGTTGGTAAATAGGACAAGAGAGTAGGCAAGGAATGTGACAATCGGTGTGACATCGTCTTTGCAAAGGTAGGGGCATTTAATGTGATACAACATGCATTAAATGCTCTGAGACTTCCTTGCCCCAAAGGACATAGTCAAAGGTAAAAAGCTGGGTGCTTGATCGCCAAGTGGGGCAGCCAAGACACGCCAGGAGGTCTGCAAGGACCTTGAGGAGGTCTTGCAAGTGAACAAGGGAGGTCCTCACCCACCGGGAGGTCCTAACATTGGATCTCCAAGGGAGGTCCAAGCGGTCAAGATCAAGCGCACTGAGGAGGTCCGCAAGGGCAAGGGGGAGGTCTTTACATAAGGGAGGTCTGACAGTTGGATCTCCAAAGGGAGGTCCAACGGTCAAGATCAAGCGCACTGAGGAGGTCCGCAAGGGCAAGGGGAGGTCCTTACCGCAAGGGAGGTCTGACGGTTGGATCTCCAAAGGGGGAGGTCCAACGGTCAAGATCAAGCACACCAGAGGAGGTCCGCAAGGGCAAAGGGGAGGTCCTTACATGGGAGGTCTGACGGTTGGATCTCCAAAGGGGAGGTCAACGGTCAAGATCAAGCGCACTGAGGAGGTCCGCAAGAGTAAAGGAGAACCTCACCCGCAAAGGAGGTCTAGAACAGTAGGATCCAATCGGGGAGGTGCGGATGGTTAGGATTCCCAAGGAGGTCCTAACGATTGAATCTGCCAAGAAGAGGTGCAGGACGGCCAAGATATCAAAAGAGGAGGTCTTGGCTGTCAGATTTAATGAGGAGGTGCAGACGGTTAAGATCTCCAAGGGAGGTCTTAACGGTCCGAGATGTGCGAGAGGAGATCCGGAACCGTTGGATGTTGATCGGACCGTCCAAAATGGTTGGGGCGTTTGATTGCCTTAACGTCACAACAAATCGAAACGCCTTTGGAGATCCAAAGGCTCGAGAGAAGGTGGGAGGTTTGGACCAACAGAGCTAGCATTTGGATCACTGACCTTAGAACTAAATCGGGTGGTCCAAAATGATTGGGACGTTAGGACCACCCGAACGCCACGACAAATTGGACCATACAACGAAGATCTAAGGGTTCGAGAGGAGGTGGGATGTTAGGACCACCGAACACCTCACGAGATCAAGCCGTCCAATGCAAATCAGGCGACTCACAATCAATTGAGATGTAAATGGGCAAGGAGGAGGTCTGGAGGACTGGGAGGTCCGTGAGGGACTGAGGAGGTCTAAGAAATGTAAGGGAAGGTCCTAGAGGACATGGAGAGGTCCTGAAGGACACGGGGAGGTCAAATAAATGTAAGGGGAGGTCCTAGAGGATATGGAGAGGTCCTGAAGGACACGGGGAGGTCAAATAAATGTAAGGGGAGGTCCTAGAGGACATGGAGAGGTCCTTAAGGTTCCAAAGGAGTTCAAATACACACAAGGGTGGCACAGACTTGGGAAGATTGCGAGTCAGAGAGGATCCGAGAGGGGTATTGGACCCAGGGAGGTCCAAGTGCTTGGAGGATCTAGACCTAAGGAGGTCTGGACCATAGGAGGACTGCACAGAGGAGGTCCGAACCTCTGGATCCTAACAAAGGTGAGGTCTGGGTCAAAAGTGGGTAAAAGATGGACAGAGAAGGAAAGACCAGCAAAGCTCCAATAACTCAATAAACCAGCAAGAAACCTTTAGTTGTAGTTTGAGTTAGGTAGTTTAAACCCATTATGAAATTGCAGGTTAAGCTCTGAATTCTCATCAAAACAAAATGGTTCTCTTTATTTTTGAAAACTCCAAAAAGAGTCTAAAATTAATTCAGGGTGTCACAGATACATTCAGGTATCTTCATATGAATGTTCGAATCCAATATTCCATAAAGGTTTGCTGTTACCACATCTATCAATTTCACTTTTAACTTCAAGCTTACTGCCTTTGAGATTAAATATCTAAAGGGTGGTTCCGCCCATGACCAGGGAATAGATTTCTTCATAAACAACTCTTGGATGTTGAGTGAAACCTTATGCAACAAGCCTTGTTTTACTTCATTATTTTCATTTCTCTTTCAAACAAATACTCACTTATGTACTACGGGGTGCACATAGGGAGGCGTGTGGCTTACAGGCCCAAACACCTTTCTTTTGTTCGGAGATAATAATTCTGCTTCTACTGCCTTCTTTCAATCTTCCCAATCTGATCTTTTCTTTCATTCAGCGAGCGATATAGGCTCTGGATCAAGATCGATAATTGTGGTAATTTTCTTTGCAAAATCAATGTTGACATTGGCTGTTGTTTTATTCATAGATTCTCCCAAGGTCACAAAGTTCATAGCTATTTTTTCAAGGGGCGATTCTTCTAATGCTTCTACTTGCTCACCGCTGCTTTCAATTATGGGGGTAAGTCCCTTTAGTTTTTTAGCTCCGATGTGTGCGCACACATCCATGCTGATGTCTCCCTTCATGGGGATGTTCAATTCTGGTATGCCTTTTCTGAAGGTGCCATACTAGTGCCAGGTCTCAATTGGCTCCCCTTCTAGTTCTGGGGAACTTCGGTGGTCGGCTGTGTCAAGTCCTTCTTATCCTTTTTCACTAGGTGTCCCCGGTTACTTTGGATTCGAGGGGCTGGAGTTTTCGTCCTTTCAGAGGCCTTAGGATGGGATTAGGGATACCTTTATCGGTATTTCAACCCTCTCGGGTGCATTGTGTGTAGGCACATGCGACTTGGTCGCGTGCTTCAAATCACTAAAGTGGTCAAGCAGATGATTTGCTAATGCTTGCAAATCAATTATCTTTTGGACTGCAATTGTCTTCTAGACTTCAATTGTATTCTAGACTTCAATTATCTTCTGGACTTCTCTATTTGCTTCACTAGTGCGCGAGTCATGTGCATGGATTTCAATTATCTTCTACACTTCAGCTATCTTCTGGACTTCTCTATTTCCCGATATTTTCATCAAGGGGTTGATTTCCTCCCTCTAATGATGGGAAACTAGCCTCATCTAATATACTATCAGCAAAACGGGCAGTATGCAAATCTCTCATCATAGGATCCAAATACCTGATTATGGATGCTGTCACATAACCAGCGTATATCCCAGACTTTCGGAGAAGACCCATTGCAGTTCGCTGTGGTGATGGTATAGGTACATAAACCTTGCAACCAAACCTTCAAAGATGAGAAATTTTACAGGTCTTGACCCTTGCACTAGTTGCATAGGTGAATTGATGTTATATCTTGGTGGTCTAAAATTGATGAGAGTTCTTTGCGGCAGATGCGTGTCCCCAACATGCGGTTGGTAAATTACAATTCTTCAAAGGTGGTAGGGCAATAAATGTAATCCTTGTAATTAATGCCTCTGCTAGTCCATTCTAGGTGTGGACATGCGGTACGGAATGCTCAATTTTAATTCCCATTGACATACAATAACCATCAAATGCCTTCGAAGTAAATTCTCCGGCGTTGTCCATTCTGGTGGACTTCACATGATGATCAGGGAAATTATTCTTAATTTTAATTATCTGCGAGATTTAGCTTTGCAAAAGCGTAGTTTCTCGTTGACAATAAATATACATGCGACCATTTCGAGGAAGCATCAATGAGCACCATAAAATACTTAAATGACCCTTTTAGGGGCTGTATAGGACCACAAAAAGTCTTCCTGGATAAGGTCCAGGAATGTAGGGACTTCATCCTTTGCTTTCAGAGCAGAAGATTTAGTAATTAAATTCCCGGTGGCACATGCGGGGCACACAAAATCTTCTTGATTCGAGAAATTCTTTACATTGGCATTATGCCCCTGTGAATTGTTAATTATATTTCTCATCATTCTAAGATCTGGGTGGTATTATCTATCATGCTAGAGATAGAGAAGGTTCATAGCTTCTAAATACGGTTTTCAGGGCAATATAGGTTGCAGATGCCTTAATATTAGTGTAGTATAGCCCAGTTTCAAATGAAGAAAGTCGTTCTAATTCTCTTTTCCACTTTCTTCACGCTTTGTAATGAGCAGGTATTCCTTACCATACTCTTCTTCAGTCTCTACGTGGAAACCGTTTGTGCGAATATCCTTTAGAGTTCTAGTCGATTCTGAGTACAACAAGATTTCTTCAATGACCAAAGTTGTTCTTATTGGGAGTATAATTGTAGACATTCCTGAGCCTATTATACAAGCATCGCTACACGCGATTGTCATAAGACTACCAGCATTCTTGCTAATCGACTGAAAGATTTTCGTATCTCTCAAGATGGTATTCGTTGTGCTGCTACCGGCTAAGCACACTTCCTCCAATAGGGCACTACACGCATTCTAATATAATGTATTTTATTAATATGTAGCAGAAAGCAAGCAACACATAAATAAAATACTTCAGATATCAGAACATAACTTGCTATTATAAATACGGGAAAAAGTCTTGCATGACTCATCATAAGAATTTAATACTTTGCTCTCTTGGAGCTTACAACCATTATTCAAAAATAATTCAATGTTCTACTTCAATTACGAACTACAAGTTACTATAAAAGATCCAAGTGCAATGCGTGCACTAGATCGAATCGGTGAAATATTCAGAAACTTCTGCCTCAATCTGCTCCATGGAGATCTTCTCCTTTTGGGCAACTAAGGCTGCAGCCGCTGCTGTGTCCAAAGGAGGGATGATGGGGGTTGCTACTAGGCTGTCCACATCCATGAGTGCAACTAACGGATGTGGATCCTCCATGCCTGCAACGACGAGGTGTGCCTCATGCTGTCATATGCCCTTCTTCTTAGACTGGAAAGCATCAATAATGTGCGACCCACGATCATACCCTTCTTGCCCCTTTCCTTCGTGAGAGGCTTTATCACCTTGTAGCTGCTAGCATTGGCTTCATAGCCAACATTACTACTAGGTGGCTGTGAGACGTAGTTCTTCCGTAGAACATCATCTTGAGCTTCGACAACTTGCATGGTGTCAATTAATGCGGCATACTCCTTGTAGCCGTCTTGATAATAGTTGTGTGTGGATTGTATCGCATTTGGGGTGAAAGGTAGAGAGAGTCTTCTCAATCTTCTGCTTATCCGTGATTACGTTACCACAGAATTGAAGACTTGTACAAATTTTAGTACAAATTCTGGCCATGCTGGGTTCGTTCTTCGAACTACTGGTTCGTGATGCTAGTCATTTTCATATTCATGCAAAGAGTTCATAAGATTACTGCTAGTAATTTACATAAAATGGTTGTAAAATTCTCATAATTGCTCTTCGAACTCCTGGTCCGTGTTCCCGTATTTTTCTATGCATTTTCATGATTTACTGCTATTTTCAGTGATTAAAAGCAATATAAACAATTACAGATAATCAAAACAGTAAATACAATACATAAATTGCATAGAAATAATAATAATAATAAAGTTAAACATGCTTCAAATGCAAAACTTTATGCAAAAGTTGAGTTCCCGAGGCTCTTTTCTACTAGAAAAGGAATTTTCGGGGAATTCTGCTATTTCCAGGGGTTACATTGCGAAATTTCAATGCTGAGAAAAATTTTCGCATAATTTTAAGAATTTTCGAGAGGCTTTTTACAAATTTCCCCCTTTTTCCATCTGGCCGCCCACCCCCCTTTTATTCTCGTTCTTGAGCCTTCTTAATTTGGTCCATTTGGGCCTTTCCTGGCCGATCAAAGGGGGGCGGGGTAGGGATTCCCTACCCCAATTCCTTCAAGTGGCGGCGGCCTCCATTGATGCCTTGAGGCTGGTGGCACGGTGCTTCTTGAGCGTAGGGTCCGTCTTGGCGCTCCATCTGAGAAGCGGTATTTGTCGTATCTTGACTTAGCGGTGTGGTGAGTTGGCCGCGGCGACCACGAACCTGACCCACACGCGGGCATGGCCGACTCTTGGCGGCGGCTGCGTCGTGAGGCGGCTTCTGGCGAGGCAGCGGCGCCCGGCCGTGTCTGCAAGGGCGGCCTCGTCGGTGGCGGCCATGGCGAGAAGCGGCGGCGGCTCCCACGGAGCCATGGGGAGGCGGCCATTCTTGGCGGTCATAGAAACGGCAGCGGCCTGGCTGGCGTTCAACGGGCAAGACGACGGGCGGGCGCGAAGTCGCGCGGCGGCAGCGGCGAGGGCGGACTAAGCAGGCTGTGTGTCTGTAGTCGGCGCCGTGCAAAGCGCTGTCTGAGGCGGCTTCGGTCGGCGTGATAGCCTTGTGGCGGGCATAACAAGCGGCGGCGCTCAGCGCTCCGGCGCTTCAAGCGCTGGCAGCTGTTGCCGGCTTCCTTTTTCTCTGCTTCGCCGATCTTCGCCGTGCGACCGTCTTGGCGGCACTAGGTGGTGGAGAGCTCATTGCGAGCGGTGGCGATGGGGAACAGTGCGGTGGGAGGCGGCTGCAGCGCCGATGGCAGCGTGGCTCCAGGCCAACACAATTGGCCAATTTGTTTCTTCAAGTTTACTGTTCATTCTATGTATGTGCTGTTCATGAGATGCAATGCAGTGCAATCAACATTGGTTCTTTCATGCAACTAACGATCGGCTTGGCCGGCGACTTCAAGTCGGCTCGCGGTAGGTTAGAACGGATTGGTAATTTTCAATCTACGGTACAATCGACATCCAATCTTTCATGCAATCCACCGATCGACATTGTGCCGGCGATTTCTAGTCGACTCCTGATGAATCGAGCGAGTCTTGAGCGATTTCTAGTCGGCTCACGGTAGATCAGAGCGGATTTGCACTGTAGAAAATAAATCTAGAAAGCAAATTTGCAGAATCGAAAGCGATCTAGAAAGAAAAACGATTCAATCTACGAGTGTTGTTCTTCGATGGTTACCTTTCAATTCACGGAGAGTCGATCGTGCTGATAACGTGTTGAGGAACCGTCGCTGATGAGTTTAGTCTGAGCGATTATCTCGTAGACAAACTCAGAATCGTAGGAACGATGCAAGAATGTAAGAACAGAATAATAGATTGAACACAGAGATATGAGGGGACTTCAGGATTCTCTTTATTGCTCTTCCAAAATCGTGTTTACAATGAGGGGTTCGTTCTCCTTTATATAGGCTATGGATGGATGAGGTGTCCACTTGGGCCAGGACTCTTCGGTCCTAGGCCCGGTTTCTTAACATGAACGACTGAGCTGAAGACATTTTGGCATTCTGGTTTTTACATAGGTTGGCTGGAACTTCTAAGTTGAGAAATGTCGGGAATGCCCCTGGGAAAAAATGACGACAATTAACAACAACTAACGATAATTAACTGCATTTAGCGATAATTAACCGCAATTAACACCAACTAACTGTAATGAACGACAGCCGACGAACATTAACGGAAACTAACGTCAATTACTGTAATTAACGACAATTAACCGCAATTAAAGAGGGAAAAGGAGGAGGAGGTCGACCCACTTAAGCGCCGAGGAGGAGGCGGTCGGAGGAGGGCGGTCGAGGCGTCGAGGAAGGAACCGTTCGGAGACGACGCACAACTAGGGTTAGGGTTCAGGTAGGCGGGCGGAGGCTGGTAAGGATTTGGGGTTTTGTTGAGTGACAAGTGGCGGGTAAATAACCCCGTACTCTATAGGCAAACACGGAACCCTTTCCCGTCGAAACCGTGGGAAGCTACTCTTGGGCGGCTTTCGGTTTCCCCATGTGGAAAACGACTTCTGGCTTTTCCAAAAGCGGCTAGAGAAATCTGCCAGTTTGGAACAGCTTCTGGCTTTTCCTTGCGGAAAGCAGAAGCCAAAGCCAACCCAAACAGACCCTAAGCTTCAACGTGCCGGATCAAGTCAGAACGAGTAGAGGGTGATGTTTTACAACCAAGGCCTCGAGTTAATATAGTTTATCGTTTTAGATCTTCCATGTTGAATCGATGGGAATGATGAAGTAAATTATTCAAGTTTGGGGTACCAACGGCATCTCCGATGTACTCTTTTTACCGGTACCAAAAGGGGGGGGGGAGAGAGAGAGGTACTGTTTTTTCACACTAAAGCAAAAAAATTGAACCGGAACCAACTAGGTGCTCGGTACCTTGGTACCAAAACCAGGAGAATAAACAATTGGGCGGGCCCACTTGTCAGTGGTCTCCGTTGCCCGCCCAATTGCATCGACGAGCTAGGAGGGAAACATCACCGTGGCGTGTCACACATTTGCCTAGCAGGTAGAAGCTGCGTGTCTTCTTGTCGTCACGAGGTGACGACGAGGAAGCTGGATCTTGGTGGAGGCCAACGAAGCCACGTCGTCGCCACTAGATCTTCGTGCCCTCAGCCGCCTCCAGATCCGTTGTTCCTCCAATCCTAGCGGCCGTCACCTGTACCACCGGTTACCGTGGCCTCCTCCACCACTGGAGGAAGATGTGCATCGGCTAGATCCATCGGTCGAAGGGGGAAGGCGGGGGAGCACAGCGTGGAGGATGGAGGCAACGGTTGTCGGAGCCAATGGAATTGGTGACGACAACAAGGTTGACGCATCCGCACGCGCGAGAAACCCAGAGGTAAGGGATGGTGCGAGTAAGGTAAGAAGAGAGACGGAGGAATCTCTTTAATTTAGTAAGTGTGGGGGCTATCTTTGGAGATGGCAGTGGTACTAAACTCGAGATAAAAAAGGAAGACTTATAGCAATGATATGACATGTTTTTGCGGGTGGTCGGTACTTACGTTTTGGATGCTCTAAGCGAGACGACAGTACAAGTTTAGCAATCTACCGTACAACTTTTTCTATGTATTTGAACCTACTTGGCATATACGACGCGCCACTCCTCCCCGTAACGGGCAATTCGTCGAACACCATGGACGCGCTTCCGCCCGCGCAGCCGGACGCGGCGGCGGCGGCGGCGAAGCCGTCGTCGACCTCGGCTTCTGCTCCCCCTTCCGCTCCACCACCTAATTCCACGCCTTCCACCTCCACTGTCGCACCACCCACCTCCGACTCCACCCCTGCTCCCACTCCCACCCCAGCCTCCGCTCAAACCCTAGGGCCCCCAACTCCCAACCCCGCCAGCGCACGACCGCCGACCCCGCGCATGAGGCCGCCGTACACCCACCTGGCCTCGCCCATCACGATGTCCTCCTCTCCCGCCACAGCCGCGGCCTCCTCCTCGGCTTCCGTTCCCGCCTCCTCCGCGGCTTCTGCCATGCCAAGGGGAGGGGTCACCATTGGGTTGCCCGCCCAGCCGCGTGGGGTGCAGACGGCCGTCGGCTACTCCGGGTTCGTGCCGCCGCCGCCGCTCGCTCACTAGTTCGGCTCGATGCACCGCGGCCCCGACCAGCCACCGCCGTCCTCTGCACAGGTCTGTATCTCATTCTTAGTACGGTCTTCTATATTCTGGCGTGATTAAGCTCGGTAGTAGTGGGATTTTCATCTGGTGAGGCAAGAAATGAGCTGGATTTGAGAGAGAAGTGACACCTTTAGATAGTGATTGCATGATACCTGGTCCTATATTATAGTCTTTCTCCGACGAAACCATGACTTATGAGGATTAGGTACGGTTGATGTTGCAAGCTAGTGTAACTAATGGTCTAATGCCTTCAGAAGCCGTATGCCTCTCCTCGCTAGTGTAACCACGTGCCTTGGGCTTTCCTTGTAATTCCAAATGTGTGTGTCAATCATGTGGTGGATTGTGGATTCGTTAGCTTCATGACAGCCCAAATTGAAGGCAATGACCCCATGAGGCCATGATCCAGCTTATATATCTGCGAGACCACGAGCAGCACTACCACTATGAGCGGCACGACTCGCCAGCCACCTCCTACACCCTTTGCCTCCCTCCATAAACTTGCCCATATTCCGACATTCTTATAGTCACAGTCATTAGTGACACTGACACCACTGTCCATCGCCAATCTCTTCTCTCCTTGGGTCATTGTCACATCCTCCTTAACAAGGGTGGATAGGGGGCATTTTATTATTATTTAACCCATTTTTAATTTATTTTTATTAATAACCTCTCGTCCAACTTATTTCTAAATCTAACATTTTGGCCACGTACAAACAACATTGCCACGTCACGAGGTAAATCCAGCGCCGAGCCAAAAAAAAAGGCATGTTTGGTCATGGTGGCCCTCTCTAGTCCGCCATTTCCAATATGTATGATGCTCTTTTGCTTTTTGTTTCATTGAATTTCTTTTTTCCTTTTTGTTTCTTTTGTGAGGTCTTGATTCTATGCACTCCGGGAAATCGGCAAATCACTATCCTTGTTCGGAAATTGATCCCCCCCCCCACCACCCCTGGAACTTAGAGGAGGCAGGCGGCAAAGCGACAAATAATGAGCCACGCAGGGAGGGTGGTGAAGCGGCGATCTGCGATCAAACCTTGAGATGAGATTGAATTCGTAGGGTTGCTTGATCTTTTACTGTGGTAATTCCTAAATAGATATGTGAAGTACGAATTATTGAACGCAATTCGCACTAGGGTAGACAAAATTCTCAACACACGTACACCGCATCACGTGAACGGGAGAGATGGGATCGATTGATCCAGCAGATGAAAACTGACACCGCAGTCGAATCCCACACGCCCGAAGATGAACCCTAGATGGATTCTCAAGAACTCACACATGTGATAGCAGGGATAGACCCATACGGTGACACGCCAAATAACTCAATTCATAATTCTAAACTCTGAATGTTAAATGGACGCTCGACCTTTATTTATAGCCATACAAGCACACCTACTTGACCTTTTAGCCGACTTAGACTCCTAGCACACCTCATACTTCCCTAATTTATTAAACCAGTACTTAGATATAAAAAACTAGAAACCAGATCCTTTTACATCTCGGATACACTTTCCTATCTATGTGATTTGTGGACTAATTAATCTAATCACCAGCTGACTTAAGCAATGAGTTCAGACTTTTCTTTTACTTGTTCACACAATCCTCTGATCCTTTTATTTGTTACATGCACCATGGTGGGTCCCAGGTGCTAGATGCGTACGGTCCAGTCCATTGGTATGCAGCTTATCTACCATGCGATTATTGCTCATTGTGGTTGATCTGATCATGTTGTGCTTGTAGATAGAAAGTTCCTTGAAATTATACTTCCTTTTTAAACGCACATACACAGAAGTTTGTTTGGAAATGAACCGAACACAATCTGGCTCGGCTTCCTTCTTTGGCTCCGCGCACGACACACGTGCACGAGTCTCATGCAAGCACTGCACTTGATCATGTGCTACACCATGCACAACCTCCACTTGTGCATGCGCATGCATCTGTACAGGTCCAGCCCCCATGCGCTCCACCTCCTCTTGTTCACATGAGATGTGCAACACACATAAAATTAGTAGAGGGTACTTGGGCTGTATCAACGGCGGAGGCAGTGGGGCGACAAGAACGATGAGCAATTAGGAGGCAGCGAGTGGCGCGTGGGCGAGCGGCGGGGGAGGAGGAGGCGGGTGGCCATAGCGTGAGGGGAAAGAGGAGGAGTTAGCGGCAGGGGAGGGATCTCCGGAGGGCGTCGCTGCCACGAGGCGGTGGTGCACGGGGCGGGGAAATGGCAGGAGGCGACGGTGCTTGGAGGTTGGCGATCGGACCTGGTGGTTCACATAGCAAAAGGGGGAGAGAGGTGGTCCGCTGGATGGAGATCAGATGGCTAGGAAATCCGAATGATTTGCACCAAATAAATCGTGTGAATGATGAGTAGACACTCCCATGTTTGTTAACTGCTATCACAACGATGGCGCATGTTATTATATCACAGCACTGATGTTTAAATATTTGTCGCAAGATTGGTCATAGTACTTTCTTGACTTAGATGAGCGAAGGAGAGGTAAATCCAGCATTCACTATTTGTGTTTTACTCATGGTTATTAAGTCGTTGACTAGTCGACGACCATGGATGTCACGGCGTCGCCAAGGCGTCCCGGTGGTGCGGAAGCGACGCCTTGATCGCTTCGCCTTGCCTTAGCCATCTCGGCCGCGTCACCTGCACCGTGCCACCCCGGTACTCCATCTCCTCCTCGCTCCTCCTCCTCATGACTGCCACGCTCCCCGTAGTCCCGTTGCGGATCCGCCTCTCTTGCTCGGATCCGGCTGGACCAGTCGTTAGACCCACAATGAAAGAGAGGGACGAAGAGGCGGGGAGGAGGGAGGTTGGGTTCTTGCACGGAGAGAGAGAGGAGCCCTCGCCAGGGGAGGAGAGGGGAGGGAGACCGAGCCTCGCCACGGGAGGAGAAGGGAGGGAGCCTCGCCACCGGAAGAAGGAGAGGAGCTCGGCGGGAGGGCGGCGGACTCGGTGGAGCGCATTTGTCGCGAGCGTGAGGCGAGTGGGCATTTGGGGCGTGAGCGGTAGGGATTTTCTGCTCCCATGTATTTATGTATTGACTGTTGCTACTTGCTAGTTGTAGAAATGTAGTTGTTACTTAGCTCGTCTTGCCTCGCATAGAGGACGACTAGGCGTCCCGGCACCCCTTAGGCGCCGTGGTCGCCAAGGTCGCCGTGAAAACCTTGTCGACGACTAGTCGTCGACTAGTCGACAAGTCGGTGGAGCATGGGTGACTGGATCTGGCGGCTCGACTTGCTAGGTTCCATCTCGCCGCTGTCGCCCATCGTCGCCCTCGGCCGCAGCTCCCAGCCGGTGCCGCCCTTCCTCTCCCTTGGCGGGAGCTGCCTAGCTAGCCGACGGCGGAGATGGAGGCAACGTGGATCTGGTCGAGGAGGTGGAGGCGAGCTCGATGTGGTCGGAGATCATCGTCCTCGGCTGCAGCTCCCAGCCGGCGCCGCCCTTCATCTCCCT
Organism: Phyllostachys edulis; assembly: GCA_036346405.1. Lineage (NCBI taxonomy): Eukaryota > Viridiplantae > Streptophyta > Magnoliopsida > Poales > Poaceae > Phyllostachys > Phyllostachys edulis. The sequence goes on along the minus strand of CM070547.1, from coordinate 50,647,514 downwards.
CGGCGGGAGCTGAAGCTCCCAGGTTGCCGACGGCGAAGGTGGAGACGATGTGGATCCGGCGTCTGGGAGGTGGAGGCAAGCTCGATGTGGCCGGCGGCAAACTCCCTTTCCCTGTCGCCGTCGCTGTCGCCCTCCTCTGCTCCCCCTCCCTGTGGCTGCGTGGTGTGTGTGGTGGAGCACGTGGTGGGTGTGGGTGTGGGTGTGGGTGTGCTGTGCTGTGTGGTGCGGTGTGTGGCTGTGTGTTGTATGGGGTGTGGTGTGATGTGTGTGTGTGTGATTGTCTTTGCTGGCTGTGTGTGTGCCGGCTGTGTGTGTTGTGTTGTGTAGGCCATGTAAACGGTACCTATCTAGTAGTCGGCAACTAGTCGGCCAACTGGTCTACTAGTCGGTAAGTCGGTCACTAGCAGGGTAGTGTCGACTTACCGACTTAATAACCTTGGTTTTACTGTCTTTGAAGTTAATTTGAAGTGTTGAGGTTATGTACAGCCTTCTGAAATAATTATGTAATCAGGGTCCAGAACATTTTGGTCCCTGGGGCAGATTTGGATACTTCAAATATAATTCATTAGAAGCACTAGAATGCTGTTACTAAAAAACGGGAAACACTAAAACAAGAAAAATATCTGTTTGCAATAACTAGGCAAAAATCTCTTGTGATGCCAAATTGAGCCTATTGCTGCTTTGAAGAACATTCAACAGGTATGTGTTTAATAGAAATAGAGAAATGGCAGTGGTGCTATCAGCAATTTAGTGAAAACATGCATACTATAGTTTGCTACCGATACCGTAATTCTTTACTTCATGTATTGCGAATTTACAATTATGAAAGTGGCAGACTATTTAATTATTTATTTGATACCTCCGTATTTCCTTACTGTTATGTTTGTTATTTACTTATTCTTTTGGTTTTGTAGCACAAAATTCGCCGCAAGAGTTGTCAAACCTTCACAATGCAGCACGTGCCGTCGTTGGTGTTGGAATGCTCTCCTGGGATAGTAAACTTGCAGACTATGCCCAAAGCTATGCAGAAAAAAAAGGAAAATTGATTGCAAGAAAATTCACTCCGATGGGCCTTATGGTGAGAACCTCTTCGAGGGTGATGGAGGCATGAGCTGGTTTGCTTCAGATGCAGTTGTTTGCTCGGCTTAAGTAGGAGGACAACTATGACTGCACTACCAACTCATGCAGACAAGGTCTGGTTTGTAGGGGATTATACCCAACTGGTATGGCCCAACTCTACAAGAGTTTGTTGTGCAAGTGTAACATGTAACGAGAGCACTGCCGGTTGTACATTTATCACTTGCAACTATGACTCCTTTCACTAAAAAGAAAAATCACTCAAAAAAAAAAAAAACTATGACTCCTGGTAATATGCTATTAGGGCCTTCATATTTTGCTTGTGGCAAGTCAGCGCGGCACATCCAGGTGTAGGTATGGCCCATTCTCGTTACTCATTATGGCCGTTTGTGTCGAGTTGTGCTAGCTACTTAGCTAGTTCCAAGAGAAAGATATTTAAGATAAATTAAATCCTATCTACATTTTTGGCTTCCAAACACATGCATGCTAGAATGAAATGTTGGTATGTTCTGTTCTGCACAGATATTATACTGGACTGCATCCATGTTCTTATATTGGTCTGCATGTTAAATCTAGGTTGCGCACTATGTGTCAACTCTTAACATTTAATCACATTATCACAATTACAAAGCTATGAAAAGGCATATCCTAGGTCCTAGCTAATCATAAGTGATGATACCCCCAGGCCCCAGCTAGGGTAGCAGACGGTTCTAGTTTTGGTGTGAGGCCTTGGGGGCAGTCTCTTGGACTAGGGGTCTTGCAGGCAAGCGTGTTGCCCGGTCAGAATAATGTTGTAGAATTGGATGGTCCCGACCATCGACAATTTTGAAGGGAGTGTTGCATAGAGAAGATTGAAACGAAGTATTATAACAATACTACGTCCATGCAACCAAGGGATCCACTGTTTAGGTCTGTCTCCAGTCAAACAATGTAAATACATGGTGATAATCTTGTTGGTTGCCTCTGATTCGCCGTCGGACTGAGGATGAAAAGTTGAGCTCATATGCAATTGAGTTCCTAAGAGCCGAAACAATTATAACCAAAAGTTGCTTGTCAAAATGGGGTCGCGATCACTCACTATCGAAGAAGGAATCCCATGGAGGTGCACCACCTCATCAAAGAACACCTGAGCCACTGAACTTACCGTATATGGATGTGCTAGAGGTATAAAGTGCACGTACTTTTGAAAAACAATCCACAACAGTAAGAATAACCGTTTTGCCATGTATGTGAGGTAATCCCTCGATGAAATCTATGGGAATATCTTTCCAAATATGAGATGACACTTTCAAAGGTTGAAGGAGACCCGTCGGATGGAGCTGATTGGATTTATTTCATTGGCATGTGGCAAAGGATCTCACAAAATCTTGCACCACCGTGTGAGCATGCGGTACATGAAAATCAGCACAAAGGCGATGGAGAGTTTTTTTAACACCTTCGTATGTGAATGTGGCCCTTGTGTAGTCAATGCAACTTGCAAAGATGGTGAAGATGATTGTATGTGAATGCGCCCTTGTCGGACCCTGGGCGTGGAATACTCAAAGCTCTCATGTATGTACCGTACTAGTCCCATGATCAGTGGTTAGAACACACATCCACAACCTTGGCATACACATCCATACAAAATATACATACAACATAAAACAAATAGGGTACTTAACTAAAGCGATTACATCACAAGTGTATAATACACGTCCGAGCCAAATTAAAAGATAAGTATCAGAACTAGCAGCGGAAATTTAGTAGATTAAAAGCAAAAGTCTAGCGGCATGCCCATCAAACCCTCAGGCAATGGACAAGGAGTAAACCCTACAAAGACCAGTTCTCGTACCCCCCGGTATCGGGACTGAAGAAGGCATCGTCCGGCATGTGGTTATCCTCATCCTCTGATCAATAATTTAAACAAGATTGAGTACATAGTACATTGCGTACTCAGCAAGACTTGTAGTGTATCACAAAACTTTTATATATATATATATATATATATATATATATATATATATATATATATATATATATATATATATATATATATATATATATATATATATATATATATATATATATATATATATATATATATATATATATATGCATGACTAACAAGGAGGAGGCTTTTTATTTGCAATATCAATCCATAGTATTTTGCAGCGGGGCTTTAAAGAGGAGTTAATGAAATATGGAACAACAAGTAAGAAACTTAATAAGTAACAAGTCACAACCCTCCTTGGTGAAAGCATCTAGGCCCCTAAAAATAATTTTGGTAATTAATGATAACAATGTGTTATGAGACTAATATGTGTACTAAGATGTTGTAAAGGTTTAGTCCCAGATTTTAGATGACGACATGGGAATGGCATGCAAAGACGACAAAAGATCGACATGACTCAAGACAAAGGTATTATGTAGCCCAAGGACCATTTTATAGTTTTTACCGGTCTTGGTGATTGGGGAAAGACCGGATTTATAGGTTAAATGTCGTACTATAAAGAGGGATCATGGCTAATAGCTTGAGGATTTATTTTGTGCCATCTTGATCAACTAAGACATGCATGCACATTGAACTGCATCTGGAAAATAGTTGCCAGTAAAACCGGTATGACCGCAAGTATAACTACGGTACCACCACCTTGCGGTATAACCGTACATGAAGTGCGGTACTACCATAGTGCGGTATATCTAATTTCTAGTTGGCGGTACGTTATTTTCAGAGAGCATGTTTTTGGGAGTTTTTCCTCCTCAGGTAGTACCGGTCGAGCAGAGCGGTACTACCATCGAGAGGCAGTACCGGACTATGTGAGTGTGGTAAAACCGAATGAAACTATAACGGCTAGTTCAGAAGCATTTAATGAACCCCATATGACCATTGAACAGTAGGTGCGGTAGTACCGGCCGATCAATGGCGGTAGTACCGTACTTGCTGAATTGTTTAGGGAATTTCTTCAAACGGTCATTTTTGTGGTTGAGGGATATAAATACCCCCTCACCAGCACCAAGCTCAGTACTCCTGACCTCATTGAATACATTAGAGCCATTGGTGCACTCTACTACTCATTTGCTCACATTTTGAGGTAGTTGAGAGCATTGAAGTGCATTTGCATCATTTGTTGATCTCTTTGGCACTTGATAACCTTCAAGCAAGAGCTGTGGTTTATTACTCTTGGTGTTTGCTGGCACCTAGAGGGCTTGGAGGAAGATTGTGTAGTGATCTCTTCAAGAAGGTTGTTAAGAGGCCCGACACCGTTTGTGAGTGGTTCGGTGCTCGTCATCTCTGGAGGGGAGGAAGAGCAACCCAAGTGGAATTGAGGTTCATTAGGTTCAACTCGTAGAGCCGGTCCAATTCGTTTGGGCTTATCTCAACGTGGACTAGTGAAGACCAGCAAGTCTTCGATACCATGGGAAAACATCGATTGTCTTCATTGCGGTTTTCTCTCTTGTCTTTACTATTTCCACATTTATATTTCTAGCTACTTATTTGTGTAGAATTGCTTAGCTAAAATTGTATTTAGTATTGACATAGCCTTGGGGTGTCTTAGTGAAAACTTAGAATTTACCTCTTGATTTGTGCTAGAAATTTTTAATTAGACCATACTTATTAAAATTGTTAATTAGAGCATAAGTTTTTAGAACCTTCTATTCACCCCCCTCTAGTCGATCATCATTGATCCTACAAGTGGTATTAGATTAAGGTCTCTCTTTAATTTAGGTTTAACCATCTAAGAGAGAAAGGATGGCTAGTGAGGGTATATCCATAGGCAAGGCACCTTTATTTGATAGATCAAATTATGCTTATTGGAAAATTGGGATGTCTATTTATTTAAAAGCCATGAGCCCAAGTATATGAAGGATTGTAAGTGAGGGTTTCGTTACGCCACTTGATCCCTCACACCCCACGGATCTTGAAGAGCGAAACTCTCACCTCAATGCTCAAGCGGTGAACGCTTTTTTTGGGCGCTTTGAATGCGGATGAGTTCAATCAAGTGAGCAACTTGGAAACCGCTCATGAGATATAGCCACACTCTTGGAAATCCATGAGGGCATATCTACGGCCAAAGAAGTCAAATTGCATAGCTTTCAGATCAAATATGAGACATTTACAATGTTGCCTCATGAAAACATCATCGAGATGTATTCTAGACTTAACAACATTGTAAATGAACTCAAGGGCCTAGGCACTAATCTAACTGATGTTGATGTTGTGCGCAAAATGCTCAGGGATCTACTAGAGAAGTATGAGATGTTAGTGACTCTATTCCTCAACTCACCTGAGTTGTCAAGGATGACACTAACCGGCCTCTTAGGCAATCTCATCACCAATGAGTTTTATAAGAAAGGCAAGGAGGAGCTTGTGGATCAATCCTGCTCCAAAAAGAAGATTACCACTTTTAAAGCCAAAGTAGTATCAAGTGAAGAGTAAGAAGATGAAGAAGATAAAGAAGATTACTCCGAAGAGGAGTTCGCTCTCCTTATGAGGAGAACGAAGAAATTCATGAGGAGGTGCTCAAACTGGAGTGCGAATTTCGACAAGAGCAAAAAGAGGCACTCCTCCAACAACAATAAGCGCTATATCAATATCTGTTGCTATGAGTGTGATGAGAAGGGGCATATTGCCTCTCATTGCCCAACAAAGAATGATGATATGGCCAAGTCATCCAAGAAGAAGGAATTCAATGGGAAGAAGAAGCTTTTCAAGAAGCTTCACAAAAATGGCAAAGGCGAGGCTCATATTGGGGAATGGAACTCTGATGATGAGTACTCTGACTCCGACTCCGATGATGACAAATCCTCCAAGAAAAGGGCACTTGTCGGCATCGCAATAAAAGAAGCTCCATCACTCTTTCTTTCTCCTACATGCCTTATGGCAAAAGGAGACAAAGTAAAATTCGTTGACGATAGTGAGCCTACATATGATGAATTGATGGATATGATTGAAGAATTAAATGAATTTCTTGGAAAGGAGAAGTCAAAATTTAAGGTCTTGAAGAACAAATATCTCTCTTTAAAAGATTCATATGAGGAGCTCATGACTCACTCTGTCTAAAGGATCTTAACAAATCTCACTCAAATACAGGAATTACTTGTGATATCTTAAATGAAATGTCTAGTGTAGAAATTGCTTCAAATAACATTTCTAGGACTAGTACTTCTACTTCAAATAATGATTTTGTTAGCTATGCCATATTTCTATAAAATTGATTCTAATTATTGTATGGCTAAATCTTGTGATCCTTTACTCGTTGTTGAAAACAATGAATTAAAAGAGCAAGTCACCAAGCTAAGCAAAAGCTTGGAAAAATGCTTAAGGGAAAAGCTACCCTTGACAAGATTTTGAGTGAGCAAAGGTGCTCATTCAATAAAGAAGGACTTGGGTTTATTCCCAAGAAGGGTAAGAAACCCATTTACAAGCCCACAAAGTTTGTAAAAGAGAATAGAAAATATTGTTCTAAATGTCAAAATGTAGGACATTTATAAAATTCATGTTCCATCACTAAAACTAAATCCTATAGCATTTATGATTCATGGTACGTTCTTATAAAATCTACGAGTGGCAAGGTTGTAGCTAAATTTGTTGGCACTTCAATTTTAGGCGCTAAAAAGAATACTATTTGGGTGCCCAAAGCCTTGGTTACTAACCTCTAAGGATCAAAATAAATTTGGGCACCTAAAGGAACTTGATTTTCTTTTGTAGGTAAACTACAAGACCAGTGGAAGGCATTGGGTGCTTGATAGTGGGTGCACTCAACACACGACCGAAGACCGGAAAATATTTCCTTGTTTGAAGTTGGAAATGGAAGTAATGACAAAATCACTTTTGGAGACAATAGCAAAGGAAAGGTAATTGGTTTGGGTAAAATTGTTATCTCAAACGACCTTTCAATTTCTAATGTGTCCCTTGTAGAAACATTAAACTTTAATTTACTATCCGTTACTCAAATTTGTGATCTTGAACTTACTTGCTCATTCTCTAGAGATGATGTCATCATTTCCAAAAAAGGGAAAATGAGTTAGTTTTCAAAGGTTTTAGATTTGAAAATCTTTATTTGGTCAATTTTTCTTCAAATGATTCATGTTTATAAACTTTTTTAATTGTAAAAACCTCTTTAGGTTGGCTTTGGCATTGGAGACTAGGTCATGTTGGGATGGTTCAACTCAAAAATCTTTTCAAACATGACTTAGTGGTTGGCTTGAAAGATGTGAAGTTTGATAAAAGTATATTATGTGGCTCTTGCCAAGCTGGAAAGCAAGTTACAAACTCTCACCCTTCCAAGAGTATTATGTCAACCTCTAGGCTATTAGAGCTTTTACATATAGATTTGTTTGGGCCAACAACCTATAAGAGCATCAGGTGCAATAACTATTACTTAGTCATTGTGGATGATTACGCAAGGTACACTTGGGTATTCTTTTTGCATGACAAAACCAAAGCCTCCGGCATTTTTAAAAGCTTTGCAAAAAGAGCACAAAATGAATTTCATTTCAAAATTAAGAAAATCCGTAGTGATAACGGTTCTGAGTTCAAGAATACTAAAATTAAAGATTTTTGTGATGAACTTGGAATAAAACATGAACTTTCCAAAACCTATACTCCGGAACAAAATGGAGTTGTAGCAAGAAAAAATCGAACATTAATTAAAATGGCTAGGATAATGCTTGATGTGTATAACACTTTCGATAGTTTTTGGACGAAAGCAATCAACACCGCTTGTCATGCCATAAATCATATTTATTTGCATCGCCTTATGAAAAATACTTCATATGAGCTTCTCATTGGAAGAAAACCGGACATCTCCTATTTTCGTGTTTTTGGTTGCAAATGTTATATTTTATGGAAAGATGTTCGTCTTTCAAAATTTCAAAGTCGTTGCGATGTTGGATTTTTACTTGGCTATTCATCAAATAGTAAAGCTTATCGTGTCTTCAACAAAAACTCCGTTTTAGTTGAAGAGACTTGTGATGTACAATTTGATGAAACTAATAACTCTCAAGAAGAGCAAAAAAATTTGGATAATGTAGGTGACGAAGGATTGTGGAAAGCCATGAAGAACATGCAAATAGGCGGCATCAGGCCAAAAGAAGATTTGAATGACTCGCCATCCCCCACTCAAGTTGAACCTCCTACTGTTTCCACAACAAATCAAACTCAAGTGGATGAAGTAAGGGAAAATGAAGAACAACCACCAAACCTACCCCCAAAGATTCACAACGCAATTGCAAAAGATCATCCAATAGACCAAATATTGGGTGATGTCGGTAAGGGTGTTCAAACTCGATCTCATGTCGCTTCTTATTGTGTGCATTACTCTTTTGTCTCTTCCTATGAGCCAAAACATGTAGATGAAGCACTCAACGATCCGGATTGGGTGAATGCAATACATGAAAAACTAAATAACTTTGCCCGAAACAATGTTTGAACATTGGCGAAAAGACCTAAGGATCATAATGTCATTAGCACAAAATGGGTCTTTAGGAACAAACAAGACGAAAGTAGAGTGGTGGTAAGAAACAAGGCAAGATTGGTTACTCAAGGATTCACACAAGTCGAAGGTTTGGATTTGGTTGAAACTTTCGCTCCCGTAGCTAGACTTGAGTCCATTCGAATATTACTTGTTTTTACATCATGTTTCGATATTAAATTATTTCAAATGGCTATTAAAAGTGCTTTTTCTAAATGGTAAAATATCTGAACTTATATTTGTTGAACAGCCACCAGGTTTTGATGATCCCAAGAATCCAAATCATGTGTATAAACTCTCCAAGGCACTTTACGGTCTCAAACAAGCTCTTAGAGTATGGTATGAACGCCTTAAAAATTTTCTACTTTCAAGATGTTTCAAAATCAGGAAGGTTGACACAACCTTGTTTACAAAGTTTTAAATGATGAATTATTTGTATGTCAAATATATGTTGATGATATTATCTTCGGATCTACTAACCAATAATTTTACAAGGAATTTGGTGATATGATGTCTAGGGAATTTGAGATGTCCATGATCGGAGAACTTAGCTATTTCCTTAGACTTCAAATCAAGCAACTCAAGGATGGGATGAGCTAAACAAAATAAGCAAAATATTTGATTAAAAAATTTGGCATGGTGGACATAAAGCCCATGAAGACTCCCATGGCTACCAACGGTCATCTCGATCTTAATGAGGGAGGTAAACCAGTAGATTTAAAACTTTATAGATCAATCATTGGTAGTGTGCTTTATCTTACCGCATCTAGGCCCGATATTATGTTTAGTGTTTACATGTGTTCAAGATTTTAAGCATCACCAAAAGAATATCATTTAGTGGCCGTGAAAAGAATTCTTAGATATTTAAAATATTCCTTTAGCATTGGCCTATGGTATCCCAAATGTGCTAAATTTGAATTAATTGGATATTTGGATTCTGATTATGCAGGTTGTAAAGTGGATATAACAATCACATCGAGTAGTTGTCAACTCTTAGGAAGATCATTAGTTTCATGGTCATCCAAGAAACAAAATTCCGTAGCCCTATCCACCGCCAAAACCGAATATGTTTCCGCGGGTAGTTGTTGTGCGCAATTATTTTGGATGAGGCAAACCTTAATGGATTACGGAATTAAATTTGATAACATGCATCTTTTGTGTGATAATTATAGTGCTGTGAAGATAGCAAATAATCCGGTCCAACACTCAAGAATCAAGCATATAGATATATACCACCATTTCTTAAGAGATCATGTGAGCAAAGGAGATATAGTCATTAGCCACATATGGACCGAGGACCAATTAGCCGATATCTTCACCAAACCTTTAGATGAAAGCCATTTTTGCAAATTGATGAATGAATTAAATGTCATAGATTATTCCAATATTGCTTGAAATCATGTGTCATGCCATTTGCTCTTATTTGGAGTTCTTGGAATTCTTGAGAAAATTTAACTTGAAACTATTTCTCAAAATCTCTATGTTATTAAAAACTGTGTTATTTGGTTGTTCTCATGCATAATGGTCCTGAAGAAGGTTAGTTGAGTATTTTACTTAAGGAACATTGGCATTTTCATCGAAATTCAGAACTTCCTCAGAAAAATGGTACTACCGCTCCTCCCATGTGGTACTACCGCCCAGTGGTACGACTGACCTTTAAGTACGGTAATATCGCTCCCCACTAGGTGGTCCCAAAATCAGCAGTAAAAGACTCCTTATCCCTTTCTCTCCTCTCCTTGAACCCCGGCCAGGTCTTCTCCTCCTAAAAACCACCGAAACCCCTATCTCTCTCTCTCTCTCTCTCTCTTTCACTCCTTCCCCACAAAAGCTCATCGATCTCTAAATCTTTCAAGTTTGTGGAGATTTCTTGGATCTTTGACTGAACTTTGGTGTTTGAGATCATTTCTCATCCACCCCTCTAGGTAAATGCCCTTGGAATCATCTCATCACTCTTTTTTTTTTGGCATCAACCTTACTTTCTAGGGTTTGAGCATAATGTGCATAAATAAGTTAAAATCTTTTTGGCAAATTGGTAGAAACTAGTGTTTGGTAACCTATTATGTATGTTTCATGGATTAATCCATGCCAAACATCAGTTGAAATCGAGATTTGAAAAGAGCCCTAAAATTCCCCACGGTTGCGGTACTCTCGCTCTACCTTGTCTTGATTACTACATGATAAAGTGGTATTAAATATGTGCATGTGGTACTACCACATTTGCTGAGGAGTTTCACCTAAGTTATGCTTATTAGTTCAAAACCTTTTCATCTTGTTCTAATCTTCTTTATTCTTATACAAGAATGCCGAGGACCAAAACCTCCATTCGCAAGAATGTCACCTCTGAAAGTGAACCTATCGACCACTATGACCCTCCAGCAACTCATGCTGAACCTTCTCACTACAAGGCGGCCTCCCGAAAGTCAGCTGCATTGAGAGCACCTACAACTTAAAGGGAGGACAGTGATTCTGAAACCAACTCCTTTTTGCAAGCCATAAGGGCTCAGGATAGGGGTCAATCCTCAAGACAAGAAGAAGAAGAAGAAGAAGAAGAAGAAGAAGAAGAAGAAGAGGAAGAAGAAGAGTCTGCATCAAGTGAAGAATAAGACTATGAAGAAAATGAAGAACATGATGACGAGGATGAAGATATGGCTGAGGCTGAAGAACAACACATCAATCTAAGGCTTATTACAAGTGATGAGTATGCCATACTTCGTCACCCAAATCAGTTTGCCAAACCAAGGACTTCTTTGGATCCTCAGTTCCATACAAAGTTCCAACAAGATGTCTTCAACCAACTATATGATCATCATTGGCAGTTCACTAATCATAAGTATGTGGACTGGGTACATCTTAACTCACTTGACGCTTCTCCGGTGCATACAATCTATTCTTTGTTGTGGGCTTGCATGACATAGTTGCATTTCAGTGACTACAATGAGGATATGATTAGACAGTTCTACGCTACTGTATATGTATCCCCGAACTTTGAGTTTATGACATGGATGAAGGGATATGAAAAGGTGGAAGCCACCAAGTCTGAGTTTGAGCTAACTTTAAGGACTCACTCAGGATGGTTTGAAAATTTTTATTCTCGAGCAGCTCTTAGAACCCCGACATGATGTCAATTCTATGGTGAAAATTTTAGATACACACCCGGGAAGATTGTGGAACTTTTACCTTTGCCAAGTCTCATCAACCGCATCATTAATCATAAATTTTTCCCAAAGAACGGGAACTTTGATGCTATCCGAGGGCACGCTTGGAATATCATAGATAACATCATGAGTGGAAGAAAATTTGATGTGGTTGATCTAATCATCAAGGAGATAGCTTCTTCCAAAAATGATAGAGTCAAACGCATATACTTTGCTCCCTACATAATGGCTCTCATCATGAGAAATACTCACTATCGAGGGGCACGACCGGAAGTTCACAAGCCATATAAGCCAAGGGAAGGTGCTCCTGTTCCCTCTACAGCCCCCTCTCGTGCTCAAGAGGAGGAAGAACAAGCTCAGGAACAAGAGGAAGCTCCAGCTGCTGATCCTATCTCCTTGTCTCAGATTTATTCCGTCGTCATGGAGATCCACAACGCACAATGTGAGATGAACTATTAGTTGGCCTCCTTAGCTCAGCGTGTGGGTGCGCTCGAGCATGCTTCTTCTTCGGCATCACCTCCTTCTCCACTTTGCTACCACCATCGTCACCGTCGTGATCCTTCTCCTCAGGAGTGACTCTTTTTGGTACTTGATGCCAAAGGGGGAGAAGAATTAGAAGAAAATATCAAAAGGGGAGAAGGAGAAGAAGATGAAGTGATCTTATTACCTCTATTATCTACCTACTGCTATTAGCTATTTGTGTGTACTTTGGATATATTTGGACTCGTTCCTTGGTTGTATGCATTATGACAATCTTAACTTGAAATAGTCTTGTTAATGTTACTTAGTTGTCATGTTAATGCTTCTTGGTTATCCTTGCTAGAACTATCTGATTTGTGTGAAGTATCTCATTTGTCATATGGCTAAATTGTTTTTTTTACCTAACATGCTTCCACAAATTCAATAAATAAAGGAAACTACGCCAAAATTTCCAAAATTCACACATGTGTATGCAAATCACCTCATGAACTCATATGCACATGTTTCGAGGGAGTTTTGTTTCTTTGTTGATCGACCTTTTTGCAACTAATTCTTCATCTCCTTTGAACCTATCTCAAGAATTAATTAATTACAAACCAAAAACCAAAACAAGAAAATACAACTTGTGTTCAAACTTGAGGTATTTTCAAATATTTTACTTCATTCACATTGCCTAGGTTGTCATCAATCATGAAAAAGGGGGAGATTGAAAGCATCTAGTCCCCTAAAATTGATTTTGGTAATTAATGACAACAATGTGTTATGGGACTAACATGTGTGCTAAGATATTTTAAATGTTTAGTTCCGGATTTTGGATAACGACATGAGAATGGCATGCAAAGTTGACAAAAAATTGACATGGCTCAAGACAAAAGTATTATGTAGCCCAAGGACCCTTTTATAGTTTTTACTGGTCTCCGTGATTAGCAGAAAGACCAGATTTATAGGCTAGATGCCATACTATAAAGAGGGATCATGGCTAGTAGCTTGAGGATTTATTTTGTGCCATCTTGATCAACTAAGACATGCATGCATATTGAACTGCATCTGAAAAATAGTTGTTAGTAAAACAGGTATGACCACAAGTATAACTATGGTACTACCACCTTGTGGTATAATCGCACATGAAGTGCGGTACTACCACAGTGTAGTAGGTCCGATTTCTAGTTGGCGGTACGTTATTTCTAGAAAGCATGTTTTTGGGAGTTTTTCCTCCTCTGGAAATAGGTAGTACTGGTAGAGCCGAGCGCTACTACCATTGAGAGGTAGTACCGAAGCATGTGAGTACAGTAGTACCACACGAAACTGTAACAGCTAGTTTAGAAGCATTTAATGAACCCCATATGACTGTTGAACAATAGGTGTGGTAGTACCAGCTGATTAGTGGCGGTACTACTGCACCTGTTGAATTGTTTAAGAAATTTCTTCAAACGGTCGTTTTTTTGGTTGGGAGCTATAAATACCCCCTCACCAGCACCAAACTCAATACTCCTGACCTCATTGAATACATTAGAGCCATTGGTGTACTCTCTACTACTCATTTGCTCATATTTCATATTTTGAGGTAGTTGAGAGCATTGAAGTGCATTTGCATCATTTGTTGATCTCTTTGGCACTTGATAACCTTCAAACAAGAGTTGTGGTTTATCACTCTTAATGTTTGCTGGCACCTAGATGGCTTGGAGGAAGATTGTGCGGTGATCTTTTCAAGAAGGTTGTGAAGAGGCCTGGCACCGTTTATGAGTGGTTCGATGCTCGCCATCTTCGGAGTGGAGGAAGAGCAACCCTAGTGGAATTGAGGTTCATTAGGCTCAACTCGTGGAGCTGGTCCAATTCGTTTGGGCTTACCTCAACATGGATTAGTGAAGACCAGCAAGTCTTTGATACCACGAGAAAACATCGATTGTCTTCAATGCGGTTTTCTCTCTTATTTTTACTATTTTCGCATTTACATTTCTAGCTACTTATTTGTGTAGAATTGCGTAGCTAAAATTGTATTTAGTATTGACATAGCCTTGGGGTGTCTTAGTGAAAACTTAGAATTTAACTCTTGATTTGTGCTAGAAATCTTTAATTAGACCATACTTGTTAAAATTCTTAATTAGAGCACAAGTTTTTAGAAACCTCCTATTCACCCCCCTCTAGTCGGTCATCCTTGATCCTATACTTGGCTACGATCAACATCTTATTTTCAGCCATAGACATGGCACTCAACTCAAATATCATAAAAAATATTGATCCCAACTTTTCCAACAGAACCGTTTTTGTAAAAATAGATACTATACCCAATGATGCATCACTAAGCACGCTTAAGACCGCGAGCACAACTATTTAAATATATTTACACACAACATACGAATTCTCAATGTAACATCCCAAAAATATCATTTTTGGGAAAATATAGTGAAAATCAATGAGAAAATAGTTTTGAGCATATTCCATATGGAAAATTTATTTTGCATGATTTTTGAAATTTGTATAAAACAACTAATGGAATTTCATACAAGCAGCATCTTGTAGGAATTTTCAAGAAAATCACAGAGCACATAAAATCCTAAACAATTTGCATAAACAATTATACTATGTCAGGAACCCATCAAATTTGGTTTTCAAAATTTTTAAACTGGCTGATTGTTGTTTGAATTTCTAAACATAACAAATGGGCTCCAAAAATTATAAAAAGTGTTGTGGAGGCTCCTGACATAGTGTGGTTCCTTGTGTAAATTTGTCAAAATTTTATCTGTTCTGTGATTTTCTCTAAAATTCTTACAAGATGTTGTTTGCATGTAATTCACTATTTGATTTATGCAAAGGTTCAAAATAATGCTAAAAATAGTTTTCCCACACAAAGACATGCTCAAAATTATTCTTCAATTTATTTTCATTATATTTTCCCAAAACATGATTTTTAGGATGTTACAGCCCTTGTGAAGAACCAACCCATCAACAATGCTCCATGAGGTGCCAAGCTACCCCTCTGATATGTTAGAATATAGCTCGGCGAAAGTGGAATCCATCCTGGCTTCACGATGAAGGTAGTCAAAGAAGGTAAAGTCAGGAGTGGAAAGAGCAAAAGTCAATGCATCTTGAGCATGCTATTTGGATAGAGCATCGGCGATGACATTTGTGTGGCCGGATTTGAACTTGATGTTGAAATCATAACTGAGGGATTGTGGACAAACACTAATCCAACAAGAATTTCGAGCTATAATGGTCCGTCCGCACGATAAATCGTCATCCACACAAATAAGGTCATCAATGGCAAACCGCCTAGACCAAACCAATGAGCTCGCACTCATAAGTGGCAAACTGAACATGCTGTGGGGCCATGGCACAACTGAAGAAGGTCACGGCTCCTTGATCTTGATCAAGGACTGCACCAAATTCTGATCCCGACGCGCCGCATTCCACTATGAAAGGTTTATTGAAACCCAAAAGTTGCAATACAGGCACGCTAGAAAGGGCCTCTAGTAGGGCATGGAAAGCTCAAGTAGCCTCATCTGACCATGCAAATGCCTCCTTAAGTAGCATTGCGAGAGGTGCAGCGATGGAGCCAAAACCATTGATAAATTTGATGGAGTAACCCACAAAACCGAGAAAGTCGCAGAATGCCCACGCTGAATGCGGCGCTGGCCATGCGCGCACTGCTTGAACCTTGGAATCATCCATGGCGACGCTTGCTATAGAAATCACATGGCCAAGATAAGCCACTGATGTCTCCCCGAAAAGGCACTTTGATCTTTCCAAGAAAAGCTGATGTTGCTAAAGGATACGAAGAACAACCTGGGCATGACAAAGATGCTCCGACCAAGACGAACTGTAGATTAGTACATCATTAAAAAAGACGAATGAATCGCCATAAGTAAGGTCGCAAATTGTTGTTTATGAGAGCTTGAAAAATAGCTAGTGTTGGAATTAATCTTGTCATGTTGTAAGTATGTATGCATCCGCGCATGTATGTGTTAGCTGTGCACCTATGGTGATATGATAGAGTTAATTAGCATTAGGAGTTAGTTGCATGTGAGATGCAACGTGCATGCACTCAGGAGTTAGTCCATGTGTTAATAGATTTAGCATGTACTTGCATGTGGCTGTGTGTGCGCGTGCTAATTAGGCGAGTGGCATGAGAAGTAGATCATGATAACCGCGTGCGTGAGTGTGGCCGTTGCTTGGAAGGAGTCTTCAGCGGTTTGCTAGGGTGTGCATGAGTATGTCTCATGCATGATAGGATAGTGGTAGTCTGTTAGCAGTTAGCAAGCGCATTGTTTGTACGCTTGTATAAATAGGTGCTCTCATGAATGGAACAAATGAGTTGGATGGTGTAGGTCCGGCCACTCCTATTGTGTGTGTATCACAAATACTATTGGTGATATGCCCTAGAGGCAATCATAGAGATGATTGTATCTGTTGGATCGAAAAGGCGACTGGAGGGGGGTGAATAGGAGCACGCTCACTTTTCACTTTGATCAGATTCAACACAGATTTCACTCCAATAGCTATGGAAGCTATGAAGATCAATATAACAGTACAGCGGAAGACTAGTATTGAATCCAATCCAAAATCCCCAAAACAAAAGACCAAATAGGAACTCAAAACCTAAGGGCGGTCAGACCGGCGTGTATTGCGCGGTCGGACCGGCGGGCGATCCGACCAGCGGCAAAATCATGGTTTGACCGCAGCCCGGTCTGATAGGCATTGAAGGGGTGGTCTGACCGCTTTGACGCAGTAACGATGGAAAAACGACAAAACCAAAACTCAAATCGGTCTAACTTTTGATCTATGCGGCCAAACTCCACGAAACTTGAGACACACCTTCTAAAAGATATTAGGAACCTATTCCAATCAAGGATCGCACATATCCATGCCAAAGTTCCTATCTTTTTCAGTTTGAACGAAGGTGGCTCCAAAACGAGTCAAAAACGAAATATGATCAAGAGACTTTCTCGTGGGTGATTGATGATCAAGATGATCCTAGATGGGTTCCCACATGTCATAGCAAGTTAGATCAAGGTAAGAAACCAACCAAAAACTCGCGGATCAAAGAAAGACTCAAAATCACCAAATAGAGAGAAAGAAAGCAAATAGACTCATCTTTGAGAGAACTTTCTTTAGATTGATTTGATATGGTATTGGTTTACAGCCACTCCATCAATGGAGGACAAAGACTCAATACATGAGCATGAAATCAAAACCAACTCTCTAGAACCTAACCTCCAACTATCTTCTCCCTAAGCATAAAAGCAAAACAAGGGCTTTCAATAATAAAAGGGTTGAAGGGGGTGCAGCCACCTCCCTCCTCTATTTATAGTGGAGGTTTAGAGCTTCTAGAAGATTGAACCCTAATGGGCTCCCGTTAAGGCCTACACACAAACGGGTCACACACCCACGCATTTTAAAGCGCCGTCTTCATCTCCTCTTGACCTAATCCGTTTCTCCACGCACCGTCTTGCGCCGTGGGTTAGCAAAAGGTCACCAAGGTGGTATTTGGTAAAATTACCAAAATACCCCTTCTCGATCTTTTTGCAAAGACCAAGTCCCATCTTCGTGAAGCACTTCCATGCTTTGCCACGTGTAGGTTGATCCAGTGGCTCTCATCATGTCGGCAAGTCTCTCCCATCCAGCTCACACCAAAACCACAATGGCACTGGTACCGACCCCCGCGCCGCTTGATCCAACCCGTCACACCGAATTGCCCGTTCGGACACCTTTGTCCCTCTTGAGTCATGCTTGACTCCATTGACTTCACCCGGCATCTCCAATCGTTCTGGACCTCAACTCTCCAAGCCTAGTCCCGACCATTCTCGACGTTGACCGTCATTGACCTCCAAGCAACCTGCACAACAATAGACAAAGAAATCGATTCTGGGAACAAGTTCTTCACAACTTGACCCACAATAGTCAAAACATGCATCATGCAACACATATGCTATGAAACCCATGAACTTGACCTAACCCAACACTCATCGCCACTTTTGGCCGATGAACAACAAGAAATCGGTCAGACCGCCATTTAAGGGTTTGGTCGATCGCAGTTGTTTGATGCGCGCTTGAATGCCGGTGACCACTCCGCCATCGAGCGCCTTGAACGCCGATCCGACCAAGACTTGACTCGACAAAGATTCGCGACTTTGACGAAAACGCATGTTTCGACAAACCGATAACGCCATTGCCAATTGTAACATCATGCTAAGATCATGATCATATCCCCATGATATCCACAATCTTCCCCTTGATGAACACATTGCCAATTTCCCACAAATGCAAATTTTGAGGTTTGAAAAGTAAAAACTCGACGTTTTCGCACAAAGGCACAACTTGGTCCAAATGCAAGAGAAAGCAAAGAAAATGACCAAGTTGGCTTCAGAATAGCAAAGGCAAGTGAGATAAAGCAAAAGAAAGTGAGAAAGCTTCATTTTCCATAAAAGAGTCAAAATCTCACTTAAGGTCCATATGAAAGAACAATTGTTCAAAATGACCTTTGATCATTGAGAGGTTGCAAGAATTGCAATTCAAGTTCAGAAATAGTAATAAGACCATAAGAATGCAAATAAGAAACTCCCCATCACTATGATCCTCAAATTTCAGAAAATCTCAAAATTTTCTATTTTTCCCCAAGAGGCTCCCCCTTTTTAACATTTTTATATCTTCTCCCCTTTATACAACTTTGATATATCTTCTCCCCCTTTGACAATGGGGTCATCAAGGAATCACGCCTTCCTCTCGTCCAGAGATGACAAATACAGAATGAGAAAAAAACATAAGAAGGAGCATGCATGAAATGCAATGGAGTAGCTTCATTTTTGTATTTTTCAATTTTTGAATACAAAAAGCTTCGGAGATTACCCAAAAGAACAAGCTAACATTTCTAACGTTGCACAAGACATATCAAGCCTGAAGGCGCTAGCAAGATCATGTTAAGACATATATGCCAAAGCTAAGCTAGAAGGCTCAATGTAAAGCAATGAATTGTAACAATTTAAGCAAAGCTTCAAATTTAGCAAGTTCATCAATAAGGATCCTAAAATGATACTGGCCATGCCAAAATGTCAATGTGAGATCAAAAAACTAACAAAGACCACATTAAGAGACAAACAGGCCCTGAATTAAATCATTTTGCTCAAATTTTCTCAAACGCCCATTTTTCAACAATTTTTCATTTGCAACGAATATTGAAGTTGACTAATGGTCTAACTTAGTGAAGATCCTGGACTAGGAGCCATCCACAAACTCTTCCTAAGCTTCGACCAAAAGTTGATTAAAGGTATATCTTAGTGAAGAAGATCCTGAACTAGGAGCCATCCACAAACTCTTCCTAAGCTTCTATCAGGGCGACAAATCTTGAGGTCATGTCAGTTTTGATGAGCAGTCCTATGAGATCGTCTGGATCATCAAACTATCTCCAAGTTCATGTATATGACATGCAGTCTCGTGAGAGTAGTTTGGCACATTTTAACCACATGACAATCTTTAAATTTGATTTTTCAATTTTTCACAAGAGCAGTTTTAGATTTTCAGAAGAACAAGAAGCTCAAGTAATGATCAATTTTAGATTCAAGAGCTAACAAAGCAATTTTGACAGGGCCAATGTCACAAAAGGAGTACTAATTGTGCAACTGGCTAAACAATCCACAAATTGTAATTTTTAGTTCAAGTTGTCTTAAGGTTCTAGCTCTTTTAGCAAAGACATAGCTACACATGTGAAAGTATGATAATTCTAGCAAGTCAAAGAACTAGACATGGCGGTGAGCAAGAATTGAAATACTAAAGCTCCAAAGGATAAAAAGCAAAGCTTCATCAATTTTAAAAGATAAGCAGAAAAACTTATATTACAATGCATCTTTTTGGATTTTTCATATGAATGCAATATGATACAATGAGATGCAAGAAAAGCTCAAAAAGCCTAAAAAGATCAAAAAGAAGATCAAGAAAAGATCAGATGAACAAGGAAAGATCAGAAAAGATCCAACTCCCCCTCAAACCAACCCATAGGGATAAATTACCCCTAACTCGCTCCTCAAGGTGGCAAACCTTGTTGGGTCTAAAGGCTTGGTGAGGATATCGGCTAACTGAGCCTCGGACTCCACAAAATGCAGCACAATATCACCCTTCTCAACACGGTCTCTAAGGAAGTGATAGTGAATGTCTATGTGCTTGGTCCTAGAGTGTTGCACTGGGTTCTAAGCAATGTTAATAGCAGAAGTGTTATCACAGAAAAGAGAAACACTAGCAAAGTTTAACCCAAAGTCCTTAAGAGTGGACACCATCCACAAAATCTGACTACAGCAACTAGCAGCAGCTACATATTCAGCTTCAGCAGTGAATTGTGCAACAGAGGATTGCTTCCTAGACTACCAAGAGACAAGAAAAGTGCCAAAGAAATGACAAGTGCCAGAGGTACTCTTCCTATCTAGTCGACAGCCCGCAAAATCAAAATCAGAAAACCTCTGAATGGACAACGAAGAGGAGCAGGAATACCAAATGCCATACTGGAGGGTAGAGTGTAAATACCTAAAGATGCGCTTAACGGCTTGGCGATGTGAAGTCCTCGGAGACGCCTGAAACCTCGCACAAAGGCAGACTGCGAAGTGGATGTCCGGTCTTGAGGCCGTCAGGTACAGAAGGGAGCCAATCATGCTGTGGTACTTGCGTTGATCCACGACTTCTCCTTCCTCATCTGGATCCAAAGCAGTCGAAGTCGCCATGGGAGTGGCGATCGGCTTGCAGTCACCCATCTCAAAACGCATGAGTAGATCCTTGGTGTACTTAATTTGATGGATGAAGATCCCTTCCTTGCATTGCTTGATTTGAGCCTCAGAAAGTAGTTGAGCTCGCCCATCATACTCATCTCAAATTCCCTAGACATGGTCTCAGAAAAACTGGAAACAAGAGCATGAGAGGAACCACCAAAGGTAATATCATCAACGTAAATCTGAACAAGCAGGAAGTCATTACCATGCCTAAGAATGAAAATAGTCGTATCAACTTTTCCCATTTCAAAATCATTCTTAAGCAAGAAGGTCTTAAGTCTATCATACCAGGCTCTAGGGGCTTGCTTACGACCATACAAGGCTTTGAATAGCTTGAAAATATGATAAGGGTGCTTGAGATTCTCCAAGCCAGGGGTTGCCTAACATACACTCCCTCCTCTATAAAACCATTCAGAAAGGCACTCTTGACATCCATCTGATATAATCTAAAGCCCTTAGATGCAGCAAATGCAAGCAGAATGCGAATGGCTTCTAATCTAGCAACAGGAGCAAAGGTCTCATCAAAATCTAACCCCTCAACCTAGCTAAAGCCCTGAGCTACCAACCTAGCCTTGTTTCTAACCACAGAACCATCCTCATTTTGCTTATTTTTGAAAACCCAACGGGTTCCTATTACATTATGACCACTAGGAGGTTTTACAAGGTTTCAAACTTTATTTCTGTAAGGACCCCGAAATATTGGAAATGTGCCGAATTAAAAATTATACTAGTAGCATGATTCTTAATTAAGGAACAGTTCAGTTCCTTCATTAAAATCATACTAGAGGTATAATCATAATAAGTAACAAATCCAATCTTGTGTTCCTGATATGTGCCTCATGTTAGCTCTTAATCACCGCTAACATACACATATCCTCACAACATTATATCACAAGCATACACGATTAGAATATGCATACACAAACTAGAATATAAATATCGGTAAAATTTTACAATGAAACATTTAGTAAATAAGAAATGAAGATGAAATAATAAAATAAACTTTCCAAAGGGCGCCACAACCCAAGGGCAACTTGATGGGATTAAAGCCAAGAACCAACGCAATCGTCTCAACTTGAAATATTAATTAGAACGGCTTCACCGCAACAAGTGGACAATTTCCATCGAGTACGAAGGTACTCAAAGAAGACTTACACAAACTAATAAAAGAAAGTGTTTGATAGAACCTATACAAAGGATTAGAATTGATATATGCATAAGGTTAACAACAGGATGGTTATAATGGTTCAATTTTGCGTAAAGCAATACCACTTAACCTAACATTGCTAAATTTTCATAAAGCGCTTTAATAAATCAATTTGGACTAAAACAAGAAATAAATGAGACATAAACATAAACAAGAATATTAACAAAATGATTGAAATCATAAAGCAAGTAACATTAATAAAATGGCTATCCATTACCAAAACAATGCATGACACCAATCATGCCAAGTAGTTCCCAAAACCAAATTAGAGCAAAATCTATACAGTGACATCAATCCAAGCGTTGTCCATGACCGTGACACGGCTATTCGAATAGTTTTATACCTGCAGGGTGTACATCTTTACCCACACGACTTAGTTAGCCCGTTGCCCCGGATAGTAGCACTTGCCTTTGGTATGCCGCGGGTAAACTAAGATTTGGTATTTTTCAACAAGTTAACACTATTGAGTTGGATGACCCATGTGAGATTAATCCCGCTTAAACCGCATCGATAGCATACATTCAACCGGGGCTCACATGTTGTAATTGGGAATGCCGAGCCAGATCAATTAAATGCAAACTCGTGTTAGCCACACATATTACACATGATCGGGGCCCTGAAGGAACGTACATGCGATGTAACACATCTACGCCTTACCCTTCTAAGAACATCGATATCAATATAAGCTCCACATGGCATACGACACGGCCCAAGACTTAAGCATCTATGCCATATGAAATCAATACACATGTCCTTACTCTCAGTATCCAACTCAATAATATTAACCCTTTACTTAACCAAACAAGGCCCATACATTGCGTGTGGAAATACGTTGGGGCTTGAATTGGGCCGTCGAGTTCATCCTTAATCAATCCGCATAAGACATCCACATTTCCCAATCTCGTGCACAAAGCACCATCACTAGCATCCACTTGTCCGATTTGAATTCAGTTTATTAAACAAGATTTAAATTCATTTCGATTTAAACAACTGAATAAGGAATCAAAATAAATTAAATTTATTTGTTGTTCCTGTGTTTAACAAGATAAGCTTGTCAAACACTACCGCTCTATGGATTTGCTGGCTAAGCAAAAATTTAAAACTAAATATTATAATACCACAGACTACCCTAGGTTGAGTGTATGATACAATTTAAGGTAAGCCACAAGTTTAGGTTGTAACTAACTAGAGACAGATCACAAATAATTTTTAGAAAATTGCATGCAACAGTATCACTGTATTTTGTAAATCTACAGTTTATAAATTTGGGATCAACATTGTGCAGAGAGGAAGCTTGCCTTGGTAGAAGTCCACTTGTTCACTCATGTAGGCGTAATTATTCACTCGCGCAATTTATAATCTAGAGAGAAAATGCGATAGCGAATAAACACCAATAACATCGAGAAATCCGTAATGCTCAAAAATGCATGATAATTATATATATTAATGAAGTTATGATTCCATATGCATTTAGGTATAGATTTTAGTTTAATTGGAGTTCAACTTCTTATGAATTTGTTGAGGTTAATTCAATTTCGGGGTAATTATAATAACCGATGATATCTAGAGTTTAGGTGATATTGTTTTCCTTAACAGACACCTAGTACTCACAAACACTCTCTAGGCATTCTATGTATACATTCACGATGATCATACAGTCAAAATCAATCCTCTTATATATTTTCTTTTCAATTAATCTTTCAACATCTTAACAAGTATTCAAAAGAATAACTTATTTCATTATATTACTAACTACTAAAACACTATTCACATACAAATGGAACGACAAGAGTTTCATGGGTTTTTAAGCTGGGTTAAGCTTGTTTTGGGTTAACCTATTTAATACTTATTATTTTTAGATGATTAGCCTGGGTTAGTTTAAGGTCTAAAGCTCAAATAGATTTAAGGGTTACTAGGATTAAAATTTCAGAAATGCGTTATGCCTACTGTCATTTGGTCAAAAGTCAGGCAACAAGATTAATTTTAACTAAGCTCCAATTATTTATCTAGTTTAAAAACCTTAAATGATTTACTAATCACTAAATTATTTAGCTTCCTAATTTGACTATATTTCAGATTAGAATGCTGCTAGCTGGGTGATGACCAAAAAGACCAATTAAAATTATTAACACCTATAGCTACTGAATTAACATTACCAATTGCCTATTAACAAGACTAATTCTTTTCAGATTTGACTACTACTAATAGCTCAATTGCTCAAAGGTTACTTAAATTCTTACATTTCTAGCTACTGCACTTACTAATTCATGAATCTATTGACTTTATTCATTTTCAGATTTAATTTGCTGTTAACATATCATTATTTAACTAATTGGATTTTAAAAGAAAATGCTAACTGTTGCATTAACAAGGCAACAATCTAATGACAATACTTAAGCATTTTCCAGGTTACTGTTCAAATACTAAAATACTAATCTAGACTCCTATCAACTCAAATTTCCAGTAGCTAATTCAATTATCTATTTACTAATCAAATTTTCAGTGATCATATAATTAAGCATAACACTTAGTATAAAAGGATTAGTCATTTTACGGTCAGTTCAGGCATTCTACAACAGGACATTTCCTAAATTGAACAGCTACCATCTAATTCATATTAATTCAATTCTTCAATTTTTTTTGCTAGATCATTTAGGTGACCTAACAACATTTACAAGATTTATTAATATTGGTGGGTTTGACAAAATAGTTTTACAGACAATTCAACTTTTCAACTGAATATATTTTCTGTTCATCAACTTATACAGAGAACTTCTACTGTTTGACATTTAATCTTTTCTATTAACTTAATCATTCATTTGCTAATTATACTTAAGGTCAATTAGTTCATCTCTTCTGCAATTCCCCTACTACAACATTCTACCTAATTTCTTGGTTTAGCTACCTGAATGCATTACTACTTATACAATTAACAGGTACTAAATGAAATGTCACTAACCATCTCTATTAATCCTTTACTGACTTGATTCATTAAAGTACTTGGCAAATGCAACACTACTTCACTAATCACCTAACTAATCATCTAAGCACCTGACTAAAAGAGACATAGTGCTAGGTATACATATGACAATGCAATACCTTATCTGTAACACTACAGAACCATTAACTAACTATGAGGGATGGCCTCTAGTTCACATTTACCTTAGCAGGACAATGACAACATACAGTAACTAAGCTCAATTATCAACTTGCCTCCTCTATGCAACTATTTATAAAAAAGGGAGGTGCTGCTAGCTGACCATCTACAAAACCAACTTTCAAAATAGCTAAACCATTTGAACTAATCTCATACTACCTCTGTCCATATATCAAAATAGGACAGCAATCTCAACTAAAAAGTTAACATCTAATCTTTATACTAACTCAGACTACAAGTTTTTGGCAAATCCATTGAGCAACAACATTACTGAACATTCACTTATCTAATCTATTGGTAAATCGATCTACCTGACATCCATCCATACACACAGAGGAAGTTGATCTGAATCGAGGAGAAACATAGAAGCATCGGGCGGCTTGGGCATTTTGATGGACACCCTTTAGGCGCATGAGCTCGACGAAGAAGGGAAGGGGCGGCGACGATGGTGGGGAGTTCGCCGGCCAGAGGAAGATAAAGAAGCGATTTAACTCCTCTGTGCAATCCTGAAATAAATTGAGGAATTTTGAGGAAAAGGGCTGGGACAAGATTTGATATGAACACATAGAAGCGGCTCACCCGGACAAGAAGAACAACAAGCGGGTGGCACTGCTTTGGAGACGACGTCAAGGTGCGGCGTCACGAGCTAGACCAAGGAAGATGGCGTCTTTGAGGCGCCTAAGCTTGTGGTGGAAGCAAGGCTGTCGTGGGCGCGTGGGAGGCGTGAGACGGCGGCGCTTGGTTGAGGAGGAAGGGGCCAAGGTGTCGGTCTTGAGCTTTCATGGTCGCAGAGCCGAGCGAGTCGAGGGTCGCAGCGGCGGAGGAGGAGGACGTCGGAGAGGCGACGCCGACCATGAAGCCGGTGGGGGAGGCGTCGAGGCTGAAGACGGCGGTCTCGGGCCGGTGAAGAAAACGGCGCACGGGAGGACGACGTCGACGGCGAGGAGGACGTCGGACGGGGAGCGGGGGCAGCCGCGGAGCACTCGGCCGCGACTACAGCGAGTACCGAGGGATGGAGTCGGTTGAGGGCGTGGCGGTGGCAAACGGAGGGGGCGGCGACCAAGGGAGCCGGCGCCATGGAGCAGGGGAACCGCGGTTGGTGGCGGAGCTGAGAACGGTGGCGGCCAAGGGCTCCGGTGCGGCGGCCAAACCAAGCCGGGGAGGGGGTCGGACGGGGAGTGGGGAGGTGAGGGGCGGCCGGTATGGCGGGGTTAAGAATGGTGCTGAAGATGGGTGAGCCGGCGGCGATGGAGGATGGTGGAGCTCGGCGCGGGTGGAGGGGAGGGAGATGGTGGCGCCTGAGCTTGGAGGGGGCGGCGGCATGGGGAAGGCGGCCGGCGGTGGGGAGGCGCCAAGGAAAAAGGGCGGCGGCGCCATGGAATTAGGGGAGGAGAAGAAGGCAAATTTGGGGGAGAATTAGAAAGAAGACTCCGCCTCATTGCTGACCGAATGGGGAAAGAAAGAAAAAAAAATCTGCGGCAAGAAGTCTGCGAGATGGGGGCGTGGCTCTTTGTCGGCTCTGGCGTTTTGACCAAATGTAGAAAATATCTGGGGAAGAAACTTCAAGATGAGGTGGCGTGGCATGCCGTGTGCTCTGGTGAGTGGAGAAGAATTATCAGAACGGGACCCAATCGACCAAAGGAGAAGAAAAAGAATGGAATTTCGAGTTTCGCATAAATAATTGATGGCTAAGTGAATTGCTAAATAAAGTTACTGTGCTCCAAAAATTATAAATTTCAGGCGGTGTTTTCGATATATTGTAAATTTTATGCTATTGTTTGAGGGTTTTATGTTCTATATATATACTTTTATAAAAATTTGCTCATGATTTATTCATTTGTTTAAATTCACTTAGAGAAGATGTTTATTAATTAAGTTCGAATTTTTATCAAGGTTAGATTGAATTCTATATTTGATAAAATTCCTTTTTATTTATGGTAGTTATTCTAGCATTTAAATAAATTATTTCCCGAGAGATCTTATGAACATTTATTTAAAATTTCTTTTGTGGCTTTAGTTTGAATTAGAGATTTACATGAGATTTACATTTGATTTTAAGATTTTCAAATGCATAATTTATGCACATGCTCCAGAAATAATAATTATAATATAAAAATGCATATAATTACTGTTTATTAAAATTAGGGCTGTTACAATTTCTCTCAAAATTCTCTAACTCCTCATGCATGGCATTGACCCAGCTAGAATTAGATAAAGCATGTGATATATCGCAGGGTTCAAAAGAAGCTACAAATGCAGAGTGAGAGAAAAGACTCAGATCATGATACCTGGAGCGAGTGACTCGCTCATGAAGATTACCAATCATCTGATCCGGAGGATGTTGCTTCTGAATGTGCAGTGGAGCGCTTGGGGGAGACAGCATCTCCTCAACCTCCACAGGTACTGCTGATGATGAAGATACAGCAGGAGCCTCAATTGGAGGTGAAGCGGTTGTAGCAGGTTCTGGAGCTTAGACAGAACATCAGCAACAGATGGAGGAGCAATATCAAGTTCATCCTCATCTTCTTCAACAAAAATGCTCTCTGTCACCTGTAAGTCACCTGAAACATCAAATCTAGCTCCAGGGCTAGTCTCATCAAAAGTAACATTGCATGTCTCCTGTACAATGTTAGTTTCAACATTAAAAACCCGAAAACCCCTCGAATGAGCAAGATAACCCAGAAATAAACTATCACAAGTCCTTGATTCAAATTTCTCTAGTTTCCCTGTCTTGAAAATAAAACACTTTGATCCAGAGACTCAAAAGTGAGAGACAGAGGGTGTTCTAGCAAATCAAAGCTCATAAGAAGTCTTGCCCAAAGACAGTCTCAAGAAGACACGGTTTGAAATATGGCAAGCTGTAGCAATAGCTTCGCCCCAATACCTCCTCGGTGTGCTGTTCACTTAGGGGTTGTCAAATGCTACTCTGTAATTGGGTAGTTATAAAGGTAGCTTTCAGGTATGCTATGAAATATGCGGAGGAATATGACTGATCGAATATGGGATTTGCCCCTCCTAATATAACAAGAGAGATATCTCTTGGGCCCTCGATGTGGTCGGATAAAGAAAGTGCATGGCCATATCACTAGTGGTCGAAGAGTCGACCACGTGAAGTTATTCGACACTTGATCGAGAAAGTATTGAACAGTCCATGGATGACATAATATCTCACCTGGAGTTCAACCAGATATTGTGAGGCAAAGGGAGAATACACAAGCAGGTCATTCAGTTCGATCAGATACAGACTAGTCGTATGGAGATATGAGCTGGTTGTGAACTGGTCGAACATGATCACTAACTAGTCGTGAACTGGTCGTAAGAAGTTACGAACTGGTCATGACTAAATATGAACTGGTCGTATAGAGATACGAGCTAGTCGTAAGTGATAAGGATCTGGTCATAGATCATATTGCATTAAGTTTCGTCTAATATAATTTATATGTATTCAGGAATCGTTATGTCCTGCTAGGAACCGCTAACGACTCGTGGTCAGAAAAGAGTTTCTAAGTCACAAACGAATATGCATGAACCTATAGGGTCACACACTTAACGGGTTGGAACAAACGAGTTCGGATAGGATCTGTCATGGGCTCTATGTAAGAGGATGCATGAGACTGTTGGGAGATATGATAGACACGTGAGTCGCTACACCAAAACCCTAGCTGCCATCTTCTCAGAGACCCTGTCGTGCGAGTTGGTGCTAGCACACTGGCGTACGATGTTCCTTCCCTAGACATGTAGATACCATAGAGACGCTACTGTGGTTGCTGTTGCGCTCGAGGACGATCCACGATCTTCACAAGGAATACGATTGGTTGCTGGAGGAGATAGTCGGCATCGAGGACGTTGGACGATCGACTACGCTAGACGATCGACTACGTTGTATGATCGACTACGATCACTACATCGATGCGCTCTACGTTGGATCAAGTTGCTCCAACTCTTCTTCCGCTGCACTACGCGTCTAGTGGTAATGATCTATGATCTCTTGCTTGCATAGCGTCCTGGTTTATGTGGTAGATTTTTGAACTGCCAGCTAGTGTAGCCTACCCATATCCCTTCAAATACTTGTATGTACAGAGAGAATTAGGAGTTGAGTATTTCAACTCCAATAATTGGTATCAAAGCGAGGTTCAACTTTAGGAGATGCTACCCGGTGACGGCTCGCCAAGCAGTGGCGCGCCATCGCGGCTCCATGCGAGGAGTGGCAGTAGCTTGGTGCCCACGCGTACTGGTGACCGTGGCGGGGAGCTAACGCCACCGAGGCGGTGTTGCGCGTGGAGCAAGCAGTAGCAACAACGAAGCAGGGCATGGCATGGCATGCATGTGCAGTGGCTGCATTGCACTAGCAACGCATGCATGCAGGTGCAATAGCAGCCATGCAATGCACTCACGACAGACGGCCATCGAGTTGGAGATGTTGTAGCGGCACGTCGAGACGGCACACAGGGTGCGCGTGGATGCGGTGGCGCGCAGCGACATGTGTCGGGCGGAGGTGCACATGCGCCGGCGATGAGCCAGCTGTAGCACCATATGCCCAGGAACGCTTTCGCGTGGCCATGGTGAGACCAGCACGGTGTGCCAGAATCGCGTGTGACGTGTGCACAAGCGGCAATGAGTGTTCGCTGCGGAGTAGGTCAACGACGGTAATCTCCACTAGAGGTGGAGGTCATCGTCGCAAGAAGAATCGGAGGTGAGTCATGCACCAGCAACTAAGTTGTGGCAGCAAAGAGGTAGCAGTGAAGAGTGGAGGCGGCATGTCTCCCAAATACCTGCTACCAAGGAGCGTCG
Source organism: Phyllostachys edulis (assembly GCA_036346405.1). Taxonomy (NCBI): domain Eukaryota; kingdom Viridiplantae; phylum Streptophyta; class Magnoliopsida; order Poales; family Poaceae; genus Phyllostachys; species Phyllostachys edulis. The sequence goes on along the minus strand of CM070547.1, from coordinate 50,617,446 downwards.
TCAACAACCGGCAAGGCAAGATGGCATTGGCGGCCATCTCCGTGTCTCCGAGAGAAGAACTGCCAGGTGCATGGGCTGTGGTGGCACCCATGTTCATGGTCGTTCATGGTGAGGGCAAATGTATTGTCCCTTACGTGTGATCGCGTAGCGAGGACGACTGTACTGTCCCTCAAGGAGTGCACCATATGGTAGAAAAGTGGTTGCATGGGTTCGACAACACATAAAGGGAGTTTGTGTTGCTAACCCATGCCTAGTGGGAAGGTAGAACTTCCTAAAAATAAGTGTTGAAGACCGACAACGGCGCGATGAGTTGCGCAAGGCACCCACGGAGGAGGCATTGATTGGCGGTGAGAGGCTACATATAATGTTGTCTCGCTCGCGTTGGAGGCCATGAGTAGTGATGTGAGGCCACTACAAGGTGGATATCGGCATTGGGAAGGCGTCATCCACAAGATGAAGATGCTGCTGCGTGTGGCATGAAGAGGAGGCCACTGCACGTGGCAAGAAGGTGCAGGTGATCCTCATCGATGAGTTGGCATGACAAGATTAAGGGGGAGAATGTTGGAATTAATCTTATCGTGTTGTATCCTTGAGTCTAAGTATGTATGCATGCGTGCATGTATGTGTTAGCTATGCACCTATGGTGACAGGATAGAGTTAATTAGCATTAGGAGTTAGTTGCATGTGAGATGCAACATGCATCTACTCAAGAGTTAGTCCTTGTGTTAATAGACTTAGCATGTACTTGCGTGCGTGCTAGTTAGGTGAGTGGCATGAGAAGTGGATCATGATAACTGCGTGCGTGAGTGTGGTCGTTGCTTGGAAGGAGTCTCCAGAGGTTTGTTAGGGTGTGTGTGAGTATGGCTCATGCATGATAGGATAGTGGTAGTTTGTTAGCAGTTAGCAAGTGCATTGTTTGTACTCTTGTATAAATAGGTGCTCTCGTGAATGGAACAAATGAGTTGGATGGTGTAAGTTCGGCCACTCCTATTTGTGTGTGTCACAAATACTTGTATGTGCGGAGAGAATTAGGAGTTGAGTGTTTCAACTCCAACAGCTGGCATGTTCGTCAACCCAAACGACATGACAAAAAATTCGAAGAGCCCTTCATGTGTGCGAAATGTTGTTTTCTCAATATCCGGAGGATGCATGAGCACTTGATGATAACCTAAGCACAAGTCCAACTTTGTGAAATATTTAGCGCCCCTCAATTCGTCTGGCAATTCATTAACAATAGGAATCAGAAACTTGTCCTTGACGGTCTTATCATTAAGGGCGCGATGGTCGACATAGAAACGCCAAGTACCATCCTTCTTCTTCATGAGGAGAATGGGTGATAAGAATGCCACAGTGCTAAGGCGATTGATGCCTTGGCGTAACATCTCCTCACATTAGCGCTCCAACTCATCTTTAAGAAGTTGAAGGTAGCGGTATGGCTGAATCGCCACCGGAGCCGTGCCGGGCAGCAAGTGAATATGATGGTGTCATGATCCCACTTGGATGAACCCGAATCAACACCAACACAAGAGCAATATTACCAATCCAACACACGATACAAGTATTTGGGGATACAAATTGGGAGAATTGGAAGGACTAGGGAGATCAATTAGGTTCAGAAGGAGAAGAAATTTGGACCGGTAAATCAGAGAAAGAAGTTGGAGGGGAAGGAACGGAGTTTGGGGAGGAAGAGAGCCAAGGCTAAGCCTTCTGTTTGATCTTCCCTCTTTCCCAGCCAGGGTGCTGCTCCATATATATCGTCCACCACCAATGCTTAACTCTGTGCCCCAGCCCATGGTCATTTAGCATGTGTGGTTGGCTCATTTGGCCCAACAATTAACCCAATCCGTGACATTCCTCTCTCCTCAAATTGCGGCTTGTCCCCGAGCCACTACAATGAACTCATAGAAGCTGATATCGAAACCACCGGGATCCCGTGGCACTCGCAGCTCCTTGATGCCAACAAATAACTACACATCGTTAGCATCCATGCTAGCAGAAGGATAGTGCTTGCTGCGTCTCACACAAGACAGGATCGGTAATAGCACCTCCTGCAAATAGTGAGCAATTCCACTAGAGAATCCTATTGTTTTTGAGGGCCTCTTTTGGGAATTTCTCAACTTGAGGTCGATGGGCCCAGTTGTAAGAGTTAAGGAGGAGATAAGGCTGGAATCCTTACTCCAGCCTCATCCACTCGAGCACTCATCCAGGGTGTTGGCTTTTGACCTCCTTTTCTTTTTCCCGGTGCTTGAGCGAGAAAATAGGAGATGCGGGCGTGGGCGGCTCGGCAGATAGCGGCTGACCCGGCGTCTTGCTCGGGAGCAGTTCGGAGCAGCCGGGCGATTCTCTGGATCTTCCTCTTCTTAAGAAGGTACTGCTGGTTTTTGAAGGGGGTGGAAAAATCAATAGCAGCGAGTCTCCAGATTGAGGATTCTTCTTCTTAATTTCGATTGGAGTTTTTAGAGAGACCGGATCCCTTCTCCTTGCACATATCTTCAGCTTCCTATGGTGCCCCAGATTACTCTTTTGAGTTTCGGCCCGTGCCTTTGGTTGTGCGCCTGTTGAGATTGGTTTTTAGTGGACTCTCTGATCTGATCTTGAGGAGGAAGAAGGCCTTTTGATTATTGAGTTGTGGTGCTCTGTTAGTGCTTCGTCCAAAGCATCTAGTGGTGGTCTTGTGCGGCATTACCCTATTCCTCGCCTTGATTCTTCGGTGGATTCCGAGAATTAAGTGGGCATTGTATCTCCGATTACTTTGTCTTTTGCAAGGATTTGCAAGACAATAGTTTTTCTGGGACGACGTTTTATGGTGTGCCTTGCCTGATATCTTCTATCTTCTGGATGGTTTTGATTACCACCGCCTCTGCGAGTATCTCTTGTCATCTCGTACTCATTTACCTTTGTGTTGTACTGGTTCTATCTAGAATTGGTATAAGAAGATTTTGCATATTGGTGATAGTGGGTTCGATTGGATGCTCTGTGATGATAGTTGAAATCTAAAATCAAATAGATAATTGTTAACAGACTTGAGCTTAATCAAATTGCCTTATATAGTCAGTTATAATTAGTAGCCTTTCTTCTTTCTGTTTTCAGTTATAGCTGAATTAAGATTACACTTATATGTTTTGTGATCTGATTGATCTTCTGTGAGATATTTGTATTTCTATTCTCAATCTGTCAATTAGGCTTATTGTTGGTATAAATTTGTGAATTATCTTGAAGGCATATGTTCGATGTTCTGCTTACGAATACTTTATGTGTCGTTTTGTGATTTAATTTCACTAAGATGGTTAAATTGTAACTGCTGGTGAAAGTTTAAGCGCTACTCGAGATAACTTGACATATGAGAAAGTTGTAGTTTGAGCTCAAGATCTTTTTGTAATTATCAAATTCGATTGGTGAAGAGATTTTGACTGAGGACTGAGATTGCAAAGGCTATGTCTTATGCAATTAGCCAGCTGAGAGCAATTGAGCAGTCTAATTTTCTTAGCTTCATGTTGGTTTTAGTTCTTCTCATAATGAATATGTTGAGCATATTCTTCCTTTTAAATGGCATGAAGAAATTTCATATGTATATGTTAATTTGGTCATTTAAATATGCTGGAATGTATTCTGATTGTTTGCTAAAAATGCACATTCTACAACAATCCAGAAAAACTATATTTGAAGAAAGATACCCACAGGTACAAAAGTTGCTCTATGGTCTCCTTATGGTTTTAAGAAAACTAAGGCATTACTTTTAGGCCCACAAAGTGGTCGTACTAACCGGATATCCCCTAGGTCTAGTCCTTGAAAACAGGGAATCATCAGGACGAATAGCAAAATGGGTGGTCGAGCTTGGGGCGTTCGACCTCCATTTTATCTCACGAACAACAATCAAGTCCTAGGCAATAGCTAAATTCATTGCCGAATGGACAAACCCTGAACCCACCCAAGGGCCCGAGTACGAACACCATGATGAGTGGACAATGTACTTTGATAGTTCCTTGATGCTCAAAGGCTCGGGGGCTGGAGTTGTCTTGATATCCCCTACTGGCAAACACGTCAAGTACGCTATCCAGCTAAACTATCCTCCTACAAACAATGTGGCAGAATATGAGGGTTTACTGGCAAGACTCCGAGTAGCTCATGTGCTTGGGATTCGCAGATTACTAGTGAAAGGCGATTCTCAACTAGTAGTGAATCAAGTCAGGAAAGAGTATCAATGCTCAAGTACCAAGATGTCATCTTATCTGGCGGAAGTACGAAAACTCAAAAAGCACTTCTTCAATTTGCAGATCCAACACATTCCAAGAAAGGAAAACTTTCTAGCAGACCAGTTGGCTTGAATGGCCTCCACAAGGTCACCTGTCCCGCTTGGAGTTTTTCTCGAGCAACTTGATTCACCTTCGGTGGTCGAGCTTTTCGAGGACATAAATGTTCCACTGGAGGTCGTACAAATCAATCCTGAGAACATGGATACTCCACAGGTCATACAGCATGATCACGGTAGAGATTGGATGACGTCGATCTACAATTATCGTCAGCATGGCATTATTCCTGAAGATGATGTAGAGGCTGATCGTATAGCTTGAAAAGTCAAATCATACACTCTGGTCGAAAGTACCTTGTATAAACGAGGATCTCACAGAGTGTTGATGAGATGCATATCTCAAACGGATGTCATTAAGTTGCTATTCGACATTCTTGGAGGAGTCTGTGGAGCACATCATTCCTACAGAAAACTGGTTGGTAAAGCCTTCAGGCAAGGATACTACTAGACAATTGCCCTTCATGATGCAAAAGAGTTTGTGATGAAGTACGTACAATGTCAATTTCATAGTCGACAAGTACATCAGCCAGTATAAACTTTACAAACCATACATCTTTCTTAGCCTTTTGCAACTTGGGGACCAGACATTCTGAGACATTTCCTAAGAGCACCTAGGGGCTTCGAATTCCTTTTCGTCATGATTGACACATTTACAAAATGGATAGAAGTTGAGCCAGTTGTTAAAACCACGACTGAAGCTGCTAAGAGGTTACTCACAAAAAATGAGATCACTCGATTTGATGTACCCAGTCGTATAATCATAGATAACGGTACCCAGTTCTCTAGCGGAAATTTTTAAGAATTCTGCAAGGATCTCGGTATCAAGATACATTTCACTTCTGTCGCTCATCCGCAGAACAATGGAGCAGTCGAAAGAGCCAATGGTATCATAATGCAAGGAATGAAACGCCGAGTGTTCGACCAGTTAATAAAACGGTCAGGAGCTTGGGTTCAAGAACTTTCTTCTATATTATGGGCCGTTCGAACCACGACTAGTCGTACGACCGGTGAAACTCTATTTTTTTTTGGTTTACGGTGCTGAAGCCATGCTTCCTCCGGAACTACAAATAGGCTCTGCTCGAACTGATTGTTTCATTAAGAACGATTAGATAGAACGAAAACTCGACGACATCAATTTCCTTAAAGAACGACGAAACCAAGCCCTCATATGATCGGCGGTTTACCAACAAGCCATGCGAAAGTACCACAGTCATAAGGTGCAACCTCGTAGCCTAGCTGTAGGTGATATGGTTCTATGAAGAATTCAAAACCAGGCTAATTGCAATAAATTTTCTTCCAAATGGGAAGGTCCATACACTGTGGTCGAAGTCACCAGATCTGGTTCGGTACGACTTGCTATGTCAGATGGGCATGTTTTGTCATACTCTTGGAATATTGACCAATTGCATAAGTTCTTTGTATAAATGCATTTTCATTTTCTTTTCAATTTTTTAATAAAGATGCATTTCCTTTACTTACCGACGAAGGATATTGTTTATATGTCTGTTATTCATTCTCTGGTTACATACTATTGTAGTCTAATTAGTCGGAGAAGACCAAATTCTCTCCGATATCCTTTTTAAGGATCTCCATTACTCTATGGCTACAACATATAAGTCAAACGCTGTAAGGGTCCTAGTCATGACCATTTAGTCAATGGTTCTCACGCGTAACCAACACTCTTTTCTTAAAGAAATATACGAGTAAAAAGAGTATAACACAAGCAACTACATATAGTACTTTACATGCTTAAGATTTCGGAGACTACATTTCTTATCTTCAACATTTTGTTCTATTCTTATTTGGCTACTGGTCGGGACACGAAAAGCCTCCTAGTCGAAGTCTCTCCTTCTCCGCACGTGGTTCTGCCCATTGGAAGGAGCTTCCTAGCGACGGTCCTTTTCCTACGATCTTCGTTGCCAGTCGGACTTGAGCATGAGCACGTTTTGCAAAGCGTTTTTCATGTCTTCAGTTCTTAGCAATCATTACGACCAGTTTTGGATAATACTTATAAAAAAGTTCACTTGTCGTTTTTCATACATTTTTGCATGACTCCTTATCATTAGTACAAGTCTTATACATCTTCCAACCACACAAGGTACTACATAGTATTTCAATTATGGAAAAGATCTAAAACTAGTCGAAGTCATACGCTAGTTCTGACCAAATTGATTTCCTAATGATACTTAGATCATTTTTTATAACATAATCAACATAAACTTTGTACCGTGGTTGTAGTTATTGCTCATTTTCTTAGTCTACTACTTGTTATTTAAGTTTGGATATTATGGCTTCCTTAGCCATAACTTCTTCTTTAAGTTTCTTCAAATCTATCAAACACGATAAAGGGAGAAATTTGGTTAACAGAAAAAGAGAGTACTTACTTTCTAATTCGGAGTTCTTTTTCTCCAAGAGGTTTATTCGCTGGATCAGTTGTCGGACCCGGGAGTAACACCCCAAATCCTCTGTGCATTTCTGAACTAGTCCCATGATCACTAGCTAGTTCACACAGTAAACAGATATGGTAACATCCATAAATTGCGCAACTTTATTAATAATCAACAGAGTTTATTACAAGAAAGGCTTACAAGCCAACAATAAAGAACACAGCGGAAGACGAAGAAGTAGTGGAGTCTAGCTGATTTGCCACAGGCAATCGACTGGGGTAGCGGCCTAGTCGTCGAGATCCACACCAGTAACAAGTTCTTCTCCTCTGAAATTTATTTGCATTAAGCAACGATGGGCACAACTTCCATGCTCGCAAGTTACACCCAATAACAGAGTTAATGCATGCATGAATATTAACAAGGAAGGCTTATAGGGTTATTTGTGCAAAAGCAATATTTGACATTTTTAAATACAATACTAAGTTCAAAAGCTCAAATTTTACAATAACTAAAATTGATTTTGAATTAATAAAGATAGTGTAGGCACTAACCTAACACTAACTTAAACATGGGCACCAACCTGGGGCTTCAACCCACAACTTTTCTCATGGGCATCCATCCATGTCAAAACTGTTTTACAAAACCTTTTGAAAACAAAAATCAAAGTCGAACTTTGAGTGGCTTTGCTAAGCATGTCCATGATCATGGACACGGCTATTCAAATAGTTCTTAACATTCTACAAAGGTTGTACAGCTTTACCCACAAGACACAACTTCTCTAGTTTGTTTGGCATCCGTCGATACCACTACTAACTACCTTAGGTAAGCAGTCTAGAGACGTGACGAGTCCTTTACAAAGCATCATCCCACCGTGGTCTCGCCTCGCTAAGGTTTCACTTCCATTGGGTTAACCACCCGCCAGATTCAAGCCCCCTCTTGCGCCATGTGGGAATACATAAAAGTAGGTCATTCTAACACCCACACATCAACATGGCACAACAACGATGGAATGTTGCAAATTAGTTAGGCAAGTCTGTCCCATTCTAGACTTGTGACAGTGCGGTGGGGCGTAGCAAAATGCGTTTGAAGACCGGTCCTTAATTGACTTAGGCAACTTCCAAAAACCCTAGGTCTCAATCCTACCCGGATTGAGCCCATGCATAAACCTGCACCCACCAACCATCCATTTTGCCCAAGTCCAAACTATCATTTAATTTTTTTTTTCAAAGTCATTTATAAACTTCCATAGCATACCAATGCCATTAATACAAATTAAACAACATTTGTTTTTTTGGCTGAAATTCCCAAATCAAATATTTTAGGTCTAAGCATGGCTAAGCATAATTTTGGCCAATATATTCTAGTTCATACTATTGCATAAACTAGATTTTCATCTAAGGTGTCAAGGTAGGTTTATTTCAATGTCAAGATTTGATGTACAAAGGAATTAGGAATAACTATAATTTAAAAGCATGTATTTAAATTAGACTAAATAGAAATAAGCATGCAATAATAATTTAAAATAGAATTTAAATAATTTAAAATAATGGGATCAAATATGATCAAAGGTGTAACTTGCCTTGCTTGATTAGTTGTTCTCAAAAGTGTTGAAATCTATACGCGAAATTAAGCCAAATTCAAAAAAAATTCAAAATATGATTCAAATTGTAACATCCCGTTTTCTTTTAACTCCTTGCCAAGTTTTCAAAATAAAAGTAACCATTTGGCTTTATTGAGAATCCAAAGCTTAACCTGAGATTTTGAAATCTGGAGAGTTCAATTGGAATTAATCAAACCTTAACTAAGTTGTTGTTGATGTTCCTTGCTGGTTGTGGCTCTCTGTGGTGTCTTTGCTACCCTCAGGTTGTGGTTCTCCGAAGCCTCTCTGTGTGCCCCTGGTTCGCCTCTTCTCTCTCTCTTAACTTCCTTTGTTGGTTTGAATCTCTTTGAGATCCGACCTCTCTCACATCTCCCTCCTGTTGAACCTCTCCCTTGTTTGGGGTTTTCTGTCAAGGACCCGGCTCGGGTTTGTGTTTCAAAACCTCTTGGTTTCCCCCAAGCCACGCTTGGCTTTGCTTCTTTGGACCTCCAAAGGACCTCTCCACGCCTCTGGGAACCCCCGAGTTCTCTTGGGCGCCTAGAGTTCCTCCGACCTCCAGTCTCTTTGGGACCTTCCTAGACCACCTCGTGGCTATTTGGACCTCTCTGTTGTTCAAATAGACCTCCCTCTGTCCTGCGGACTTTTACGTGTCATTCGGACCTCCTCGGCGTCCTTACAGACCTCCCTTGTTGAGATCTAGCCGCTCAGACCTCCCTTGTTGAGATCTCGCCGCTCAGACCTCCCTTGTTGAGATCTGCCGCCAGACCTCCCTTGTTGAGATTTAGTCGCTCAGACCTCCCTTGTTGAGATCGCCTTTCAGACCTTGCCTTGTTGAGATCTCGCCGCCAGACCTCCCTTGTTGAGATCTGCCGCTCAGACCTCCCTTGTTGAGATCTGGCCGCCAAACCTCCCCTTGTTGAGATCTAGCCGCTCAGACCTCCCTTGTTGAGATCTAGCAGCTCAAACCTCCCTTGTTGAGATCTTGCCGCTCAGACCTCCCTTGTTGAGATCTAGCCGCTCAGACCTCCCCTTGTTGAGATCCGCCGCTCGAGACCTCCCTTGTTGAGATCGCCGCTCAGACCTCCCTTGTTGAGATCGCCGCTCAGACCTCCCTTGTTGAGATCTCGCCGCCAGACCTCCCTTGTTGAGATCTAGCCGCTCAGACCTCCCTTGTTGAGATCGACCGCTCAGACCTCCCTTGTTGAGATCTAGCCGCTCAGACCTCCCTTGTTGAGATCTGGCCGCAGACCTCCCTTGTTGAGATCCGCTCAGACCTCCCTTGTTGAGATCTCGCCGCTCGACCTCCCTTGTTGAGATCTAGCCGCTCAGACCTCCCTTGTTGAGATCTCGCCACTCGGACCTCCCTTGTTGAGATCTAGCCGCTCGGACCTTCCCTTGTTGAATCGGCGAATGGACCTCCCTCTTGGGGATCTAGCCGCCTGTGTCCTCCTTTAGTGGGATCCAAGGGTCTAAACCTCCTTAGCGCTTGGACCCATCTTTGATGCTTGTGGCTGTATCGCTTAAGACTTTACCTTCGTTACCTTAGGACCGTCCGATGTGGTTTGATGGCCCGATCCTAGGGGCACGAGCTTGGTCCGAACGCCCCTTTCCTCCCGCCGTCCGATTTTAATCGACGGCCTAGTCTCGTTGGTCTGTTTCGCTGGTCGAACGGCCCCTTTTTTGTTGTAGCGCCGTTGATCCGGATTCGATAGTTCATTGCGAGATAACGTTTGGATGGTCCGAACGTTCCTTTCCTTTTTGGGCCGCCCGATTTCCAATCGAACGGCTTTGCTTTGCTGCGTATTTGCTTTTGTTTCACAGGACCTCCTCCTGGTTGTTTTGTAAGGACCACCTCCCCGGTCCTTGCTGGTCTTTTATAAAAACCACCCTCCTAACCTTGAATTTTTCTGTTGGTCAGGACCACCCTGCACCCTTTGATCTGGACCGTTGAGGTCCTCCCCTTTGAGATCTTGACCGTTAGATCTCCCTTTTGGAGATCTACTTGTCAGGACCTCCTCTTCAGCCCTTGGACCTCCTGTCTAGGACCTCCCCCTCTGAGTGTCTTGGACCTCTTGCCCAGACCTCACACGGTGGTCTTTGGCGGGAATGACCCTTCTTGGTGGGGCCACCTCTTTGACCATGGTGAACTTTTTTTTGATGGCCCCACTTGCCAGCCCTCTTCACCTTGTAATTATTGCCCTTGCCTCGAGAACTCATGCGCATTTAATAGGTGTCGGGTCACATTAAATGCAGTCACATCCGAGGTACTTTATTTCAATTCTTTTTGGGCAAGCCCCGCCCTAGTTATCCCGATTGCCTACACGTCATTGAACCTTTTTTTGGTGCACTCCACCAACTCGGCTATATATAGCACGGGAGGCGTGCCTTTGTAATCTTTTTGCTCATTTCTTCCTTCCCCGCCTCATCTGCTTTCGGTTCTTCCTTGCGAAAGACCTCCCTCAGAGCTCTTTGAGGCGTGTTAAACCTCTTGGTTTCCTTTTGGCTGAGTTGGTTTGAGTTCCTTTTTGGTTTTTTTGATGTTCTCGGCTTAGTGTGGTTTTGCTTATTTGGTTCTCTTGTAACGTGTAGATCACGAGTTCGAGGAGATCTTGGACCCACTCTTCTTTGCAGAAGGCTCTCCTTTGCTTGACCAAGGCAAGCCACAGACCTCCTTTTGATCATCTTGAACCAAGTTTTGCAAATGTATTTCGGTTTTACTTTATCATGCATGGCTATGTTTATAAGAAAATGGTTTGGGCTATAGTTACTTGCCTACTTGCTGTTATGCCTCCTTTATACCTTGTCTCCATCATGTTGTCATGTTTACCTTGTGAGCCTTAGGATGGATAATTTAGTTGGTGTTCTTTGTTAATTGCCAACATGGGGCCGTTAGGTCTTATATAGCCTTGCTTAGAAAACGTGGTTCGAACGTATCATGCTTCATCTCTAATAATCTTGACTAATAAGTTATGAAATGTGTGGTTGGTGCCATTGTTGAGCGCTATGGCGTGATGCCTAAGTCGTGTTGGATCGTGGTGTCGACCACTTGGTTAAAAATTTGGGTGCCAGGACTGGGTGGTCTTTCGGCATGGGCTAATGCAAATTGTTTTGCTGAGGCAAGAAGGCAGTGAGTGAGTAGTGGGTGCTTTGCACACTTGGTTGTGGAAGTCTTGCCTTGGCATAATTAAGGACTTCACTTTGTGTCTGTTGAACTGGGCCAAACAGTGCAACCACAAGATCATTTTATGGGAATGGTCTGGGCTGAATAATTAGCAATGGGTTGGCTTGGGGCTGTTGTGGTTGAGCGTGTGATTCGTTGGCGCAAGAGGGGGCACCCCATAACCCTGTGGATTTCTAGACCACAGGAGGGGATTGCGAAACCTTAGCGGGCAGCCCGAGTCAGTTCAAAGCTTTGTAAAGGCCTTGCCGCGCTCTCTAGACTGCTCACCTTAGGAAGTGAGCAAGGGTGACCGGAACCCATCCCGCTAGAGAGATCATGGATTGTGGGTAAAGTTGTACACCTCTGCAGAGTAAAAGATCTATTCGAATAGCCAAGTCCTTGGTCATGGACATGCTGAGTGAAATGGTGCAAGGGGTAGATGTTTCAAAAGCTTGTGCCACTGGACACTTCCGCGAGATGCTTTGGCTTTGCCTCGAAGAGACCTTGGCCGGCTCCAGAGGGGTCAAGGTTGGCTCGGGTAGTGGTCCAGGGGTTGGTTTGGACCTCTGGAATGGGTGTTCTGGAGTGGGCTTTGGGTGAGGACCTGGCCACTGGTGTGACCAGACCTCCCCCATTTTTGGGTTGTGGCCGTGAGTTGGTGCTCACTCCACCTTTTTAAACATCAAAAGTATTATGTATTATGGTTTTACCTTTTGCCTTACAATCTATTATTGCTATTATTGTCAAACTTGGCTTTGCAAACTAACCATACTGACTCTCCATTGGTAAGTCCTTGCATGAATATTATTGCATCTTTGCTCCTGTAACTTGCCGAGTACATTCCAAGTACTCATGGCTTAAGCCCCTGTGTCAAAGCAGATTATGAAGATGACCAAGTGCGTGTAAAGGCAGACCTCTTCGAGGAGGAGTTCTTCGACGACTAAGATGCCTAGGACGTCCTCCACCCGACAGCCTGTGGTGCTTGTTGGATGGCTTTTGCGTGTTTTGGTGTTTGAGCCCTAGAGCTCCTTGTTGCCAGTTGTAAGTCCTCGTTGGTTTTGTAAGCCCTCAGTGGCAGACCTCTTGTTAACAAGCTTGACCATAAGGTCCTATTATATAAAGTTCAATTTGTCTGCTTCATCTTTGTTTGACCTCGTGGTTGTGGTATTGGCTTGTGTTCTTGTGCGAGCTAGCTCTGTTGTCCTGGGACTAGCTCAGATGCACAGTGCAGACCACTGGGGAGGTCCTACGGGACTTAGCCTGGGAGGTCCTGCCGGACCTCTCTTAGTGATGTGCCTGGAGGTGCTACCGAGCAGGTGGCGGACCAAGACCTCCAGGAGGTCCGCAAGACCTCCTGGGAGGTCCTGGCAGACCTCCTCGGTAAAGCTCCATGCGGTGCAACCACATCTTTCCGTGGTGACTTCGCAGCGCAAAAAAAAATGGTCCTCCCGGACCTCTTGCGGTACATCACGGGGTGGGTCGTCACAGGTTAGTATCGAGCCTAGGAATACAGAGGGCGTGGCCGTGAGGTAGAAAGGTCGATTTAGTTTTTATTCAAAAGTTATTTTCTAAAGCAAGTCAACTTAAAATTTGTTTGGTAGATCTTTCCTTGTCTTTGATTCTATCTTGCCCTTATCTTGCTTAAAATCTTTTCTCGTCTGTTCTACTCTCATCTTAACTCCTCCTTAGTTCCATTATCTTATCTCTGCTGAACCTTGATTTTGAATCTAATTTGACCTCCTCGCCTTTATAACTTCAATAGGGCCGATGTAGAAAGGTTAGGATTAGTGGTCCTATTCGAGTCTCGCTCGGCTTGGGTCTTGAAGACCTCTGTTTTGAAGCTTTTGTTGCCTCTTTTGGCCTCCTGGCCTTTTGGTTCTCTCTTGTTAACCAAGTCACCCCTAATAGACGCCCTATCTTTATTTCTCTGCCCTCTTACCCTTTATGCTTTCCTTCTTACCTATTAAACCTTTAGGTTTTGTCGAGATGGTGCAGACTCGGCGATCCACAAGTCAGGTGAGCCCCTGGCAGCTTGCCTCCACCTCCACCTCCACGGTGGCAAGAATGCACCCGGGTTTTGGGCGGTTTATGGCAAAGACAAGCTCGGATGATGAGCTCTATGATGCGAATATGAACCAGATTATGGCTCAACAAAGCCGGACTACCAATGCTTTACTTGCCATGATGAGTCGAATAGTCAGTCAAGAAGCGGCGCCACCACCTCCACCCCGCTCACCATCAATCAAGGCCGTCGAGTTCATGAAGACACGACTACATTTTCGAGCTCTCCCGAGCCCTTAGATGCGAGATGATTGGCTGAGATCAACAGAGAAGAAGTTGGATATTGCTCATTGTGAAGACAGGAGAAGGTTTTGTTTGCCTCACATCAACCGGAAGGACTGCGGTGAGTGGTGGGACACATTTTGTGCCTCACATGTTGACCCCAGAGGATCACTTGGGCGAGTTCTCTGCGACTTTTCGCCACTCCCATGTCCCTGATGGGAAGGTAGAGATGAAAAAGGACGAGTTTAGAGAGCTCAAGCAGGGCATCATGTCAGTAAGTGAGTATCTCACTAAGTTCACTCAATTGTCGCGTTATGCTCGCGAAGATGTGGCTACGGATGATGCGCGGCAGAAGCGCTTTAAGCGAGGCCTCCATCCCAGTTTAAAAGTTCAAGTTGTGGGCAACGATTATCCTGATTTCCAGCATATGGTGAACAAGGCAATGCTCATTGAGGAATCCCGAAGAGAACTCTCTGAGTCCTACAAGAGAAAGGTGCCACCCTCCAGTGCTCAGCAAAGACCTCCCCAGCGTGTCAAGACGTTTGTGCAGTACCAACCCAAGTGCCAAGGACCTCCTGGACCTCCCAGGACCTCTGCCAAGACCTCCCGCCCAGCTGTCCCTGCCCAGCGTCGCATCACTGGTAGCACCAAGTCAACCCCAGCGACCTCCACAGCAGCGGGGATCACTTGTTTCAAGTGTCACCAAGTGGGGCATTTCGCCAATCAATGCCCCCTGAAGATGGAGCAAGCCGCAAAGACCTCTACTTCAGGACCTCCCTCGGCCAAGACCCCTCAGGCCGCAGGACCCCTTCAAGCCAGAACCTCCCAGACTTTTGGAAGGGGCCGTGTGAACCATGTGGCCGTGGAAGAAGCTCAGACCTCCTCAGACGTGGTACTAGGTATGTTCCTAGTAAATTCAGTGCCAGCTGCAGTTTTGTTTGACTCTGGAGCTTCCCATTCGTTTATTTCTCGGAATTTTTTTTGCAAAGCACCGGTTTGAGTGGTTGCTCTTAAGTCTACCTTGTTGGTTCAATCCCTACTCGAACTAAGTACGAACCGGGGTTGTCCACAAGTGAAAATGGTCATAGAAGGAGTAGAATTTCTAGCCAACCTTATCCTTTTGGACACGGGTCCCTAGATGTGATCTTGGGCATGGGTGGCTAGCTAACCACCATGCCATGTTGGATTGTAGTGGCAAAAGTATCTCTTTGACCAGCCCTAGTGGTGCCCTTTGTGAAGTTTTCGCCACCTCGGAGAAACTCCAAGGAGCCCTATCTTGTAGTGCTCAAGTTCAAGTTTTGGAGGATGTCCTGTTGCTAAAGAATTTGTGGATGTGTTCTCTGATGAGCTCCCAGGAATGCCCCCAGACAGAGACCTTGAGTTTGTCATAAACCTTGTCCTAGGGACCTCCCCCATCTCCAAAAGGCCCTACAGATTGCATGTTGATGATCATGTGGAGTTGAAGAAGTAGTTGGAAGACTTGCAGAGCAAGGGTTTTATTAGACCTAGCTCCTCACCTTGGGGAGCCCCAGTGATTTTTGTGCCTAAAAAGGATGGCACTCAAAGGATGTGTGTGGACTACAGGGCTCTCAATGATGTCACCATCAAGAACAAGTATCATTTGCCAAGAATTGATGATTTATTTGATCAATTGAAGGGAGCTGCTGTGTTTTCCAAGATAGATTTGAGAACAGGATATCACCAACTCAAAATTGAAAGGAAGACATCCCTAAGACAGCTTTTTTCAACTAGGTATGGGTTATTTGAATTCAACGTCATGTCTTTTGGGCTGACCAATGCCCTGCGCTATTTCATTAATTTGATGAACCGAGTGTTCATGGAGTACCTAGACAAATTTGTCATTGTCTTTATTGACGACATTCTAGTGTATTCCAAGAGTAAAGAGGAGCATGCAAGCCATCTCTTTTCGGTTTTGGAAAAGTTGAGAGCTCATCAGCTCTTTGCCAAATTTAGTAAGTGTGAGTTTTGGCTAAAAGAAGTGGTCTTTTTGGGGCATGTTTTGTCAAAAGAAGGAGTGTCTGTCAACCCTAGTAAGGTTCAAGATGTGCTCAATTGGGAACCTCCTAGATCTGTGCCTCAGGTTCGAAGTTTTCTTGGCATGGCTGGCTACTACAGAAGGTTTATTGAAGGTTTCTCCCGGATTGTAAGACCTCTCACTCAGCTGTTAAAGAAAGAAAAGAAGTTTCTTTGGACCTCAGATTGTGAACAGAGCTTCCAAGAGCTGAAGGAAAAGTTAACCTCTGCCCCAGTTTTGGTTCTCCCAGACGTTAGAAAGGATTTTGAAGTCTTTTGTGATGCATCAAAACAAGGACTTGGCTGTGTTCTAATGCAAGATAGAAGAGTAGTGGCTTATGCCTTAAGACAATTGAAGCCCTATGAAGTAAATTACCCCACTCATGACCTCGAGTTGGTCTTTGTGGTTCATGCCTTAAAATTTGGCGCCATTACCTCATTGGTAATAGGTGTGAAATTTACTTGACCACAAAAGCCTAAAGTACATCTTTACACAAGCAGATTTGAATTTGCGGTAGAGAAGGTGGCTTGAGCTTATTAAGGACTACAATGTGGGAATCCATTACCACCTGAGCAAGGCCAATGTGGTGGCGGATGCTTTGAGCGTAAAAGTTTATGTCAATACTTTGATGATCAAGGAGAGCCAACCTACTTTGTATGAAGAATTCTTGAAGCTTAGACTTGAGTTAGTGGAAGAAGGTTTTGGCAACTCTTGAAGTGCAACCTACCTTGCAAAAAGCAGATCAAAGCAAACCCAAGATGGAGATCTTTGGCATCCAAGAGATCAAGACCAACATAAGAGAAGGGAAGGTCGCAAGGTTTTCTATAGATGACCTAGGTGCGGTGCGGTTTGATAAGAGGCTCTGTGTGCCCAATAACACGGAGCTCAAGGGTATAATACTTAAAGAAGCACATGAGGCATTGTATTCTATACACCTGGGAGCTACAAAATGTACCAAGATGTCAAGGAATTGTCTTGGTGGCGAAAATGAAGAAGGAAATAGCAGATTTTGTGGCCAAATGTGACACTTGCCAAAAGGTTAAAGCAAAGGCACCAAAGACACGGAGGACTTTTAGTGCCCTTACCCATACCCGAGTGGAAGTGGGAAGAGGTCGGCATGGATTTTATTCTTGGTTTACCTCGTACTCCAAGCTGGTTTTGATTCTATTTGGGTCATAGTGGATAGATTAACAAAAATGGCTCACTTTATTCTGTGAAGACTACTTATTCTCGAGACAAGCTAGCAGAAATCTACATGGCAAAAGTGGTGTGCCTTCATGGTGTTCCAAAGAAGACAGTCTCAAACAGAGGATCTCAATTCACCTCCAAGTTTTGGCAAAAGCTACATGATGCCTTGGGCACCGACCTCAACTTTAGTACAGCATACCACCCTCAAACAGATGGCCAAACTGAGAGAGTTAACCAAGTCCTTGAGGACATGCTGAGAGCTTGCGCTCTAGAAAGACAATCTAGTTGGGACAAGATGTTACCATATGCAGAATTTTCCTACAATACTTGACTACCAAGCTTAGTCTCCAAATGTCCTTTTGAAGCTATTTATGGGAGAAAGTGTAGGACTCCTTGTCTTTCGAGAATCGGGTGAAGGCCAAGTTCTTGGCCCGGACCTGCTGAGAGAAGCCGAAGATCAGGTAAGGTCAATAAGGGAGAAGCTAAGGGCTGCTCAAACTCGGCAAAAGAGCTACGCAGATGTTAGGCGTCGAGACCTAGCTTTTGTCCCAGGAGACCAGGTCTACCTCAAAGTATCACCTCTCAAGAGTATGCAGCGGTTCAGAGTTAGTGGAAAGCTTGCTCCAAGGTTCATTGGGCCTTTTCAATTCTTGCAGTAAGGGTGAAGTAGCCTACAAGTTGGACCTCCCTCCTCGACTTCTGTCGGAGTCCACAATGTATTCCATGTGTCACAGCTTGAAGAAATGCTTGAAAGTGCCAGAGGACCAAATGCCTTTAGAAGTGTGGACCTCCAAGAAGACCTCACTTACAGAGAGCACCCCATCAAGATTTTGGGCGTGTCCGAGAGAGTTACCAGAGCAAGACCACCAAGTTGTGCAAGGTGCAATGGAGCAACCACTCAAGCCGAGGCAACATGGGAACGAGAAGAGGACCTCGGGAAGGAGTTCCCCACCTATTCCCTAGCTCGGCTGAATCTCGGGTCGAGATTCCCTTAAAGGGTGAAGGTTTGTAACATCCGTTTTCTTTTAAGTCCTTGCCAAGTTTTCAAAATAAAAGTAACCATTTGGCTTTATTGAGAATCCAAAGCTTAACCTGAGATTTTGAAATCTGGAGAGTTCAATTGGAATTAATCAAACCTTAACTAAGTCGTTGTTGATGTTCCTTCTTTGGTTGTGGCTCTCTGTGGTGTCTTTGCTACCCTCGGGTTGTGGTTCTCAGAAGCCTCTCTGTGCCCCCTGGTTCGCCTCTTCTCTCTCTCTTAACTTCCTTTGTTGGTTTGAATCTCTTTGAGATCCGACCTCTCTCACATCTCCCCTCTGTTGAACCTCTCCCTTGTTTGGGGTTTTCTGTCAGGACCCGGCTGGTTTGTGTTTCAAAACCTCTTGGTTTCCCCATGCCACGCTTGGCTTTTGCTTCTTTTGGACCTCCGGTGGACCTCTCCACGCTCTCTGGGAACCCCTGAGTTCCCCTTGGCGGCCTAGAGTTCCTCTGGACCTCCCAGTGCTCTTTTGGGACCTTCCTAGACCACCTCGTGGCTATTTGGACCTCTCTGGTGTTCAAATAGACCTCCCTCTGTCCTGCGGACTTTTCTGTGTCCTTCGGACCTCCTCAGCGTCCTTACAGACCTCCCCTTGTTGAGATCTAGCCGCTCAGACCTTCCCTTGTTGAGATCGCCGCTCAGACCTCCCTTGTTGAGATCTAGCCGCTCAGACCTTCCCTTGTTGAGATCTGCCGCTCAGACCTCCCTTGTTGAGATCTGGCCGCTCAGACCTCCCTTGTTGAGATCTAGCCTCAGACCTCCCTTGTTGAGATCCGCCGCTCAGACCTTGCCTTGTTGAGATCCGCGCTCAGACCTCCCTTGTTGAGATCTCGCCTCAGACCTCCCTTGTTGAGATCCGCCGCTCAAACCTCCCTTGTTGAGATCTAGCCGCTCAGACCTCCCTTGTTGAGATCTAGCAGCTCAGACCTCCCTTGTTGAGATCTTGCCGCTAAGACCTCCCTTGTTGAGATCTAGCCGCTCAGACCTCCCCTTGTTGAGATCGGCGCTCAGACCTCCCTTGTTGAGATCCGCCGCTCAGACCTCCCTTGTTGAGATCTGCCACTCGAGACCTCCCCTTGTTGAGATCTCGACCGCCGGACCTCCCTTGTTGAGATCTAGCCGCTCGGACCTCCCTTGTTGAGATCGGCGAATGGACCTCCTCTTGGGGATCTAGCCGTCGTGTCCTCCCTTAGTGGGATGCAAGGGTCTAGACCTCCTTAGCGCTTGGACCCATCTTTGATGCTTGTGGTCAGATCGCTTAAGACTTTACCTTCGTTACCTTAGGACCGTCCGATGTGGTTTGGATGGCCCGATCCTAGGAACACGTGGCTTGGTCCGAACGTCCTTTCCTCTGGCCGTCCGATTTTAATCGACGGCCTAGTCTCGATGGTTTGTTAAGCTTGGTCGAACAGCCCCTTTGTTGTCTTGCCGTTGGATCCGGATCGGCGGTTGATGCTGAGATAACGTTTGGATGGTCGAGCGTTCCTTTCCTTTTGGGCGCCCGATTTCCAATCGAGCGGCTTTGCTTTCTTCTTGCAGATTTGCTTTTGTTTCCAGGACCTCCTCTGGTTGTTTTATAAGGACCACCTCCCGGTCCTTCTTTGGTCTTTATAAAACCACCCTCCTAACCTTGAATTTTTACATTGGTTAGGACCTCCTCACCCTTTGATCGGACCGTTGAGGTCCTCCTTTGAGATCTTGACCGTTAGATCTCCCTTTTGGAGATCTACTTGTCGGGACCTCCTCTTGAGCCCTTGGACCTCCTGTCCAGGACCTCCCCCTCTGAGTGTCTTGGACCTCTTGCCCAGGACCTCACAGTGGTCTTTGGCGGGAATGACCCTTGCGGTGGGGCCACCTCTTTGACCAGTGGTGCACTTTTTTTTTGACTGGCCCCCACTTGCCAGCCCCTCTTCACCTTGTAATTATTGCCCTTGCCTCAGAACTCTGTGCGCATTTAATAGGTGTCGGGTCACATTAAATGCAGATCACATCCGAGTACTTTATTCAATTCTTTTTGGGCAAGCCCGCCCTAGTTATCGATTGCCTACACGTCATTGAACCTTTTTTCTTTGGTGCACTCCACCAACTCCGGCTATATATAGCACAGGAGGCGTGCCTTTGTAATCTTTTTGCTCATTTCTTCCTTCCTGCCTCATCTGCTTGGTTCTTCCTTGCATAAAGACCTCCCCAGGAGCTCTTTGAGGCGTGTTAAACCTCTTGGTTTCCTTTTGGCTGAGTTGGTTTGAGTTCCTTTTTGGTTTTTTTGATGTTTCTCGGCTTAGTGTGGTTTTGCTTATTTGGTTCTCTTGCTGAACGTGTAGATCACGAGTTCGAGGAGATCTTGGACCCGACTCTTCTTTGCAGAAGGCTCTCCTTTGCTTGACCAAGGCAAGCCACAGACCTCCTTTTGATCATCTTGAACCAAGTTTTGCAAATGTATTTCGGTTTTACTTTATCATGCATGGCTATGTTTATAAGAAAATGGTTTGGGCTATAGTTACTTGCCTACTTCTTTGTTATGCCTCCTTTATACCTTGTCTCCATCATGTTGTCATGTTTACCTTGTGAGCCTTAGGATGGATAATTTAGTTGGTGTTCTTTGTTAATTGCCAACATGGGGGCCGAGGTCTTATATAGCCTTGCTTAGAAAGCGTGGTTCGAGCGTATCATGCTTCATCTCTAATAATCTTGACTAATAAGTTATGAAATGTGTGGTTGGTGCCATTGTTGAGCTGACTATGGCGGGATGCCTAAGTTTGTGTTGGTGTGGTGTGAGACCACTTGGTTAAAATTTAGGTGCAGGATGGGTGGTCTTTCGGCATGGGCTAATACAAATTGTTTCTTTGAGGCAAGAAGGCAGGAGTGAGTAGTGGGTGCTTTGCATACTTGGTTGTGGAAGTCTTGCCTTGGCACAATTAAGGACTTCACTTTGTGTCTGTTGAACTGGGCCAAACAAATTGCAACCACAAGATCATTTTATGGGAATAGTGCAGGCTGAATAATTAGTAATGGGTTGGCTTGGGGCTGTTGTGGTTGGCGTGTGATTAGTTGGCGCAGAGGGCACCCCATAACCTGGATTTCTAGACCACAGAGGAGGATTGCGAAACCTTAGCGGGCGGCCCGAGTCAGTTCAAAGCTTTGTAAAGGCCTTGCAAGGCTCTCTAGATCAAGCTCACCTTAGGAAGTGAGCAAGGGTGACCGGAACCCATCCGCTAGAGATCATGGATTGTGGGTAAAGTTGTACACCTCTGCAGAGTAAAAGATCTATTGAATAGCCAAGTCCTTGGTCATGGACATGCTTGAGTGAAATGGTGCAAGGGGTAGATGTTTCAAAAGCTTGTGCCTTTGGACACTTCCGCGAGATGCTTTGGCTTTGCCTCGAAGAGACCTTGGCCGGCTCGGAGGGGTCAAGGTTGGCTTTGTAGTGGTCGGGGGTTGGTTTGGACCTCTGGAATGGGTGTTCAGAGTGGGCTTTGGGTGAGGACACAGCCCTTTGGTGTGACCAGACCTCCCCCATTTTGGGTTGTGGCCGTGAGTTGGTGCTCACTCCACCTTTTTAAACATCAAAAGTATTATGTATTATGGTTTTACCTTGTTGCCTTACAATCTATTATTGCTATTATTGTCAAACTTGGCTTTGCAAACTAACCATCTGACTCTCCATTGGTAAGTCCTTGCATGAATATTATTGCATCTTTGCTCCCTGTAACTTGCTGAGTACATTCCAAGTACTCATGGCTTAAGCCCTGTGTCCAAGCAGATTATGAAGATGACCAAGTGCAGGGCAGTGCAGACCTCTTCGAGGAGGAGTTCTTCGACGACTAAGATGCCTAGGACGTCCTCCACCCGACAGCCTGTGGTGCTTGTTGGATGGCTTTTGCGTGTTTTGGTGTTTGAGCCCTAGAGCTCCTTGTTGCCGTTGTAAGTCCTCGTTGGTTTTGTAAGCCCTCGGTGGCGAGACCTCTTGTTAACAAGCTTGACCATAAGGTCCTATTATATAAAGTTCAATTTATGCGCTTCATCTTTGTTTGACCTCGTGGTTGTGGTATTGGTTTGTGTTCTTGTGCGAGCTAGCTCTGTTGTCACGGGACTAGCTCGGATGCAGGCGGGACCACCGGGAGGTCCCTGGGACTTAGCTTGGGAGGTCTGCCGGACCTCTCTTAGTGATGTGCTGGAGGTGCTACTGGAGGGTGGCGCACCAAGACCTCAGGAGGTCCGCAAGACCTCTGGGAGGTCTGGCGCACCTCCTCGGAAGCTCCATGCGGTGCAACCACATCTTTCCGTGGTGACTTCGCAGCGCAAAAAAAAATGGTCCTCCCGGACCTCTTGCGGTACATCACGGGGTGGGTCGTCACACAAATGAACTCTAAATTAAATAACTTTAATTTATTTATCTAGATCTTGAATTTAGATGAATTTAAAAATTTGAATCGACGAAATCGGAGTTCGTATGAAGGAGAACGAACCCCTGGAAGTTTTTAAAACACATGAAATGATGAATTTGGATTTTTTCGATTTTTGGAATTATTTTTCTAAAGGAAAAAGCTTTACTGCGTCATGCTAACGTCGTCAACAGGATTTTCTTTTCGGTTGAATTAATCTCTAATGAGAAAATGCCATGTTTGCGCCACATGGGCGGACACATCAGCATGGGGCTGAGGTGGCGATGATGTGGCAGCCACGTGGCGGTGCCATGTCATCAAGGCGGTTGCGGCGCTCGGCGTTGAGCTCACCGGCGCTGTGCTCCACAGCGAGCTCCAGAGAGGGCACCAACCCCGACACACTGATCAAGATGCTCACCTTAGATGCTAGCGGGCGCGAGGTTTTGGCCAGTGGCGAAGGAAGTTGGTGACGACGGGTTTAGGGTTCATGTCGACGGCGCTCTAGGAGTCCGTGGCTCAGGAGAGCGTGCACACCGGGTTGAACGTGGGGTCGCGATTCCGATGAGGTGGTCAGAGCTGACGAGGAGTCCTTGTCGGCATCGGAATTGATGAAGAACCGAGCTTCGGGTAGCGGAGAGGAACTCCAAAATCCCGGCGCTAGAGGGAGTGATGGGCGAAGAGGTGGGGGCGTTGGGATGGGCGAGGAGATGCAGAGTCGGGGCGCTCCTTTATAGGGCGAGGGCGGCAATGGGGCTTCGTGTGGTGCAAGGGAGCCGAGAGAGAGTGGCGGCGGGGATTGGGGAATTAGGGGTAGGAAAAGGAAAGCGAATCACTGAGATGGACACGGTGATGGATAGGCGCAATAATGCGCGCGATTTGGGGGAGAATAGGGGAGGGAATCACCGGATTGGAGCAAGCTCCATTCGGCGCTAATGGCGGCGGGTCGGGCGTGGCTCTGCGAAGAAGAAAGCGGGGAAGGAGATGACCTTGACGGGTGGGCCCGAGTGGAGAGAGTGAGGGGAGCGATGTGAGACCCCGGTTTATTAGGCTCATAATACTTAGTCATCCAATTGACCCTAGTATTATCAACTAAATAAACCGTGCCTCGAGATATATGTACTTCCCAAAAATGTAGTACACACAACTCATTACAAAAGATTGCATCAATTCCATTCAAACACGTAGAACAGAACAAGCAACAAACCAGAAGTTAATATAAATAAAGGATAGTTATTACAAAAGAGAGGCCGACCGGCCAAATAACAACAAGTCTACTAAGATAACAGCGGAAGCAAAAGTGCCATAGAGATGGCCATAACAAGAAACCAACGGTGTGCCTTAACCCACAAGGCAAGCGGCCAGGACCGCCAAGCTAGTCGCTTTCCCGACCACAGACATCTCACAAAAGTAAAGCCCTTTGGGCTCTACCTCCTCTGCAACAAAGTTATTAAGCAAGGCAAATGAGTACAAAAATGTACTGCAAAGGCGACGTGTAGTATAATGTAACTATAGTTTAACTACATGCAAGCTTTATTTAAGTGGATGAGGCTTTGGACTCATTTTTAGCATAAAGCAAGTTTTCATTTGCAATAATGTAATAGATTGAAAGCAATTTGACAAAGCATTTTTAATTGTTGAAGTAACAACGAGATAATAACATAATAACAACAACACGAACAACCCGAAGTGACTAACCCAATAGCCACCACAACAATAGCATGAATTACCCATTCATACCACCCATGTCAAGTTTTAATTAAAGGTTGTAGTCTAGTTCTCACAGGCGTATCCGGCGTGTCCATAACCTAGGGCGAGGCTATTTGAATAGTTTTAACCTGCGAGGGTGTACCAATGTACCCACACGTCGGACCACCTTTTAGCCACATGATTTAGCACACTTCCTTTGGTATGCCGACACGGCTAAGTCCTCTGAGACATTTCCAATGGGCGATGCTAATTAAGACCGCAACCCACGGGATAAGGACACATTAGACAGCCTAGCCGGTCTGCTAATGCTCCCTCCCAACACCACACACACACACATTTTATTTAAACATACCCATCCGACTCATAATTAACACCTCCCAAAGTACTTAGCCAGAGAGGTCCCATATCCCCTCGTGTGGTTAGTGCATAATAATGCTCGAAGACGGTGGTGCAAGTAACTCGGTCCTTGTTGACTTAGGCATACTACCACATTCCAAAAACCACACCATCCATCCAATATGCCCAAGTCCAATTCAATCTTTTATTTTCAGATTTTGACTTTACAAATTAACAAAGCACAAGTGCTGGACATAAAGGAGTAATAATTAGATTTGTGTGATCAATACCATCGACTAAGTCGATGATCGCCCATTACTACCGATACTAAGCATGTCTAAGCAATTGGAATCGAAGACTACTAAGTGATAGGAGCTCATCCAACGAGCCCAAACCACAGCAAATAACCTAGGCTCATGGTAGTAGAGGATGGACAATTACTACAGATTATGCAACTATGGGATTGCTAGCGATATTTTAACACAAGATAGCATGCATACATACAAGTAAAACAGTATATTAACCTTAAAGTAATGGGACGATAGAGGGGATATGATCAAACTGCTTGCCTTGCTGTTGCTGGTCAAATTGTTGCTGAGGATCGCTCACGGGATCAACACACTCGTCAACACCTAATCGAAAAGACGAAAAGAATCGATAAGAACGACGAAAACGACAAAGACAGCACAGAAAACAAACTCCAAATACTCTGAATTTTCTACAGCAGAAAGAGGATGATTTTTAGGGAATTTAGCAACAAGAACCAATTGATTTGGATTCTCAATGCAAAAGTTATGAGCAAAACAAATCTGCTCAGCCCTAAAAATACCAAACTGCCACTATTCACTAATTTAATTATTAGGCAACATTTTCTAGAAGGGTGATGATACTGAGATTTTTACTGTAAAACCAGCACCTCATGAGATGAATAACACAATTGAGTTCATCTCATTTGGAGCTATTATGCATTTTCTATAATTTTTCAAAAACAAGAACTTGAACAAAATTATAATGCACAAGTACTCTTTTTTACGACAGCAACATGTTCAAAACTAATTTTCACAGTAAGTTCAATAATAGAGGAAACCAACAAAGTTGGATTCACTCAAAAATAATTTACAGAGCATTACCTATGCATTTTACAAGTTAAACACTATTTTGAGTGTACATTTAAAGTTAGTTTTAAAATCTATTTGCAAAACCATGTTCTGGAGCTGGACTGGGCTCTTAACCATTTTTAGATTGGAGCCCAGATCGAGCCAGAGCTAACACAATTTGAATCACCCTATTTGGATTTAAATTGAATTAGTTATGCAATTTTAAAGTTCATACCTTTTTCAGTTCATAAAATAACAGTTCTCTGGAAAATCCCAAAAATCACAAAGGCCGGGGAGGACATGAGCCATAGATTTTGAATCTAACGGCTCAAGACCTCCCAGCGATATCTTGCCTGCAGCGCCATGAGGTCCAGAGGACATGGGCCGTGGATCTTGGATCC
Source organism: Phyllostachys edulis (assembly GCA_036346405.1). Taxonomy (NCBI): domain Eukaryota; kingdom Viridiplantae; phylum Streptophyta; class Magnoliopsida; order Poales; family Poaceae; genus Phyllostachys; species Phyllostachys edulis. Next base: position 50,591,522 of record CM070547.1, on the reverse strand, counting down.
AACGGTCCTTGTCCTCCCAGCAACGCGCACACGCTAAGCAGAGGGGAGGTCGTGGCCGTTGATGCTACATCCAACGGACCACAACGAAAGGGGGAGGACTAGGACGGCCCAGATTAAGCAAGAGAGGTCCTCAACGGTTGAGATCTTCCAAAGGAAGATCTAAACTATCAAGATCTCCCCAAGGAAGATCTACATCGTCCAGACCTCGCGGGGGAGGTCCTAGACGGTCCAGATTTTCCAAGGGAGGATCTTAACGGTCAAGATCGACCTAGGGAGGTCATAAACGGCTGAGATGACCTCGAGGAGGTCCTACGCGGAGGTCAAAACGTCACAGACCTCCAGGGGAGGTCAGGCAGCCACGACATGCGCAGGGGAGGTCTGGGCGTTCAAGATCTCCTCGGAGGAGGTCTTGGGCGGCCCAGATCAGCGCCACAGCGCTCGCGCGCGTCTTGTGGCGGACATGGAGTTAAAGCGCCGGGACACAAGGAGGTCTGCATGAGGTCTTAAATTGGCGCAAAGAGACAGGATTAAAGGCAGTTAAGACACGCCAATGATTAATGAGATTGCGCAATGATTAGCGCATTCAAAGCGGAGGATCTTTGTCCTAAGAACGACAACAGTGCTGCTGTTCTTGTCCGACAAAGATCCCGAGCTCAAGACGTGGTCCTTGCCGGCGATACAGACCTCGTCGACGACAACCAAGGACATCAACGTGTGCGCAATAGTGTTGCGCACACCATGGACCTCCTCTCAACGGCGGCGACGACCTTGAACACCGGTGAGCCGGAGAGGAGCACAATGGCCCAACACGGCCAAAATGACAACAGCAATATCGAGCTCCGCAGGAAACATTCAAGCGTGTGCCAAGCTCCTAGGGATTACCAGGGAGATTACCTGGAGGTCCAGAGGTGCTACGGAGGTCGAGGAAGGTGAGGACCGGAGTTGGAGAAGATGGGGTTGCTCCACGGCCAAAGCTCCAGCTCCAGCTCCTAGTGAGGCCTCCTCTGAAAATGTCAACCTAAACAAGGTTAGAGTTAACACCAGAAGGCAAGGGGAGCACAAACGAGAACAAGGTTGATGAGGGAGCCACTGGAACAATGGTGCCACCGAGGAGCTCCAAGGTCTACAACAATGGCAACCAAAAGGGAGGTTGGTGGAGGACAAGCTCAACCAAGCACAGGCAATGCCAAGCTCAAAGGTGTGTAAAAGAAGCCAAAGGCAACAGTGGGGAGGTTATATAGCTAGGGCAAAAGAGGTCATGGACCACGGGTTAAGCTCATGGTGAGCTTAGCCCATGGGAGGTCCACAGGGAAGTCCATGGAGTTGACATGATGGAAGGACGAGTAGGTTAGGGCGGGGCACGGCCTAGGGGCGGAAAGAGCTGACACGTATTTAATGCTTGCAGGCTCAGAGCCGTTGGACAAGACCTTGCTCTGACTTTGCCTACTGCCATGGCACTCACACGCGCGCTCAAGCTAGGAGAAGAACAGGGCGAATCTCTCCACCGCTGGATGAAAAGGATGGGGAGGTCCTAGCCCTCGGATATGTTTTTGAACCGTTAAGTTTTAAGTGACTAGGAGGAGGTCCCAGCCACACGATCTTGGACGGGGAGGTCGTGGCCCCACGATTTCCTTAGCGGATCAAGACGAGAAAAATGGGATTAGGAGGTCCAAGGCGTTGGATCTAAATCAGCAGTGCGGACCTCCTAGAGGACTTAACGCTTTGCACTTCTGACCCAAGATGTGGAGGTCATGGCCTTTGGATTTAAATCCAAGGGCACATAATGAATAGGGAGGTCTGAGCTTGCATAGCGCACAAGGGAGGTTATGGCCTTTGGATTTAGATCTAAGGGCTACGACCTCACGTCTTGTGAGGAGGTACGATGCGCCGCGAGGCAAGAGGAGGTCGTGGACCGTGGATTTTAATCAACGGTGCACAACATGAGATGGGGGAGGTTTTGTGCGCTTGATATCATTTGGGAGGTCGTGAAATTGTTGGATTTGATCCAGCAGTTACGACCTCGGACAAATGGGAGGTCGAAGGTTTTGACGGTGAGGGGAGGTCATGGCCATGGATCTTTGATCCAGCGGCACAAGACCTCGATGGGTGGAGGACCTCATTTGTGATAGTTCTGAGAGGAGGTCGTGGCCTTTGGATTGAATCCAGCGGCCACGACCTCAACAAGCGGAGGAGGACTTTGAGGTTTGATAACAAGGGAGGTCATGGCCATGGATCTTTGATCCAATGGCTATGACCTTGATGAGTGCGGGAGGTCCTTGCGGTGTTGACCGCGGAGGAGGTCGGGATCTGTTGGATCTTGATCCAGCACTTCTGACCTCCACAAAGGTGGAAAGGAGGTCGATGGCGTTGGGTTCAACCCGTATGAAGGAAGAGGCTCGGCCAAGGAACAGTGTAAGGTTTTGGAATTTCAAAATTTAACAAGCGAGACTTTGCAGAATTATTTGAGATAGCAAATGAACTCCAAATTTTCTGAAATTTTAACAAGAGCTTGCTGACCTCATGATTAACCTTACATAAAATTTCCAGAGGTTATTATGCAATGCATTTTTCTCAGGAAATTCATGAAGGCTGTTCAAGGATTTGTTTTACCTCCAAAAATTATCAAACAAGTTTTATAACTCATGATATTTTTCAGAGAGGCTCCACAACATTTCTAGGACCAAGGAAAAATATTTCCGAAGGGTTGGCACAAGAGTTGTGACAAAAGGAAAATGAGTTTGACTTTTGGTCACAAGAGCTTTATGTTTTTGGGATTACACAACTCTTGGACAAGAATTACCTGAGAGTTTAGGGGTTTTCAAGATGTGAGAAAAAGTTTTAATTTCTACACATTTAATTATATTTGAATAAACCCCGATTATACATTTGGGATGTTACAAGGAGAATAATGATGGTGGGGTGGGAGGTGAGAGAGAGGTGCTTGAAATTTGAAGGCGTGAAGGGATAGGGTTGGTAGGAGGAATTAGACCTAAACACTATTGGAGGATTTTAAATTCATTCCTCAATTAAAATAATTACATTAAATAAAAAGGCTTTAGAAAAATAGTAAATAAAATCCAAAAATTATGAGAAAATTCACAGAAATTCTCTAAGACATTTTGGATTTAAATAAAATATTTCCAACATATAATTGGTAATATTTTTTGCACAAAATTTATTTTAGCTTTAAAATAATTAGGGAAAAGTTTTTTTAATCCATAAAATTCTAGAAATTAATTAAATTTTTATTTTTCACTTTAAATCCAAGAAAACTTCAAAGATTTCAATAAATTTTATTTTTGACTTTTAAAAATTTTGGAAAATCAAATAAAGCAATAAAACTATTTTAAAATCGGAAAATCAATACAATAATAACTTTATTAATTTTTATTTTGGTAATAGAACTTTGGGATGTTACAAATTACCCCCCTTAAAAGGAATCTCGTCTCTGAGATTCGGAGAGGCTAGAAAGAAAGTTGGGAATACAAGGTTTTCAACTGGAGTTGTCGTCGTCCATACCCTGCTCTTCATTGGACGGGGTCTGAGCTGTGATGTTGTACAGACGTCCTTTTCCAGGATTTTGTGGCTTCCTGTTTGCTTGCATGGTGTTGACTTTTGGAACTTCAGAGTTGGATGGATTCGCTGCCTGCTGCTTCTTTGGACATTTACTAGCAAAGTATCCAACCTCATGGCAATTGAAGCACGTGATGCCTGCAACATAGGAGGGGTCCTTCTGTGATTGGCCATCCTCAGATGTTTTGGAAGACTCCAAATTATCTGGGTTGTTCATTGCAGGTGTTGCAGTTGAAGTTACGAACTGGAATCTGACTTGATGCGATGAAGTCCCTCTAGCTTTAGGAAAACCTCCAGGGTTGAACTTCTGTACAGCCATTCTCCTCTTGCGGTTCTCCATCTCTTGGTGCTTGCCTTCTTGACGAATCGCTTTGTTAACTAGCTGCTGAAAATCATAATAATCCTGGGAAATCAATTGTACGGACAGATCATCATTGAGTCCTTCAAGGAATCTTTCTTACTTGTCTTCATCTTTACAACGTCTTCTGGTGCATAGCATGCCAGTTGATTGAACTTGTTGAGGTACTCGTTCACCGAGCGATTGCCTTGGCATAACGAGCGAAACTCCTTACATAAGTCCTTCTTTGATGTATACGTACTTGGTCGTTTTCTTGGTCTTTAGTTTGAAGCGCACTGAAGCAAAGTCCATCGCGCTCACCTTCCTTTTCTTTTGTTCGATCGACATCACTAGTCCTGAACCGGTAGGGCTGGTTAGACCCCTTACGTCCTCCGACTGGAAGTCAGAAAAAATATTCTCGACCAGTTGATCGAGAAGAAGATCCCTGACCATCGAGTCGGATGATGTGGATTCGTCAACCTCCAAAACAGTTACTCTAATAGCAACTAGCAGGTCCTGAGTGACCACATTGGAGTCCACGACAACAGCCTATTTAACAATCAAAGTTAGTTAGTGTAACATCCCGTTTTCTTTTAAGTCCTTGCCAAGTTTTCAAAATAAAAGTAACTATTTGGCTTTATTGAGAATCCAAAGCTTAACCTGAGATTTTTGAATCTGGAGAGTTCAATTGGAATTAATCAAACCTTAACTAAGTCGTTGTTGGTGTTCCTTGCTGGTTGTGGCTCTCTGTGGTGTCTTTGCCGCCCTCGGGTTGTGGTTCTCCGAAGCCTTTCTGTGTGCCCCTGGTTCGCCTCTTCTCTCTCTCTTAACTTCCCTTGTGGGTTTGAATCTCTTTGAGATCCAGACCTCTCTCACATCTCCCCTCTGTTCGAAACCTCTCCCTTGCTTGGGGTTTTCCTGTCAAGGACCCAGCTCGGGTTTGTGTTTCAAAAACCTCTTTGGCCCCCCCCAAGCCACGCTTGGTTTTGCTTCTTTCAGACCTCCCCTTGTTGAGATCTAGCCGCTCAGACCTCCCCTTGTTGAGATCTAGCCGCTCAGACCTCCCCTTGTTGAGATCTAGCCGCTCAGACCTCCCTTGTTGAGATCTAGCAGCTCAGACCTCCCTTGTTAGGATCGGCCTTTAGGACCTCCTCTCTGGAGATCTTAGCCGTCCAGGTTCTCCTTTAGTGGGATCCAAAGGTTCCGACCTCCTTAGGTCCAAGACCTCCTCCTCGGCCCTTCCTTGGTCTTTTGTAAAGACCACCCTCCTAACCTTGAATATTCTGTTGGTCGGGACATCCTGCGCCCTTTGATCTGGACCGTTGAGGTCCTCCCTGAGATCTTGACCGTTAGATCTCCCTTTTGGAGATCTACTAAATCAGACCTCCCTGCACCCTTTGATCTGGACCGTTGAGGTCCTCCCCTTTGAGATCTTGACCGTTAGATCTCCCTTTTGGAGATCTACTCGTCAGACCTCCTGCGCCCTTTGATCTGGACCGTTCGGGTCCTCTCCTTTGATATCTTGGCCGTCGGATTTTCCCTTTGGGAGATTTTGGCCGTCGGGACCTCCTTGCTCTCGGGGCCTCCTCGGCGCCTTACCCCCCTTGCGCTTGGGACCTCTTTTGAGGTCTGGTTCTCTCGTGATTTAAACCTCCTTGGGGTCTAGATCATTTGAGGTTGGATCTCCCTTGAAGTCCGGCTATCTTTTGTCTTTTGGACCTCATATCCTTAGGACCTCTTTGTGTTTTGACCTTTGTGGTCTAGACCTCCTGTTGTGTTTGGACCTCCTCGAGTTCGAGACCTCCTTGTTGTGTTTGGACCTCCTTTGGGTTCGAGACCTCCTGTTGTGTTTGGACCTCCTCGAGGTTCGGACCTTCTTGTTGTGTTTGGACCTCCTTTAGGTTCAGACCTCCCTGTTGTGTTTGGACCTCCTCAGGTTCAGACCTTCTTGTTGTGTTTGGACCTCCTTTAGGTTCAGACCTCCCTGTTGTGTTTGGACCTCCTTAGGTTCAGACCTCCTTGTTGTGTTTGGACCTCCTTTAGGTTTAGACCTCCCCTTTTGTGTTTAGACCTTTGCGGTCTAGACCTCCCTTTTGGTCCTTGGACCTCCTGTCCAGGACCTCCCCCTTTGAGTGTCTTGGACCTCTTGCCCGAGACCTCGCGATGGTCTTTGGCGGGAATGACCCTTTTGCGGTGGGGCCACCTCTTTGACCCGATGGTGCACCCTTTTGGTCGGCCCCTTGCGGCCCCTCTTCACCTTGTAATTATTGCTCTTGCCTCAGAACTACATGCGCATTTAATAGGTGTCGGGTCACATTAAATGCAGTCACATCTGAGTACTTTATTCAATTCTTTTGGGCAAGCCCCGCCCTAGTTATCCGATTGCCTACGTCATTGAACCTTTTTCTTGGTGCACTCCACCAACTCGGCTATATATAGCTTTGGAGAGGCGAGCCTTTGTAATCTTTTTACTCATTTCTTCATTCCTGCCTCCTCTGCTCGGTTCTTCCTTGCGCAAGATCCTCCCCAGGAGCTCTTTGGCGGTGTTAAGCCTCTTGGTTTCCTTTTGGCTGAGTTGGTTTGAGTTCCTTTTTTGGTTCTTTTGTTGTTTCTCGACTTAGTGTGGTTTTGCTTATTTGGTTCTCTTGCGAACGTGTAGATCACGAGTTAGAAATCTTGGACCCGCTCTTCTTGCGAAGGCTCTCCTTTGCTTGACCAAGGCAAGCCACAGACCTCCTTTTGATCATCTTGAACCAAGTTTTCAAATGTATTTCGGTTTAAATTATCATGCATGGCTATGTTTATAAGAAAATGGTTTGGGCTGTAGTTACTTGCCTACTTGCTGTTATGCCTCCTTTATACCTTGTCTCCATCATGTTGTCATGTTCACGTTGTGAGCCTTAGGGTGGATAATTTAGTTGGTGTTCTCTGTTATTTGCCAACATGGGGGCCGAGGTCTTATATAGCCTCGCTTAAGCGTGGTTTGGCGTATCATGCTTCATCTCTAATAATCTTGACTAATAAGTTATGAAATGTGTGGTTGGTGCCATTGTTTAGCGACTATGGCGGGATGCCTAAGTCATTGTGTCGATTGTGGTGTGAGACCATTTGGTTAAAAATTTGTGTGCCAGGGTGGGTGGTCTTTTGGCATGGGCTAATACAAATTGTTTTGCTAAGGCAAGAAGGCAGGAGTGAGTAGTGGGTCTTGTGCACCTTTGGATTGTGGAAGTCTTGCCTTAGCACAATTAAGGACTTCACTTTGTGTCTGTGAAGTGGGCCAATTAGTGCAACCACAAGATCATTTTATGGGAATAGTGCAGGCTGAATAATTAGTAATGAGATGGCTTGGGGCTGTTTGGTTGGCGTGTGATTCGTTTGGCGCAGAGGGCACCCCATAACCACAATAGTTCTAGACCCTTTGGAGGGATTGCGAAACCTTAGCGGGCAGCCCTAGTCGGTTCAAAGCTTTGTAAAGGCCTTGCAGCGCTCTCTAGGCTGCTCACCTTAGGAAGTGAGCAAGGGTGACGGAACCCATCCCGCTAGAGAGATCGTGGATTGTGGGTAAAGTTGTACACCTCTGCGAGTAAAAGATCTATTGAATAGCCACGTCCTTGGTCATGGACATGCTCAGTGAAATGGTGCAAGGGTAGATGTTTCAAAAGCTTGTGCCCTTTGGACACTTCCATGAGATGCTTTGGCTTTGCCTCGAAGAGACCTTGAGTCGGCTCGGAGGGGTCAAGGTTGGCTCGGGTAGTGGTCGAGGGTTGGTTCGGACCTCTGGAATGGGTGTTCAGAGTGGGTTTTGGGTGAGGACACAGCCTTTGGTTTGATCAGACCTCCCCAATTTTTGGTCGTGGCCGTGAGTTGGTGCTCACACCACCTTTTATTAAAACATCAAAAGTATTATGTATTATGGTTTTACCTTGTTGCCTTTCAATCTATTATTGCTATTATTGTCAAACTTGGCTTTATAAACTAACCATCTGACTCTCCATTGGTAAGTCCTTGCATGAATATTATTGCATCTTTGCTCCTGTGACTTCTTGAGTACATTCCAAGTACTCATGGCTTAAGCCTGTGTGTCAAAGCGATTATGAGGATGACCAAGTGCGAGGCGGTCTGGGACCTCTTGAGGAGGAGTTCTTCGACGACTAAGATGCCTAGGGCGTCCTCCACCTGGCGACTGTGGTGCTTGTTGGATGGCCTGCGTGTTCAGTGTTTGAGCCCTAGAGCTCCTTGTCGCAGTGTAAGTCCTCGTTGGTTTTGTAAGCCCTCGGTGGCGGACCTCTTGTTAACAAGCTTGACCATAAGGTCCTATTATATAAAGTTTAATTTATCCGCTTCATCTTTGTTTGACCTCGTGGTTGTGGTATTGGCTTGTGTTCTTGTGCGAGCTAGCTCTCGATTGTCACAGGACTAGCTCGGATGCAGGCGGGACCACCGGGAGGTCCTCTGGGACTTAGCTCGGGATGTCTGCGGACCTCTCTTGGTGATGTGCTGGAGGTGCTCTGCAGGCGGTGGCGGCCACGACCTCCGGGAGGTCCTCAAGACCTCTGGGAGGTCGATGGCAGACCAAGACCTCGGGAGGTCCATAAGACCTCTGGGAGGTCTGGCACCTCCTCGGTAAAGCTCCATGCGGTGCTACCACATCCTTCCGTGGTGACTTTGCGCAAAAAAAAATGGTCCTCCGGACCTCTTGCGATACATCACGGGGTGGGTCGTCACAGTTAGGTGACGAAAATCCTTCATCTAGAATATACATTTCTGTTCGGTTACCTACCTCTATAAGACCACCATCTCGGGTGGTCGGAGCGGCATTCGGCTCACAGCTTTCGATGGCATCATTGATCCTCAATCCAACCGACTGCGCATCAAAGAGGATTTAAGGTAAACCAATCGGAAAACATACAAATGATGAAAGGTGGTTGATATTTTTACCTTAAGTTTCTCACTCTCTCTTTTGCAGAAACAACTGCTAAAATCCAGGGGAAATCAGCCTTATCGCTAGGTTCCCCGACGTAGATCATTTTGATCCGGCTTCTAATCTCATCAGGAGAAAGAGCTGCAAGAATAAACAAGAGACTTTAGGATCACAAAAGTAATCAGTCAAGATAAGCAAACTAGTCGGAATCTTTCAGGACTTAATCTCCTTAGAATCTTTGGTCGCGTCATCACGACCAACATAACAGAGCATCGAATGTGCTCGGGACTTCAAAGGGCTAATCCAGCGTGTGGAGAAATCCCTTACTACGTGCTAGGAGGTTAGACCCCTAACACTAAGATGTTGGATGGCCTCAACCCATCTCCCCACTTTTCCCTCCTTCACAAAGGAGCGCCATTCAGGATTCTCGACCGCCTTCTTACCATTATAATAAAGGCTGTCTTTTTTAGTGACCGTCATGTAGAACCAGCTTTTCTTCCATGACAACCACGAAGACTTTGAGTATATACAAATATACTCATCAGTCTTTCCGTCGTGGAGGCGCAAGGTGCACTCTCCAAGTGTCTCAGTCGTCTTCCCCAACTTCGCCATCCTGTAGTAGTACTTAAAGAGCTCCAGATCTGTAGCAAACCCCAAGTTCGCTTCATAGAGATAGGCAAAGACACTGACATTGGTGATGGCATTAGGGGCAAGGTTCACCAATTCAACTCCATAGTGCTCCAAGATCTTAGGGAGGAAGGAGTGAACTAGTAACCTGAATCCACATTCAAATATGCGAGGAAAATAGGGATTTCCCCATCTTCGTTGCTTGAAGAATGCTCTCCGGCTACTGATCTCCAAGAAATGAAATCCTTGTCGGGAAGCAACCTGACCTTCTCTAGGCTCTCAAGTTTCTTCTCACTCAAATCAAAAACCAACCAATTGGTGATAGAGTCCGACATGGTTGAGTTTTGGATGAAGTAAGAAAGGAGGTCGTAGAAGGTTGTAGACAAGAGGAGGTTGGTGGCAATTTTTCTCTCAGGAGATGAAAAGGGAAAGAAGGAAGCGTAAAAACCCTAAATCCTTGCACTGAAGGGATTTTATAGCCGTAATTCTTTAACTACACCAGGGAGTTACCCAAAGTCCAACGGACACAAACCAAAGTCCAACAGACAAAAAAACTCTTAGGGTCCCAAGACAGTTTCTCAACTTTAAATTGGATACAAACCATCTCGTATATTACGGGATTAAATGACGGTATGCCCAATACGACTTCATCAGGAAGAAAGTGTTCACACGACTAATTCATTTAAAGTTCGGGGGCTAACTGATGAGGATCAAAATATCTATATATTACTTTAATACATAATAAAATACCATATGTCTTCATGGTCGTAACCCCTAAGGCTAATGACCCCTATGGTCGTAAGGATTCTAGAGGTTACATAATAGGTATCCTGATCGGATGAGGTCCTGTACCTAGTCCCCAACCAGATGACTGCTCGTATAAGCAATGAACTGGCATCCGAATCTAACTCTAAGAATATTCCTTACCGTGTGATGAATGGAACACATGTTATATTTGCTCCATACAACACGACGTTTCATGGTCCTAAGACACTCACTGACAACAACCACAATATGATTGAGTGTTTCACAGATGCACAACCGCTGAACGGTTGGTACTTTATCAACCACTGCCTCACTCCAACCAGTCGCGACACTTTCAACAGGCGTCTCTTCAAGGAGTAACTGCCACCTCCTCGATGGTTAATTAAAGATGGAGCACGAAGGAACAAAGGCATCAGATTGAAGCAGAGCAATTATCATTATATTCATGTTTCAAGTCTGATTCAACAGCATATCAAGCATTACACTCAGTGTAATTAGGATTAGTCCACTGCCTTGTCGAGGGCACCCCGTGTAATAGCCAGTTCATAACAATAAAGAGCAGTCCCAAGAACTCTTTGCCATTTTCCTCTGTTTATTTCGTAAGATCGGTGACTCAATCGCCGACAACAACACATTTGAGATAGCCGCCAATTCCACCATTAGCACAACCATCAAAGGCACCACCTGAACAGACTTCTTGCCCTGTTTTAGGGTCTCTCTACTTGCCCTTTTCTCTTATCTCTCTCTCATTCTCTTCTCAAATCCCAGCACCTCCTCCAGTCTCTGTCTCCTCCTTTCCTTCTCAAATCCCAATAGCTCCTCTCTTTCCCCTCACGGAGTGCAAGCCATTTCCTCCTCGCCTTCATCTCCTCCCCAATAGACCTGTTCAAATGCCGTGCCGAGCTGGGCTTCGGGCCGGAATTGAAAAGCCCAACCGCTAACGGGCAAGCCCGAGCCCAGCCCGGCTCGAAATTCTGTTTTTTCGATTTAAAATTGATATTTTAATGATTTTTGGAATAAAAAGTAATTTTTAATTCATTTCAAGAATTAAAAAGGGTTTATTTATTATTTTTAATGATTTTTTTCAGGCTTTCAGGCCGGGCTTTCGGGCCGAAAATGTAGTCCCAAGCCTAGCCTAGACTGCGTGAACAGGTCTACTCCCCCAACTAGCCCTCCTCTCTCTCTCCTCACTGAGCACCACCTCAAGCCACCTCCTCATCTACTCCTCCCTGACACCTCCTCCTCACCTTCTGCTTCACCAGCGACTATGCCCTTTCCTCCTCGCTCAAGGACACGGTGACGATGCCGTCCAGAGGGGTCTCAGGACTCGGCATCGCCATGGCCTCCTTCCACACTGCTACCTTCATCGACGCCCTCTTACTCTTGCACAGCCTTCACCTTTGGCTTCTCCCTCGTGCACGACAGCGACTGTGGCACGTCCTCCTAGTCGTGCACCTCCGGCCACCGCGCCACTACATCTGCGCCGCACTGTCACCCAAAGCCTGCACTGTTGATGCCTCCTATCATGGTTTTTGCAGCACCGCCCCCTTCCCCGTCCCAGATCTGCATGGATCTACTCTGCTTCGGCTCCAACCAGCACGTCGTCATCAGGAACAGCTCCACCATCACCAGATCTGTCGATCTCGAGTGCGCCATCGACAGATCTAACACCCACAAGCTCAACCCCGACCAGATCCATCGTCGACACCTCCTGGCCAGATCCAAACTGATCCTACTGAATCCGTCGTCACCAACCTTTCCATGCATATGACGTTTCCTATGACCGCCCCCGGGAGTGGAGATCGGTCCTCCCGGGGGCAGCCACAATGGACGATCGACGGTGGCTACTAGATTTTGATCCTAACGCTCTGCTCTAAGGTGAGTTCACGAATTAGGGTTTGACTCTGATACCATGTTGAATTTTGGAGAATAATTGTGTGTCTTTGGGACCCCCACACCCTTTATTTGTAATGCTAAAGTTTACAATCCTACTCCACAACTATCGACTCATGCACGACTTAGACTCTTATTAAACTATAATACTAATTCTCCGACACATAAGATCCTCCTTATATAGAGGATTGCCTAACATCATCAACTAGAGATATACTCGGACTCCTAAATAGACTCGTATTTGACTTAACTTCAATTCAGACTCTTAAGACTGTTAACTTCTAATTTGACAGGCAGCATCCTGGTCATGTGCGCTAGCTATTGTCTTTCGATGCCAGCATTGATTTGTAATTCCGACCATGGCATGGCATATGTAGAGGAGATCAAGGATAAAGTAAGCACTATCTGTTAGAATTGGGCCATTATTTGTAAAGGCCCATTCATTGCTAAATTCCAAAGCATGCATGGTTTAGTCCCATACTGCCTAGCTAAGTAGTAGGAAAGCAATTTATAAGGTGGAGTCCCTGCCACCCCTTGATACATGTGATACATGTAATGGGGTGACATGAGGAGGACTATAGCTAAAGTCCTGCATGCGTGCACGCTTGCAGCGGCGTCGTTTATTAAGCGTGTGTCGCGTGACTTGTGACTTGAACCAAGTCCACCTTTCTTTTGCTGACCGTGCATTTCTCTCTCTCAATTCAAGTGTCTCATATGACCAGTGAGAGTTTCCTCTTGGACCTCCCATGGAGATTTCTCGTAGACCTCCAAGACGTCCTCTTGGACCTCTCTTGGAGATGTCTCATAGACCTCCAGGACGTCCTCTTGGACCTCTCTTGGAGATGTCTCGTAGACCTCTAGGATGTCCTCTTGGACCTCCCATGGAGATGTCTCTTGGACCTCCAGGACATCCTCTTGTACCTCTCTTGGAGATGTCTCTTGGACCTCCAAGACGCCCTCTTGGACCTCCCTTGGATACTTCTCTTGGACCTCCAAGAGATCCTCTTAGACCTCCCTTGGATCACTCCAAGTGAGTGTGGTTGGAACACTGTGGTCCTCTTGGACCTCCCTTGGAGAACGTGGTCAAAGCTGTAGACCAGTGTTCAAAGCTAAAGACCAACGTGTAATTAGGATATGATAACTTTTGCTTAATTACCATTAATTGGTTTTTAATTAGCAGTTACCAGTGTTCTAATGTGTGCTTTATTGAACAGTTACTAGAGAGTAATTGACTCGACGCTTAAAAAGGTTTTCGAGAGGTCCAGACAAAGAGAGATCTTTTTTATTCCAAGAATTCTTCTTCTTCCTCTCTGTCCTCTTGTGCTGGAGGGTTATGCTATTTTGAACCAAGCCGTCTGTCGGTGTTTTAGAACCGAACTTACGTAAAGATTGTTTGATTCGGGGGGTCTCCTAGAATGGAATCACACAGAGAGATTGACACAGGGATTTTTATACGAGTTCAGCCTTCTCAGGAGAGAATAACAACCCTACTCTGTGTGTGTATGGTATTGAGTGTATTACGAACAATCGGGGAAAAACTAAGACTATTACAGATAATCTTGGTATTCTGATGGCCCGATTGATCCCCTTTCCTTCTCGATTGCCGCCTTTATATAGTGCGTGAAAGGAGCGGTTTCTCCAGTGAAGCGGCGCCTCATCACATCCTATAAGACGACGTTGGTAGTAATCACCGCGTATTAACTCCTCCACGTCGCCTATGACAATATACCGAGAGATAATGGAGCATTACGTGCTATTACTTGCAGAGTAACAACGTATGATGACTGTTTGAATCCTTAATCAATTGGGCCCACTTATGCAGAGGTTTAATTGATCATAAGGTGGTCGTGGTGACCTAGTCGTAGAAGAACTTACGACCATGAGGTAGTCGTAGCAAGACTTACGACTATTGGGGTAGTCGTAGCATAACTTACGACTATGGGGGTGGTAAATGAAGAACTTACAACCACCCAAAGAGGCTCTTCCCTTATAACATTAAGGGGTATACTCGAGGACCATATGGCGTCATATTTACCTATAATAAAATTATAGATAAAAGATAAAATGAGGATTATTATATCCTCGTCATCTAGCCCCTGACTTCAAGTGAAAGCAACTTACTTGGTAAAGGGGTTATAGATGGTCTTCACGACCACGAGAGGGTCGAGAAAGATAGTCGAAGGAAAAACTCTTCGTCATTAGTATACTACTTTGACCAAAAATATGCTTGGTTAAGAAATTGCTTACGGCTATCAAATAGTCGTAGAACATTTCTCGATCACAAGGTGATTGCAGCATGGTGATCGGAAGAAAAACCTTTCCGATTAACATTTCCTTTGGTTAAAAAGAATCTAACCAAGGAAGTAATTTCGCTTGAGGTGTAAAAGCAAACTGATTTTCTCAAGCGGACACGTTGGGGAATTTTAAGCGGCCTTTGTTAGCTGTCTGTTGAAGCGGTTCGAGGCGGTGGCAACCTTTGGAATACCACGCCTCCGGCCGAGGCACTTATGGTTATAAATACTTACGGGGTAAGACTTAGGGTTCACACTTTTCCTAAAATTATCCCTTTGTTCATCAAGTTCTTGTCTTCTCATACCAACTCAATCAAGAATCTCCCCTTACGAGAGAAATGGCGGGAGGGTCTCCGAGTGGGCGAGTCGGAGATGGATATGGCGAAGATGGAAGCCCTTGTCAACGCTGGGAAGATTCGAGAGAGAGTTCTCGTGGAGTGGTTCGGCGAACAAGCGACAATGGCGTCGGGGAGGATGGACAAATTCCGTCTTCGAGCGTCTTGTGAGTGTGGTCTCGATTGCCCTGCTTCGCCCTTTCTTACACTTATACTCGAGCATTTTGGAGTGGAATTGGTGAACCTTGGTCCTAATTCCATCACAATCTTGGCGTATTTGTATCTGTGTAAAGGCGTGCACAGGAATTCCGGCGGATCTTGAGCTTTTCGGTATTTCTCTGGAATGGCTGCATGTCTGGGATAATTGGAAGTTGTGGTGCAAGCTCCATGACGGGAAGTCGAAGGAGTATATTCAGATGTTCACTCGGTCCTCATGGCCGTTGTGGAGGAAGAGGTGGTTTTACTGGAAAGTCACCTCCGAAGACAGCCTTACCTTTCAGGGGAAGGCTGCCGAAAAGAAATCTTCATGGGATTCGACTCCCCAAGATATCAGTCGAATTGCCCCTATATTCAAGCTATTAAGGATTTGAAAGAAGGGGTTGTTGGATGGCATGTGGTGAAGGATTTCATCACACGCGTCGAATTAGCCCTTTGAAGAAAGCGAGTACCTCCTATGTGGAAGTATCACGGGGCCAAAAGACAGACCGGGGACTCTGATGAGGGTAAGTAGTTTTTCGACTTAACTCTTAGTTTGGTCTTCTTGATTTATCAATCGAGTATCTTTATCTGTTTTATCTGAGATCTTTCCTGCGAGAGATTGACGTTGAGTCAAACTTCGTTTGTGAAAACCCCGCCACCCGAATGGCGGTTCCTCAAATCCTTGCGGTTTTGTCGCGAGAGGAAAAGGTTAAGCGTCTAAAGGTAATCAAAAGCTGATTTTATCCTTAGGACTTTATAGTCGTAGAAAGAACTTACGACTAGGTAGTGATCGTAGAAAATCTTACGATCAGGGACATGTCGTAGAAAAGCTTACGACTAGGTCTTGGTAAATAGAAAAACTTCTGTTGGTCATTGATTCTTCTTCTTCTGTTTTTCTTTCTGAAAGTAGGCATGGAAAACCGCGGACGGACTGAAGAAGAGTCGAGCCCGATGACCATTGGAGCGAGGCGACGATGGACAAGGACTCAGCTCCCCCAAGTAAAAAGCGTCGTCTTTCAAGAGTCATCGACAAGGGAGGATCAAGCTCAAGTCCCCTCGTTTTGACCAGGTCCTTGTTAAGGTCTGCGACACGCATTGTCGCAGCAGAAACTGAAGTCGAAGCAACTGAAGTCGAAGAGGATGAAGAACCTCTTATACGCAAGATCCGTAAGACCAAGGACATGACCAGCAATGGTCGAGGCTGAAGCATTGCGGTGAGGAGGCCGTGGAGGTTGAAGAACCTCTTAGGCGCAAAGCCCACAAGGCTAAGGTACCTTTTTATTATGACAAGAAAACTTTCACAGTTTCTACCACTTCTAGTTTTGTCAAGCAACTAGAAAAAGAGAACTAGAAGGAGTTTATGTCTTTTGTGAAGGACAACTTGATCCGATCCCTATTGTTGAGGGTAATTTGCTCTTGGAGTGGTCGAGACCGATCTCGACCCTCAGGAAAGTCGAGAGACCGGAGAGATGGTCCTGTTCAAGATCCACGACTGGGCGTGGTCGTGGCGAACCTATTCCCCAACTTGCAGCTACAATCGGGGCGTGGTCGTAGCAAAGAAGTCGAAGAACCCTTCCATCGGAAGATGGCTTCAAAGTTTCGATCAAGTCCAAGATGCGGTATGTGAAACAAGCTAAAGTGTAAGAACAGCATTTACCTTTTGCTTTCCACAATTTGACTTGCTATCCTTTTGTTTATTTTAGCTCGACTCCTTGACCCCCATAGTGGTTTCTATCGAAAAGCCCATTGCGACCTCTCCGGCGATTGGAGAGATGACAATAGAGATGGTCGAAGGATCATCCTACTCGGGTTGTGGAAGAAGTCGTGGCTCTGAGCGGTTGTTTA